>JAHLJS010000002.1:41700556-42353418 GCA_038502445.1 Eremochloa ophiuroides
ATCAGAGAAACGATTCTCAGCCTGGCTCCATGAATCCCTCTCTTCAGCTCCTCCTTGACGAGTTCACCCGAAGGATGACCGGAGGTTCGATGAGCTGGAGGCTCGTTTGGATCGGCACTTTTCGCCTCCGTTGACAAAGGAGCCGAGGGATACTGACGTCATTTTGCCCACCCTTGTGACCAAGGGCAGACGTCGTCATTTTGCCCACCCTTCTGACACGGATCTGACGTGGCATGTGGCGCTGGCGTGACACATCAGCCAAAGTGGTAAATTTGCATCTTTTTTCGAACAGTTGTGATAAATTTGCATCGGCCACCGTTAAAGTGAGATCTGAGGAGTGGTCACTCGTTATAACGGTAAAAAGTTAAATTTCCCCAAAGCGCTCCTACACCATGTACTCCGTTGGGTCCTCCAGCATCAGCCCCGTCGAGTGCGTGCTCCGCGCCGTCACGCTCAGTGGCTACTATGGTTCCCTCGACGACGACCCGGTGCCCGGCTTCTCCTACCCTGACGCACCGCTCGACCTGGTCGTCAGTCGTGTCGGCCGAGCACCCGCAGCGGCCGCTGCGTTCCATGCTGATGCTGTCAGCGCTGCAGTTGGTGGTCAACTGGCATGGGTCGTGGCTGCGGGATCAGCACATACCAACTTCTACTCCGACGCCACCAGCAGCGATGCTTCCATGCCCATGGCTGGAACCCCCATAACGTTCCTCCGTCACAAGGCAACTGTCGAAGTATCAGCATCCACATTGGTGTTCGATGCAATGCTGCAAAGGTATACCACCATGCATCTTGGATGGGTATTGTTCTACCGGGTAGCAGTACCATTAAAGATGATGATGACCAGAAGATGTTTGATGGCATGGGGTCTCAGAATATAGTGCTGCTAGAGCCAATGCTTGCTATTGTTGACAAGGGACCATTGCCACCTCCACCTCATCTAAGGGACCATAACAATTTGATCACAGGCACCATTGATTTGCGCTTACTCTTATGGCCCCCACTCATTCTGGGTTGGGTTGCTGCACAGCAACGACCACCATGGCCACCACCTATACAATTGGAGATGCGTAGTACTGGAATTCAGCTATGGCCAGTACCTTGGCCATCCTTTACATTTCATACAGTAGTTTGCAGTGGGAAAGTTGTTGCCAATGTTGTTTTGTTGCTTAGTGAGTAAGTGGAAGATGGTGCCTCTCTGTTGTGCTGTCAGTAAGGAATGTTTACTGCATTGGCTTGAGTTACTCGAAGGTTCAGTTCACGTTTTTGGAGTCACCTCTATTGTCCATCTCAGGCCATCACTATGGCTATCTTTCTATAGTTATTCAGCTGCAGTAACACATGTTTCAGCTATGCACCAGCCTCGATCCCTTATATATCTGCAGAAGAGAAGTTCCAATAGATTGTTGCCTACCATAACTGAGTTTTCTCTGTTGCAATTATTCTTGGTTGATATCTTGGGAAAGATATGGATTACCTACAGGCGGTTTTCATTATAAACCGCCACTAGAAATCAGTGATTTTTACAGACGGTTTGTAATGAAAATCACCCGTAGAAATCGATACCAACCGCTGGTAGAAATCAATTTGAATTTTATTTTTTGAGTTTTGTAAACGATCTCAGATGAAAAAACATCTAAAATAAAAGTTGTAGATCTTACAAAGTTATGAAACTTTGTACCTGACAACCTTTTCATTTGATATCATCTTGGCACCGAAAAATACGTTTGAATTTGTTAAATTTGAAATTTAAATTTTGTAAACGACCTCGGATAGAGAAACTTCCAACATAAAAGTTGTAGATCTTGAAAAGTTATTCAACTTTGTAGTTGACAACTTTGTAGTTACTTTTTTACTGTTCGTTATAATACGTAGGGAACCAAACACTCTTTTAGATGCATGTAATGGTGTGGTGTAGTGGTAGGGAGGGCTCCGCGTGAGGCCGAGGTTTGCAACTTCGACGGAGACGGGCGAGCGCTGGCCGGTGGCCCTCTCATCAAATTTATTTTTTTGCTAATTTTAAAAACCGATTTTCAGACAAATATTTGTACAGACGGTTTTTTTAAACCGCCAGTACAAATCGATTTGTACTGGCGGTTCACAGATAACCGCCTATAAAAAACGCTGATTTCTAGTGGCCCCTAGCACAGGCGGGTCAAACGCAGCATCTAAAACCGTCTGTATTGAATATTTATGTACTAGTGGTCATCTTCTCGCACATGTACGATGTATCATGTGATTCAGTAGAATGCAAAAATTGATGCTCATTCTAATCACACGATATAATATAGGTGGATACTTATTCCGTAGGAATTAATTATTACATGATATATTGTACATGTTAAGTCACCTCCATAGTCAATATATATGCATACAATACAGTGCGAAGCTTGTTAGCTCTAACGAGCAAGCTCATTGTAAGCAGTTATTATTAATTAATTATATATATGAAGTACTTTTATTGAACCAGAACTTAACGTGGGGTCTTTGTCACTGTGGTGATCTCCATTGAGGCATTGATCCATGAAAGATCAGGCTGTACCTCAAGGAGACGGAGTCATTTCAGCCGCTGCCTGCAGCGCTGCGATTACCTCGTTCACCGCCCCTTCCACTAAAGTCTGCACAGCTTGAATCGTGTCCGCGGTGCCGTTTCTCAAAGCCGTCCCCGTATCCAAGCCAGCCGCTCTCAAAGCCGTCTGGCATGCAGCTACCGCTTCTGCCAATAAGTTCCCCAGCGCCACCAGATCTTGAATAGCTCCCTGCCCTGCTGCCACAACACTCCTGGTAAGGTTCGCCGGCAACTCAAGCTGGTCATCTCCAGGGCTAGCAGCTGCTACCGATGGCGTGGCGCCAGTAGCTTCGCCTTGCACTCCTCCCCCGAGTCCCCCAGCAGCACTCGCAGATGCTCTACCTCCACCCTGCGCCCAGGCAGATGCGGTGGCCATGAGAACGAGAACGGCAAAGAGGAGCTTGGCACCCACCACCATCTTTAGCACGCAGGGTTTGGTACTGGTATCTACTGATGGTGCAGGTGATGCTTGAAGCGATTGACACAATCGACACTGTGGTGTATTTATAGGTATAGGAGCAACAGGCCAGTACTATTCCATCCAATCAATGAAGACTAATACTGATAAAAATATATACATATGCAGAAGACTTGTTGAATCTTATTTTCAGAAAGATTGTTGCAATCTTTTTATATTGTATGCATACTTTTTTATATAAATTTTGTGTGCGCAACTTTGTTTCTCAAATCTAGCTTGCGTATACACATTCAGTTTTTCCAACCAGAACTAGGGATCCGGTCCTTTAGTCCCGGTTGGAATAACCATAATTTCAAGTCTCATGAGACTAAAAACATAATGTATCCCAACCACTATGTCACGTGAGATTCGAATCCAGAACCTCATGCAGCGCGTAACTTATTACCCCACCTAAACAACACATGTAGCTTTAGCTATGATATTTTCCTTTTGAAATATAACACGTGGATGACCCTTTACTCTGGTTTGGTGCTATCAACCTGGACTAAAGGATCCAAGCCTTTAGTCTAGATTGATAATATGAACAGGGACAAAAAGTCCTCTAACAACTCATAAAAGTTAGAACCGGGACCAATGATCATATTATTCCTGGTTCCAACTCTTGCCGAGACTAATGTGTTGAATCGTGCAGAATCGAAAGTTTGTTTTATACTAATATTTGTTTTCACATATATAATTGTTAATAACTTTTGTTCCACAAATCTCAACTATATACGTAAATATTGCATGAACAAATGCCGATCCACAAATGTTATGCGCATAGAAGTCATACACATAATTTATATTTCTCAAAAAGTTGTTTGGATGAATTCCGAGGAAAACTAACATGTGAAAAGATACTCTATATCAACAGGTTATATGTTCGCAAGTTTGTCCTACAAAATTTATATATATTTATATATAAGTTATATTTTCTGAAAACAGAAGTTGTGGAAAAATATTTCCAAAACAAAGAAAGTCAAAGTTATGGAAAAAGATTACCAAAAGAAAGAAAGTCGCAGGGGAACACTGAGTTTCCATGGTTTCCTTCATGGCAAAGGTTGGCCATTTTTCTTTGACCTAACTGGTGGTGTTTGCACCGTACAGGAAATTTATTAAACAGGAAATGAAAAGTTGTTTACAGAGGGCACAATTAAGGAACAAAAACGGAAATGAAAAATTTCCAACTCAAAAAGAAATTACATCAGATTTAGGATTCATAAATTAAGAGAGGTATAGTATTGCAAGAGACATGAAGGATACCAAATCTAAGTTTTGTGGAGTGGGGAGAAATCACTTACCACTGCCACGGTTTAGTGAAAAATGATTGATTCGTTCTATTTTTTTCTTGGAAAGTGCGCCAGCGGTCCCTAATTTGTGGTATTTGTGTCATCCCGGGCTCTAAACTCTCAAATCGATTAATGTAGGTCCTCAAACTTGTTTATCTGGGTCATCCCATTCCCTAAACTTGCAAATCACCCGTTTAAGTCCCCAAACTTGTTCAGTTATGCCATCTCGGTCCCTAAACTTATTCGTCTATGTCATGTGGGTCCAAATATTACAATCTAAAAACTCGATATCAAAAAATAATTCATAACTGTTTCATATGAACTCGAATGAAGACAAAACTTTATATAAAAATTGTAGTCCTACATATGATCTATAACTTTGTAGTTTAAAAGTTTTTGAATTAAAGCTGTTTAGGGTCCAAAATATAATTTTAAATTTTAAATTTCAAAATATGTAAACTTACAATAATATTTTGGGACATTAAACGACATCAAATAAAAAACTTTTCAACTACAAAGTTAAAGATCACGCCGAGGGCTATAATCTTGATATAAAGATTTTCTTCATTCGAGTTCATATAAAAAAAAGTTATGAATTATTTTTTATGTCAAGTTTTTAGAGCGCCTTGTTTGGCCCCAGATGACACAGCCAAACAAGTTTAGAGACTCGGATAACACAACTGAACAAGTTTGAGGACATAAACGGATGATTTGCAAGTTTAGGGACCGGGATGGCATAGTTAAACAAGTTTAGGGATCGAGATGACTCAGAGGAACAAGTATAAGGATGTAAACGGTTGATTTAAGAGTTTAGGGACCGGGATGACATGACAACGTAAGTTTAGGGATCACTAGGGCACTTTACTCTTTTTTCTTTGTGGCTTTCTTCTTCCTTTGCATGCCTCTCCAGCTTGTGCCATTGTGGCCCTGCCCCGCGCCAATGTGGCCGCCAGGTCTTCCTGATAGGTCCAAAGAGGCTGGGGGGGTTTGAATAGCCTATTTAAAAATCTACAAACAACACTTGACCAAAGGATTAGTAAAAACAACGGCGAAGCGAATTTTGCGCTAGCCTATCCAAAATGCAAGCCTCCTGGCCATTCTACTTATGTCTCTAAGTTCACACAAGCTAGCCTAGGTTGCAACTACTTTACTTCTAGGTGGATGAGCAAACTACAACTACTAACACTACACAAGTTAAGTGCTCAAAGGTAAAAGGAGAGGAGTAGTGGTGTTATACCGCCGAGTAGAATAGTTCACCAATCACTGGGATGAATATACCAATACACTCGAAGGTGATGGTCCAATGAAATCCAAATCAACACAATGGAGACAATGAATTTATCCCGAGGTTCACGTGCTTGCCGGCACGGTAGTCCCCGTTGTGTGTCGACCACTACTCGGTGGTTCGGTGGCTAATTGACAACCAATGTCAAGGTCAACCAATGAGCGCCACTAGAACCTACCACGAGTAAGGTAACTATAGGATCACTGGAAGCCTAGAGGGGGGGGGGGTGAATAGGCCTGCAAAAACTCAACTCGAACAGATATCAAAACCCAGGGCGGCACTGCCACACAATGAAAACTGAATCAAACTGCGCAAGTGATATATGGATAGAAAGAGTATACTCCCTACAGCTTGTTTCCAGAATTTCACTAAAATTCACAGCTCGAAGACTGGATACCACAGAAATCCTCCAAATCACCAAATCGAAGCAAACCTTAGAACAAATCAATAACACAAGAGTAATATGGAGACAATAGCACACGGCAATTTATCCCGTGTTCAGCTTGCCACTTAGGCTTGCCTACGTCCACGTTGTTGAGGCTTGCCACGAAAGGCTAGGGTTACCACAAAGGTTGCCCTATTCCTCGTTCTCAAATCAAGAGAGTGAACTCTTGAAGAGAGGGGTGATTTCTTAGCTTCACACGAGATTACAAACCTCCCTAAACTGCCACAATGTGGTTGGCAAGCTCTAGGGCGACGCCTAACCGGCTAGGAGCAAAGCTCCAAGGAGTAGACCTCAAGAACGCCGGCCAAACGTGAACCAAGTGCTCTCAAACTTTGGGAATCAGTAGATGTTAACATCTACTAACGTCGCCAAATATAACTATATAACTTTTAATGCGAGAGGCGAGATCAGAAGATGATTGGTAATTAATTAACTTGTCATTAGCAACTAGCCACTTTTCTATTACCAATATTCTTATGCAAGAACTAGGTTGTCATCCCTAATTAATAATGCTAAGAATAAATAAAGGTTTTAAATATTAATCTATGTGACTAGGCAGAAATAAATA
Organism: Eremochloa ophiuroides; assembly: GCA_038502445.1. Taxonomy (NCBI): domain Eukaryota; kingdom Viridiplantae; phylum Streptophyta; class Magnoliopsida; order Poales; family Poaceae; genus Eremochloa; species Eremochloa ophiuroides. The sequence continues at coordinate 41,707,170 of JAHLJS010000002.1, forward strand.
TAAATATAAAATAAAATAAACTAAGATCAGTTCTGCAAGCGGACAGATAATTATACCATTGTAGCATTTTACCTAGGGAGTTCTACCAGGTTGTTGATTTATATTTATACCACTGGGAAGGATTAGGATAAACTTTAATCTATTATATTGATAGTGATGGTATACAATGGATAAGTGACATTACCGATGTCATTTACTCTACTCATAATAGGTAGAGGTCACAAGGTAAATAAAGATAAGGGTGATAAGTATAATCAAGCATCATAAATAAAAGATAATCATCAGAACACTTCTCTAGTCATAATAATAGCTAGCCATTGGATAAACTAAGGAATTAATATCAAAGGTAATTCTATAACTACATCAATGAATAACTCTAATTAGTGCAATTACATCTAGCAATCATTGTTAGACTAATCCTATATCATAATCATATGCAAATGGCATCATCTAGGAAGGATGTGAAACAGAGTCATCATCCAACTTCGCGACCGTGCCTGCTGGCCTACATACGGGGGGTGGACTACAGGGGACTCAACGCAGCTATCACCTACGCGATCTACCACACGACCCGGCACATCAGCGTGCACTCGCAGATAAACTAAATACCTAGACACCACGTCTACATATTGTTCATCATCTATCCATCGTCCGCATGAATAAACGCTATACGAGCAATTACATGAATTCAATAAGATCAAACCAACTATACTAGACATATAATCAAAGTAGACAAAGACTATTGTAATCAAGAATATATGAACTATTAAGAACAATGTTTCCCTAATCATAATGAAGAATACAATAATAGAGAAAGAACTAGAATTATACCGAACTCCGTGCTCCAGACAGATGCCGGGGCTCCAGATCCGCCGAAGAACTAGAACTCCTCTACTTCTAATCTAACTAGCTAGAACTATAAACTAGGAGGCTCTTGATGAACTAGAAGGCTCTTGATGGCTTGAGGACTTGATGCCTTGAATGAATGATGGGTTCATGCCTCCGGGGGGGTCTGCCCCTCTATTTATAGCCCGGTGGAATGCACGTGTGCCGTAGGATCAAACCGACTTGAAACAAGGGCCGAGATGACTCCACAAAGGCGACGGAAGAAGACTCCAGAAGGTGGGCCGAAACCCTTGTGGGGGGGGGGTGCCGGCCGGCCCCACCCTGGTGGGTCTCGGGCCCTGGTGCTTCAGATGTGTTCCAGATGCTTCTAGTGTTCTCGTGATGATGTTTCCTTGGCGGTTAAGTTTCGTAGTAATCATGCACTTTAACCCTTCTTTTATGCTTTTCTGGAATAGCCCCTGGAAAATACAGAACATGCAAAACTCGTGGAAACTGTCAGTTAAAACCCTAGACTAGTGTGTATTCATGTATCCTTTGATGTCTAAAGTTCTAATAAAAGTTGACGTTATCCACCATCAACAGTACATCTGATCTCAACTCGCAAGTTGCTGCCCTTTTTCTCAAGTGTCTATGGTGGAAAGTCGAGATCCAACTTTGAGCTCAAGGTCAACAATGGACAAGAGAGGGAAGCTGCTTTTTTTGTCTGTAACGGGCAGAAAGTCGGGAGTTGGAAGAAGAGACCGTTGAGAGGAGGAAAAGTAGTTTTTATACGCTGTCGTCCAACGGTCGAACAAAGTGCGGCACTGCCGTACTGGCAAATTCCAGCAGAAAGGTGCAAGTGAGGTATTGCTGAATTGTCTATGTGTGAGGATGTTGTTTCTGGGATATGAGCACTTTATTCAACAGATTGACTAGCATCCCTTAGGAACTCCTTAATAGTACGGCATCCCAAAACTCAAATTCAAAAGTAAAACGAAATTAAACCTTCGTTTGAGTTGGTCACCGCAGCTGCAAGTTAGCATTGAGTTCTTTGAAACACATACCATCATCTCACATTGATTCCCTGCTCATCATCTTAATAGAAATCATTAGTTCTCTAATTCGGTGGTCATCAATATCAAAACCCACATTAGGGAGTGATTGCACTTTCAATCTCCCCCTTTTTGGTAATTGATGACAACCCAATTAGAGTTTACAAAAGATAATCATGAATACTGTAAAAAGCAAACTTTGGATGTAAAGAACTTCTCAAAAGGTGTGGAAATGAAAATTGAATTTCCAAATTGGCATAAAAGGCCAACCATTCACACAAGAGTGAAAATAGGAGAATTTCTTTACATTCAAAGGTTCTGTGGGGTGCTGCACACTGTGTCAAACAATTGAACGTGATGCATATGACAGTTCAAGACACACAAGATTTGGCTGAGGAAGCACAGGGCGGCGCTGCCGCACTGGCTTCTTCAGTCAGATCACAACCAGATTTAAACAGCACCTGCACACTCACAAGATCAACACAGATATAAAATATGAAGTTCCAGATCACACAGACACAATATATATCCGAAAACAATAGAGATAGAGTCGAGTAGATAGCTAAATTATTACAAACCATAAAGAAAATAGTTTTAACTCTCAATCTCACACACTAACTAAGCTGAAACTAAGCTCCAACTGCAGCAAGACGACGAAGAAGAATTTGACCCCTCTAATTTCTCCCCCTTTGGCATCAAATACCAAAAAGAGAAAAGAAAAGAGAGCTCAATCCTGAAGCTGAGACTAATCGACGCCTTCATCATCACCACCATTACCACCATGAGGGCTGCCATCATCATCATTATCTGAGTCAGAAACAACTGCCTTGCCTCCACGGTGAGTAGTGCCTGTGAAGTGAGTGGTGCCTAAAGTACCTGCAACCTGAGTGGTGTGACCTGCCTGTCTCTGAGTGCGCGCCCACTGCTGATGGGAAGCAAGCGTATCATCCTCACCGGGCATGCCATACTGAGACGGTTACTGCTGCTGCTGCTGTGTATATTGAGGATGCTGGTACCCATACTGTGGCTGCTGATATCCATACTGTGGCTACTGGTATGGCTGATACTGCTGCTGGAAAGGATCATACTACTGCTGTCCTCCATCATCATCAGAGTCATCATCATCATCATCAGAATCTGTGGGAAGCTCAAAGGGAGGAGGAGGCTGAATAGGAGGTAAATCTGGAAGTCCCACCTTCGCCCTAGCCTTCCTAGCCTCAAGTCTGGCTCCATAAGCTGTAACTGCTGAATATGTGCTAGTAGCAAAGATGGAAGTCAGAATCTTCTTGATGAAGTCCTTCTTCTTGCCCCTTCTTCTACCAGATGATGTCCCTGGAACATCTGTATGTGCCTGATGACTGCCACTTCCCTTCTCTACACCGTGCCGCCTTGGCCTATCAATCTTGTACACCTAATGACCTGTCTCATGCGGGAAGCGAATACCAGAAACCCTCTCAATGACAAACATGAGATAGGGGCATAAGGCAAGCCCCTTCTCCCATCATCCAAAGCAGTAGAGAGCTCATGCCACAAAAAGCGAGGAACATTGAACCTCTCACCTGTGTGAAAGCGAACAAGCACATTCCTAGCAAAACCATTAATATCAGAAGCTGCTCCATCCTTTGGATTTATGGTGTTTCTGATCAAATTGTTCATCACATAGTACACAGAGATTAGGCCCTTAGCCTTGCCATTAGCCACCCTGGGATCCCTGTAGAGAGCCCTCATCTGCTCAACCTCAAGGCGAGACTCATCATGAATCTCAGTAAACTGCCTGTGCACATCACCAAAACCAAGAATGTGACTGAAGGTGATAAAATCAACTCTATAGTGTCGACCTTCAGTCATCCAGTGAATCTCATCAGTAACAGCATTGTGATAGTAAGTGGCATGGAACTGTGCAAGAACCTCTGTGTTCCATCCATACCTAAAACTCATCAAATCAGTCAAATTAAACTTATCACAAATCCTTATAGCAACATTGAACTCCGGCTCATTTCGGTCTCTCATACCCTGGAAGTCCACATATTGCATGTGCACAATCTTGGATTTTCTGGCACCAAGAATAGCTGTCCGATAGAAGTTGGAATAAAAAACAGTCCAAAATCTATAATCAATCCCCAAAAGACCATGAGAGGAATATAGGTTGACAGCTCTAGCCTGCTGAGTCTCTGACCAAGACTTGGAGTAATCAACTACAGGGTGAGGCATATTATCAACAAGAGCATGCATCTTGGGATTCTCATCTGAATCTCTCATGTAGCTGTCATCATATTCATTCAGATGATTAGGAGTGCTAGGACAACCTCTATAGGAAATAGTGAATCTTTCTAGCTAGCGTCTCTCCTCATCCTGAATGTACTGCTCATGAGCGGCACGATCATCAGCGGCGTAAGGAGCTACACCACTGCTAGTAATCCTGCGTCCCCTCTTGGAAGGTTTCTTTGACAACCGTTTCTTCAAAATCCGAGGGCCGCCACTTCCACCTCCTTGCTCCATCTATGCAATTCAAATGAAACTTTGATAAGAAACTGTGTAAACTGGAGATATAGAACTTGCTGCACCAAAACTTTAACCCTTGAACCAAAATGTGCAAAGTCCAGAAGGTAGAGCACTTGGAGTGCAATCCAGGTAGGGCGGCACTGCCGCACCCAACTCCTCCGTCAGAACCTTGTACAGTTTGATTCAACAGCTAACTTTCCAGTTCAACAACTTCTATACTCCATCACAATCTCAGAAATCGAAGTACAACAACAGATCGGGCCATGAAATCCATTTATGAATGAGACAGGGAGCAATATTTTGGATCTGAGAGGTAAACTTTTGAAAACGAAATCCTGGAGGAAAACTAAATCGATCCACGGGAACCTGACCCGGAGCACTTGCTCCTGCAGGGCGGCACTGCTGCCCTGGCTAGGGTTCCCCGAATCGAGTCGGGCTTCTTCCATGATTTCACCACAAAAGCTCCCCTAAATCTGTGATACTACCCCTGGAACCACGAATCTGCAACTGAAAATCACGCATTGCATAGATCGAGAAGGTTTAGGGTTTCACCTTGATTCAAACCGAAGATTGAGGAGGAAAGAAGAGCAATCTCCACGCCTCCACACCTTGACCAGCACGAGAATGAGCAGGAGATGCTGGCCCTAGGTGCACCAATGCCGGGAAAACTCCAGCAAGACGGCGGCGAGGAACACCGGCGCCCTCAACTTCACGTGAGAGAGGAGTTGGGGGCAGTGCGGTTAGGGAATGAAACAGAGGGAGAGAGACGGTGGGGCGGCCCGAAATAGATGAGAGAGTAAGGCCCCACGTCTCAGAAAAATTTGGGCCAAAACCGCTCGGGTTTCAGAGTGCAGCACCGCCGCCCTGACCAAACAGGGAGTTTTAAAACCTATTTTCTCGACCCTGTTTCTATCACATAGATATATATATTTTCAAGATATTTTGACTAGAAATAATCAACAATAAAAACTGTGGTCATATACCTTGAAAACCTCTTTGAATTAGTTTTGAAAGACAATATGAAACTTTTCAAAAACTTTTCCTAAGTCGCTAGGTTGTCAAACAAGTGTGTGATACATGTCAAGCCAAGTTCCTTGAATCAAGTATATTTAGTTCATTTCTCAAAGCACAAAATCTTGACTCGTCGAGAGGCTTAGTGAAGATATCGGCTAGTTGCTTTTCGGTGCTCACATGGCGAATTTCGATATCTCCTTTGGTTTCGTGGTCTCTCAAAAAGTGATGACGGATGTCTATGTGTTTTGTTCTTGAGTGACTTACCGGGTTGTTTGCAAGTTTTATGGCACTTTCATTGTCACACAAAAGTGGGATTTTGGTGAAGTGACATCTGAAATCTTTTAAGGTTTGCCTCATCCAAAGTAGTTGAGCACAACAAACACCGGCTGCAACATACTCGGCTTCGGCGGTGGAAAGAGCTACACAATTTTGCTTTTTAGAGCTCCAAGACACTAGGGACCGTCCAAAGAATTGACACGTCCCCGAAGTGCTTTTCTATCTACTTTGCAACCGGCGTAATAGGAATCTGAATACCCAAGTAGATTGAACTTAGAGCCCTTAGGATACCACAAGCCAAGATTTGGAGTATGAACTAAATATCTCAAGATTCTTTTAACTGCGGTTAAGTGACATTCTTTAGGATTGGCTTGAAATCTAGCACACTGTTGGTGGTCCTTATGGATAAATTTTATACCACCAACTTAGACTAAAAAGAGGATTAACAATCATATTCTAGCACATATACCTTTACTACTAACAAGTTCCACTTGTACCCCTAGCATTCATGTTTTACAGGTTTTATGGCATAACAAGTGGAAATACGCATCAACATGAAGAAAACACAAAAACAAATGACGAATCCAACAAATGCGCAAACAAAGAATACTAAAGAAGCCCATCTTCAAAGCGTAATTGAATCCATCCGTAACCACGGGGGAGGCCCAGGCCCAGGGGGCAACCGACCACCCGAAGGCGGTGGCCAGATGGCGCTCCCCAGGGACCGACCGCCCCCAGGGGTGACCGCCCCCCTGGTGGGGCCTCCCGGGCCCATCTTTCTTAGGCGGTGCTCAAGGCGGTTTGCTGATGGCGGTTTCACCTCCTTCCATGTTTAGATGCACCAAACCGTCATAGTTCCACTATAAATAGATGGTGCTCCATCCCCTTCAACACACACATCATTTTGGAGTCATCTACCTCACACCTCTCACTTGTATCTTTAGAGTAGTATTAGTAGTTTGTGAGTAAGGCAGGAGCTATCAAGGAGACCTTGTCTCCTTGGAAGAAAAGGATCATCTTGGTATGAATACAAATCGGTCTTCTTCTATGAGCAAGTTCTTATCATACTTATATGATTATGCATATGAATTAGAGTCTAGTTATGATCTTGTTATGAGCATAGTATATGAGCTAGAACATAGTTTATGTATCATGTTCTTGACTTGTTCATCATCGTTCTTCATTGTTCATCAAATTAGTATGAATAGAGGAAGAACTAGGAATGAGGTGATGGTTCGTCCTGCTGTCATGGTTGCTCTTAACCTAGCCTGTCAATCCGAAGGGTTGGGGTCCGCGGGGGTTAGGAGTTGTTTCCAAGTATGCAAGTATGGAGCTTCGGTATGCGGAGATCGGCGGATATGTCGGTATCCCACGGGCAGAGAGATAGGTGGACAGGTGGTAACAGCCCTGTCCATCCCTAGCATTCCCCCACGTTCGGATATTAAGTAGGAGTTCATAAAGTCTCTATCGGCTGGTAGACCAGCTGCGGGGATCTTCCTATCACCCCAGACTTAGTCCTAATACTAGAACTACTAATTAGATGATTTGCTAACAGTTCTTTGCATAATTATATATGACCAATGCCTGCTCAGTTAATATATTCTTTTATTCTTTATTTTCCTTTTATCCTTGAGGTTGATCCATATGTGTGTCCATTATCTTGAAATCATGTCTTATTTCTGTTTACTATATGCCTACCATTGCACTCAATAAGTGATCATGTTTACACCACGCTTGATGCATATTGCCCTCCTACGGGAAATTATAATTACGACACCCTTGAATACTCACGGGTTGAAATGCTACAATGATAGTTCTGTGCGCTTGCAGAGTAATTTTATTCCTTACTGAGCTATCAATTGGCGTACCTAAGTACCGTTACTTAGGGATTGTAATTCTTGTTGCACCCCACGGCGCCGTGCCACAGTTTTGCATATCGTAAGTAATGACGGTTAGGAAGGCCAATCTGGCACTTCTAACTGCTATTACCAGACTGTATTACCTAGGCCGGTGCCACTAAGGGCCAAGGATTACCTTTCTGAAGTAATGATGGTTGGGAATGTCAACTTATGTTTCTAAGTATTATTATTAAGGATGGACCTTTAGTCTATCTTTAGTAGTAATGCTAAGAAACGCCAACAAGCATTTCTAACGCCGTTGCTGGGGATGGACTTTTAGTCTATCTTTAGTAACGACGTTAAGAAATGCCAACAAGTATTTCTGGCGTTGTTGCCGGGGAGGGCAAAAACATCTAAGCTGGCATAAATATTGATTACAAAATAAGCATTGGTAGACGTAGTTTAAACAGGCTAACTTCGCTGTTTTCTTCCTCTTTTTATTGGAATGAAAATAGGATAGTGTATGAGCAGTTTTGCTCTGCCGAACAATTTCATCAGCAATTCGGAAGCACTCCTAAGGAAGAAAAGGTCTCGTACCGTTTCTTCTTCTGCTACTCCGTCGGCAGACGAATCGTTCATTCCCGCACCATCCGCTACTACCGTCATGGCCAAGACACTCCGTGACTACTCCATCCCCGCTGTTGCCAACGTGCCTGTTGGGCCTGCTGTCAACATCGGAAATGGAAATTTTGAGATCCGTACAGGCCTTATCTCGATGGTGCTGGCAAGCCAATTCTGTGGCTTGCCAAGCGAGGATGCAAACGCTCATTTGCAACACTTCCTTGAGCTGTGCGACACCATTGTCATCAAAGACGTCGCACAAGACAGTATCAGGCTCCGCTTGTTTCCTTTCTCCCTCACGGGAAAAGCGAAACAATGGTTCTATCAAAATAAGGAAGCCGTCAACATGTGGGACAAGTGTTCCGTAGTATTCCTCGCCAAGTTCTTCCCCATGAGCAAGACCAGCGCTCTAAGGGGAAAGATCTCAAACTTCCAGCAATCTTCCCTTGAATCTATCCCCGAAGCATGGGAAAGGCTTCAAGAGTACATCCGAGCCTGCCCTCATCATGGAATGGAAGATTGGCTTGTGCTCTAAAACTTCTATGAAGGCCTCACGGCCATGTCAAAAGGGCACGTAGATGCCACAGCTGGAGGTGCATTCCTCTCTCTCACCATCGCGGATGCAACTGCACTCATTGAGAAGATGGTGGCCAATCAGAGTTGGGGAGAAGGAAGAAAAACACAAAAAGGCTCGCATACCGTGGAGGAGACGGACTTGCTGGCCGCAAAATTAGACTTGCTGATGCAAAAGCTGGACGATCGTGCCACCAACCCTACCATGAGTACCGTCCAGGTCATGGACTCACATATGACGTGTGAAGTCTATGGGAACGTTGGCCACTCAGGGAATAACTGTCCCGAAACCCAAGAAGAGGCTTCATACGTCAACAACGGGTTTTGCCAACCTCAGCAAGGTAATAGCGGGTAGAACAACCAACACCGCCCGCAAGGTAATAATTTCAATTCAAATTTCAATTCAAACCAACCTTCCTTAAAAGATCTCGTTCTAGGACAAGATAAAATTAATGAAAGTTTGACCAAAAAGCTATCCTTCAATGATAAAATGTTTGAAAATATAAATGTCAAGCTTGAAACTTTGTCTTCTTGTATTCAAAATCAAGCAGGTTTTTACAAAATGATAGAAACACAAATGGCACAATTAGCTGCTTCTATTCCTGTCAACAATGCGGGAAAAATCCTGGGGCAACCCGAGACTTCTCCCGAGTTTGTTCATGCAGTTACAGATCAATAAGGGAAGGAAAGTCTGGCCAACAGACTATAAACGTTGAGCCCTTGCCGAAGATCATCGGTAATTATCTAAAAATAAATATATATAAAGAAATAAAGAAATAAATAATTATCTGAAGGGGCCCACACCATCATTCATGCTTGGGGGAGGTGGCCCCACTCAGGTATTGTAACTTATCTTTTTGAAAAGATATATATAATAAATGAATATTTATATACATATTTATATAATAAAAATATATATATAATTATTTTCTTGCATTAAAAGAAATTATTTCCTCTTCCTAGAATTATAAAATTTTATTCCAAAATAAATTCTTCTCCAAAAAAATTTTATAAAAATAATTTTCTGAAAGAATAAATCTTGTTGAGTCTAAATATTATTTTTGGAATAATTTTGAAAATCAAAAAGTTTCAAATAAAACTTGTGGAAAATAAAAAACTGGAGCAAAATTTTGAATGGGAGTCATTCGTAATCGGCTACATACTGGAGATAGCCGTTAGAGGGAACTGCAAAAAGGCTGGGCAAAACCGACCCCAGCAGGGAACCGGCCGGTCCTAGGGGCGACCGCCCCCTGCCCAACGGCTCTGCGGCGCAGCCTTTCGCCAACGGCTACTAGCCGTTGCATACAACACTCCTCCACCTATGATCAAGCCTATAAATACCAGAGCATTCGGGTGGAGCTCCTCACCCCTCTCATTCTCACATTTTTCACTCCCTCCATCAATCTCTTTCTCCACCGTTCTACATGCATTTTTCCACAAAGTTCAAGTGCAAGGAAATCCTGCAAACTTCTTCCACTCCCATCACAAGTCAAGTTCTTGGGCCAACCTCACCATGAGTGGGCTCGGAGGTCAGATTTCCGGCATGTTCCGGAAAGGCCATCGCTCTCGTGGGGAGTCTAGTTAAAGTACTCCCACACGTGAGGAGAGCCTGCTGCATGAAGAAGAGGAGGCGCCAAGAGGCCACGCCATCGACGAGGCCGACGCTCCCTTCATCAACTTGGAGAGCGAGCGGGAGATGCAAGCATACAACCTCCTTAAGGGACACGAATTCCTGCATACACCGGCCTTCGACGCACACTTTCTCCAGCAGGCAGGTATGAACGTCGAATTTAATACCATTTTCGAAAATGTTGCTTGGAGCCAAGTTGCCCCATGCACGAACTTGGATCTCGTCTTTTGACCATCCAAATCTTGGGCACTCTACAAGTTGTCGACTATGGTATTACCTTTCGCTGCTTTAGGAAAGAACATAGCCTTTACTGGAAAGATTTTGCTACACACTTGGGTTTTCATGAGCGATGCTCTGTTGATTTGGGTTTTACTCTTTCGGGTTATCAGCGTCATGCTTTTTGGCACTTGATAACCGGACAGAATGTGACTGGGAAATTCCAACCCAACAACAACACCATCCACCATCCTTCTCTAAGGCTTATGTATAAATGGATTGCTAATTCTTTCTTTCCTAGAGAGGACACTCACCATGCTTATGATATTGAGTTGAAGTTGCTTTATGCCGTGCTTAAAAAGATTAAAGTCGCTCCTGTTTATGATATTGTTAAGCACTGGTTAAATTCTTTTAAAACTTCCACACCAATTATGTGCACTTCACTCATCACACGTCTTGCTGCTAGTGTTGATCCTCATGGTGCTAACACTATTGTTTATCTCTCTATTCCGCGCATTATGATCAATGAGTATTATTTTACTCAAGCTCATACCATAAAACGTGATGACTCGGGAACAAACTTGGTATTTTATTATCCGGGATATATAAACGAGATTCCATTACGTAACCCGGATCTCGCTTTATATAAATCCCCATCTCTCACCTTCAACCTTGTTGAAAAGGAAGAAGCACGCAGGAGTTCTGTTTCTCGCAGGAGATCACGGAGGAGAGAAGTACAGGAGGAAGAGCCTGCGCAGCCTGTGCAGCCTACACCACACCCGGCCATGCCTACCACGATACCAAAGATGGAATGGTCCACGGTCATATCTACACCTGGGTTCACTCCCGGGTATGGATATGGTATGGGACATGTTCCTCATCATTATGCGGCTGAAGGGTCAGGGTGGCGACACTTGCAGGAGGCAGGGGGATCAAGGCAGCCCGAGCACGAGCATTCTCCAGATTCTGAAGGCATGCCACCTCCGATATGCCCACAGCCGGTCACACTAGAAGTCCTCAACACACGCATGGGAGGATTAGAACTGCAAAACAGACAAATCCAAGGTACGCTCAATGCTCACATTCAGACTTCTACCCAATGGCATAAGCAGTACCAGCAGCAGTTCATGAACCCCGAAGATGCGAACCGGCGGTGGCACGAGGCACAGATGGCCTACCTTCGGTCCATGGGATACTTCCCGGGACCTAGGCCTTGAGCTAGCTTGGGGGAGGAGACCCTACAGAGGTAACATGTATCTTTAAAATTCTTGCACTTTATTTCTCGCACTTTTAAATTCTGCAATTTTATTTCCTTATTAAATATATATAATAAAAATAATAAATAAAATATTCCACTCCCATATGTGCTAACATATGTTAGTTTCTCTTTTGTTGAAATGATGAATAGTTGCTCTGTCTATAATTCGTTTGTGCCTAAGTTATAACTTAGTATTCCTCAAGATTTAAGTTTGTTGGCTAAGAAAATCTCATTATGAGAACTTGAAATCTTGTGGGTTGCAATTGCAAGATCCTTTTCTAAGTTGTTGCAAGATATGAGATGGTAGAAATAGACTTTGCTATGACTTTGTTCTAAGAGAAACTTTACATCCGGAGATTTCTTTTCAAAAATTCAAAAATCAAAAGTTCCCCAATGATTATGAAATACCTACCAAGGCCATATGACATGCTCTACTTTTACAAAAACTTAGTCATATGCTACTTACGGAACTTTGAGTTGAGTCAAAATGCTGAGACCTAGTGAGATTATGGTCATACACACATGATTGAGATTCATGTACACCCACCAAATAAAGCCGACTTTCATCCTGAGAGTTGCGCACAACATGCACCTTTCATCCACCAAATAAAAATGCCGACCCTCTCTTTGAGAGCCGTGCATATAAAAAATTTTCACTCCTTGTTCGCCATCATGACGTCTCTCCATCCAAAAGTTTTCATATGTCAAATCAAAATATGGGCTATGCTAAAAAAAGCCAAAGGGCATGAGAAAACTAACGGGAAAGAAAATCCAAATACCCGTTCAAGAAAAAAAAAAGGAGAAAAAGAGGATGATATTTCTATAGCCCATATTTCTCCCAAGAGTTTTATTCCATCTAATAAAAAGAGAGTCATGATGCATGGAGTGCCAAAAAGATTAGAGATAGGTTTTCACCATACTCATATTCCACACACTTGCACATCTCAATCAAGGTATATGACTTGTATCTCCTTATGGTCCGGTCTTTGACTCAGCAATATAAGTAATGTAAGTACGCCTACCTTCGTACCTACCCAAAACTCCACTCTCAGCCTTAGTAGTAGGATGAAAAGGCAACACCACAATGCCTTTGGTAAGGTAAACCATACACATTGAGCGATTGAGAGAATCATTTGAAAAACTTGGTTTATTTTGCAAAAAATTCATAAAACCTCCGGATAAAAGGTCTATCAAAGAATAAATGATTGGTGAGTCTATCATAACCATTCTATCTTGCAACCGCCCAAGAAATTGGAGAAACTACAAGCCCCATAAGAAAGCAAGGTAAAGAGTGGATACAATGCCAACTTATTTAAATTACGAATGAATGCTATGTTATAGGTATGACACTTATGAATTATATCGGCATTGTAGCAACTCCTGATCAACAACCATGCCTTGGCTATTTGCTCGGGACGAGCAAAGGTTAAGCTTGGGGGTCTAGTTGGTGGTCCTTATGGATAAATTTTATACCACCAACTTAGACTAAAAAGAGGATTAACAATCATATTCTAGCACATATACCTTTACTACTAACAAGTTCCACTTGTACCCCTAGCATTCATGTTTTACAGGTTTTATGGCATAACAAGTGGAAATACGCATCAACATGAAGAAAGCGCAAAATCAAATGACGAATCCGACAAATGCGCAAACAAAGAATACTAAAGAAGCCCACCTTCAAAGCGTAATTGGATCCATCCGTAACCACGGGGGAGGCCCAGGCCCAGGGGGCAATTGACCACCCGAAAGCGGTGGCCAGATGGCGCTCCCCAGGGACCGACCACCCCCAGGGGCGACTGCCCCCTGGTGGGGCCTCCCGGGCCCATCTTTCTTAGGCGGTGCTCAAGGCGGTTTGCTGATGGCGGTTTCACCTCCTTCCATGTTTAGATGCGCCAAACCGTCATAATTCCACTATAAATAGATGGTGCTCCATCCCCTTCAACACACACATCATTTCAGAGTCATCTACCTCATACCTCTCACTTGTATCTTTAGAGTAGTATTAGTAGTTTGTGAGTAAGGCAGGAGCTATCAAGGTGACCTTGTCTCCTTGGAAGAAAAGGATCATCTTGGTATGAATACAAATCGGTCTTCTTCCATGAGCAAGTTCTTATCATACTTATATGATTATGCATATGAATTAGAGTCTAGTTATGATCTTGTTATGAGCATAGTATATGAGCTAGAACATAGTTTATGTATCATGTTCTTGACTTGTTCATCATCGTTCTTCATTGTTCATCAAATTAGTATGAATAGAGGAAGAACTAGGAATGAGGTGATGGTTCGTCGTGCTGTCATGGTTGCTCTTAACCTAGCCTGTCAATCTGAAGGGTTGGGGTCCGCGGGGGTTAGGAGTTGTTTCCAAGTATGCAAGTATGGAGCTTGGGTATGCGGAGATCGGCGGATATGTCGGTATCCCACGGGCAGAGGGGTAGGTGGACAGGTGGTGACAGCCCTGTCCATCCCTAGCATTCCTCCACGTTCGGATATTAAGTAGGAGTTCATAAAGTCTCTATCGGCTGGCAGACCAGCTGCGGGGATCTCCCTATCACCCCAGACTTAGTCCTGATACTAGAACTACTAATTAGATGATTTGCTAACAGTTCTTTGCATAATTATATATGACCAATGCCTGCTCAGTTAGATATATTCTTTTATTCTTTATTTTCCTTTTATCCTTGAGGTTGATCCATATGTGTGTCCACTATCTTGAAATCATGTCTTATTCCTGTTTACTCTATGCCTACCATTGCACTCAATAAGTGATCATGTTTACACCACGCTTGATGCATATTGCCCTCCTACGGGAAATTATAAATACGACACCCTTGAATACTCACGGGTTGAAATGCTACAATGATAGTTCTGTGCGCTTGCAGAGTAATCTTATTCCTTACTGAGCTATCGATTGGCGTACCTAAGTACCGTTACTTAAGGATTGTAATTCTTTTTGCACCCCACGGCGCCGTGCCATAGTTTTGCATATCGTTTGTAATGACGGTTAGGAGGGCCAATCCAGTATTTCTAACTGCTATTACCAGACTGCATTACCTAGGCCGGCGCCACTAAGGGCCAAGGATTACCTTTCTGAAGTAATGGTGGTTGGGAATGTCAACTTATGTTTCTAAGTATTATTATTAAGGATGGACCTTTAGTCTATCTTTAGTAGTAATGCTAAGAAATGCCAACAACTATTTCTAGCGCCGTTGCCGAGGATGGACTTTTAGTCTATCTTTTGTAACGACGTTAAGAAATGGCAACACACACATGCACACACTAAGCATTATGTCCGGCCTAGATGCACACAAGTAAAGTAGAGAGCCGATCATAGAACGATATATGTTTGTATCAACGGCTTTCCCTTCTTCATTGAGGTCAAGATGTCCATTGATTGGCATGGGAGTTTTGATAGGCTTGGCATTCATCATGTCAAACTTCTTGAGCATATCATGGGTGTACTTCGTTTGGCAAATAAATGTTCCTTCCTTCAATTGCTTGATTTGAAACCAAGGAAGAACTTCAATTCACCCATCATGGACATCTCAAATCTCTTAGTCATGATCCTACTGAACTTCTCACAAAAGGATTGGTTAGTACTACCAATTACTATGTCATCGACATATATTTGGCACACAAAAATATCTTTAGCGAACTTGTGAGTAAAGAGAGTAGGATCGGCTTTGCCTATTTCAAAGCCTTGCTTAAGCAAGAAGTCCTTAAGGCATTCATATCATACTCTTGGTGCTTGCTTAAGCCCATAGAGCGCCTTTTGGAGTTGGTAGACATGGTTGGGGAACTTGGGATCTTCAAAATCCGGTGGTTACTCAACATAGACAAGCTCTTGGATTGGACCATTGAGCAATGCACTTTTGACATCCATTTGATATAACTTGAAGTCTTGATGGGCAGCATAGGCAAGAAGCATCTGAATTGCTTCAAGCCTAGCCACCGGTGCATATGTTTCCTCAAAGTCCAATCCCTCTACTTGAGTGAAGCCTTGAGCAACCAATCTTGCCTTGTTCGTTGTCACCATGCCGTTCTCATCTTGCTTGTTTCGGAAGACCCATTTGGTGCCAATCACATTTGTATTGGGTCTCTTCACCAAGGTCCACACTTGGTTTCTTATGAAGTTGTTGAGCTCTTCTCGCCAATACCCAATCCGGGTCTCCAAGTGCATCTTCAACCTTAAGAGGCTCCAAAGAGGAAACAAACGTGTAATGTTCACAAAATTTTGCTAAATGAGAATGAGTCATTACCCCCTTTCGAAGGCTCCCAAAGATATTGTCAATGGGGTGATCCCATTGAATCGTTTTACGTAGCCTTGGATGCTCAACACCTTCTTGCTATTCTTCAGGCTCATCACAATCTTCCAGATCAAAGATTGGAGCAAGATCTAGACCATGGTCCAGACTTGACTCAGTTCTGGCTGCTGAGGAGGGGGCGGCACTGGTGCCCTTGGGGGCGGCACTGGCGCCCTGCTTTTCTGTAGCAGGGGTGCCCTGCTCTTCTCTGGTGAGTGCGTCAGTGGAGTCTTGTACAGCAGCATCTTGAGGCTCCCCCTGTTTGGCTGCAGGAATTTCTTGTGGTCATATATCGCAAATGATCAATTGCTTGATAGCTTCACAAGGTGGATCCTCCTTATCTACAACATTAGAGTCAACTTGCTCTACTTGAGAGCCATTAGATTCATCAAATGTCACATCTACCGCTACTTCAACTCTACCGGAGTTTTTGTTGAAGACACGGTAGGCATGCTCATTTGATCCATAACCAAGTAGAAAACCTTCATCAACTTTAGGTGCAAATTTAGAGGTTTTGGGTTTCTTGTTAAGTATGAAACACTTACACCCAAACATTCTAAAGTATGACACCTTGGGTTTGTTACCGGTGAGGAGCTCATAGGAGGTCTTCTTCAACTTCTTGTGTAAGTAGAGACGGTTAATGGCATGACAAGCGGTGTTGACGGCATCACTCCAAAAGATGTCCGGCGTCTTGTATTCATCAAGCATTGTCCTTGCCATATCAATGAGTGTTCTATTCTTCCTCTCTACTACACCATTTTGTTGAGGGGTGTATGGAGTTGAAAACTCATGCTTGATGCCCTCTTCATCAAGAAATTCCTCCACTAGGGTGTTCTTGAACTCGGTCCCATTATCACTTCTCACTTTCTTGATGGGGATATCGAATTCCTTTTGTGCCCTCCTAACAAAGGTCTTCACCATCTCTTGTACCTGGCACTTATCATAGACAAAGGACACCCAAGTGAAACGAGAATAGTCATCAATAATAACTAAGCTATATTTGTTACCACCAATGCTAAGATAGGCAACCGGCCCAAAAAGGTCCATATGAATCAACTCCAATGGTTGAGTGGTAGTCATGATGCTCTTTGGTGGGTGAGGTACGCCTACTTGCTTTCCGGCTTGGCAAGCGCTGCAAATCCTGTCTTTCTCAAAGTGAACATTGGTTAGTCCAAGGATGTGGTTGTCTTTTAGAAGTTTGGCCAAATTCCTCATCCCAACATGTGCTAGGCGGCGATGCCACAACCAACCCATGCTAGATTTTGCCACTAAACAAGTCTCAAGGTTGGCTTTCCTTTTGTTGAAATCAACTAGGTAAAGCTTTCCCTTTAGTTGACCCGTAAAAGCAATAGAGGCATCCTCCCTTCTAGTGACTTCCACACCCTTATCCGTAAAAAGACAATTGTAGCCCATTTCACACAATTGTGACACAGACAACAAGTTGTAACTTAACGAATCAACATGTAAAACATTAGTAATTGAATGTTCATGAGTGATTGCAACTTTACCAAGACCTAGCACACCTCCCTTGGAATTGTCTCCAAAGACAATGTTTTCATTTGAGTCTTCCTTGGGGGTGTAGGATGAGAACATACTCTTCTCTCCGGTCATGTGATTTGTACATCCACTACTAAGAACCCAACTTGATCCACCGGAGGAGTATGCCTACAAAACAAGTTTAGTTCCTTGATTTAGGTCCCCAAATGTTCTTGGGGCCTTGCATGTTAGTTACAAGAAACTTAGGAACCCAAATAGAAGTGTTATGATAAACATTCTTTTCTTTGCCAATGTACTTAGCAACCACTTCACCGTTGCTGTTGTTCTTCAACACAAAGCAAGAACTCAAAGCTTTGTCTAGGTGCAACGGTCTTCAGTTGATAGGAATACTTGTTTGGTTGCCCCCAGATTGATTTCTTGCCTTTTTGTGGAACCTGCTTTGGCTGGGAGACCTTCTTTCTGTGCTGATCATTTCCAGATGTAGTGGAAGTGACCTTCCCTTTCTTTGGGGAGCGGCACTACCGCCCTTCACTGCGGCACTGCTGCCCTAGACAGGGGGCAGTGCTGTTCGGGGGGCTGGTCGTGCTGCTCTCTGTGCAGGTCCCTCTGTACTTCCACTGCTGTTATAAGTGAAATGCACACATTTATAACCATTTATTACCTTTCTCCCATTTGTTTTGCCTTCATGTCGGTGTCCAAGTCCAGTCTTAATGTGTGGATGTCTTCCATCCTTGAATTGTGGCTTCTTTGGTTGATTCACTTGGCCACCAACATGCTTGTTCTCAGATTTGCTCTCTTTAGCAACTATTTCATTGAACCTAGCTATTTCCACCTTCATAGCCTCCATGTTTGCAAGGTTAGTAGCATAGATATCCAAATCAAGATCATGACATTTTCCACATCCTTTACTAGTGGAGGCAATAGTGGTGTCATTTGTTTTAGAAAGATTTGAGGTGCTCTCCCAAAGAAGGTTATATTGCAACTTAAGTTCTTTGTGCTTTTCACATAAGACACGATACTTTTCATCAAGTGCAATATGAGCCTTTTTAGTGAGTACATGGTCCTCTTGCTCTTTGGCTAAAGCCTTGTGCAAGGATTCCACCTCACTCCTTTCCAAAACAAGTGCTTCATTGCTAGCAATATAGAGATTTTCTTGTTTGATAAGAAGTTCCTCTCTAGATTCTAGCTCGGCTTGAACACTTTCTAAATTTTCCATTAGTTTAGAGATGAAGAATTTAGTTCTAGGGTCCAAGTTCGTGGTTATGTTATCTAACTCCTCATCACTTGAAACTTCATCACTAGAGCTTTCACTAAGTTTGCTACTAGAGATATCACTAGGAGGAAGTGAAGGTTTGGATTTAGATGTTACCGTCTCACCCTTTGCCATGAGACAAATGTGAGGGGAGGAGTAGTCATCATCATCGGTCAAGTTGTTGAAGAGCTTGGGTGGTGAAGATGTCTTTTGAATGGCTACGGTTGCAGTCTTCACATCTTCATCACTTGACCTATCATAAGTTGAATCCCATTCATGACCAATGTGAGCTTCACCCATTGTCTTCTTGCCGCCCCTCTTGTACCTTTGCTTGTTTTCTCTCTTGTCTTTGTTGTTCTTGCCATCTTCTTCAACATGAGGACATTGGGCAATGAAGTGCTCGGTGCTGCCACACTTATAGCAAGTTCTCTTCTTCTTGTTGGGAAATCTCTTCTTCACAAGCTTGTAACCTTCCTTCTTCAACCCTTTGCCATACTTGTTCATGAAGAGAACCACATCTTCTATTTCCTTGAACTTGGTGTTGTCATCTTCACTTTCACTTGAGGATGATGTAGACTCAACCTTTGCTTGACTTTGCTTGATTTCTTTGCCTTTGCTTGTAGTTGCTTGCTTGCTACCCTTGTGCTTGTAACTTTGACTTGGCTTGCTTGCTTTGAGTGCAATGTCCTTCACTTTCAAGCCCTCCAACTTAGCTTGCAACTCTCCAAGCTTCCTTCTCTCATTTGCTTCTTCTCTTTGCATGTCAAATGTCAAAAATCTACCAAGCACATCATTGGAGGTGAATTGCTCAAACTTCTTCTTGTCTCTAATTAGAGTGACTACGGTCTCATTTTTAGGTGAGTAAGCCTCCAACATGACTTTCACCACCTTGTGATCATCTAAGTCATCACACCCATAGCCTCTAATCTTGCCAACAAGTGTCATCAATCTATCAAACATAGTTTGTGGCCCTTCATCATCCAAGATAACAAACCTATTGAGTATGGCCATCAATATTTCAATCTTTGCCTTTCTAACTTTGTCAACACCTTCATGAGCAAGATGCAAAGTGTCCCAAATCTGTTTTGCCACATCAACTCCCATCACCCGGTTATACTCATTTCTATCCAAAGCACTAAGTAGCACACTAGTGGCTTGCCCATTCAACTGGACAGCCAATAGCTCCTCATGTGCAGGCTGCTCGGGGTCGACGGGAGGCTCATCCATTGCACATAATCTCCCAAATACCGAGATGAAGACCTATAAGATAAGCCCTCATCAAGTGCTTCCACTTGGTGAAGTTAGTCCCATCGAAATGAGGTAAATAGCCCGCGGGCACATTGATGAAAGACTTGCGATCATGGTTAGTCATATGAGCATAATTAAAGGATACGGCGGCATATTTCTTCTTGGTGGTGGTGCTGCCCTTGTCCTTCTTGGATGCGTGGTAGGAGACATCATCATCGCCATCATCGGAGCTACTAGAGAGCTCACTAGATGACGTGTGCACCGCCTTGGCCTTCTCTTCCTTCTTCTTCCTAGCTTCCCTTCTCTTCTTCCTTTCTTCTCTCTTGAGTCTTCTTTCTTCCTTTCTTTTCTTCTTTTCAGCTAGCCTTTGCTTCTCTCTTTCTTGTTCACGAGCTTCTCTTCTTTGCTTCTTTTCGGCCTTTCTTCTTCTTCTCTCTTCCTCATCTTGTTGCCTTTTGTCGGGGTCGGAGGCAACAAGAGGAAGATCCTCCCTTGCTGTGGAGGCTGAGAGCTCACTGCTTTCGCTGTCGGTATCGTGGAGATCCACGTCCTTCGGGTCAACTCAAGCGGATCGAGTTGAGCTCGCTCCGGGCTCCATACTTCACACGGTGAAGCGTATACGAAGCAACTTGCTCTGATACCACTTGTAGGATCACTGGAAGCCTAGAGGGGGGTGAATAGGCCTACAAAAACTCAACTCGAACAGATATCAAAACCCAGGGCAGCACTGCCACACCCCTGGGGCGGCACTGCCGCACTATGAAAACTGAATCAAACTGCGCAAGTGATATATGGATAGAAAGAGTATACTCCCTACAGTTTGTTTCCAGAATTTCACTAAAGTTCACAGCTCGAAGACTGGATACCACAGAAATCCTCCAAATCACCAAATCAAAGCAAACCCTAGAACAAATCAACAACACAAGAGTAATATGGAGACAACAGCACACGGTGATTTATCCTGTGGTTTAGCTCGCCACTTAGGCTTGGCTACATCCACGTTGTTGAGGCTTGCCACAAAAGGCTAGTGTTACCACAAAGGTTGCCCTATTCCTTGTTCTCAAATCAAGAGAGTGAACTCTTGAAGAGAGGGGTGATTTTTTAGCTGCAAACGAGATTACAAACCTTCCTAGGCTGCCACAATGTGGTAGGCAAGCTCTAGGGCGACGCCTAGCCGGCTAGGAGCAAAGCTCCAAGGAGTAGACCTCAAGAACGCCGGCCAAACGTGAACCAAGTGCTCTCAAACTTTGGGAATCAGTAGATCTGCTCTCAACTCGTAAGTTGCTGCCCTTTTTCTCAAGTTTCTATGGTGGAAAGTCGAGATCCAACTTTGAGCTCAAGGTCAATAATGGAGAAGACAGGGAAGCTGTTTTTTCTGTCTGTAACGGGCAGAAAGTCGGGAGTTGGAAGAAGAGACCGTTGAGAGGAGGAAAAGTAGTTTTTATATGCTGTTGTCCAACGCTCAGACCAAGTGCGGCACTGCCGCCTTTTAAGTGCGGCACTGCCGCACTGGCAAATTCCAGCAGAAAGGTGAAAGTGAGATATTGCTGGAATTGTCTAGGTGTGAGGATGTTGTTTCTGGGATATGAGCACTTGATTCAATAGAATGACTGGCATCCCTTAGGAACTCCTTAATAGTACGGCATCCCTAAACTCAAATTCAAAAGTAAAATGAAATTAAACCTCCGTTTGAGTTGGTCACCGCAGCTGCAAGTTAGCATTGAGTTCTTTGAAACACATACCATCATCTTACATTGATTCCCTGCTCATCATCTTGATAGAAATCATTAGTTCTCTAATTCGGTGGTCATCAATATCAAAACCCACATTAGGGAGTGATTGCACTTTCAGTAACTTAATGACACGAGCAATCCACTAAGGTTACCTTTGGCACTCCGCCGAGGAAGGCACCAAACCCCTCACAAGATCACCGGGAGTGGCCGGAGACAATCTCTAACTCCGCCAAGCTCCTCCGCTGCTCCAAGCCATCTAGGTGACAGCAATCACGAAGAAAAATGAGTGAGAACTCCGCAGCAAACACGATCAACAAGTGCCAATGGATGTAATGATCAAACCAATGCACTTGGATCACACTCTAGCTCACAATGGATGTAATTGATGCAATCTATGTGAGTGAGAGTGTTAGGAGAATGCTCAAGAGGTGTATCAACAAGTTAGAGAGCCAAGAGAGAGAGAGAGCAAGAACCGGCTAGGAAGTATTTATAGACTTGCACAAACACACATAGCCATTACTCCTCTCTGTGAGACGTCGGACGCTAAGCGTCGGACGCTCGCGCGTGGGCGTCGGACCAATGAGTTCAGTCCGACACTTTCCTCCGGCGAATCAAGCGCTGCCACGTTAGTGTTACCGTTTGAATTCGAACGTTGGCGCCTTCAACTGCAGACCGTCGGACCAAAACACCGCGCTGTCCGACGTTTCCAGAGAGCAACCTGAGAGCAAATAATTCTTCGGACGACATCTGACGGAAGCTGTCGGACCAAACCTTGTTGTCCGACGCTCCTGCGAACGCCACATGTCGATCTCCCGTTGCTCTGCTGTCGAGGAGAACCGTCGGACGAAAGACCAATAGTCCGATGCACTGAGAAACTCGGTCCGACACTCCTGTTCACTGGGCGCAGTGTTAGCTGTCGGATGCTGAACTTGGTGGACTTAGCGTCCGACGCTTTGAATTGAGTGAATTCGAGCCCGTGTCAAGTTCTTTGCTTATATTGGCTAACACTTGTTAATTATGAAACATTTCTTGTAGTGTGTTAGCCTTTTTTCAAAGAGTTTCGCAAAGGTTTTGAGTTAGCCACTAGATCTAAATGCAATGCATGATCCAAACACCTAATGGCACTTGATAACCGTGTTAACCATGGAATAACTCCTCTCTTCATAGTACAGCTATCTATCCTAAATGTGATCACACTCTCTATAGTGTCTTGATCACCAAAGGGGAAAGAGCCCTATTCAGATTGACCTTTGCCTTGAGCTCCATCCATTGCACCAAGTGTTGAAGTATTTGATCTTTATGTTGATGGGCTTACTCCAAGGACTTGGATGCCGTCATAGCTTTCCTCTTGATCTTCTAACCACACTTGTGATAATAGAGCTTAAGCATATGGTTAGATACTAGGTGTCATCAATTAGCCAAAACTAAACATAGAGCTTTCAATCTCCCCCTTTTTGGTAATTAATGACAACCTCTACAAAGATATTCAATGAATTTAATTTGGTAGTATTAGCTCCCCCTACATATGTGCCAAGTGTTTGGATTTAAAAGGCTTTGCACATATGCATTGGATTAGAAAAGTGGGAGAGATAATACTACCGAAGTTGATGCTAAGGTTTATAGAATTGGACCTTTGAAGCGCGATACCATCAGAGTACATATAAACCATCCTTAGCACCATGGATAGCTAGATTCCACTTTGAAAGAATTCTTGCAATCAAAGACAATAGAATACCTCATGAGATCAACATTAGAAAATAAGGTTCTAGAGTCACTTGAATAGGCCGGGAACTAGCTACCACTTCCTATGCATGCTAGTACTTCAATTCACCACACAAGTTTAAGTCTAGCATACACCAAGCAAGCAAATATATTGAATTTAAGTACAAATGCAATGCAACAATCATATAAAAATACACAATCAAATGCTTGCAAACATGCTTGTGAGCTTGCTCCCCCTAAGTGTGAGATCCAAAATTTTAAAAATTCGTGATCCCTCTCACTTGGCCTATAGCTCTCCTATCATCGGCCTAATGATGGTTCATCGCTCAACCTCCATATCTTTGTTCCATTCTCTCCCCCTTTGTCATCAATGACCACAAAAGGGTAGCATGGGTAGGATATGAATTGAAATCAATGGAGGGAACCACTTGTTAGATTGTTTCCATTAACTTCCTTCTTTTAAGCATTTAGCTAGATTACTTGCACAAATATATAACTCAGTTTATCCTTTGGCAAGCTTCTTCACGCCACTAGGGGTTATCTTGACAAAGTTGGCTTATATACCACAATGCACATAATCTAGTCAAATACTAGGTTCACAAGCCCACAAACTAGTCACATGTTACTACTAGATCAAACAAGACATAAAAGCAATAGTAGTGGCATATAATCTCAAAACATTTAGATGAATGAGCCTATTTAAAGAGGAAAGTATGTCTATATGCTCTACACAAGTCCTAGCAACATATGAATGACATGCCAAACAATGATACCTTTGCTTTGTCAGGGTAGAGGCAAGTCATATAGTGGGGGTGCTAGCTCAATTCATGTTGGAGAAATCAAGGATGTTCAATTCATTCTTCAACATGTAAAATCTTGCTTCATCAAGTGGCTTGATGAGAATGTTGGCAAGTTGATCATCGGAGCCTGCACTCTCAACTTGAATGTCACCTTTGGCTTGATGGTCTCTAATGAAGTGATGTCTCACATCAATATGCTTTGTTCTTGAGTGTTGAACCGGATTGGTGGCAATCTTCACGGAGCTTTCATTATCACATAGCCATGGCACATTCTTGAATTTGATTCCATAATCACTCAATGTTGCCTTCATCCATAACAATTGTGCACAACAACTCCCCGTGCTAACATACTCGACTTCGGCGGTAGAGAGTGCAACGGTGTTTTGCTTCTTGGATGACCATGATACAAGTGATCTTCCTAAAAATTGGCATGTGCCGGAAGTGCTCTTTCTATTGATCTTGCATCCCGCATAATCGGAGTCCGAATAGCCGATCAACTCGAAATTTGACCCCTTTGGATACCAAAGTCCAACATCGGGTGTGTGCTTAAGGTACCTCAAGATTCTCTTGGTTGCCTTCAAATGACTCTCTCTAAGTGAAGCTTGATACCTTGCACACATGCAAACACTAAACATCACGTCCGGTCTAGAAGTGGTCACATAGAGTAAGCTTCCAATCATAGACCTATACTTCTTTTGATCCGCCATGTTTCCACTCTTATCTCCATCAAGGTTACCATTTGTGCCCATAGGTGTGCTAATGGATTTTGCATTTTCCATCCCAAATTTCTTCAACATGTCCATAATGTATTTGTCTTGGCTTATGAAAGTTCCATTCTTCAATTGCTTGATTTGAAGACTAAGGAAATACCTCAACTCTCCAATCATGGACATCTCAAACTCATTTGCCATCATCTTTCTAAATTCTTCACAAAAGTCTTGATTGGTTGACCTAAAAATGATATCATCAACATATATTTGCAATACAAATAAGTCTTTGCCAATTCTTTTAGTTAAGAGAGTGGTGTCAACTTTTCCCATTTTGAAACCCTTGGATAGCCAGAAATCTCTCAGTCTTTCATACCATGCCCATAGAGCTTGTTTCAATCCATATAAAACATTTCTCAATTTGTAGACATGGTTGGCTTCTTCTCATCTTCAAAACCCGGGGGTTGCTCAACATATACTAGCTCATTGATGTATCCATTTAAGAAAGCACTTTTGACATCCATTTGATAGAGCTTGATATCATGTGCACATGCATAAGTTAGAAAGATCCTAATTACTTCCAATCTTGCAATCGGTGCATATGTCTCTCCAAAGTCCAATCTCCACTTGAGGGTATCTTTGTGCAACTAACCTTGCCTTGTTTCTCACCACAATGCCATCTTGATCTTGTTTGTTCTTGAACACCCATTTGGTTCCAATGACATTGTAGTTCTTGGGCCTCTCAACTAGTTCCCAAACTTGATTTCTTTCAAAGTTGTTGAGCTCTTCATGCATAGCATTTACCCAATCACTATCATTTAAGGCTTTCTCAATAGTTGTTGGCTCTTCTAATGAAACAAAGGAGAAGTGCTCACAAAAGTTTGCTTGTTTGAACACCACTTCTAATATCCCCAACAATTTGCTCCAAAGGATGATCTCTTTCAATGTTGACCAGTTGGAGAACTTGATTACTCGAACTTGGTTGACTTGCTTGAGATGGAATAGTATGTTGATCTTCATCATGTTGAGCTTGAGTTTGATCATGAGAACCACTAGAGCTTGCTTCATTTTGATTTGCTTGAACATTGGATTGAGTTGGCACTTGATCATTATCATCTTCATCTTCCACATCAACCACTTGTCTTGGCCGGATATCACCAATATCCATATTCTTCATAGCATTCACTAGTTGAGTTTCTCTCACATCATCTAGATTCTCATTTTCATCTAGTGAACCATTGGTTTCATCAAATTCGACATCATGAACTTCTTCAATGAGTTTGGTGGAGTGATTCCAAACCCTATAAGCCTTGCTTGTAGTGGAGTAACCAACTAGGAAGCCTTCATCATATTTCTTCTCAAACTTTCCTAATCTTGCACCCATTTGCAGCCAAATACTCTAAAGTATGCAATGTTGGGCTTTCTTTCATTTAATAGCTCATATGGTGTCTTCTTCAATAGGCGGTGACAATAGAGCCGATTGCTACAATAGCATGCCGTGTTGATAGCTTCGGCCAAAAGTCCAAACTCACATTGTACTCACTAAGTATAGACCTTGTCATGTCAATAAGTGTTCTATTCTTCCTCTCAATAAGGCTATTTGATTGAGGAGTGTACTTGGCCGAGAATTGATGCTTGATTCCAAACTCATCACATAGCTCATTAACTCTTGCATTTCTAAACTCACTTCTATTGTCACTTCTAACACTCTTGATTGTTACTTCAAATTCATTTTGCCTTCTCTTGATGAATGTCTTGAAGATGCCAAATACTTCACTCTTGTCAACAAGAAAGAAGACCCATGTGTATCTTGTGTAGTCATCCACTATCACAAAGCCATATTTGTTTCCACCAAGACTAGCATAAGTGGTTGGGCCAAATAGATCCATGTGCAACAACTCAAATGCTCTAGATGTACTCATCATGCTCTTGCTAGGGTGTGTATTGCCAACTTGCTTTCCCATTTGACAAGCACTACACAACTTGTCTTTCTCAAATTGCACATTCTTCAATCCTCTCATCATGTCATGTTTGACCAATCTATTGAGTTGCTTCATTCCAACATGATCAAGCCTTCTATGCCATAACTAACCCATACTTGATTTGGTGAATAAACATGTTGACAATTGAGCCTCACTAGCATTGAAGTCCACCAAATAGAGATTTCCATACCGAAAACCCTTGAATATCAAGTTGCTTCCATCTACACTAACAATCTCCACATCATCAACACCAAAGATGCATTTGAATCCTAAGTCACACAATTGAGCCACGGACAACAATTTGAAGTTCAAGCTCTCTACTAGCAAGACATTAGAGATATACATATCATTTAAAATTGCAATATTTCCAAGACCAATAATCGTGCCCTTCTTGTTGTCACCAAATATGATACTATCAAGATTTCCATCTTCATTTGGCTTGATTGAATTGAACATATTTAATTCACCGGTCATCTGTTGAGTGCACCCACTATCAAGCACCCAATGCCTCCCTCCGGACTTGTAGTTCACCTACAAAGAAATCAATTAGATTTTGGTACTAAAGTTTGTTTGGGTCCTTGGAGGTTAGTGACCAAGCTCTTGGGCACCCAAATAGCCTTGTTCTTTGGGCTCTCCTTAGGTGCACCAATATACTTGACTCTCACCCCCTTTGCACCTTTTGTAAGCACATAGCAAGAATCAAGTCTAATGGATGACACATTAGGCTTGCTTTGCTTCATCATCCTCTTTTTGCAATATTGCTCCTTGTGCCCCACTTGCTTGCAACTATAGCAAACCACACCATTGCCCTTCACAAAAGTAGTCTTGTGAGGGACAAAGGCGGCTTTGCCCTTCTTGGGGGTATAGCCAAGACCCTCCTTGTTAATGGAGAACCTTTGACTACCCAAACACTTAAACAAGCGGGCATCTCCACCATATACATTGCCTAAGGCTAAAGTGAGCTCATGCACCTCCTTCTTGAGGTTCTTGTTCTCAACCAAGATTGTGGCATCACAAGTGACACCAACATCCTTAGATGAGGTAGAGGTGGATGTGCTACAAGAAGTGTTAGTGGAGGCAACAACAATAGGTGTATCAAGAATATCACAAGTAACACCTACGTCACATGTTGTGGGCACATCCTCTATCTTAGCCAACTCCGAAAGTGAAGAGTGAGCCTTCTCAAGCTTGGAGTGAGCTTCTCTTAGGTTCTCATGGTCTTCCTTTAGTCACTCATGAGAATCACTAAGCTCATCAAAGGATTGTTCAAGAAGTTTCTTCTCCTTGTTCAATGCTTTGCACTCTTTCACTTTCTTCTTAAGATAAGAGTGTGTGTCACGCAACATGTCAAGAAGCTCCTCCTTGGAGAAGTCCTCCTCCTCACTCTCACTACCGCTCTCATCAGTTTCGGATGGTACCTTAGATGGCTTAGCCATGACACAAGTCAGTGAAGAGTCAAATAGTGATGGCTTGCTTGAGATAGCAAGACTAGCAATGGCCTTCTTCTTGGTGAGCTTGTGATCATCATCACTATCATCATCATCATCGGAAGAGGAAGCATCACTATCCCATGTGACACAATAAGAATGCCCCTTCTTCTTCTTGAATTTCTTTTTCTTGTCCTTCTTGTCCTTCTTGGACTTCTTCTTCTTCTTGTCATCCGCATCATCACTATCATTCTTGTGAGGACAATCGGCTATCAAGTGATCCTTGCTCTTGCACTCATAGCATCTCATGGTTGTACCCTTGCCTTTGGTGAAATCTCTTCTCTTCCTAGCACCATAGCCTTTCTTCCTCATGAATCTTCCAAATCTTCTCACAAGAAGTGCCATCTTCTCATCATCATCTTCACTTGAGCTATCTTCGTCATCACTTGAGATTTGCTTCTTTGCTTTGCCTTTGTGCCTTGATGAAGTTTCCTTGAATGCAATGCTCTTCTTCTCATTCTTGTCTTTCTTCTCATTCTCCTTCTCTTCCTTGAATCCTCCATCTTTTTCTGCTCGGTCTGTCTCTTGTGTCATGACATCACCAAGTACTTGTGTTGGAGTCACCTCTTGAGAGATCCTCCCTCACAATGATAGTAACCAATGTCTCAAACCGGGAAGGTAGGCATCTCAAGAACTGGTGGAAGAAATCTCTATCACTAATTGTTTCACCGAGAGCCTTGAGATCACTCACAATAACACTCAACCGGTGAAACATCTCCGGTACGCTCTCATCATCCTTCATCTTGAAGCTTGTAAACTTGTCCTTGAGAATGTATAGCTTTGCACTCTTGACCGCGGTGGTGCCCTCATATGAGTCCTCCAATCTCTTCCAAACCTCATGAGCATACTCCAAATCCTTGATTTGCTCAAAAACCTTCTCATCAAGAGCACTATAGATTGCATTGAGAGCAATGTCATTGAATTGAAGCTTTTCTTCTTCTCTTGGTGTAGAATCATTCATGTCAATCACAACAAAGTCCTTCTCAACAATCTCCTACATCTTTCTATTCATTGATTTCAAGTGATCTTTCATTTGCTTCTTCCAATACCCATAGCTTGTGCCATCAAACCGAGGTGGTTTGCCCATATGGTTGATCAAGTTGTTGTGAGCCATACTTGACACCGAAGGATGTTAAGCCTCGCAACAACGGTGACCACGGCTCCGATACCAATTGATAGGTCCAAAGAGGCTAAAGGGGGGTGAATAGCCTATTTAAAAATCTACAAACAACACTTGACCAAAGGATTAGTAAAAACAACGGCGAAGTGAATTTTGCGCTAGCCTACCCAAAATGCAAGCCTCCTAGCAGTTCTACTTATGTCTATAAGTTCACACAAGCTAGCCTAGGTTGCAACTACTTTACTCCTAGATGGATGAGCAAACTACAACTACTAACACTACACAAGTTAAGTGCTCAAAGGTAAAAGGAGAGGAGTAGTGGTGTTATACCGCCGAGTAGAATAGTTCACCAATCACCGGGATGAATATACCCATACACTCGAAGGTGATGGTCTAATGAAATCCAAATAAACACAATGGAGACAATAAATTTATCCCGAGGTTCACGTGCTTGCTGGCATGCTAGTCCCCGTTGTGTCGACCACTACTCGGTGGTTCGGTGGCTAATTGACAACCAATGTCAAGCTCAACCAATGAGCGCCACTAGAACCTACCACGAGTAAGGTAACTCAATGACACGAGCAATCCACTAAGGTTACCTTTGACACTCCGCGGGGTAAGGCACCAAACCCCTCACAAGATCAGGAGTGCCCGGAGACAATCTCCAACTCCGCCAAGCTCCTCCGCTGCTCCAAACCGTCTAGGTGACGGCAATCACCAAGAGAAATGAGAGAACTCTGCAGCAAACACGATCAACAAGTGCCAATGGATGTAATGATCAAAGCAATGCACTTGGATCACACTCTAGCTCACAATGGATGTGATTGATGCAACCTATGTGAGTGAGAGTGTTAGGAGAATGCTCAAGAGGTGTATCAACAAGTTAGAGAGCCAAGAGAGAGAGCAAGAACCGGCTAGGAAGTATTTATAGACTTGCACAAACATAGATAGCCGTTACTCCTCTCTACAAGGCATCGGACGCTAAGCATCAGACGCTCGCACGTGGGCGTCAGACCAATGAGTTCAGTCCGACGCTTTCCTCCGGCGAATCGAGCGCTGCCACGTCAGTGTTACCGTTTGAATTCGAACGTTGGCGCCTTCAACTGTAGACCGTCGGATTGAGGCGAATAGTCCGGTGATCGTCGGACGAGAACCGTCGGACCAAAACACCGCGTTGTCCGACGTTTCCAGAGAGCAACCCGAGAGCAAATAATTCTTCGGACGACGTTCGATGGTAGCTGTAACACCTCTGGTGTTACGGTTAATTAAAACTGCCACGTCATTATGTTTAATTTAATTGCCTGTATATGATTGTGCTTAGGGACCTTAGAGTGATTGATTATGAATGGTTATGAGTGTGTAGTTAACTCAATAATTGGAATTCCAAAATAAAATCAAATTGAAAATAAAAAAAAAGCCCTTAATAGATTCCAAAACCTAATTCAAAAACTATAAGGAATCTGATGAAGGTGCTTTAATAAAAGTTGTAGATCTTTTAAAATGGAGAAACTTTTATTTTTGGATATTTTAAAGTTATGCTATGGAAATTTGAATTAAATTCAAAACAGTGTGTTGAAATTTGAATTTGAAATGCTATTTCAAAAATTATCAAGAATCTGACCAGACACTCTTAATAAAAGATGTAGAGCTCAGCAAATTGAACAACTTTCATTTTTAAAGAATTTCAAGTTGTTTAGAAAAATTTGAAGAATTTTATTGGATTGCATTTGAAATTTAAAAACCCACCTTACCCCCTTTTGAATATTTTCAAATCTGGGCAGAATTTAAACATGATTCAAAAACCAAAGTTGATCTTCACAAAAATTGGCACAACTTTTATTTTATGTGTTTCTCCTGGTTCTATCTGCAATAGGGCATAATTTGATTGAATAGAGTTTGACCTAGAGCCTGCGCTACAGTACCGGCCCCTACAATTTGTGCAGAGCACGCTGTGCGCGCGTGGCCGCACCACGCGCTGCCGCAGTCCAGCCCGCTGGCGCGCTGTTGCCGCCGTAGCAACGTCGCAGGGGGGTCCCGGACCCTCGCCCTCCCTTATCCACTCGTTTCCCCTCGGCTTAAAAGCGACGGCCACCCTCCCGTTTCTTCCTCTCCCTCTCGGCTCACCGGCGAGCTCTTTCCGTCCGCGACCAAATTAGCCACCACCACTCCACCATTGCTCGATTACTGGAGCAGATATCATCCCCACTCCCGGGCGCACCCACTGCCCCAACTTGTGCGAGCGTTCGTGCTCCGCTGGTCCGGGAACATTTGTCGTCGTCCTCAGACTCGGTTGGAGCGCCACCGCGAACGACCCTACCGCGACGAGCCTATTACAGTGAGTCTCCCTCTTCTTGGTCTCGTGTTTTGGGGTCCTTAGTCTTGGGTGATGCTCATGTGCGCGGTCGTTGCCCATTTTGTACCCTAGGATCGTCGGAACGGAGAACGCCCCGCCGGTGAACGTCGCTGCGGCCGCGGTCATCGTCACGCCCACGCCTCTGCACCTCATCGGGTCCGACTACCTAGCCGAACCAAGTCACGGTGAGCCCCTGAAGCTTTCGCACACTTAGCTTTGAACCTTACCCCCTCGTGTTCGCCGGCGTATGGCACGCCGACGTAGCCGAGCCGCCATGTCCGCAGCCGGGTGAAATCCATGGTCATAGAAGCCCTAATAACTAGCTTTATCGATGCGCTAGATCCCTAGGAGCACGCTAGCGCTGTCGGTTTGACCGGAGACCTCGCCGGCGGCGAGCTAGGGCCGGTCAACTGCCGGCGGCACATCGGCCAGCGCCCCTAGGTTAAGGGAGGGGCGTCGGGTTAAAAGAACAGGAACTACAGGGGGTTATGTGTAAAGCGTGTGACTCATGTGAATAGTAGCATTAGCACTGCGGGTTGATACCTAAATCTTTCAGGGGGTTTTTGGCAAAGTGGCCAGGGCGCGGCGCGGGCAGGCTGACTAGGCCGGTTTGCTTCCGTGTTGGGCCGACCTGGGCCAATATGGGATTCTCCTTTTATCAGGATTTTTAGGAGGTTATTCTATTTGCATTTTTGTGAATAGTGGAGCACATTGTTATTTTTGTAAGAATATTCTTGTTGCACCAAAAATCATGGAAAATCTTGTGGATTCTCTCTGTGATGTGTAGTATTTAATAAAAATACTAACTGTATAATTTGAGTACTTTCTGTATGAATCAAAAACCAGTAAATTAATTGAAAAGTGCAACATTGAGAAATTTTAATTAATTCACTGTTAATCCAAAAATCATGAAATTTAGTTTGAAAGTGTTCTAGGTCAGAGTCTATCTGTTGGTAAAGTTTGGGCTAATTTGGAAGTAATTTAATTAGTGGTTAATTAATATTATGATAATTGGTTTATTAAAAGGAAAGTAAATATTAATGACTTAGGGTTTGTGTAATTTTATGATTGCTTGTGGTCCTAGGTCAAACCCACTTATGACCTAGGGCATCTTAGGCTAGATTTATTATGGCTAATGTATGAAGAAAGGTTGTGCTCGAGTTTATGCTTTATTATATATTGATTTTTTTAAATCTTGCGTCCCGTACCATTGCATCATTATAAACATGCATCTTTGCATACGTGTAGTGCCCGCAAATGAAGAAGTTAAAGTTGAGGCTGCTACTGAGGAGGTGATTCCCGAGGTGGTTCAGGGGTTTGACATCTGTGATACTGATCCGGATCCCACCCTCTACGCAATCTAAGGCAAGCCCCGGTGCATTTAAACCCTTTCCTTGCGATTTACAAAATGTTTATAACTTGAGTTAAATATTGTATTAGGTTGATAGGAGTTGATTGATAACCCAATTGATGCATTACCAATGTTGACCACTGAAATAGCTGGAAACCATTTTAAATAAAATGTTTTAAAATGCTTAGTCCTGCTTGAACAATTTAGATTTGCATAAAATGCTATTTTGAACTATTGTGATATATTATGGAATAAATTCAAAGAAAGGGTAATGGTAATGTTCTCGTTCGGTGACTGTGCACCTGAATAGTACATCGTCACCGACGGAAAATGGATTTTCTATTCGGCGGTCATGCATTTGGGTTGGAGTCCCAATGCATCGTCGTCGGCGGAAAAAGGGATTTGAAAACCGATGGGACATTTGTACTTGGGTTAGAGTCCAATGCATTGTCGCCAGTGGAAAAAGGACTTAGGGACCATTCATTATCGGCCTGCTATGATCGAGACTTTGCAACTAGCCACATACTTCGAAAAGCCCTATCTCCGGTAGCTCTAGTACTTGAACCGACAACCACGCACTGGGAGTGGAGAGATGGCGAGAGTAGCGTGTACCCTCGTGGCCGGCATGCCTGGAGATGAGAGGAGTACTGTGCTCTCGGGTGGCGTAGGACCGGTTCAGGTTTGAAAAAGCCGTGGTAGACGGGGTTGCTATATGCAAGCTTAGGTGCTACATATACAGTGTGGTTAGGGATCCTCAGCTAGGTACTTAATTGATTCGAATCGTCGTTGCTCCTCGGTTATGGAGACTTGATCCTCACACCTACATCGAAGAGTGGTTTGGAACTAGGATATTTTTGAGAATGAATAAGTAATTGGAATTGAAGGATATATGTGAAAGAACTGAGAACTATTAATATTGATTATAATAATATCGAGTAAAATACTGAAAGTAGGATTAGTATTGCTTTTTTCACAAAATGTTTTGACTCTTGCTAAAGCCTTACCTTGACTCCCCTCAACCTGCATTCCTGAGTCTCATCTTTTTCTTTAGTCGGGTAAGTCTTGCGGAGTACCTCAATACTCAGGGTTTGTTAACCCTTGTTGCAGAAGAGCCATCGTTGCAGGTTTGCCTCGTGCCCTGCTGCGTGACTATCGTTCAGGAAGAAAGTGAAGAAGAGTGAAGTTGGACCCGTGAGCAGGGTCCCTGGTATCATTTATCTAAGTATGTTGTATTAGTGTTCTACTCCTACTGTCTTTTAAATTATGGTTTGTAATAACTGCACTTAAACTCTATTTGAACAATTGGTTTGTAATCTAAGTACTATGTAATCTTTCCGTATTTTTACTCTGATGTATTTTATTATGAAATGATGTAATTCTGTAATGGCTCCGCAATGCGATCCTGTCGGAGAAACGGGTACTGATGTAGCCCGGCAGGACCTTCTAGATCATCTGGGACACGGGCCCGGCTGTCAGAGGTCATTAGTGACAATAACAGGTGCCTGTGGGCCATGTGATTTAGGCGGTTCTGTTACAGTAGCCGTCGGACCAAACCTTGTCGTCCGACGCTCCTGCGAACGCCACGTGTCGATCTCCCGTTGCTCTGCTGTCGAGGAGAACCGTCAGACGAAAGACCAATAGTCCGACGCACTGAGAAACTAGGTCCGATGCTCCTGTTCACTGGGCGCAGTGTTAGCCATCGGATGCTGAGCTATAGTCCGACGCTCGGTGGACTTAGCGTCCGACGCTCTGCATTGAGTGAGTTCGAGCCCGTGTCAAGTTTTTTGCTTATATTGGCTAACACTTGTTAATTATGAAACATTTCTTGAAGTGTGTTAGCCTTTTTTCAAAGAATTTCACAAATGTTTTGAGTTAGCCACTAGATCTAAATGCAATGCATGATCCAAATACCTAATGGTACTTGATAACCGTGTTGACCATGGAATAACTCCCCTCTTTATAGTACGGCTATCTATCCTAAATGTGATCACATTCTCTATACTGTCTTGATCACCAAAGTGGAAAGAGCCCTATTGAGATTCACCTTTGCCTTGAGCTCCATCCATTGCACCAAGTGTTGAAGTATTTGATCTTTATGTTGATGGGCTTACTCTAAGGACTTGGATGCCGTCATAGCTTCCCTCTTGATCTTCTAACCACACTTGTGATCATAGAGCTTAACCATATGATTAGATACTAGGTGTCATCAATTAGCCAAAACCAAACGTAGAGCTTTCACTTCCTCTTCAGCTGCTCCCCATGCGAGGCCACGCCCGGTGAGGCCATGTGCGGGCAGGCTCTCCCGCGCGGAGGAAGCCCCGGCCGCACCATGGTGACGAGCATGTAGGCGTTGGGTCCATGGGCGGGGTGTGGCGGGTCGGAGAGCGCGTAGAAGGTAAGGAGGCAGGAGGCCGAGAAGCGGTGCGCGGCGAGGCAGGAGACGGTGAGCACAGGGGCAGAGCTCTCAATATGCCATGGTGTGGCACTTGCCATACCTTAAATCTCAAAAAAAAAAAATTACCCCCAAATCATAGTTTAACATGAGCACATCAAGGACAGTGAAGTTTCGCTGGACCTCGGATACTGGAGGAAGAACACATAAGCTGCTTGCTTACGAACCGTTACCTGGACTTATGGGCTGCTCCTTTACGTGGCCGGTGGTCCTATGGGCCATTGGCCTTTTTCTTGGCACGTGAGGTCTATAGCCTCATCCTGCTTGCTAGCAGAGTTCACGGAATCATCGTTCCATCTCCCCATTCCGCGGTGTTGGCCTTTCAGCTGCCTGTTCATCTCTCACGGTGTTAGGTCCACCTGTTCACCACGCGCGAGTCCACGAGTCCTAGCGGGTTCATCGAGTTGGTCACAACACCAGCCGGCAGCTATCTCTCAGTCTCCCAATCTCCGACTGATCAGGGGACTGCGACGGATTCAGGGTTAAGGATGCATCCAAAACCAAAAGAAAAAGGTAAGGGCAATGCCAAAACAAGAGATACATATTGTAATTTTGTAGATGGAAAATTTAATTGCTATAATTTAATTGACATGTCCGCTTTATTAATTGACATGTTCGCTTTGTAGATAGGCAAGTGCAATTGCCTATATTGCCTAGACGTATTTGATGTTCATCGACACTTGATCAGTCTATTCACTTTACTTATATCTTTATTTTTATTCAAAACTTTGTTACTTATATAGTAGATGACAATCATGATATATTATGTGTATAAACCAATATATTGACAGATATTTGGTATATATGTGTCATCGATTTCGCCACTTATTAATTCTTTGCCGTCCTCCGCCACTGGGTGAGCAATGCCTGGAGCTAGAGGTGGCGGCGGAAGCAGGCGTAGGACTCGAGCGTAGAGGCGATGGGACAAGCGATGTTAGCGGCCACAGGCATCCTCGCTGGAATGGCTGCGCGCGGAACGATTTGAGCTCCAGTGCGTGGAATCGACGGTAGGTGAGATTTTTTTTCTTTTTTTTTCTTCTGACATATGGGCCCAAATCGTTAGTTAGATGGGGATGAGGGTGGGGTTGTACCAAACATTTTTGGGATATCAAATCTACCATGGAGCTGCTCTATGGTGGAACTAATCGGATTTGTGCATCCAGAGCTGTTTTTACGTAGCTAGAGCTCTGCCAAACATGCTGTAAAAACCATACTAGGAAATCTGGATCTATCTAGCCGCCATTCTCTTCCCCTTGCTGGATCTGCGGAGATGAATCTTGGCCCCGCCGCCTTCCGTTCGCCTCTTTCTATGGTGGCCCCATCCACGTTCGCCGGTGCCTCCTCCAACAATGGTCCTCATCCCCCTTCTCTATGCCTGTTGCCATGGTCGATCATTCCCGTCGTCGGTGGTGCCTCCAACTGCGGGTGTTCGCAAAATCCTTCGTCTACAACTGCTTCCACTGGTGTCTTTCACAGGTCAGTTAATTCAAATTCCCATCTCAATACTCCACCTCTGATACTTCCTATTTATCCATAGAGATTACGCAGTTTAATTATTGCTTACTTTCAGGAGATGATTGCGTTAGAGATTAATGTTAGTTGATAGCATTATATTAGAGCAATATTTTTTTTTCTCACGTGAACTTGCAAGGTTTTCATTGGACAGGTTGCAGTGCATATAAGATTCCTCTGGATTTACATTTTTTTGGGAAAAAGTCACATGGGATGCGCCTGCTAATAAATCTGGTCTATCGCCTTCATAGATCATCCCTACATTGCAAGTCGTAATCTCTCAAATGACACTCTGGTGTCTCATTCGACCCCTTCCATATCTCGATCACGTGGGCTCCTGCAACAATTTCTCAACCTCTCTCCTCTGTTTATCTTTACCGCGGCCCTGGCCTAATGGATCGGTTACTACATGCATGGCAATTCTCCTTTTTTTAATGATACTTTAACTGTTGTTATCATACTGCTGAAGCGCTGCTATTTTTTAATTAGAGAAATAGATAAATCTGGATAGTTCATAGTTTAGATGCACATCTGTGGAAATTTAAAAATTTAAGATCTTCTCTGAAACGAGTTCACTAAATATCTCAAATAGATTTACTCCATAAGTGTCTCTGATCCTGTGCATTACTCAGACCATAGACTTGTTCTGAACTTCTAATTTGCTTCAGTAGTGTTCCCCCTTCTGATGCTAATAACCATCAAGGAGGTTAAACTTTCTGTCAATTCTTTTTTGCTCTGTGTTTTCATTTATTTTTAATTTGTTTCACAAGCTCGTGCTAGCAATACTTGGATGCAGCTCTCCATCAATGTTCCTCCAAGGGTGCAGGCACCTGCTAATTCAAAATTGGAACGAAACAAACAATTGCAACCATATAAAAGTCCATTATACTCGGTTTTGCGTTCAAGAATCTTGTACTCATATTGAAACGTTGGTTTAATAGCGCTACAGGAAAAGTTTGAAAATACAAATCCGGACATTGAAATTTGATGTATACAAAGCTGAGATCATGGAGCACGCTAGAGATCTATGGAATAGTTAGTACAAAAAATAATTTCTCTCGATGGTGGATTTTTGTCCATACGTGGTTTCTCTTGACGTGCGCTAGTAGAAATTAAATAGTTCCAAACCACCACTGTAATACATCTTAACAAGTGATTTTCTTCAAACCGCCATTAAAAATCATGCATTTATGTTAGTGGTTCATTAAGAAAATGGCCAGTACAAATAATTTGAAATTGATTTTTTTTAGTTTTTCAAATAACCTCGTATAAAAAAAACCTTCAAAATGGGAGTAATGAAACTTTATGGTTGACAACCTTTTCTTTTCAAATCATCTTGTCAACAAAAATTATGTTTGAATTTTTAAATTTGAATTCAAATTTTGTATACAATCTTGGATGGACAAAATACAAAAATAAAAGTTGTATATCTTGAAAATTTATGTAACTTTAGAGTTGACAACTTTTTCATTTGAAATCGTCTAGAGCCTAAAACAATCAATTTATGCTCGATGTAGGATAATACGCAGGGAACCAAACTCTAATATAGACACAAGTAAGTGATAGATGTAGTGGTAGAGTACGCTACCCGTGACCGTGAGGGTGAGGTCACGGGTACCTGTGCATATTACTCAGACCATATACTTGTTATGAACTTGTAATTGGCTTGAGTGTTCCCTTTCTGATGTTAATAACCTACAAGGAGGTTAAACTTTCTGTCATTTCTTTTCCGTTCCGTGTTTTCATTTATTTTTAATTTGTTTCACATGTGCGTGCTAGCACTACTTGGATGCAGCTCTCCATCAATGTTCCTCCAAGGGTGCAGGCACTTGTTAATTCAAAATTGGTACGAAACAAACAAACAACTGCATCCATATAAAAGTCCAACACACTTAGTATTTTAATTGTTTTCAAGAATCTTGTACTCATATTGAAACGTTGGTTTAATAGCGCTACAGGAAAAGTTTGAAAATATAAATATGGACCTTGAAGATCATGGAGCACACTAGAGATTTAATTAGTACAAAAATCATTTCTCTAGATGGTGGGTTTTTTCCACATAATGTTTCTCTTGACATGCGCTGGGAGAAATCAAAGGGTTATGAACCGCCATATACGGTTTTCTTCACAAAATGCCACCAAAAATCATACATTTGTACTGGTGGTTCTTTATTTGAAATTGTTTTTTTATTTTTTTAAATGACCTCGTATGAAAAAACCGTCGAAATAAATGTTGTAGATCTTATAAAGGTATGAAACTTTGTAGTCGATAACTTTTTCATTTGAAATCATCTTGTCAGCAAAAACTATGTTTGAATTTATCAAATTTGAAATTCAAATTTGTAAACAACCTCGAATGGAGAAACTACAAAAATAAAAGTTGTATAACTTGAAAAGTTATATAACTTTGAAGTTGACAACCTTTTCATTTGAAATTGTTTAGGGTCTAGTATAATCAATTTATGCTCAATTTACACTAGTAGAGAACAAATCTTTAGTCCCGGTTCTAGCCACCAACCGGGACTAAAGATCCCTGGCCAACGGCTACTGGCACGCTCTGTTGTGTCAGGGGACCTTTAGACCCGGTTGGTTATACATACCGGGAGTAAAGGTCGCTTTTTAGTCCCGGGCGTAGTCCATTCCCTGTTGGAGACACTCGGGATAAAAAACGGGCGTATAGTCCCGGTGAGTAATCCCAACTAGGACTAAAACTCGTCGTATATAATCTTCAAGCTCCCATTCTTCCTCCTCTGGCCCGAGATAGCTCTGTTCTTCCACTCTCTTTGTGTGTTCTTGCTTCGTTCTTCGACTGTTATACGATTTCTTGCGGTCTACATTGATTTTTTGGTTTTGAAGGTAACTAACTTCATTCTCACACCTCCACCACTACTATATATCATTGCATTATCTAGAAATAACCAAAGATGTAACATATTATCTTTTGTGGTGCATTTCTTGATTTGTGGCCATTTAAACTTATATTCTCTTGATAGTTTGTATTTTTAGATAAAGAAAGCTTATAGTTGTTGTTTTTAACTAGAATGCACCTTTTATTAGATTGCATATATAGCTTATTTAATGGTTATGAGAAACAGAGGAATTTAGTGATTTTTTAAATATCCTTGTTTAGAAACTGAGAAAAATAAAAAATGACCCCAACAGTGTTTTAAAAAGAATTTATGGGTTGACAGTGTTTTATTTGTAATTGTGCTTGACAAGTGTCGTTGGGGGTCTCAATCGGCGTAGCTCCACAACCCAGTGATGGCGGAGTTCAATCGCAACTACATGACAATCTTTGACGCACATGAGGTCAACTTGCATAATACTGATTTGTTAGGCCTCTTAATACCTATCAAGATCCCTATGCAAGCTATCCCTGAAGAGCACCCGTGTTTCATGAATCGTGCCACGATACAGGAAGCACTACACCAGGAATGTCAAGTCTTGGTCCCGCTAGGCAATATCTCGCATTATCTTCGAGATTACCTGGTGCTAGCCCCATCTATTACTGATCCACTTGCCATCATGAGGATATCATATCTCGATGTTGGTCGTTATGGGCTTGTCATCCTTTCATGGACATCCGACTATAGTGCCACTACAGTTGGCTCTGATTCCATCTTACCCACCTCCATGGTATCAGCAGCAGAACTAGGATCACCGCCAGGATATTTTGAACCACTCAATCTTGCCATTTATGGAATGCTACCGCATCTTTTTGAAAGTGGATATAAGAACTAAAAAGGAGGAAAAATCCTCATCAATCCAGCAGCACCAAACCCACCATGTGATTAGTGTCTAACCGGCAGAAAGAAAAAAAACTCCCCCACGCGCAACCATGCAAACCCACACGCCGTCAATCACGCACCCGGCGTCTCGGCCTCTATCGTGCGGCCGTATCCTAAAAGACGGCAATCTCCCCCGCGATTCCGGCGATCTGTACAATCCATCGATCCTTCGTCCTCGCAGAAATCCACACCTGCCCTCGCTCTGAGCCATCTTTGCATCGCCGCACGTCTCCAACGCAGCCGTGTGCGACGTCCCTACGCCTCCGCAATTGCGTCGACAGGTGCCGTCGCTGCCAAAAACAGTTTAATCTAGATCCGTCGCTCAAGACGTGGGGTAGCCACCGGATCCTGCGTTGCACTGACATCAATCGCGCCGGCGATGCCATCTCTACCGCCAGGTGCTCCGTGGGGGAAGCTCATCGTGGTTGAGGAAAAGGCTCTGAACCATCTCCACGAGGTGTAAGCAGGGAGCAACCATGCTGCCGCCGCGAACCATGTGCCCATGTGGTGGCGGAGGAGGCCGCCCCCGTCTTGCCAACGTTGAAGCTGCACAGCCGCATCGTCATTGCGGGCTCGTGCTGAGGCCCTTAAGGCCTTGATCCTTGACCGGGCACAGTTCTTTGTGATGCTCACGCGCAAGGAGGCGGCCGACACATCCCAGACCATGGAATGCACTGTATGTGTTTTCTCTCATTTTACTGCTTACCTTTTAGATTATTACTGTAAGATTCTATGACCACAGGAATCCATTCAGTAAATTAACATCACAGTAAGGTAATGACTGATGACCTGTTTAGAATAG
This sequence comes from Eremochloa ophiuroides, assembly GCA_038502445.1. Classification (NCBI taxonomy): domain Eukaryota; kingdom Viridiplantae; phylum Streptophyta; class Magnoliopsida; order Poales; family Poaceae; genus Eremochloa; species Eremochloa ophiuroides. The sequence goes on from JAHLJS010000002.1 coordinate 41,749,088, forward strand.
ATGATTCTTGTAGGAATTTCAAAGGAATTACATTCCTGTGTTTTGCTGATGTCACACATGATTTGGAATGGAGGAAGCACCTTCCCATTCCAAAGGAAATGATTGATGTCCTTTGCAAAAAACATAGGAAAGAAAATATCGAGTTTGACCCAAGGGAATTGTTGGCGCTCGTTAACTCTTGCTTACCGCGCATGCTTACCTTGCTCTCAAACTTGACAGCGCCATTAATGGCGTCATAGACCAACCTTTCAATGTGTCCCAAGGACTCTCATGGTAGCAGTGGATGACCCAGGTACACCTATCCTTTCTTGATTGTTGCTTGCTCGAACTATTTTACGCTCTTCTCAACATGTTTCTGCTTGGATTTGTGAGATCGTGGGGAGAGAGGATGGAGAAAACACCATGAGAGAGGAAGGAAGAACACTGGAGCTAGAAGAGGAAGTGTTGAAATATAAGTGAATTGCCCACCTTTCACCATCAGCTTAAGTTTTGGGTTGAACTGGTGTAAGTGCAATCAAGCCCAAAAGTGGGTTTTGGTGATAATGACCACGTAATTAGAAGACTAATGAGATTTATCGAGATGATGGACAGGCAAGAGCATTAGGAGGATGTAATCTTATGCAGATGGATCCCTAACATTTAAAGGATGCGGCATCCGGCTCAACGGAGGTTTAAATTCGTTTTTATTTTGAAATTGAGTATAGGAAAGCCGTACTATTAAGGAGGATGCAAAAGACAGGTTTGAAAGTGTGACCAAGTGCAAATCTTTACACCAAACATCCTCACTTCCACTACCAAAGCCAGCCACAAAATTCTAGATCTTTCTGTCCTGGTTTGGGCACTGCCGGCTCAGCGGCACTGCCGCTCCAAGCCCGGCACTGCCGCGACTTGTTTCAACCGTTAGACTCGAGGGGGCTTCTTAGTCTCCCTCCTGTCGCCCCCAATGGTCATCTCTGCCATTTGCTCAGTTCCCAGACCAGAGAAGCCTCTTTCTTGCTCTCTCTCACTCGCAGCAAGCTCTCCACTCTCAAGTTTGAATCCAAGTTTGAATCTAGAAGAGTGTGAGCTGAATCTCAGCAAGAATAAGCTTCTCTCGCTGATCTTCAACTTCCTCAAGCACTTGGTTTGTGTTCAAGTCGGTGGTTTGCATTTGTTACTCTTGGAGCTTGCTCCTAGCCGGCTAGAGCGTCACCCGGTGAGCTTGCCAATCTTGTGGCAGCCCCGGGAGGTTTGTAATCACCCTCACAAGCTAGTGAAATCACCCCCTCTTTTCAAGAGTTAACTCTCTTGATTTGAGAATGAGGATTGGGCTTTGTGAACCCAAGTTTCCTTTGTGGAACCTCAACAACATGGAGTAGGCAAGGCTTTGTGGTGAGCTGAACCACGGGATAAATCTTGTGTCACTTGTGTTACTTGTTTTACTCTCTACTTGTTGAGTTTTTTGATTTCTAGGGTTTGGTTCTGATCTACAAATTGGTGGTGTTCTAGCTGCAAATAAAGGGTGTTCTAGGCTCTACACATCCCCAGGAACCTCAGTAATTTATTCGATCTAAATTTCATTGGGTAGATTTTGAATTGTGTTGATTTGTATCTGGGAGGCCAGCACTGCCGCTCTGAGAGCAGCAGTGCCGGACTTCCCGGCAGTGCCGCCCTCCAGGCCGGCACTGCCGCACTAGGTACTGACCTTCGTTTGCGAAGATTTTTTACAGGCCTTTTCAACCCCCCTTCTAGGCCAGTCCGAGTGATCCTACAAGTGGTATCAGAGCCGGTTACCTCAGGTTTATGCTTAATCGCATGAGGTATGGCCAAGAACGGTGAAGCGGAGGCGAGTACAGCCCGTGAGGTTCGTGTTGGTAGTGGTGATGATGATCTTCACACCACCGACAGCAGCAATGACAGCGTGTCGACGGCAAGCCAATCCACGCTGCCACCCATTGATATCTCCGAAGGAGAAAGAGCTAGAAGAAGAGAAGAAAGAAAGTTGAGAAGAGAAGCAAAAGAAGCTAAAAGAGAAGAAAGAAGAAAAGAAAAGGAAGAGCTGAGAAGAAAAGAAGAAAAGCTGAAGAGAAGAGAAGATAGAAGGCTGAGAAGAGAAGAAAGGAAGAGAAGAGAAGAGGAAGAGAAGAAGAAGAAGAAAGAAGAAAAGGGAAAGAAGAAGAAGTCAAGCGATGATGACTCAAGTAGCACCGAAGATGGTGATGATGATAGCACCTATCAACCCTCCAAGAGTAGCAAGAACAAAAAGAGCAGTGGCTACACCGACTATGGAGCCGTATCCTTTGATTATTCTTCTATTTCTAACCTTGACACTAGACGTGTCATCAATGTGCCTGAGGGAAAGTTGCCTCACTTTGATGGGACCAACTTTGCCAAGTGGAAGCACTTGATGAAAACTTATCTTGTAGTTCTTCATCCCGGGATTTGGGAGATTGTGCATCATGGCTTGGAGGCACCAGTTGATCCAAAGAAGCCCACACAAGCTGAGTTCCGCAACATTCATCTCAACGCCCAAGCTACTAGTGTCTTGCTTAGTGCTTTGGATGGTGATGAATACAACAAGGTGATGGGTTTGGAGGTAGCCAAGGAAATATGGGACACCTTGCACATGGCACATGAGGGTGTTGACAAGGTGAGAAGATCCAAGATTGAGATATTGATGTCCAAGCTCAACCGGTTTGCAATTTATGAAGGAGAAGGACCACAAGAGATGTTTGATAGGTTGATGGTAATAGTTGGCAAGATTAGAGGTCTTGGTGGCACCGAGGTGAATGATCACAAGGTTGTGAGGTTTATGTTGGAAGCTTTCTCACCTAGAAATGAGACCCTTGTGACTTTGATTAGAGAGAAGAAGAGATTTGAGCAATTCACTCCTAGTGATGTTCTTGGAAGACTTTTGACACATGACATGCATAGAGAGGAAGCACTTGACAGGCAAAGACTTAGGGAGCTGCAAACAAAGCTTGAAGACATGAAGATCAAGGATGTAGCACTTAAAGCAAGCAAGAAGGGCTTGCTGCCCGCAGCAAGCAAACTGCCCACCTCAAGCAAGTCCAAGGGCAGCAAGCAAGGTGCATCCTTCAAGTCAAGGGCAGCCAAGAAAGAGAAGGAAGAAGTGCCAACAACTTCATCATCTAGTGAAGAAGAAAGTGACAGTGAGCAGTAACAAGAGAAAATTGATGACTTTGCGTTGTTCATGAGAAGGTTTCGCAAGGGAATCAAAAGCAATGGCTACAAGTTAGTAAAGAGGACCTTCCCAAACAAGAAAAAGAGAACGTGCTACAATTGTGGCAACACGGAGCACTTCATAGCCGATTGTCCTCATAAGAAGAAAGACAAGAGACAAGACAAGAAAAATTATAAAGATGGCAGCAAGAGAAGATACAAGAGAGATGTAGGAGAGGCTCACATTAGATATGAATGGGACTCAACCGTGGACAGCTCAAGTGAAGAGGATAGGAAGGTTGCAACCATTGCCATTCATGCTCCATCCTCTACACCGAAGCTTTTCAACAACATGTCCGATGATGATGATGATGAGCACTCCACTCACCTTTGTCTCATGGCAAAGGGTGAGAAGGTACGAAACAAATCCAAGTCCAAAACTCCCTCTCCTAGTGACAATTCTAGTAGTGATTCAAGTGATTGCTCTAGTGATGATGAATCTAGTGATGAAGAAATTGATAAGTTAACTAAGAACTTGGATAACAAAACCAAAATAGTCATTGCTAGATTAATGGAAGAATTAGAAAGCACCCAAGCTGAGTTAGCATCTAGAGAAAAGACTCTTATCAAACAAGAAGATCTCTATATTGCTAGCAAAGAAGCTCTTGCTTTGAAAAATAGTGAGGTGGACTCTTTGCAAGAGGCATTGGCCAAAGAGCAAAAAGCCCACACTATCACTAAGAAGTTTAATGTTGACCTCAATCAAAGATACAATAGCTTGTTGAAAAAGCACAGTGAACTTGAGGATCAACATAAGCTTCTTGCTGATAGTAACTCACTCCTCCTCGAAAGCAAAGGTGCATCTAGGTCTTCCACTAGTCAAGTATGTGAACAATGCACCAAACTTGATTTAAATGCTTATGCTACTAACCTTGCCAACCTAGAGACTATGAAGAAAGAAGTGGCAAGACTCAATGCCTTAGCTGCTGGTAAGGGCAAGAACTTGTAGGTGCAAAACAGCAAGAGCAAGGTTAGAGAGAAACCAAAGGTGCAATACAAGGATGGAAAGCATCCTTACATCAAGAGTGGCTTAGGCCATGTTGCTGGAGGTAAGACCAATGGAAGACACATGAAAAATAGAGTGGAATGTGTCAGGTTTGAGAGGAAGGCTCAGATTGGTACAGAGAGACCTGCACAGACCGTGGCAGTGCCGCGCCCTAGGGCGGCAGTGCCGGGCCTAGAGCGGCAGTGCCGTGCCCCAAGAAAGGGAAGGTAACCAATCTGAAGCCTGATCATTCCAAAGCACATGTCCAAAGGGTGCCGCAGCAGAAGCAGGTTTTCTAGAAGCCACAGGAATCAATATGGGGTGACCAAAAACAAGTTCGTACATCAACCAAAGCCAAGTGTCACCCGTGAAAGCTTGGAGTCTTACTATGTGTTGAAGTGCAACAACCGTGGTAAAGTTGTTGCTAAGATTGTTTGTCAAGAGGCCAGCAAGCATGTAGGAAGGGCAATTTGGGTTCCTAAGATATTTGTGACTAACATGCAAGGCCCCAATGTTACTTGGGGACCTAAATCAAGGAACTAAATTGTTTTGCAGGCATACTCCTCCGGTGGATCAAGTTGGGTACTTGATAGCGGATGCACAAATCACATGACCGGAGAGAAGAGTATGTTTAGCTCATATTCCCCTATTGAGAATCCAAGTGAAAACATAGTCTTTGGAGACAACTCGAAAAGGGGAGTAATTGGTCTTGGCAAAATTGCTATAACTCATGAATATTCAATTACTAATGTTTTAAATGTTGATTCGTTGAATTACAATTTGTTATCCATATCACAATTGTGTGAGATGGGCTACAATTGTTTCTTTACGGATAAAGGTGTGGAAGTCACTAGAAGGGAGGATTCCTCTATTTCTTTTACGGGTCGCTTGAAAGGGAAGCTTTACCTACCTGACTTCAACAAAAGTAAAGCTAACCTTGAGACTTGTTCAGTGGCAAAATCTAGCATGGGCTGGTTGTGGCATTGCGGCTAGCTCATGTTGGGATGAGGAACTTGGCCAAACTTATAAAGGACAACCACATCCTTGGACTAACGAATGTTCATTTTGAGAAAGATAGGATATGCAGCGCGTGCCAAGCCGGAAAGCAAATAGGAGCATCACACCCAGCAAAGAGCATCATGACAACCACCAAGCCATTGGAGCTAATTCATATGGATCTCTTTGTACCGGTAGCCTACTTAAGCATCGGGGTAACAAATATGGACTTGTTATTGTTGATGATTATTCCCATTTCACTTGGGTATTCTTCTTGTATGATAAGTCCCAGGTACTAGACAAAGTGAAGACATTCATTAGAAGGGCACAAAAGGAATTCGAGCTTCCCATCAAGAAAGTAAGAAGTGACAACGGGACCGAGTTCCGGAACACCCAAGTTGATAGCTTCCTTGATGAAGAGGGCATCAAGCATGAGTTTTCAGTTCCATACACCCCTCAACATAATGGTGTAGTAGAGCGAAAGAACCGGACTCTAATTGACATGGCAAGAACAATGCTTGATGAGTACAAGACGCCGGATCTCTTTTGGAGTGACACCGTCAACACCGCTTGCCATGCAATCAACCGTCTCTACCTACACAAGAAGCTGAAGAAAACCTCATATGAGCTACTCACCGGTAACAAACCAAAGGTGTCTTACTTTAGAGTGTTTGGGTGCAAGTGTTTCATACTTAACAAGAGGCCCAAAACCTCTAAGTTTGCACCTAAAGTTGATGAGGGTTTCTTACTTGGTTATGGATCAAATGAGCATGCCTATCGTGTCTTCAATAAGACCACCGGTCGAGTTGAAGTCGCAGTGGACGTGACATTTGATGAATCTAACGGCTCTCAAGTAGAGCAAATTGATTTAAGTGTTGTAGGAAAAGAGGATCCACCATGTGAAGCAATCAAGCAAGTAGCAATTGGTGATATCAGACCACAAGAAGAAAAGGCTACAGAGGTGGAAGGACCTCAAGAGAAGGCCACTGCAGAAGCTGCTGCTGCAGGGGACCTGGCAGTGCCGGCCTCAGGCCCGGCAGTGTCGCTCCCCCAGACAGCAGAGCCATCAACTCCTGCAACAGCTAAGAGAACACCGCTTCCGAGGGATGATCTTGCACCTGTTCTTGAAGTAGATGAAGATGATTGGCCAGAAGAAGAAGAACAAGAATCCATTGATCATCCAAGGCTATGTCAAACTATTCAACGGGATCATCCCGTTGACAATATCCTTGGGAGTCTTCAAAGGGGGGTATCTACTCGTTTACATTTGGCAAATTTTTGTCAATTTTACTCCTTTGTCTCCTCTTTGGAACCTCTCAAGGTAGAAGAAGCACTTGGTGATCCGGATTGGGTGTTAGCCATGCAAGAAGAGTTGAACAACTTCAAGAGAAACCAAGTATGGACTCTAGTTGAAAGACCCAACACCAACATCATCGGCACCAAGTGGGTTTTCAGAAACAAGCAAGATGAAGATGGAATGGTGACAAGGAACAAGGCAAGATTGGTGGCTCAAGGATTCACTCAAGTAGAGGGCTTAGACTTTGAAGAAACATATGCACCGGTAGCAAGACTAGAGGCAATCCGAATGCTTCAAGCCTATGCTTCCCATCACAACTTCAGGCTATATCAAATAGATGTGAAGAGTGCATTTCTTAATGGCTCAATACAAGAGTTGGTATTTGTGGAGCAGCCACCGAGTTTCGAAGATCCCAAGTTCCCAAACCATGTCTACAAACTCCATAAGGCGCTCTATGGGCTTAAGCAAGCACCAAAAGCATGGTATGAATGTCTTAAGGAATTCTTGCTCAAACAAGGCTTTGAAATAGGCAAAGCTCATCCTACTCTTTTCACTCACAAAGTTGGTAAAGATTTATTTGTGTGCCAAATATATGTCAACGACATAATATTTCATAGTACTAACAATGTCTTTTGTGAGGAATTTAGTAGGATCATGACTAAGAGATTTCAGATGTCCACGATGAGTGAGCTCAAGTTCTTCCTCGGGTTTCAAGTCAAGCAATTGAAGTGAGGAACTTTCATAAGTCAAACCAAGTACACCCATGACATACTCAAGAAGTTTGACATGGCGAATGCAAAGGCTATCAAAACTCCCATGCCAATCAACAGACATCTTAATCTTAATGAGGAAGGGAAAGCCCTGGACATCAAGGTATATCGCTCCATGATCGGCTCTCTACTCTATTTGTGTGCATCTAGGCCTGATATTATGCTTAGTGTGTGCATGTGTGCTAGATTTCAAGCTAACCCGAAAGAGTGTCATTTGATGGCCGTTAAAAGAATCTTGAGATATCTAGTGCACACTCCAAACCTTGGCTTGTGGTATCCTAAGGGCTCTAAGTTCGATTTGCTTGGGTATTCGGATTCCGATTACGCCGGTTGCAAAGTAGATCGAAAAAGCACTTCGGAGACATGTCAATTCCTTGGATGGTTCCTAGTGTCTTGGAGTTCTAAGAAGCAAAATTGTGTAGCCCTTTCCACCGCCGAGGCCGAGTATGTTGCAGCATGTGCATGTTGTGCACAACTACTTTGGATGAGGCAAACCCTTCGTGATTTCGGATGTCACTTTACCAAAATCACATTATTGTGTGACAATGAAAGTGCCATAATGCTTGCAAACAATCCCGTAAGCCACTCAAGAACTAAGCACATTGATATCCGACATCACTTCTTGAGAGACCACGAAACCAAAGGAGATATCGAATACTCCATGTGAGCACCGAAAAGCAACTAGCCGATATCTTCACTAAGCCTCTCGACGAGTCAAGGTTTTGCGCTTTGCGTAGTGAACTAAATATCCTTGATTCTCGAAATGTGGTTTGAAACTTAGCAGACAACTGTTTGCTTAAGCTAGGTTGTTTGAAAAGGATTTGAAAAGTTCAATTATGTCTTTCAAAACTATTTTGAATGTGTGCTTGTGCAATCTTGGTCACTGCTCTTAATTCTTAGTCTTTCTGATCAAGTGATTGCACAAATAATATCCTGTAACCCTGACCTAGGTGAAGACCAATTTAGGTCTAGGTTCTCTGCTGGAAGGCAGGGCGGCAGTGCCGCGCCCCGGCAGTGCCGGGCTTTATGCCTGGCAGTGCCGCGCCTTGCCAGCTTGGCGGCCCATGGGCCACCTTAGTCAGAACGGTCGGGTTTTATCCTCTCTATCTTGATCCCGTGACCGTTTCTCCCTCTCTCCCCTCATTCTCTTGGTCTCTATCTCTCTCTGTTTCATTTCACCGAGAGAAAGGGCGATGGCGCTGGCTCCGGCACCGCCGCACCTCCCCTGCCACACGCCTCCCTCTGTTGGACCTGCTGCTGGAACGTGGGGAGATCTCTTCTCCTCCTTGCCGGCATCCAGGTCCCCCTTAAGGCGCGACCTCTTTCCTCTTCTTCCCTCTCCAAGGTGACGCCAAGCCCTAGGTTGTTGTTTCTCCCTGATCTATGCAATGTGATGGTTTTGCTTAAGAAAATGTGTTGCTAAGGGTACTTTGACGTGTATGGAGTCCAGTAAATTAGTTGAAAATTGCCGATCTATTGATTCAATAGCTGAGGAAGATTGAAGGCAGTACAGGTTCAGCGCGCAGGCGCGGCAGTGCCGGGCCCTGTGCTTTGAACCCCTGCCACCCAATCCTCACCTCAACGTTTAACTCAGCAGATTTTCCTTTTTCATCTAATTAACTTGCTCAGTACTCACCTTTTCCCTTTATTGACACAATTTGTTCACACATTTGCGTAGATGGCGGATGAAGGAAGGTGTGAAGCAAGGACGAAGGGTGGTTTCGACGCTGGGGCTGGGTCCAGCAATCCGCGTCCCCCGCGTACGAAGCAGCCAGCCCATCGAGGTGGACGGAACACGGAGGGCAGGACGGATAGACAGGCACTCCGTGACGCTGAGCTGCTGGAGCACGCAGGCAGGACCATTCCCGATGGTGCTTGCCCTAAAACTCTGGATGATCTCACCATGTTTGATGGGGCATACCTGTAGTGGGATGAGCATGATCACCATGTGTGTGCTCCAGTTGAGAGGAGGCAAAGGCACAAGATCAGCTACTACAACCAGTTCAGGGCTGTGCAGCAGCAGAGATAGGTCAACCCTTATGCTAGGCGTAAGGATGTTGAGCTTGACTACAGGTTTTGGTCTGCCTTTCAGTCGGACTTCTATGAGTCCGTCCTCTTTGCTTTCAAGAAGCCCAAAATTGTTCTGATGAGGTATATTGATTGGGAGCACTTGGCAAGCAAGATTGACAGAGTGTGCAATCAGGTCATTGCCTTCTGCAAGAACAGAGGCATCTATGAATTGATGGGTTTCAGGTATGACTGGAACACCGAGATTCTATATCAGTTCCTAGCCACCTGTTACTTTGACACAGAGGATGATGAGTTGCACTGGATGACTGATGTTCACTACTACCGAGTGGATTTCACTACTTTTGCTCGGATCCTTGGTTTTGGTGAATGGGACAGGGATGCTTATGATCTTCATGAGGAGCGGGCACTCACTGACGGCGAGTTGGCCCATCTATATGATCATCCCAGTCAGGCAGATGTCTTGGTGAAGGGGCTGAAGAGTCGGTACTACATCCTGAACAACCTATTCCGCCAGACTCTTCATCCCAAGGTTGGTTCAGCTTCCAACCTATATGGGGCAGCGAGGAACATGCTTGCCAGGACACAGCCAGGTAGTGGGTCTTTCTCAGTGTCTCGCTTCTTTTGGCGCGAGTTGATTATCACTTCTGAGGATGCTAGGAAGGCCCTACCTTATGCTCCATACTTGATGTTTGTGATTGAGCGCGTGTCTGGCATTATATTCAAGAAGGATGTGTCCCATGAGCCGTTTCGGGTTGACAAGACTCATCACTCAGGCATTGGTGAGAGCAGGGCAGCCACCCAGTCTTCCAGCAGGCAGGCTGCCCAGTCTTCAGATATTCCTAGTTCTTCCCGTTCAGGCTCATAGCAGTGCCACAGGAAGAAGAGTCGTCTCTCCCGCATGCTGAAGAGGATCTTTGGGTCTTGAATGCATGTGTCTGACTCTGCATACAAGGCTCGCTTGGAGAACAGGGAGATACGTGAGCATTTGGGGCTGCGACAGATTGACCCTCCTACACCACCTCCAAAGTTTAGCGAGATGTCTGGCTCCGACGTTGAGGACGTCGATTAGGACCAGCTTGCACGTGAGAAGGAGGAGGACCGTCCCGGCGCGTCGTCCCGCGCGTATGCTTCACCGCCACCACTCACCGCCAGGGATGCGCCGTTGTCGAGTCTGACGATGATGAGGAGGAGGAAGAAGACCAGGCAACGATGACGACGACGACGATGACGCCGAGCAGGAGGAGTCTAGTGAGGATGATGACGAGTAGTTGTACTTCACTTTTCTCTCTTTTCTTCCTTTTTGGTGCTTGTTGCCAAAGGGGGAGAAGGGGATTAGAGAGGGGTACAACAACTTTTCATCATTTTTACTAGTGTTCAGCTTGTGAGCTTAATGTTTAGATCTTGTGAGAGCTTGTAGTTGTAGAGTTGAGAGTATTTCTCAAACTCATTTGGTTTGTAATAAGTACTTTGATGCACTCTATTTTTATTTGGTTGTGAACCTTAGTACTTTATTTGAGAACCAGCCTGTGTTTGTGCGTAAACTAGTTCTACTTTTCATATACTCTGTGTAGGTGCTTTGCTTCCACGAATCTTCTGTCTTCAGGCAGAGCGGCAGTGCCGTGCCCTGGAGCGGCAGTGCCGCCATATCTGACGGTAGAAGCTAACTCTGATTGTCTCACATGTCATTCGCATCACGTTTATCTTTATGACACTGTGTGTTGTACCCCACAGAGATCATGGATGTAGGGGGAGACCCATTTCACTCTAGTGTGTGAAACTTAGCCTTTTATGCTAAGTTTGGAAATTCAAATTCCATTCACATATTCAGGGGAGACTCTACATTCAAAATCTCATTTAAATTTCGTTGTACTTTATTTTTATCTCTCCAATCGTATTGTCATCAATCACCAAAAAGGGGGAGATTGTAAGTGCAATCAAGCCCTAAAGTGGATCTTGGTGATAATGACCACGCGATTAGAAGACTAATGAAATTTATCAAGATGATAGACAGGCAAAAGCATTAGGTGGATGTAATCTTATGCAGGTGGACCCCTAACATTTAAAGGATGCGGCATCTGGCTCAACGGAGGTTTAAATTCGTTTTTATTTAGAAATTGAGTATAGGAAAGCCGTACTATTAAGGCGGATGCAAAAGACAGGTTTGAAAGTGTGACCAAGTGCAAATCTTTACACCAAACATCCTCACTTCCACTGCCAAAGCCAGCCACAAAATTCTAGATCTTTCTGTCCTGGTTTGGCAGCGCGGCACTGCCAGCCCTAGGCCCGACACTGCCACGACTTGTTTCGACCGTTAGACTCGAGGGGCCTTCTTAGTCTCCCTCCTGTCACCCCCAACGGTCATCTCTGCCATTTGCTCAGTTCCTAGACCAGAGAAGCCTCTTTCTTGCTCTCTCTCACTCCCAACAAGCTCTCCACTCTCAAGTTTGAATCCAAGTTTGAATCTAGAAGAGTGTGAGCTGAATCTCAGCAAGAATAAGCTTCTCTCACTGATCTTCAACTTCCTCAAGCACTTGGTTCGCGTTCAAGCCGGTGGTTTGCATTTGTTACTTTTGGAGCTTGCTCCTAGCTGGCTAGAGCGTCGCCCGGTGAGCTTGCCAATCTTGTGGCAGCCCCGGGAGGTTTGTAATCACCCTCACAAGCTAGTGAAATCACCCCCTCTTTTCAAGAGTTAACTTTCTTGATTTGAGAACGAGGATTGGGCTCTATGAACCCAAGTTTCCTTTGTGGAAGCTCAACAACTTGGAGTAGGCAAGCCTTTGTGGCGAGCTGAACCACGGGATAAATCTTGTATCACTTGTGTTACTTGTTTTACTCTCTACTTGTTGAGTTTCTTGATTTTTAGGGTTTGATTCCGATCTACAAATTGGTGGTGTTCTAACTGTAAATAAAGGGTGTTCTAGGCTCTACACATCCCCAGGAACCTCAGTAATTTATTCGATCTAAATTTCATTCGGTAGATTTTGAACTATGTTGATTTGTATCTGGGAGGCCAGCACTGCCGCTCTGAGAGCAGCAGTGCCGCCCTCCAGGCCGGCACTGTCACGCTAGGTACTGACCTTCGTTTGCGAAGATTTTTTACAGGCCTATTTAACCCCCCTTCTAGGTCATCCGTGATCCTACAACTGGTCAGTGCATGCAACTCATTATGGTATCAGAGCCAGAGGTCTTGAGTTCGAATCCTGGTTAACGCAATTAAAATAAAATAATTATTGCTCGCTCCTATTCCATGTCTGAGGCTTGCCCGTGAAAGGTCCTAAATGGCTAGAGGGGGGGTGAATAGCCTATAAAAATCTACAAACAACACTTCACAAGCCGATTAGTAACAATAGCAAGCTTTGCAAAGCACTAGCTCTAAACTACACTATGCAAGCCAACTAGACAAGTATACTACACTATGATCTCTAGTTCACACTCAAAGACTATGTTACTACTTTACACTACTCTTAAGTGAGCAACTAACTAACAAGCTACACAAGAGAGAAATACACAAATGTAAAGAGTAAAGGTGATTTCAATACCGCCGGTGAAGAGATGATATGAAGTCCAATATAACCAATCAATCACATATAAGGGAAATCCTCGGTAGAGAGATGACACAAGATTTTTTACCGAGGTTCACTTGCTTGCCGGCAAGCTAGTCCTCGTTGTAGCGATACACCCACTTGGAGGTTCACGCGCTAATTGGCATCACACGCCAAACCCTTCTCAAGGGTGCCGCACAACCAACACAAGATGGGGATCCACCAAGCTACGAGCAATCCACTAAAGATGCCTTTCGCGATCTCCCGCGGGGATAGGCTCAAGAACCCCTCACAACTTCACCGATCGGAGGCGGAGACAATCACCAACTCCCCTCAACGATCCTCGCAGCTCCAAGCCGTCTAGGAGTCGGCAAACTCCAAGAGTAACAAGAGAAACCGCTGCGAATCACCACTACCAAGTGCCTCTAGATGATCTCTATCAATGCAATGCACTTGATGCTCTCCAAACTCACCAAATGATGATCACAATCAAGTAGGATGAGTGAGAGTGGAGTGGGAAGGCTCACAAGTATGTTATGATGTTTAGGAGTGCCAAGAGATGCTCCCCAAACCGGCCAAGTCGCTATTTATAAGCCACACACAAAGAACTAGCCGTTTAGAGTTCACTGCGCACCGTCGGACTGTCCGACGGCCAGAGCGTCGGACTAATCCGCACGGTCCGACGCCTCGGATGAACGCCACGTGTCACTAGCCGTTTGAAGTCGAACGTTGGATCACAACGGCTAACTTCCCGCGCTAAACGAACCGTCGGACGGTATAATCGTCGGACTAAAACAAACGGTCCGACGCCCTCAGCTGACACCGTCGGACTCAGCGGGACGAAGCCGTCGGACCAACGATCGCGGCCGTCCGACGTTTCCAGAGAGCTCTCCGAGCCCTGAAAACCGTCGGACGTTGGTCCGACGCTCACCGTCGGACTAACGCCGAGAGTCCGACGCTCTCAGAGCTCGCCACGTGTTATCTCTCGCACGAACTGCACCGTCGGACGCTTCGGCTAATGGTCCGACGCTCAGGAATCAAGCGTCCGACGCTTGCTGAAGGGGTTAGTCGTCGGACCGAAGACAATGGTCCGACGCTCAGTCAAGTTAGAGTCCGACGCTACTTTTTCTATTGTAACGTTTCCGAAATTCGCCGAATCCTGCCTCGCAAGCTCGGCAGGAGGAAGAGAGGACCAAACCCTCTCTAACCCTCGAACTTCACCCCGTTTCTTAAGTCACTAACACTCCAAAGTGTCTCTCACTTAGGTGCACGTGTGTTAGCCTTTTTCAAAGAGTTTTCCACGGGTCAAGTTAGTGTCACTAGCATCTATATGCATATGCAATGATCATGAACACCTAGTGGCACTTGATAACCATATTTCAACAACGATTTCGCCCCTCTTGATAGTACGGCTATCTATCCTAAATGTGATCACTCCCTCTATGGAGTCTTGATCACCAAAATTAAAAGAGCTCCTATTGGTTATACCTTTGCCTTGAGCTCCCGGTTTCTTATCAACTTCCTTCTCATCTCTTGATGGACCTTGTGGACACCTATGATGATGGACTTACACCATTTTCATGGACGCCGTCATTGCCCTTCACTTGTGACCTCCACCGACCCGGTCCTTTGCTCCATCTTGCCATTTGCTAATCAATTCTCATGAAACACTTAGAGCAATCGTTAGCAAACTAGGTTTCATCAATTACCCAAAACCAAACATGGGCTTTCAGCCCGTCGCTGAGATCTCTCGCCGAAGCTTCGACGTGAGGGGGGTGTTGAAATATAAGTGAATTGTCCATCTTTCTCCATCAGCTTAAATTTTTGGGTTGAACTGGTCGGTGTATGCAACTCAATAGAAGATAGAAAGTGGATAAGAACGTGGTGCTGACGTCCTGTTGTAGAGTGGGTGATTTATCTATGGACTGGGTGATATTGGTCGGAGACAAATAAAGTACAGCTATACTTTATTAATTCATAGTAAATCATGGTGTTAAAGGACCTTTTATCATTTTTTTATTTTAAAATTCCTGTGTTATTATTCTGCGTTCCAAACACCCTCTCTATATATTCTGTGTGTTTTTCCAATCCTTTGTTTTCCTGTTACATCTCGATCTCTTCCCTGTGTTTCCTCTCATTCCTCTGTTTTCTTTTTCTCAGACGAGGCGCACGTTTAATGTGCCCATTTCTATTTTTCTTTTTCAACAAGTCTTTCTTTTTCCGTTGGCATCATCTTTTTCGGTTGCATTACACAGCACATGGTCAGATTTTATATATTATAAAAAACAAGAACTAACAATATAAATATATTAGCCCAGATTATAAAAAAAAATATCATTGTGCCGCTCTATATAGTAGTGCTCGGGTGAGTAATGTTGTCATCATAATACTACTTTATATTTTTAGTTGTCATTGGCAATCCTGAAAAGGTTTATTCAATCGTGACTGCTTTATTGTCAATTCGATTTGCCAGTCTTTTATATTGTATATGTTTTTTTAATCTTAAGGTTTTGTCTTGTCCCACATTAATTATACATATTACTTTTGTGGTTACCACATAATCAAGACACTATGGATCCGTTGGATAACAATGGCGGTCGTTCTCCACTGAGAGACTTCACAAACACTATAAGCAAAGGTAACCATCAATCCATGTATAAGCATTTACAGAGGAATTAACAATAGTTTACGTAAACTACATATTGTGCATTTTTTTTAGAAAAAGGTGGTTGAGGTGCGCCCAAATCATAGGCACAAATTGATGAAGGCGCAATGTAAAAGAGAAAGAGAAAAGGCACAGCGTGAGGCTATGACTCCAGAAGAAAGAAATGAAAAAGAGTAAGCGTTGAGAATGGTATCCACAAAGAGAAGCAAATGCTATACTCGAGAGTTGTCGACGGAATATCGCCGATAGTCTACCGAGGGGTATGCCCAAGATAGTAGATTGGTCAGTGAAGGTGCGCCTGAGACGAATAACCGTAACGCAGCAAGCTTGAGACAAACGATTTATACAGGTTCAGGCCGTCGCGAGGCGTAATACCCTTGTCCTGTGTGCTGGTGGATTGTATTGCTGTATGATGAGTTGTTTTGAGGGGATCCCCTGTCCGCCTTATATAGTCTGGGGGGCAGGGTTCCAAGTCGATTTTACCATATATATATCAGGTTACAATCCTAACCGAACAAGAAAACTAATCGGATAGAAATTAGGAAAGTTAGTTATTTCCTTAGTCGCCAAGACTTCTAAGCCGGCGAATATACGTGATCTTCTGGAGAACGTGTACGCGACGCATCCTTGGCAGTCCAAGCCTGATCGGATAACTTGGCCCATGTATCGACATGCGGGTATATGGGTTATACCCCCATAGCTAGTCCCCGAGTACCTTGCATTCGTCAGGAGATACAGATCTTCAGAGTTGCTTGACCAGACGGATGTACCGAGCTCAGAATTTTTTTTTGAAAAGAGTCTTCTCTTTGGTGAAGTAATCAGGGCTGGCGGTGAAGCGATGGTGTTGGGCAGCCTGAACAGATGCATGGCTTACGTGACGCCGTAGTTATACTGCCCGAACAGGTACAAGGCTTACGTGTCGGCGAAGTTACGCTGCCCGAACAGGTGCGGGGCTTACGCGGCGACGTAGTTATACTGCCCGAACAGGTGCGGGGCTTACGTGGCGGTGAAATTAGACTGCCCGATCAGGTGCGGGGCTTACATGCTATTGGCGACGAGGCGAAATCGTTAGCTGCCTGGAAGGTGCAGGATTTGTGTTCGCGACGAATATTAGTAGTTTGCTGATCTACATGTACTGACACATGTGTATATGGCAATCATGTAACTTTTATTGAAATAACAAATGAAAATACACATATCTGTCTTGACATGCTGTGAAGGATAAAAGCGTCGTAGATGGTCGATATTCCAGGAGTGGGGGATGTCGACGCCTTTGAGGTCGCACAGCCTGTACAAGCCTGGCCGAGTCATGACCTTTACCATGTACGGTCGTTCCCACGGAAAGGATAGTTTGTGCATGACCTCCTTGTTTTGCTTGCGATAGAGGACGAGGTCTCCGATCATGAAGAACCTGCCGTTGATGTTGCGGTTATAGTATCACCGCAGTCCCTCCAGGTACTTTGCCGTGCGTACGCAGGAGATCAGGCGCTCTTCCTCAAGCCTATCAACGTCTTCCGCTCGGGCGGTGTTGGATATATCTTCATTGTAGTTTTCGATTCTAGGAGCTCGGAAGGCGACATCAGCCGGGAGCACTGCTTCAGATCTGTAGACCATAAAATAAGGAAATATGCCGGTATTTCGGCTGGGCTGGGTTCGTAGACCCAGATGACCGCCGGCAGCTCGAGGATCCAGTTCCCTAGGCTTCGTTCGATGACTTCATGTAGGCGCTTCTTGAGGGCGTCGAGCAGCATCCCGTTCGCTCTCCCACCTGGCCATTAGCCCGAGGATGAACCACCGAGACATACTTCACCACGATGCTCCTTTCATCGCAGAAATCCCAGAAGTCACTTCCAGTAAATGTGGAGCTAAGGCCGGGATGATGTTCGGTAGGCCGAAACGATGGGAGATGTCGTTGAAGAACTGTGCGGCTTTGACTGCTGTAGCTTTCACCAATGGCTTATATTCAATCCATTTGGAGAATTTATCAATGGTGACATAAACGTAGCAGTGTCCTCCTTTGGCCGCCTTGAAGGGTCCTATCATGTCATGTCCCCGTGTGGCAAAAGGCCAGGATACAGAGATGGTCTGCAGTTCTTGGGCTAGAACGTGTATCTGCTTGGCAAAAAACTGGCAAGCCTCACAATGTCGCACAATGTTCTCGGTGTCTTGGACAGCAGTTGGCCAATAAAATCCTACTCGGAAAGCTTTGCCGACCAGGGTGCGCGAGGCCGCATGGTTATCACACATGCCTCCGTGCACTTCTTGTAGTATCTGGACACCTTCCTCGTGTGTTACGCACTTCTGGGGACTTCGCATTTGGCATTTTTGCGCATGAGCTTGCCGTCGATCAGGACGTAATGCTTGGAACGACGGATGATGCATTCCATCTCGACCCTGTCTTCTGGAATCTTGGCCTCGAGCAAATAAGTGATGAAGGGTGCTCGCCAGTCTTCTTCGAGGTTGGTGACGCATGCCACAGTCTGATCGGACGGACCAGCTTCTGTTTCTTCTTCTGTATGGATGCAGGGGTTGACCAGATCCTGGACGAAGACGCCAGGAGGGATATCTGCCCGTGATGAGCTGAGCTTTGACAATTCGTCGGCTGCTTGGTTCTCAGCACGGATGACGTGGTGAAACTCGATGCCCAGGAATTTGCCTTCCAGCTTTCTGATTACGGCGATGTAGGCATCCATTTTCTCGCTGGTACAGTCCCAGTCTTTATTCACTTGATTGATGACTAGGGCAGAGTCCCCATATATCATGAGTCGTCTGATGCCTAGTTCAATTGCAATCTGTAGACCATGGATTGCGGCTTCGTATTCGGCAGTGTTGTTAGAGGCTTTGAAGTATATCCTCAATACATAGCGGAGGTGCTCGCCATAGGGTGATATGAGGAGTACCCCGGCGCCCGCGCCTCCGATGCAGAGAGATCCATCGAAGTACATCGTCCAATGCTCCTCCGCTGTCACACCCCAAAATTCCTATTTTAGGATGTGACTTAGAAAGCACTAAACAACATAAAATGGTTTTATCATCCTTCCAAATTTTTCCAACTTTTATTAAGTTGTTGACAATTTTGATATTGGAAAATGTGAGTTTCAAAAATTTTTGCAATTAAATTTATTTGTTTGTTGCATCATGCCTTTGCATTGTGTTTATATATGAAAAATGAATTTCAATGTTTTCAAATACGCCTAGGATTTTATTCCAACTTCATCTTCCGAAACATCAAAACAAAAACCCAATCAAGTCTTTTGCCGAGAAACTACTTAAACCCTAGCCCAACTCTCTCCTTCTTACTCTCTGTTTCTATCATGAATAGTAGCCCAAATTATCTCTTTTTCGCTAATGGACTTAGTCCTCTTTCTCTCTATAATTTATCTTGTTTTGGGCCAAGTCCAACCCAGCTCAAACCATCTCTTTCCTTCTCCTATGCCCTCTTCTCCCTTCCACCAGCCCTCCACATCTCTTTCACGAGGAAAAATCTGCACCTCTTCTCTCTCTGGTGGACCTTCCCTTTCTCACATGCACAAAGAACAACATTATTAGTTCTCCTATTAATCAAATGGTCCATCTCTCCTTAAAATTCCTGTTTACTCCATCAATTTCCACCTCCCTTCTTGACATGCAAAACAAGATCACTTAATCCCATCTCTTTTATGTGTGCACCTTTACTCCATCTCTTTCCTTCTCTCAAATGTATGACTAAAGGATAGATATGCATCATTTCCTGCTACTGCCCACACCCGTTTCTTCATGCAAAAATAGATGCACTCTTTTACTCCATCCTTTCAATAGCATGCATGCACAAAACCGCCAACCATATCTCATTTCTATGGCGCATCTTCCCTTCCTCCCATGCAGAGAAGTGCAGCAAATGTCCCTCCCTTAATTACATTTACAGGACCCTCTTTATTGTCCTTCACCACTGTCTAACTGCTGAGTGAAAAGCTCATAAAAAAAGTCATGCATTCTTCCCTTTTTCCCTCTGCAGAACTGATGTGCGCCTCTCCACTTCACCCATGCAAATCTTATAACAGCAATAATTCCCCTCTCTTAGTTCCCTACCCCATCTCATTTGCATGCCTCCCTAATTGCAAGAGTGAAAGCTCAGCAATCCCTCCTCTCTCACTCACGCATAAAACAGAAGGCCCTCTGCCTCTCCACTCATCTCCTCCTTCCCCATCTGCCATGGACGCCCCCTTTCTTCCCCTATTTCCCTCCCTGCGATCAATCTCTTTTACGGCTCTGATCCTCGTCTTAAGCAGTGAAGCCATCATTTGGAGAGGGCACGAGATGTTCTTTCTCTGGACAAGTCATGTGGAGGTCGCCCCTATGGTGAGAGGTGTTCTCCATCCTCCTGTTTTACTACCATGATTTTCATCTCCTCTGATTTGATCTCTCCCGCAACACAGGAAGACCCAAATCGAGGCATCGCAGACCCCTTCATCATCATCCCGGAACTTAAACATTCTATTGGACAAGAATGTCACTGCTGCTGGCTCTGTACATGGCATGGTGAGGTCGTCCCTCCATCTTTTCCCTCTCATTCTTGCTGCTTATGTGGCTCTCATATATCACTCTCATCTATCTGTGAAGTGGAAATTGGTGCTGCCCCATTGATCGCAGATCATGCCATCACCGATCGTCGATGTCGGCCACTGTCTACCTCATCTCAGCTGCAGCTAGCTCCAATGTGAGAATCCACACATTCCCCTCTGCCTGATATGTTGTTGTCTAATGCAATTCATACTCCGTAGTTCACGATTCGCTCAATTTTGATGATGTTTCACAGGATCATGCTGCTGTTCCTCATGACCAGCCACTGTGTGGTCTGTTGTCATGCGTGCTCCTAGAAATCCACAATTTAGTTTTCCAATCCCTTTAACCCAGGGGTGTCTCATATACTTGTGTATTCCTCTGCAAAATTTCGTGGCCATGAGATTCCAAGATGAAAAAGATATGATTGATTTTCTTTTCTATGCTCTTCTGCCACAGCAGATGCACAACACTGACTTGTTTAGTCATTTCCCATTAATCCGTCACTCCGGTTGGCAATTCCTTTAACTCACAAATGCATCATACATTAGTGCATAGCCCTGTAAGTTGGATCACCCATCAGAGTAGTGTGCATATCATATTTTGCTGCGTTATTGCAATCACTGGTTTGCTGTCCTAGCAGCTTGCAGCACTAAATTGTTTTGGCGTTCCCCATCAAACTAGCATCCCTATGATCATATCCTTTATCCACCAAATACATACCATCCTTGTACACGCCTCTGATAAATTTGGCGGCCATAGGATCTAAATTGAAGGAGATATCATCCTTTTTGTGCTTGCTGCTCCTGCTGCCTTGCAGCCGCACTACTGCTAGTTGGCATGCACGTTCTCGTTGTTTCGGCGCTCCAATGTCCATGCCCTCCAACCAAAATGTGTTTCATATCCTTGCACATGCCTCTGAAAATTGGTTTGGCCATACATGTCATGACGACCGAGACATCAAGGTTTTACTAACTACTACCGCTGCTGTCCAACAGTTAGTAGCGCAGCCTGTTATACAATCATGTTTCCTGGCCAGCCAATGCTCAATCAATATGGCTTACCCTTTTTCCAACATATTACCACATACAGTCCACAACAACTCCACAAAATGGTATTCCAGTTGGTGTTGCTATGACCATGATCCTTGTGATCATAAACTTGCTGTCCGCGCTGATGTGCACGTCCTAGATGCATCGGTGTTTCATCGTGTTCCCCACTAAATGATTGTCCAAATCATTGAGCCTCTGGTGTCACTATGTGATTAGTAGAAGCATATAGCCCCACAATATCATAAGTTCAGCGTGTCCTTGCCATTTGATGGACATGACCACTGTTACCCGCTGCATGGCCATGTTTAGCCGGTGCACAATTCACTTCAATTATGTATCTCATTAATCTAGC
The DNA here is from genome assembly GCA_038502445.1 of Eremochloa ophiuroides. Classification (NCBI taxonomy): domain Eukaryota; kingdom Viridiplantae; phylum Streptophyta; class Magnoliopsida; order Poales; family Poaceae; genus Eremochloa; species Eremochloa ophiuroides. The sequence goes on from JAHLJS010000002.1 coordinate 41,770,539, forward strand.
ATTTACCCTAGTACAGCTACTTATCAAAATATGTTCCAAGTGTCCTCTTCACAAATCCATGACCATACTCATAACCTAAAGGAGCTATATATGTTCATCTTCACCTTTTGCTATATATCTACAATTGCCTCATTGTTAGCAAATTCTAACTATGCCAACCACCACCATTGTTCTTGCCTCTTCATATTCTAGGACTGGACATAAATATTTTAATATTGTCTCACCATACCATCTCACTCATTCATAGCCATTGCCACGTATAACTTTCCTCTCTCATCAAGATTACATAGCCATTCCCATGTGATCTTGTCCATAATTAAATCTCTATATGCTTACTTCATTCTTCATAATGTCCTATCCATCTTGTATATAATCATTTGATCATCTACCCATCATCTATGAACCCTTATACTATCTTAACATTTCAAGTTAGCCCACATACATCCTATCTATTCTACACCTATCATTCATCAAACATTCTAGCTTCTATTTTTTGAACTTTCATGGCTTTTAAACCATAGCTCCGTTTAGTTGTTTTTGCGCTCAACGATCGTAGTTGCAAGCCCTACATGTTTTAAAACATATATATCTTATTTTTGTTATGCTTGGTGTACTGTTTTTAGGATTCTTTATACTGCTTGTGATGGTTGTTGCGATCCATAGAAGAGGAGCTATGCAAGGATGGAAATCCAAGAGTTTGAGCAAGCATTTAGAAGGCAAGTGTAACAAAGGTTTCCTTGTACCTATGAACAATGTTTAATTCATACATATGCATGTGTTATGCATGTTGGATAGTTGCTGCCGCGCAAAACCAAAGTTAATTATTTAACTTGACTAATGATATATGCAATATGATAAAATTATGCTTTTTAGCAACATGGTTCAGAGGGTTAGAGCACAGGGTTTGAGTGCTCTAAATTCCTCTCCGTAAGGACTTTATCCTGAAGCGGCCACCTAGGAGGTTCCGTACAACCCTGAGGACCATATGGCTCCGGTCTTAATCATATAACTAGTGCGTCTCTAGCTTGTTAGTGGTTACCAAAAGGCGCAAGAGGGGGGTGCCTCGTGGGGTCATGGATGTTCCCGCTTCGTGTACAGTGTTGCGACCACTTACACATGTTTTGGTTTTGAGGGGGATCCATCTGTGCACACTTGCCACTGAAACCTCGCGGCCACTAACTTGTTAGGGTGTCTAGTGAAAGATTTCGTAGTGAAACCCTGCCATACTTCCAGAGAGGAGGTGTAGTGGGGCTAGCTACCCCCGGCACCTGGGAATCACGACTCGGTGGGTAAAGTTGTACAAATTCTGCAGAATTCTTTCATCTGATATATCAGCCGTGCTCACAGACACGAGCGGCCTAGATCCTTCTTGATAAGTCGTTACTTGGTTACTTGGATGGTTTTGGGAATGATGATAATATTGACCTATAATTACTATACTGGTTTGGGTTTATCACTAAAGTAGTGATTCAGGACTTAATAAAATATGACCAACTTTAAAATTTCTAACCGCAGTCAACCAAGTCAAGCCTTTTGAGCCTTCATCACCCATTTGTTGTACTTGTTAAGCACGGTGCGCTTACGCTTGCTTTACAATCAACAAAAATCCCGGATGGGTACCAGATGGTGGATCAAATGACGAGTTTTCGAAGGAGTTCCATGAGTACTAGACGAGTGCTCCTCCAGTCAACCGTCCCTGTGGAGTATGGAGACCCAAAGAGAAGATTAAGATTAGATTCCGCTATGATTTTGTAATAGATCTAAGTCTCGTTGTAACTATGTTTCGATATGTAATAAAGCATTATTCTTTGATAATCTCTATATTTGTCACTATATGTGTCTTATAGACATTCTGGGCATACATATAATTAGCGCTTGGTATTCTTAGGAATACCGGGTGCGACACCTTCTCGGAAAGTACCGGCTCCTGCACTCTGTCCATTGGGCGATGAAATCGGCCAGCACTTGTGACTTGATCGTCGCTCGGCTGCGGAACTCGAGGGAATAGGTTCCCAGCTCCACGGCCCACCATTGGCGTCTTTGTTACGGAGGATGTTGCCGAGCAGATGTTGGGTGACCACCGCAATTGGATGTGCTTCAAAGTAGTGGCGAAGCTTGCGTGATGTGGCGAGGATATCGTAGATCAGCTTTTGCACCGTGGGATAGCGAGTCTTGGAGTCGTTTAGGACTTCGCTGATGAAATAGACTGGTTGCTGAACCGGATATGCGTGGCCGGCTTCTTCTCGTTCGACCACGATGGCCGTGCTGACGACTCTGCTGGTTGCGGCGATGTAGAGCAGTAGTGTTTCATCCTTCTCGGGTGCGGTGAGTAGCGGAGGGTGCACCAGGAACTACTTTAGTTCCTCAAAAGCTTGATCCGCTTCTTCCGACCAGACGAATTTTTTGCTGGCTTGGAGATGAAACGACTCAGGGCTGCCATGCACCCGGTGAGCTTTTGGACGTCTTTGACATAGGTCGGGGGCTTCATTCGCATGACATCCTCAATTTTCTTAGGATTTAGGAGGATGTCGTGCTTGCTGACGATGTTGCCGAGCAGGTTACCGAAAGGGACGCCGAAGATGCACTTGGAGGGGTTCAACTTCCATTGAAAATTGGAAAGCTTCTTGAAGATTTCTTCAAGATTGGAGATGAGGTCCTCTGCCTTCCTGGTTTTTATGACAACGTCGTCGATGTAGGCTTCAGCAATATCTGGAATAAGGTTGTCGAGGCACGCTTGGATGGCCCGCTGGTACGTGGCGCCTGCATTCTTCAGGCCAAAGGACATAGTCTTGTAGCATTAGGCCCCGAAGAGGGTGATGAACGAGGTCTTCTCCTGGTCTTCTTCTTTCAGGGCGATGTGGTGATAGCCGGAGTAGCAGTCGAGAAAGCTGAGCAGCTCGCAGCCAGCGGTGGAGTCGACGACATCATCGATGCGGGGGAGACCGAAGGGGTCTTTAGGGCAATGTTTGTTGAGAACAGTGTAATCAACGCACATTCTCCATTCATTATTCTTTTTTCGTACAAGGACCGGATTGGCTAACCAATCAGGATGGTACACCTCTGTGAAAAAGCCGTCGGCTAGGAGCCGAGCTAATTCTACCCTAATAGCCTCATTCTTGTCTTGAGAGAATCGCCGGAGCTTCTGCTTGATGGGCTTAGCGGTCTTCGAGACGTTCAAGGAGTGCTCGATCAGCTCCCTGGGAACACCGGGCATGTCCGCAGGTTTCCATGCGAAAACACCGACGTGCTTTCTAAGGAAGCTGACGAGCGCGTCTTCCTATTTGGGGTCCAGGTTTGCCCCGATGCGAGTAGTTTTACTCGGGTCGCCGGAGATGAGGACCACATCCATGGTCTCCTTGTTCTTCGTCACATCTCTGGGCGGGGCCTTCTCTCGGATCTCCTGTTCTTCGGGGGGGCAGCTTCTGTGCGTCCACCGCGCACGTGTTCATCAAGATGGAGACGTCGGCGGCTTCGGCCATGGCGATAGCCTCCTTCTCGCAGTCGTATGCGGTCTGGAGTTTGGAGCGAACCGTGAGGATGCCGGTCTCCGTTGGCATCTTCATGACGAGGTAGGTGTAGTTGGGGATGGTCCCAATTTTGGCCAGAGCTGGGCGGCCGAGGATGGTGTGATATGCGGCGTCGAAGTTGGCGACCATGAAGTCGACGTGCTCGATGCGGAAACATTGCGGAGTTCCGAACTAGACGGGCAGGTTGATCTGTCCCAGAGGGTAGGAAGACTGTCCTGGGACAATCCCCCAGAACGGAGCTGTGGTCAGCGCTAGGTCTTCTGCTCGCAACCCAAGCTCTTTGGCGGCTCCGGAGAAAAGGATGTTGAGGCTGCTGCCGCCGTTGATCAACACCTTGCGGAAGCAAGTCTTGCGTTTGACCGGATCGAGGATCAGTGGGAAACGACCCAAGTACGGGATCTCCGTCCACTGGTCGTCTCTGCTGAAGGTAATGGGCTTGTGCGACCAGGGAGGGAAGTTCGGATCGGCGATGGAGGCGTCGTAGTTGGCGACGGAGTTGACGCGTCTAGCGACGAGCTTCTGCTGTCTCTTCGACTCCATCGCGATGTGGCTGCCAATAATTGTGGAGACCGTCCTGTGGACCTTGGTGAAGCCAGGCGGCGGTTTATCATTGTCGTCGTACTTGTCCTTGTCGGAGTCGAGGCGAGCCTTCTTCTTCTCCTCCTCTCTGAATGCCCTGGAGAGGCCGTAGCAGTCTCTCATGGTGTGGCTATGAAACTTGTGGATAGGGCATTGACTGTCGAGGAGCTTTTCATAGGCTTCGTCGTAGTTGCGCTTCGGGGCTGGTCGGGTGTTGTAGACCTGGTAGTGGCGACGTCTATCCCCAGCTCTAGAACCCTCTGGTTCGTCGTGGCGGCGCCGATCAAAATGGCGCTGGTCGCGGTGATCGCGGCGATAATCCCGCCACGATCCTCGGTCGTCGTGGCGCCGATCAGCTCGGCGGTCTCCGTCCTCGTCGCGTGTACGGTCAGGGAAGCGAAGACGGCTGTGTATGGAGTGATGAGCGGCCTCGTTCCCGTCGGCGTCCTTGTTGGCGATGCGCAGCATCTCGGCGATGGAGCTTGGTCTGGTGCGGAACAGCTTCCTCTGTAGTTCTTCGTCAGGTCGGAGGCCACGTATGAAAGCGAAGATGGCTTCAGCGTCTGTGACACTCAGGATGTTAGTTCTGGTCTCCGAGAAGCGCAGGATGTAATCTCGCAGGGTCTCACGTGATGCCTGCTGAAGCTTCTCGAGATTGTACTTCGTGCCTGGCTGCTTGCAGGTAGCACGGTAGTTGCTGATGAACTGCTTTTTCAGCTGGTCCCAGGTGTCGATGGACTTTGGCCTCAAGCTAAGCAGCCAATTATTGGCGGATGCGTTAAGCATGACGGGCAAATAGTTTGCCATGACATCTGAGTTTCCTCCGGCGGCCTTGACCGCGATCTCGTAGACGGTGAGCCACTTGGTGGGGTCAGCAGTGCCGTCATAGGTCTCGACGCCAACAATCTTGAAATTCGGCGGCCAGCGCACCGCCTGGAGATCAGGTGTGAATGGCAGCTCGGGGGAGTTCTTGTCATTGATCGGAGGGCCGTGGGCTTCATCATACTCCTTGCGGCGCTCAGTTTCTGCTGAGTGCCCGGCCTCCCTTTGATTTTCGATGCGACCACAGAGAACTTTGGTTTTCAGTTTCTCGCGAAGATCAGATTGGTCCACCTCCTGGTCATTGTCTTAGCGGCGACGTCTTCGCCCGCCGCGGGAGTGGCCGCCATCTTCGTGAATAATCTTGGTGGCTGATGCAGTGGAGTGCAACGGGAGCGGCAGGCGTTCTTCATTGATCTGAACTTGGGCCGCCTTGAGGAGAGCCGTGAGGCGCTCGACCTCTTGAGTCTGGTGCATGTGCTTGGCCTCCGTTATCGTACAGGCAACGTTCACGCTTGAAGTCTTGTAGACCTGGTGATTTCCGACCAGATCGAATTCCTGCTCCAGGTTTCGTACGGGGCCTTCCTTGCTTCGAAGCGCTGCTCGCGGCGTCGTCTTCGGTCGGCGTTTCTCTTCTCGCGAGCAACGCGGGCTTCCTTGTCCTCGTTTGGTGTCGGAGCGCTGTCACCGCTAACGACGAGGATGGGTCCGCCGACGTACCGACCAGAAGATGGAGGTAGGTCGGGGAGGTCGCCGCCTTCGTCGTTGTGGTCGGAGCTGTCGTTGTCGGCGAAGACGAAGGTGGTGCTGGAGCCGGCGTGGTCGGAGATGGCGTGGTCGAAGCGGGGCAGTAGGCGTGAGAAGCTGGAGGCCGCGCTCCGCAAGCCGAAGGGCATGTAGCCCCTCGGGAGGTCGTGGTCGGAAGCCCTTGAAGCCGCGACCGCTCGGGGCTGAAGCTCGACGATGCGTCCCTGCGGGGTGGCGGTGATGACCAAAGTCGTGTCCCGCCGAGATGGAGAGGGGTGTCGCGCCACCGATGGGCGCTGGAGGCGATCTGCAGCAAGTCGATCTGCAGCCGTCTCCAAAATCTGGAGGCTCTCAGACAGGCCTTGAGAGACCCGATCTATAGATCCGATCAGGTCGCTGTTGTCAGCGGTCTTCCGGACGTAGCGTGGCAGCCTTCTTGCCGGAGTGGAGGCCGTCGATGAAACTGGAGTAGATGCCATCTGGGCCGCATCCAAGATCTTCCTTTCGCCGTCGGGGCCGATGATCCAGGTGATGGAGCCCACCGTGAAGATCTGACCCGGCGTCGGGAGCACTATGGAGCTTGAAAAAATCACCATCTTGCTCGCCATGGAATCAGGAAGCACACCTCCTACCTGGCGCGCCAACTGTCGACGGAATATCGCCGATAGTCTACCGAGGGGTATGCCCAAGCTAGTAGATTGGTTGATGAAGGTGCGCCTGAGACGAACAAAACAAACGTAACGCAGCAAACGTGAGTTCCGCCGCGAGGCGTAATACCCTACATCCTGTGTGCTGATGGATTGTATTGCTGTATGATGAGTTATTTTGAGGGGATCTCCTGCCCGCCTTATATAGTCCGGGGGACAGGGTTACAAGTCGGTTTTACCATATATATCAGATTACAATTCTAGCCGAACAAGGAAACTAATCGGCTAGATATTAGAAAAGTTATTTCCTTAGTCGCCAAGACTTCTAAGCCAGCGAATATACGTGATTTTCTGGAGAACGTGTAGGCGACGCATCCTTGACAGTCCGGGCCTGATCAGATGACTTGGCCCATGTATCGCCATGCGGGTATATGGGTTTATACCCCCACAAGAGTGGGTCAAGAGGTGCCAGCTCCATCAAATTAGAGCTAAATACTACACATTTATTTATTTTATTATGGTATTAATATTTTTCCCGTTGCAATATACGGGTTTTACCTAGTATATGTACTAGGTAGCGTGCCCGTACGTTGCTACGGAATAACTAAACATTTATACTAACAATCTATAAATCGTACGAAAAGATAACAATAATGTGAAGTCAAATACTAACATTAAAATAATATTTTATGGAAACAACAAAGTTCGTGAAATAAACACTCTCATGCAGAAGACGGTTCCGGCTGGTGCTATGGTTCAAAATGTTGTGCGAGATGTGATATGGCAAGGGTGTTGTGTGTTTGCCGAGCCGATTTCAAGAGGATCACATGTGAAAGAGAATAGTGTGGGCGATTGTGCAACGATGTGGGTGATTGCAGGGGAAGATCCCACCTGTCGGCGCCGTGCATTTGGACTCACAGGGTTGCATGGCTAGGCAGGGACTGATGATCCAAGGTTTTTTTTTTTTGCATGATACTCGGCCCTGGTGCAAGTGGTAGTGTCTTACCGCCTGTTACCGGTTGGTCCAGGGTTCGAGCCCCAGCCTCCGCATATTTGTGCGGGTAAGGCCTGTGCGCTGATTTCCCTTCCCCAGACCCCGCGTCAGTGCGGGAGCCTATGGCACTGGGTACGCCCTTTTTACTGATGTCTATAAAAAAATAACATATCCTTTTTAGAAGATACTGTACTAATAATAATTTGTGAAAAATAGGAAGCAGAAAGCAGCAGCATGCTTCAAATAATTTGATCATCACTTTGATTATTACAAACTAAATGGATAATTTGATCATTGCTTCGAATAAATCATTAGAAGTTGCAAGACTTAGGCAGTTGCAAAGTTATACAATTCTGGTTTCTCATGTGAAACAAATGAAATATACACACAGGTAGGCTATAGATTCAACGGGATAGCTAAATTTTTTTTACTAAAAATCACATAAATTGCACAATGCTACAATGACATTTAATTCAAAAAACAAAATTCGTGAAATTAACACAATCAGCCTATAGATCTTTCCGTGATCACAGGCTCCTAAACAATACCTAGTTCAGCAAAAAAATATAAGTTCATATATACTTAGATTTACATGTCCAAAAATTACACAAAGTTTCAGGCAAGGATGCACTGATTGAATCATGGCACCGATGCCATACCTCTGCTCCTATGGGCAATGGCCACAGCGGACTACTTCAAAGTGCAGTATGCTTTAGGTTGGCTATTATTCTTGCAAGATGCCTTACATTTGATCATTTAATTTACCATTTTAGCTTTGCCATGACATATCCTGAAGCAGTCTCTTAACACTCCTTGGACCAAACTCGATTTTACCATTATCTAAAAACTGCTATATGTTGGGCTTGGACATCTCTAGTTATAGGTGTTATCTGCTCTTCACTGTATCTCATTCAGCTACGCCACATGTGCTAAGATCTTCTAAAAGATACATCGGCTAGAAGCTGAGTTATACCAAGGCCATTTCATTTGCTTGAGTAATAAATAATCTGTGTTGTACTTTTCTTGGCAGCCAACCTGATAGAATCAAGTACCTAAGTCATTTCAAATGGCCAATATGAAGATAACATTCAGCTTATTATTTGACCAACCCAATCTGATGACATCATAAGCTAGACAGAGAAGAAACCAGCAAGCATGTTGATGTATTCCATTGTAGAATATGTTTTCTTTTCTCCAAGTCCAGCATCACGCAGTCCAGTCTCCATCCTTTGAAAGGTGCCATGTTTGGGCCGTTTTTGAAATTTGTAATAGTGTGAACAAACCTAAGCTGCTAATGTTCTACCTCCTTTTTTATTTGGCATGTGAGGAGAGTTGGCTCATCTTAAACGCAATAACCTGTTTCACATCAAAGAGGAAATCACGACCAAGGGCTTTTCCTCTAGCCATCAGGTCTCCTAATGATCTGAACACAAAACCCTCTATCAAAGACAATCATACTACATATGTACTGCTCTTCTGAATTAAGACAATCATATTTTGTCCTCCATAATGGGTTTAGGTAGTCTGAAAAATTCAATGGGCTTAGGGATGTGCTTATTGAAATAGGCTTATACTTTCAGTCACCATGCATGTCAATTTTTTTTGGAATATTATAGCTGCTGCTATATTAGTTCATTGGAACTTAGAAATTGTATTATCTAGAAAGAGGTAAAAATCAAAGGCTTAAACAGCTAGAGAATATTCAGTAATCTAGACAGGAAACATGCAACCATTCTAGTTTATTGTTTATTGTTTTGCCCAACTTTATATAAAGAATTACAATCAACAAGAATACCCCTTGCAATAAGAATGTTTGTTATTCATCTAACTATGTGATACCTGAAGGTTTGGTGGTGTCAAAATGGCAACCATGCTCATACAGAGGAACACGCAACAAATCAGAAACCACATAACAAATCAGCACACAAAGAGCATGATTACCAGCGATTCCCCAATCCCTGAGGTCTGAACTGGATGTGCCAATCAGCACACACACCGACACACAAGATATGAGCACACTACCACCAATCCGCACCCCATGCATGCAGCAAAATAACAAAAATAAAATTGAACGAATAAAACCAAAACCCATAAAAAAACAGGTGGGTGAAAGCAATCGGCACTATCTCTCCACCAATCCTCACCCCACGCATGCTTGCCTGGTTGGATTGAAACAGGGTACTTTCTTTTCAAATTTTTCAGCACTATTTCCTACTATGAACAGCTACACGGATTGCGCCGCAACAGATTTGTAAGGCCATCAGCCATCTAACAACAAATTAGAGGTATGATCATTTAATTAGTGTTTTTTAAACAAGTAACATGTTATAATGAGCATATCTATACGGCTTAAATGGTTTCCTTTTGTTTCAACCAAGAACATGCATCGATCATGTCAAGAAGAATATAATGTAATGAGAAGCATGTGCATGTATACATATTACATAGTTTGCAAGACCATGGATAACATGTTATGTGTGCCTCCTAGAATCTAATGAAAAGAATTACCCAGAATTTTTGTACCATATCATTTGCATGCAGACAGTTGTCGTCGTTCCATGACCTTCTGAAGAAAATTGATTCTATACATTGAAGCTCTTATATCTGGCAAATGAGGGTAGCAGATTAAAATGAGTACGTAGGACCCATATAGTTTATAATGAGAAGAACTCAATAGGAGTTTGCCACATGCCAAAAAGAGATTAAATTCATCACTGCTTGTTTGTGGTAAGAAATTTCACACACACACAAAAAAAACTAAACTAAACAAAGCATGCATCCAATTCATCAAGCACCTGGGGTGCGTCAAGGTACCATAGTTGCACAGCTAGATCCAGTGAGGCATACTCAACAAATGGCATCAAATCAATTCCAGTCAATGATTAGCAGCGCTGAGTGTTACCAGGAATCGGATTTGATGGGGATCATCGGACAAGCAACTCCTTGCCCATGTTCCTGATAGCCTGAGCATTCACCAAGAGGGAATTCGGAGGCTGGTGAGGGTGTCCACGCAGGCGGCATAGTCGCTGAAGAGGCCGCCGACGAGCAGTAAGCTGGCTTGGAGAAGAGCCCAGAAAAGGTATCTACAGCGCTGCCGCCATCGTGGCGCTGATGCCGGCCGCCATGCCGAGACGCCCAGGAAGATGAATGGAGACTGCTCGCGCTGGCGCTGCTACGCCGGAGGCCTCCTGCGTCGAGCCCGCTCGTGCCGTGTGCCGGCAACCGGGGCTGCCGCGCCAAAGGCCTCCAGCGCCATTGCACCGCCTCGCCTGGGGGCTCCTGCGCTAGTTTGCCGCCGCATCGGGTTGATAAGCCGGGCCCGCCCGCACCAGGGCACACCTATGCCGGGGTGGCCGCGACCGAGCTCGCGCGCGGCGTCCTTCGCGATGGGGCTGCCCAGAGCGCGGCCGGCGGCGGCAGCGGCGGCGGCGCGAACGCGCACACGGAGGCGCTCCAGGAGTGGGAGAGGAACTCGAGTGGGTCGAGCGGCGACCGTCGCAATCTCGCAGGGTTGGGCAGACCAACGACGCAAGGATTTGAGGATTGAGAGCGAGGGCGGCGGTGGCGGGGGCGGCCAATGGAAAATTAGGCCGGAGATGCGATTATTAACTTTTTACCATTACAACGAGAGGCACCTCTTGTCGTAGCATCTTAACAGATGACACTATAACTTTACAATTCGAGAGAGAAATTCTGGATCCAAGTGAGCAGGGGGTGTGAAATGACGCTAGGTGCCCCTGGGTCGTGCACTTACGAGCACCATGCCAATTCCACCTCTTGCTCCCCGCTCCCTGGCCGCCGCACTCCACATCCGCCACCGTCGCGAGCGCACGAGCTCCAGCGCCAGCACTGCTCCATGTGGGCAGCATGTTCGACAACATGCTCCATCCTTGACGAGGTCCGTGCACACGTTCCAAAGGTCGTTGTGCGCGCTTACCGTGATGGCGAGACCAGGAACGACAAGTGCGCTGCGACGGCGACGACAGAGGTGGGCGTCCCAGGTCTGAGCCGGTGCAAACCCAGGCCCTTGCGGGCGTCGTCGCCTGGTCGCCATCCCAACGCAGAGGCCTACTGCTGCCAAGGTTGGCTTTGGCACTGGCCTGCACTGCGAGACCGAGGTGCTCCTGAGGCCACTGCCCGGGCCACGTACACGTAGCCGCAGCCGCAGCACCCTGGCGGGCTCATACGCTTCCACGGCGCCACGGACCGAGCTCGCGCCCGTGCCGGCAATCGTGCAGTTGGACGGCGCAGGCGACGCTGCCATTCTGGACAGCGGGGACGTGTTTCTGCCCGAGTTCGGTGGCGGCGAGCAGCTGTTCCCGTACGGCGACTTCATCGGCTGGGTGCACGGCATGGAGGCGCGTGTACGTTGGCGTGGAGGCGCGGCGGTTCGTGGTGCATTCCGCGCCGCGAGGACTTCGAGTCCACCCTCGTCGCGCTCGAGCTGCGCCCGTGGCTCGACAGAGCCACCGCTGCAGCAGCCAAACAGCCCAAGCCCAGGCCTTTGTAGCGCACGGATCTTGAACCGGAAGGCCCCGCACTGGTGCCGGCGTCGACGAGCATGGGGTAGGACGGGCCTGTGCAAGAGCGGGTCAGGGACGCTGGGACGGACATGCATGGCGAGTACCATCAGAACAGGGGTAGGAGGGACATTTTACATGCCACTGCTGACTCAGATTCCTGTTGGCAGGTGGGCTAGCGTGCCACGGGAGCAAAAATGGTATTAGTGTATCCATTTTCTCTCTCTGCTGGTAAAAATATAATAGCAACCGTTAAAGTGCTATCTGAAGAGGTGCCAATCGTTATAATCCTAAAAAGTTAATAATCCCGCCAGAGATTGGGGCGACCGGGTGAGCTTCCTTTTGAGCGCGAGCGGAGACCGCACGGTATCGTGGTATCGCACGAACAAAGGCGGACCGACGAGGCCTTCATTTGTTGCAAGAAGAAACAGTCTTATCTTTAAAACTATTAATTGTAGAGAACAGAGGAGATAAATCTAAAAACGACCCATAAGTAAGAAATGCATTATCCTACTACTAACAAAATTGCTCGTGCGTTGCAACGGACGTACAACTTACTCTGTCAGACCTTACTTTTTAGACATATCTGTTCAAATAATATCCGATCAAAGCCTGGTCTGACCCGGACACCCGTTTAAGGGTGAAAGTGGCACGGATAATCCTTCGCTCTGATCCATTCCGAATCTACTTTTTCTCTCACAATAGTTGAGTCATACAATTTAGCCCGTACAATTTATTCAGCCAAATAGAGTAAAAATTATCTGATAATTAAACACGATTTATCCGACACTCAAATCTACCGTCCTATTCATCACCATTTCACCTGTCAGCTTACACCACCACTCCACACACACACCAGGACCATGGGCGGAGACACGTTGATGCCTTGGTATTCCTAGGAATACTAAGCTTTTTTTTTACAACAATAACTATGTATATATATGTATACTCAAATGTATAATGTGTATTGCTATTGTTTGACTATTTTAGAGCACGTGAGCCCACAGCTAATTTTACACGGCCTCCTGTCGAGTTTTCTCCCGCAATTAGGCTCTTTGGCCGGCCCACAAGAGCCAAGAGCACAAGCCCATCCCATGGCCGTAAGGTCCAGCGGGCTGCAGGCAGCACAAGGCGAGAGCGCCAAAGAGAGCGCTCCCAATCGGCCAATTGCTCCCATCCTTTCTCGCGCACGGGCACGACTTCCGGCTTCGTCAACCGGGCGACGGTGGCTCTTGTGCGGGCATCCAGCGGGGGCGCGGCGACGGCCTACCGGCGAGCGGCCAGCGGCGGCGCTCGGCTCTGGGTCTCGCGAGGTCCTGGGTGTCGGGTGGACGCAGCGCTGCTAGCTGGTCCGCACTACCGCGCCGAGCAGCCGACCGCCGGCAACCGATAAATCTGCGCCGCTGCAGGCCACGGACGGGGCTAGCCCTGCCCTAGCCGGCTAGCCGGCTGTTCAGTTGTTCGGTTTAGTAGATCAGCAGAACTGCAGAAGTCAGAGGTGAGCGCCGTGGGGATTTCCCCGATCTGATTTCGTGATTTGGATTTAGGAATGTCCGAATTTATTGGAATTTCTTCTTGTAGATCTAGATTACGTTCAGTTTGCATTTTGCAAAATAAAAAAGAAAGCAGTTGATTTGAAGAGTTTGTGGTACAGCCAAGAAAGGTTGAATTACACCTAGAAGAACAAGTTTTTTTCGTATTATACTGTTTTTTGACTTTCGTTATGATAAACTGCTATTCTGAACTATACTTGAACTTTTGCTGCTATACATTGGAAATTTTTTCGCCCTTGCGAATACCAAGGTTTAAAATCCTGGCTTCGCCGCTGACCAGCCAGGACAAAGGTTATGATCCCCACCGGCGACAGCGTGTGCGCCGAGCAAATTCCCCACCTGCCCCCCAGCCGATGTGGCTTTGCATCCCCAGCTGCATCGATCCCCACCCAACCTCATCTCCCTCCAATTATTGTCTCTGCCCCTCTGCTTGCTCCAGCACCACCGAGGATCATGGGCGAGTGTGAAGAATCCCATGTCTGCGCCCCTCGATAAACCAGATCTCCAGCAAGCAGGCGTGGCTACTGAGCCTGCGCACGCGCGCGGCACCGCCGTCGACTCGGAGGTGGAGGTCCTCGGCCTCGCACGCTACCGCGTAGTCGATGCAGCGCTTGAGCTCCCCTGTGTGAGCTGCCCCCCGCGCCACTGCTCGATCCCGGCGAGCCCTTCTGTGCGCGCCGCCGCCGTTGCCGGTCGGGACGTGGATGTTCAACGGTTGCGGCCAACGGTACTCGCTACCACGCCGCTCGATTGCCTCAAGGTGATCCACCTCCGTCGCATGGTCGTCACAAACGATGACCTTGCCGAGCTCGTTTGTGTCTCAAACTACTCTTGGCTTTTGTTCAAGTCGTGAGGACTCCTGATCTTGAGAAAATCACTTCTATACCATTGAAACTTATACTTATGTCTTATGTGCCATTGAAAAATACAAGTTCCCTTCTATGCTATTACTTTATATTTTCTCTCCCTTATATGTCATTGCCGTTATATTCTCCGTCAAAAATCTTACGTGCTAGGCTAGGAACGGACGGGAATACAGGGTTAACACGTGTACGTAAGTCTAAATTATAACACGTGTACGTTAAATGATAGATTAGGAAAACACTAGGATAAATGTATTTACATAAGTCTAAATTATAACACATGTACGTCAAATGTTAGACAAATTATGATATGTATGTTAAATGCCTACGCTAGGTCAGTCTTATTGCAGCGATGTAGACATACGCGGAGTAAAATTGTGCCACACATAGCGCTAACGGAGATTCTTGACGGAGAATATAACGGCAATGGCATATAAGGGAGAGAAAATATAAAGTAATGACATAGAAGGGAACTTATATTTTTCAATAGCACATAAGGGATAAGTATAAATTTCAATGGCATATAAGGGATTGGCCCCCTGATCTTTTGGTCTGATGGGGTCGATTTTGGTCTCTATTCTTCTTATGGGAATCCTTCCGTCATGCTTTCTCGACCGCCGATGTGGTATAAAATTACACAAGTAATGCTGAGTGGAAATCGAGCCGATGGTATGGGCTGGTTGGTCACATGTTCAGCCCACGAGAAGTGGAGAGCTAAGCGGCCAGGTCGTCTTCGCTTTGGGTCTCCCCTGCGTGTCGGACTCGATCGCGGAGACCGTGGCGTGCGTGATGCGGAAGTACGGAGGACGGCGGACAGAGACTGCGGACGGTGGGTGGCTGGAAAAAAAAAGCGCCGGAAATCTTTTGGTTTTATTTTATTATTATTACTAGCAAAAAGTGTCCGTGCTTTACAACGGGAGAGTATCAAAATAAATTTTCGTTAACTCGATTGGTTTCGTAACCAATCTAGAAAAAAGTAATTATTATACGTATTTGACTTGCGTATCAATATCTCTTCTTTGCCAAAAAAACCAAGAAAGATATAAGTTTTCTTAGCAGAATGCCTTTTATTTTATTTGCGTCTTACCTAGTTGTCCTTTCTCAATTTACCATATGGTACTAATGTTAACCGGGCACACAGAACTAAATCAGACTAAGTGCATATTTTATTAAGATTTAAAAATAGCCCATTGAAGATATATAGATCCTTCTGAGTACAAATTATATTGGTTCAGTCCAATTTTAACTCAAACAAACTCTAAGACAAAAAAAAAACATCAAACAGCCATGGCCCTCCCACCACATCACCCCACCGATGGGTTTGAATTTGCATCGAGGAGGAGGAAACCTGTCATGGGCGCCCCCCAGGCAGAAGTCCATGGTCTCCTCGGGCTGCCAGGTCGTGAATTGATGATGCTGGGCTGGGCTGGGTTAGGTGGGCAGAAGCAACAGAACAGCATGTGTGCCTACCGTAGAGCGGGGGTAGTCGAAGAGTCCTCTAGCGTCGTCCTTGCACTGGGTTTTGATTGGACTCGTTTGTTTTACACGGACAGGTAGTTAGGAAAGCACGTTTAATTAGGAAGGCTGGACGAAAAAAAAAAAGCCAGAAATATAGATTAGTACGTATAGATAAAAAAAGCTAGTTTCTTTCCTTTCGTAATAACCGTTAAATCTTTACATCGTGCTATATGGGCCCTCCATCATCCTCTTACTATAAAAGAGCGAATTTCTTTCCTTCTGTAATAACCGTTAGATCTCTACGTCGTGCTATATGGGACCTTCATCATCCAAGATCTTACTCTTTTTATCTAACAGCCGTCCGATCTACGTATCGTGCTACATGAGCCCTCCGTTTACGTGATCTTATTCTTTCGCTATAACATTTGATCTACGCGTCATGCTATGTAAACCCTTCGCCATCCGGATCTTACACCTAAGAATAAGACTCAAACACTATCGCCAAAGTCACGTTTATTTTAGGTACATGAGTCAATTACTATTTCTATTTTTGATCTACATTATTTTTCATGGGACTGCTGAGTCCTGACGAGTAGATTATTTCAAAGGAGTCCTAAATAGGACAATGATTCCTAGCTAGATATTCCCTTAAATATACACCCGATTCCATAATAACCGGAAGAGACAGAAACACTAACAAATCACGGGTGGAAGGCGATGTTGTTCACTTGGCACACGGTGGTAGCTGTGGTGCATGCAAGCGGCCGTGGGAAGGTGGCGCACCTGCTGGAGGCCACCATGGTGCTCAACAGCGGTGGGCAGGCGCTATTGGCCTACATCAACCTCGTCTGCTACTACGCGTTCGCCCTACCCCTAGCTAGGGTTCTGCATCGACTACCTCCTCGAGCTAGGTGCGCTCTGTGTGAAGGCGCTGTAGACGGCCGTCACGCTGCTCGTTATCTGGAGGACGGACTGAGAAGCCGAGGTGAGTCACCTCACCTGACGACGAAACTGATCGGCTATATAATTTTATAAATAGACACGTGTGTGTGTCGCACGTGCATCTACATGTAAAAATGGGGCGGGATTTGAGTTTTTATATATACTAGCAAAAGTACCCGTGTGTTGCAATGAGAGAGTATTAAAATTATTTTTGTGACCGTGCGTTACAGTTAGAGAGTGTTAAAATAAATTTTCGTTAACTCAAATTGGTTTTTGTAACCAATCTAGAAAAATTAATTATTATACGTGTTTGCTTTTTATAAAAAAATAAGAAAAATATGAGTTTTCTTAACAGAATGTCTCTTATTTTATTTCCATCTCACCTAGTTGTCCTCTCTTTCACTTTACCGTATGGTACTAATATCAACCGGACATCTAAAACTAAATCAGACTAAGTATTTACTTAGGCCTTTAGAGCGTGAATTAGCCGCGTGAGCCGTGACATCGGACAAACCAGCCCAAAATCACCGCACAACATCCGTACGTGGCTAGCTAGTCCACGACGTGACGCGAGGACTTGCAAAACCAGGCCACTCGCGCGCCGTAGGTGCGGGTGCAGCCCAACAGCGGCGAGCCCGAGCCTGGTCAAATCACAAGGCACGCTGCCCTCCAGTAGGAGCCGCGGCCGAGGCCCGTGCCCATGGGGGCTACATGCACGGGAGGAGACGGGAACGGAAGGGCTGTCGGACGAAAAAAAAATAGAGGAAGAAATCTTCTCGTATTATTAGTATACATGTGTAGATTTTATTGGTAGGTATATATAAAAAAATTGTACGGATTTCTTTTTTTTCTTTTTCTTGGTTCATGTATATGTGAATTTCTGGCCTGGCTAAAGTCGTTGGGCCAAACCTCTACTCCTATCGGCCCAGCTCCCGACTCGGTCTCGGCGTCTCTTTCCCATCCGGCTCCGCCGCCGCCAGTCGACCCAGGCATCCAGCACTCCCGCAGGGTCAGGGAGCAGTCGTCGCCCCGCCCACCGTTCGGCAACTAGGCCCCTGCCGGAAGCCTCCAAGGCGCTATCCGCAGCTCCGCGGCCGGCCGTCGGAGGCGCCGGGCGCACTGCCCGCTTGGCGGCTGTCCGCCTGCGGCACAGCCCGCGGGTGCACGCTCAGACTGGACGTTTGGACACCTGACCGACGAGGTGCCTAGCGCCGAGCAGCGAGCGTACACTGGTCCGGCCTCCAGCTTCGGCAGGGCGCCACCGCACTGCTAGCGGTACTGAAGACTGAAGTCAATCTCAGTGTTAATCTTCCTCTTTTCCTCTCTCCCTACTTCTGTTCAATTCAGAGTTTAGCCAACAGTTTTGATTAGGCTCTTTTAACTATGTAATTTTGAGTTCGGAAAGGGCTTCAGATGTGATGCTTTGTGGGTCTTGTATTACGTGTGGTAAAGCTAATGCTTTGGAGGCTGTGATGTACAGCTCTGCTGGTTAGATAGATGGAGGTGCCAATGAACTCTACGCAATCTGGTGCTCACTTTCCTGTGCAGCAACGGTCCCTCTCGTTAGACATCAAGGTACCTGTCTTGCTGCAAAAAGTTTTGAATTGTGTTGCATCTAGTCAGATTAAGCAAATAGAATGAATATAATGTACAGTACAATATGATAGTTTTCCTAGACTGAAGAGCTAATAATATCTGCTTTGTATGGTTATTAGTATCGAGTTAGTATTGCAGAGTATGATTTGTGTTCTTAGAGTTTTCTAAATATGAAGATAACTTGATTACCTTTTTCCCTTCTGGATTTCTAGGGAAATAAAACAGATATTGTTATCAGTAAATATGAAGACACCTTTCTGGTAAGTTGAAAGCGTTAGTTTTTATTCAGTTGGGCCCTGATCCTCACTTGCCAAAGATGTTCATCTTTATTAAATCTGCAGGTGATTGTGACACAAATTGGCTGCATGGGAACCATACTAGCTGCCAAGTATGCTGATTTGTTTTAATGCAAATTCGTTATCTTAAGCATGTAAAATTCAGTTTTCTTATTTGCATTATTAGTTCTGAATAAGCAGCTTCTTCCACTGCTATTTCTTTCACAAGGCATTGAAATGGTCATTCTGTTCGATCCTTATGAGTACTCGGCTCCCTCCACATATACTTTTGTTGGCACGATCATCTAGTAGAAAGATCTGCGATGCACTGAAGTCACAAGCATATCTGTTCACATCTGGCAGATTGTTCACATGTCTAAATCTGTATGCCTTTATTACTACCTCAGCATTCTAGATGATATCAATGAATCTATGATGCACCGACACTCCACTTTGGTGCCGTATTGGTGTCTTCTGTGCTACTGCTTCGATACTTCTGTGAGCTACTTGCTTGCTGTTAGTCGCTAGATGTTGGCTGTTTGAAAACCTGAACTTTCAAGTTTGGAACTTGGTTGATGTGTTAATAGTTACTCCATCACCATATTGTATTGTTAGTTTGTGACATAAACAAAAAAGCATGGTATTCATGCTATTCCTTTTCCCAACCGAATGGGGAAACCGTGAACAAGCAAGGATTGTTTTTATACAAGTTTTCCTAGTTTTGAAACTTACAATTAAAATAAACACCTACATATCATTATTAGTATTGCAATATATATACACATTTTATGGAAAATTGCCATGCCTGACATGCGTGTTGGAATCAGTGCATCACATATCTTACTAGTTGTAAGACCTTATTGAATGACATTTCTACAAGTGGTGGAAAGTCAGTCTCTCTGGAGATTTCTAGATTAAGAATGTTGGCCTTATAACGATTGTACGCAGTCATTTTTCCTTTTACCTTAAGGCTTTGTATACTGTATTTTTTTTTTTATTAAAGCTTTAGTTCCACTTGATAGGAAAGATGAAAGTGTTTTCTCGGATCCAACCTACAATGTGTCTGTTCTTTTTGGGAAGAGAGACGAGGTAAGCTCATTAAACCATCTGGCATCAAACTCTGATATGAACATGCATAGACTAACAACCGCACCAAATTTTGTTACTGCAGCCACTCCTATTAGCTTGCGCACGTCAACTTATTGAGCACATAAGGTTTGCTCCCTAGTTTATACACCATCTACTTTTGCTAATAATGTTTTGCATAAGCACCTTTACTTGTAATTGTAATGGCAAACTGCACACAATTCCTGACAATATGCTGCGGCCGGACCGTAGCTGTACCCTTCTATCAGTGGAAGTAGCAATAACTATTTGAAAAATATAGTCAACAGCATGAAACTCCTCTTTCCTACTATTTTTGACATCTATGCAAATATTCTCTAGCAATGGCTCTCTGTACTTCTGTTGTAACAAAATTTAATTACTAATATTTATAACACCACTGTTAACTGTTCCTTTGGTTGACGACAGATACGACATTTTTGTACGTTTGGCTACAGAAAGTAATATTGTACTCACACACTGCATTGTCGATTCATTTTTGTAGTGGCAGTGGCTCAGCCCGGTCATTGGTGATTTCTCTGGGTCTGAAAGATCATTCTCAGGTAAGATTGGAAAATTCACTGTCTGTTTTTAGTAATGGTCTCGAGCCAATGTTATTTTCTCCAAAGGCATGTAATTTATGAATTAGCAGGATCACAACGTGGATTAAAGTTGGTTTGAGGTTTCCAAACTCCTGGATATTATTAGAAGAAATGTTAACATTGAATAATTAATAGAATTATTAGTACTAGGCACTCTGGATAGTTCCCAGTTGAAATCATCAATGGTGTCTGATGGCAAAATGTATGTGTGATGAGTAACACTTTTGAACTTTGCAGGGAACATTGAAGGATATCATTGTAGCTGTGATTGAGAACCGCCTTTGGTGATATGATTGAATAGCTGAGCAGGGCATGGGATTGGCATATTCAGCCCATCGATAAAGATACTGTTTAGCATTGTGCAAGAGGAGCCATCGTTTACCATGTACTAAATCCTGTTGGTTTTGCAGTTAGACCTTTTATCTGCTTGAACTAACGAAAAGGGGTTTTAGGCTGTGGTCAAAATTTGAGTGTTCGTTCTCACGCTAAACAAAAGGCATGGTATATTGGTATTCGACAACTCAACGCGAGCAAAGTAATCATGGTTTTTCTTCTTCATATGTCAACCATGTTCATTATACACAAGTCAAAACACAGGCTCTCAGTGTATAACTGCATAACCTCCTTAACATAGATTCCTCTTTAATTGTTGCCTGCCTTCGTCAGCGGAGCTTCGTCGAACGGTGTTGGGTCGCCGCCCAACAGCTCATCCAATGTGCAGGAGTATCTCGGATTAAGCATCGTCGTCTCCCAGTCGTGAGGCAAGTCCGGCATCATCCAGATCCAGTCGTAGTTGTCGGCCGGAATCTGGGGAGGCACCTCCTCCTCCGGCTTAACGCAGCCGGCAAACTGCCCTGGCTCCGCCGTGGCGGTGGCGTCTTGTTCCGCCGGCTGGCTCCCAGTGGCTGGCCAAGAGCGCGCGGCCGTGGCACCGAAGCTACCGCCGGCTTCTTGCCCAGCGCCGCCGTGCGTCGCTGTCATAGGTGCCAGCTCTTCTGCCGACGGGAGCTCGGCAGCTGGTGACGGGAGCTCGGCAGCTGGTGGCGGCAGCGGCGGCGTGGATGACGCGGGCGCCGAAGGCAATGAGCGCGTCGCCCCGGAGTCGTACGTCGCCTTCGCGGGAGCCTGGCCGTCCTGGTGCGACGCTGGGTTCGCGGCAGATGATGGCGGGACTGGCATTGGGATCTGCGCCGGCGCCAGCGGTGGTGGTCTCGCGAACTGGAATGATTGACAACCTGCAGGCAGCCCGGTGCCAGTCGTCGGTCTCGCGAACTGGAACGACTGATGCTGACCGGGCAACATCCCGGCGCCGTACGCCGGCGGCATGGCGTGAAACGGCTGGTGGGGGTAGGCGGCGGCGCTGGCCGGTGCGGCACTGCCGCACCCGTACTGGTGATGACGATGGTAGCACTTCGGATGCCCAACGTTGTTGGGTATATGCTGCTGCTGCTGCGGCGGCGGCGGCATCCGTGAGGTCGAGGCGCCGGCGGCGAGTAGTGGTTGGTTCCGGCCGTTGAAGATCCCGAACGACGGCTGTCCTGCTCCTGCTGCTGGCGCCGACGACAAGTAGCCTTGGCCGTCAGCAGCAGAGACGTTCGCCGGCAGCGTCTGGTTGCTCCCGGCCCCGTGGCCGCCTTCCATGTCGTCGCTCTTGTCGTTGAGTTTGTAGAGGCGGTACAACGCCAGGTCATGCATCTACATGCAGATCACAGTAAGACACTCATCAATGTCAATGTCAATGTGTGGCGACGATCGAGAGAGAGAGAAAGAAAGAAAGGAGCTAGGGGTGGGTATGTATGTACTGACACGTGTGCTCTTCGTGAGCTTGGGGAGCAGGTGCTCGTCAACGGGGACGGTGAACTCGTGCATGCCCCACTGGCTCTTGGCTTGCTCCTTACTACCAGTGCTCTCGTAGAACACCATGGTCACCATCTTCCCGGCGACGAAGCCGCCCTTGTCTCTTGGCCAGCGCAGCTCTTGGCCGCCGCCGGAGGGCTTCCACCCGCCGCCTTTCGCCAAGCGACTTGGCCGCGGCTCGTTCTCGTCCTCGTCCTGGCCTCCCCGCTGCCTCTTTCTATGCGCCGGGCCACCGGCGGCGGCGGTGGCTCCGGCGGCAGACTTCTGGAACTCCCGCCGGCTGAAGAAGTAGATGTAGCGGTCCTCCTTGTCGGCCTTGAACTGATCTGCAAGCATTGTGTTGGTCAGAGGCTGAAGAAGTAGATGGATCGGAGGGAGAAGGTCGATCGCTAATATAATTACCGTAGAGCTGCTCGGGGTGGTGTTCGAGGATGCTGAGCTCGTGGAAGATGGCGGACACCTTGCGATTGATCCGCTGGCTGTGGATCCTGCGGGAGAGGATGGTGATGAGCTCCAGGTGCGTGGGCACGAAGCGGAAGCCTTTGGGGAACCCGTGCTTCGTCAAGCGCTTGTCTTCCGTCGTCGTCGACGCCATCGTGGTCGTGGCCGGCGAGTCGAGTCGAGTCGCCGGAGAGGAAACAAGGGGGTGCGTACGCTGTTCGTGTTGGGATTGGGACTTGCAGGCTGCCGCGCGCGGTGGCTGTTGCATTTATGTGCCGTCGCTCGTTTCGACTCCGAGTCGTACTCGGTCTGTTGCAGAACCGACTTCAATTCGATTGTGATTCTATTTTCTACTCCGTATTATTTTCTTATTGTTAGTGGATGGAAGTGGAGAAGCAGGACGGACGAACCGAACTGAATTCAAATTTCTGAACGTGGGCCTTTCTCGCTCCTTGGTTTGCACGGAACGAACCGAACTGAACTCAAATTTCCGAATTTGTGCCTTTCTCGCCCGGTGGTTTGCGCCGACGATTTACATGGCCAGTCATTTTTACTCAACTATTCCTGGGAGCACTAGACACGTATATCTTTTTTTTTAATAAAAAAGTCATATCTCCTAAACCAAATTTTAAAATTAAAATTTAATTACATCATTGTGTTTCTCGCAATAAACTCTGCAAAACAAGATTACACACGAGTATATTTAAATAAAATTTTTAACGAACATTTATCTCACAATAACCTGTATTTAGATCTCGTTTGGCATAGCTCAGCTTCACAAGTGAAGCTATTTTTTTTAGAAAATGGCTTTATGAGCAACTTATTTGGTGAAACTGAACTGTTTTTGAAATGTTGTTTGGTAAAACAGCTTCATCAACAACTTCATACATGGTTAGGAGAGAGAAATGAGGAAGGAACCTAGGATAAGCTACTTTTTTTTAATTCATGGTAACTCATTCTTTTGTGAGAGAGGAGAAAAATAGATGTATCCATGAAGTTGTTTTTAGAAAATGTTGTTTGGTAAAAAAAAAAGTAAAGCTGTTGTGAGCTGTACCAAACAGCTCCTAAGATAATCGGCGAACATCTTGTTAAAACTATAGGAACATCTTGAAAAAACATAGAACATCCTATATGTACTAAATAGATGAAAAGAAAAATAAAAATTAAAGGTAACAAAAATAATAGAATACAACAAAAAAAGAAACATCACAAGCTATAACATAAAACATCACAAGAGTTCATGAAGGACACTATTATGTCTTTATTTGTTTGATGTTGTTTGGTTCATACCAGACAATATTGCCTTTTATTGCTTGAAGTTGTTTGCAAATTGAAAGTTTAGGTACAGGTTCGAAGATGAAACGATAATGAATGACTACGTGAAGATGGAATTAGAGGAGCAACATGATCTTCTTCAATTAACTCCAGTACATAATCTTTCTATGATAATTGTTTGTTGCGGCTCCCTCATACAAACCCTGCACTAAAATACTACTCACTACTACAGATTCAAACATCACTGTCAGCCCATCACTGCCGGTTTGTTTTGGGCTGCCAATGATAGGCCAGTTCAAACCCTAAATAATTGGGCCAGGGGCCAACCGGCAGTCATTGTATTGCTTGATATGTTTTGAGGGGATCCCTTGCCCGCTTTATATAATCCGGGGGGCAGGGTTACAAGTCAGTTTTACCATGTACATCATATTACAATCCTAGCTGAACAGGGAAAGTAATCAGCTAGATATTAGGAAAGCTATTTCCTTGGTCGCCAAGACTTCTAAGCCACGGATATACGTGATCTTTTGGAGAACGTGTAAGCGACGCGTCCTTAAGAGTCCGGGCTTGATCGGATATCTTGGCCCATGTAGCACCGTGCGGGTATATGGGTTGATACCCCACACTAAATCATTAATCGAGGCGGACATTATAACTCAACTGTCTCGATAACTCAACCTTTTAAAGGGGTTTTCCAACCGGGACGGCGGATGCGGGATTAAAGGTGGAGTCTTTACTCCCGGTTGATCGACCAGGACTAAATAGGGACCTTTAGTCCCGGTCCGTAAAACCAACCGGGACTAAAAGGCTGGCCAGCCGAGCCA
Organism: Eremochloa ophiuroides; assembly: GCA_038502445.1. Classification (NCBI taxonomy): domain Eukaryota; kingdom Viridiplantae; phylum Streptophyta; class Magnoliopsida; order Poales; family Poaceae; genus Eremochloa; species Eremochloa ophiuroides. The sequence goes on from JAHLJS010000002.1 coordinate 41,795,162, forward strand.
CGGGCCTGCAGTCTTTAGTCCCGGTTTATATTTCAGACCGGGGCTAAAGTGTTTCTTTTTTTTTCTTTATTTTGGTTCTTTCTAGTTATTTTGTTGTCGGTGTTCTACGCTGCTAATATATGAATTAGGTTTTTGAATACGTTCTACGCTGCTAATATATGAATAATATGTATGCGTGTCAAAAGTACAGTTTCAAAGCACAAATAACAAAATCAAAGTATGAAACTTAGACATACAATTTAAACCACACATGTTCAAGTTATTACACACGGGATCATATAACGATTTAGAAGTTATTATACACATAACATGTTCAAGTGCTCCAAATAAACGATACAAGACACAATTACTAGCTACACATTTCTGAAATGTTCATTATGTGTGTTGACGGTGGATATACCATAAAAATCCACATTCAAACACCGTCAACAGGCCTCAGATTCAAGGGAGAATAAGCATGACATGAACATATTTTATCAATAACTAGTTTCACTTGTACTCTTAGCTTGTGAATGCAGGAAAGATCAAACAGGCCATAAAACATCAAGATATGGTGCACAACATCACATAGAAGAGAGGAGAGCTCAGTGTGTGCCCATGTGTGGGTCGGCCGACCCCACCATGGGGCCCACCTGGCTCTGGTGACGTGGCATGATCCATGTGGCACTCCACCCAGTTCATTTCAATCATCAGTTCAACATGTGTTTCCATTCAACGGTGGAGAATCAAAACACAAGGATCAAGGCGTGAAACAACACAATCAAGACAGAACCAGCACAAGAGAACAATCTATGACTGGTGGGGACCACACCTGGCCGGGCCTACCTGTCATAGGGGGTCGGCCGACCCCCTGGTGCCCATCCAGGTCGGTTGGCCTCCACCGCCTTCCTGCATGCTTCCCACGTGCTGGATTCACCAATGCCGTCTATCTTGAGGCGGTTCAAGGTCGGTTCATTCAAAGGAGGAGAGGCAAGGAGCACACGGATCGCTGACGTGGCGCCTCTCCATCCTCCCCTATAAATAGAGGCTGCCATCACCCTCCTCAAGACACACAAGATACACAAGAGACAAGAGAAGCTCCATTCCTTAGTAGTAGTATTAGTCTAGTGTGGGAGTGAGAGTCGAGTCGAGCTACGCTCGGGGTCTCCGGAGTCGTCTGCTGGAGAGTCTGGTATAGCACTTGTACCTTTCCTTCTGTAAGACTTTACCTTTATCAATATATTATCTTTACTTTACTTTACTAAGTCTTTACTTAGTGCTTTACTATTCATTATAGTATTGTTGTGTCTTGTCTTGCCTTATAGTTGATTTACACTAGATTGTGATCCTGTAACCAACTCACATGTGTAGTTCATTGCCTGTCATAGGGTGCTTTAGCTGTTTGGTACCCAGCTAGAGTATTGAGAATTAGTGTAAGCGTGGTGCTTAGGCTAGATCTTACCCTTGAATGCCGCTTGTCGCACGGATTGTTAGTGGGTGCTAGCACGTGGTGACAGCCCTATCTAGTATTAGTATCTCTCCACGTGTTTTAGGCAAGTTCTTAAAAGGTAGGCTCCCATAAGAGAGTAGGCGCTTTGGGTAGAGGTTATATCCTCTATTGTTTCGCACTACCCCCTACACACCGAAAGTAAGGTAGCTGTCTTAGTGTAATTCATCCATTTGATAAGATAGTTCACAAGAGTAAAGTAAGAGTCATAGGAGTCTTATACTCACTCGTTGTCCTCCCACTTAGTTATACTCTACTAGTTATCCTAAACCTTGTCGTGTCTTTGTGTCATTACCCTTTCCTCTATTTATCGATTTACGCCCCTATCACTAGTTGATACTAAGTTGCTATAGACTTAAGGATCTCTCTCTTTTATTAATTATTCCTAACAACCGCTTTCCCTTGGGATAAAATAAATAACGATACATTGGAATACTCCCGGGTGAAGTGCTATAGCGGTATATTATGTGCGCTTACGAAATTATCCAATAGACATAAGAAATACCGCTCAGGGCACTTTTAGCGCCGTTATCAGAGATAGCCTAACACCCTGTCTCTGGTGGTTGCGCTAAGATGTGTCAACAATGTGCCACAAGCAACTGAGTGAAGTATAGGTCGCCAATGTGGTATAGGCATATTTCATCGATGCAGAGTAAAGCATTGAGCAGTGCACTCTCTCTTGCTTCACAACTACGAGAACAAGGTCTACTGACCACAGTAAACGGTGCTCGAGCAGGACGGCAACCTGGTCTCTTATTTGCAACCAGCTTGTCCTGAAACCCTTCGCTTGTACATGTTGGCCTTGCATGAGCGTAGTTCCATTTATACCCCAATTGATATATTGTTTGGTTTAGGATGGCTTCAAAACTGTACCCTGCGTATGTTAAGTCATACTCTCAAACCTGTAATTGTTCACAAATTAATGTATGTTATATAATATATATGAGTAAGGTATAAAGAATTTAAATTTGATTTACCACATCATTTCGATTGGCTGTTGCGATCCTTGCACAAAATCCTTGCGGGTCATGACTCATGTTTGCATTCATACATTGTACGAGTAATGAGCATAGTGTAGGTAGGGTGTACCCAATGTTCGCAAGTTTAGTCACACATGTCATGGTAGCATATTTTTGTGCAACGCTCGGCCGGGATGCCGTTCGACCGACCTCTAAGATTTGTACAACTCCTCTACCATGCCTGGCGGCGATGGAAAAGTCAATCTGACATTGTGTTAATTGGCTATTATCTACTTGAAAGGTTTCGACATTAACTGTCCGAACACCAAATTTAGACAGTGTTTCTTTCAGCCAAATAATTGGGTCAATTACCTACAATTAATAGGTGTTAATCATTACATTATAAATATACACATATATTGGACAATATAATTACACAAACTTATTCAATTGCTTACAATGGTTGGATAGGGCCAATTTGCTTTAACAACCTTTGGATCGAATCCAAAAGCATTTACATAGCCGCTGTGTCCAATCCTTTCTGGTTCAGGAAAACGTCTAGCCATCTCTAATTCATACATATATATGATATATCAAAATCCATATAAGTTGGCTATTGGCCAATAATATATCTGGAATCCTAAAAAATATATCTAGAACCCTAAACAAACTATTCAAAAACTTCATATCAAAATATACAATTTCTTGCCCTATTCATCCGAATCCACTAAGATATGTTTAAAGATCTCCCAGACATGATCAGTTAAGCCGAAGGTAAAATGTAAAGAATTAATGTATATCACTGTTGGCGTTTCTTAACGTCGCTACTAGAAACAGAGTTAGATTCTATCCCTGGCAACGGCGTTAGAAATGCTTGGGGTATTTTTTATGTCTATTGGATAATTCTACAAGTGCACAGAATATAGCGCTGTAGCACTTCACCCAGGAGTATTCCAAGGTATCGTTATTTATTTTATCTCAAGGAAAAGTGGTGCTAGGAATGTTAATAAAAGAGAGATCTCTAGGTCTATAGCAAATTAGCAACCAACTAGTGAAAGGGGGGTAAATCAAAATAGAGGAAAGATGATAACATAGAGACAAGACAAGGGTTAGGAGAACTAAGGATAACTAGTAGAGTATAGCCAGGTGGGAGGACAACGAGTGAGTGTAGGACTCCTATGACTCTTACTTTACTCCTGTGAACTTAACCTTAACAGATAGGCGACTTAACTAAACTGCTACCTTACTTCTTGTGTGAAGGGGATAGTCCGAGACAATAGAGGATATAACCTCTACCCGAACCGGCTATGCTCTTATGGGAGCCTACCTTTTAAGAACTTGCCTAAAACACGTGGAGGGATGCTAAGATTAGACAGGACTGTCACCACCTGCTAGTACCCACTAACAATCCGTGCGACAAGCAGCAATCAAAGGCAAGACTTAGTATAAGTACCACACTTACACTAATTCTCACTACTCTAGTTGTGTACAAGGCAACTAAAGCACCCTATGACAGGCGATGAACAACACACAATAGCTGGTTACAGGATCACAATCTAGTATAAGACAACAATAATGCTAAGATAAGACACAGCAATACTATAATGAATAGTAAAGTATTAAGTAAAGACTCAGTAAAATAAAGTAAAGATAATATATTGATAAAGGCATAGTCTTACATAAGCAAAGGTACAAGAGCTATACCAGACTCTCCAGAAGACGACTCCGGAGATCCCGAGCGTAGCTCGACTCGACTCTAACTCCCACACTAGACTAATACTACTACTAAGGAGTGGAACTTGACTCTTCCTTTGCTTCTTGTGTCTCTTGTATGTCTTGAAAGGGTGGAGGCAGCCTCTATTTATAGGGAGGAGTGGAGAGGTGCCACGTCAGCGATCCGTGTGCTCCTTGCCTCTCCACCCTTGGATGAACCGCCTTAGAACCACCTCAACATGGACGGCCGTGGTGAATCCAGGTCGTGGGAAGCATGCAGGAGGTCGGTGGTGTATGGTGGTGGCCTGGACCCACCAGAGTGGGGTCGGCTGACCCCCCTATGGCAGGGTGGGCCCACCAACAGGGTCCCCACCTATCATAGACCATGGCTGTGTACTTGGTTTGCATGATTCTTGTTGGTTGGTGCCTTGATCTTCCACCATTAATTGGAAACACATCTCTAATCCGAAGGTGAAAATGAGCTGGGTGTAGTGTCACGTGGATCATGCCACGTCACCAGGGCTCAGTGGGCCCCATACATGGGTCGGTCGACCCATGCATGAGCCCACCTGGACCTTGGCTCTCCTCCATTTGATGTCGTATACATTGTTTTGAAGTGTGGTGGCCTAGGGTCACCATGTATGGGTCGACCGACCCACACAAGTGGCTCCCAGCTGCTTACTTCTGTATTGTTTTGATCTTCCCTGCATTCACAAGCTAAGAGTACAAGTGGAACTCGTTATTGGATAAAATATGTTCATGTTATGTTGTTCTTTATTGAAACCAAGTCAAGTTGACGGTGTTTGAGTGTGGATTTTCATCATATATTCACCGTCAACAATCACCAGGGCGCAGCGGGGGACGATGTGGCCGGGGTCGGAGACGGGCGCGGCTGGTGGGTCGCAGTCGGAGAAGGGAGCGGCGGGGTCCGAGGAGAAGGCGGCCGGGCCGTGGCCGGGCGTGGGCGGGTGCGGACACGTTACAGAGGTCGGAGACGGGCGCGGCCGGTGGATCGCAGTCGGAGAACGGAGCGGCGGGGTCCGAGGAGAAGGCGGCCGGGCCGTGGCGAGGTCATGGCCGGAGGCAAGGACGCGCGAGCTCAAGCGCGAAGCGGCGGCGGCGGGTGACGATTGAAACGAAATGAAACGAACCGAAAAGATTGAAAGGGCGACGTAATATATACGCGTGCGACTTTAGTGCTGGACCCAGCTACAAATCAGGATTAAAGATCACCTTTAGTTTCGGTTTCTAGTGCGAACCGGGACTTTACCTTTAGTCCCAATTCGCACTAGAAACCGGAACTAAAGGTGATCTTTAGTCCCGGTTCATAGCGGGGGCCGGGACTAAAGTCGATTTGGCGTCCTACAAAAGTGGGTTCCTAGCAGCAGTTTCATTTTCCGCCCATGCAACCATAACAACTGAGTTCAAAGACTCATAACTCAGTACAAAAGAGGTTCACAAATACCGCAGCAAGTTCACAAATTATTCATCTAAATTAATGAGTTCACAAATACAAGTTCACAACAACAAGTTCAAATACACATCAAGTTCACAAATTTGACAACCATAGTTCAGAAGAATAAGTTTCCCGACAAACGACGACTGAAGGGAGGATCACATATGCATCAAGCGCTGTCATCATTGGATGAAGTATCCTTGAATTCAGTGGTTCGCGCTTTCTTTGCCGCATGTGCCTCGTCATCCTTGGTTTCAGTATTCTTCGTACCTACATATTTAAATGAGTTGTATTAGGTATAATTTACATGTATAATTTACTAGTTGCATAAATAACAATTGTAGTTGAACTATAAATGTACCATTCTCGTGAAAATGGTTAGGTCGAACCTTCGAGGTCACCCTGTGGGGCTGCTTCCTGTGAGCCAACACCCGGGTCCAGAAGCAGTGAACCATCTTCTGAAGAAGGTGGTGTCTGCAGAACTTCTGTGGTGTCTCCCGGTGGTTCCCTTGTGGTGCGTGCAGGCGAACCTTCTTCTGATGAAGAATCGTAGGGTCCTTCAATTAAATAACCTGTGCATCCCGTAATTCAGGTTTTTTTAATATATGTAAACCCACGTATGTAAACACATGTATGAACTGTTTGTACCTATGCCTACTTGCCGATGATCTATTCCTTGTGCACCTCCATGTCCAAAAGTCCCCGCACCTCCGCGATCCATGTGTGGGTACAATGTGTATCGGATTCGATACGGAGGCAGGGCTGTAGTAAGAGTGACAATTATTAGAATGAACAATGTAACATACACGTAACAATTCTATTGTAAATGCACGTACCAGTCACGGGACGACGGGCCTCCTGTTGACCACCCGGTGATAGTGAGTCTACAATAATCCAAACTGGCCATATGTGCATCATGGAATCCCCGGAAGGTGACTATTTGCGGACTCCGATATGTGCAACCATGGCTATAGTTGATCTTTGAGCATATGTGATCATGTGGATTGTGAGATCATTGCTATTGTACTGGACGTCGCGAACTTGACATAGGTTCGCGAACATTCTAGGTACTACGAAAGGTTGCACAAAAAGATGCGGTGGCATTCCATAAATGACAAGCTTGAGTGGTTCGTAATATTCTGACAGTGATGCTGGTTCTACTGCTTGTACCATGGAGGAGGTGGGTAAGGTGGGATTCAAGCCAACTGTAGTGGCACCATAGTCGGATATCCATAGAAGGATGACAAGCTCGTGAACACCAACTTCGATATGTGATACACACATGATGGCATGTGCATCAGTTGGAGATGAGGCTAGCACCAGGTAATCCCGAAGATAATGCGAGATATTGTTTAGCGGGACAAAGACATGACATTGCTGCACCGGTGCTTCTTGTATCGTGGCGCGATTCATGAAATACGGGTACTTATCAGGGATAGCTTGCACGGGGACCTTGATAAGTATTAAGCGGCCTAACATATCAGTAGTATGCAGACCTCATGTGCGTCAAAGATTGTCATGTAGTTGCGATTGAAGTCCGCCATATCTTTGGGTTGCCGAGGTAAGCCGATTGAGGCCCCAACGGTAGTTGTCATGCACAATCACAAATAAAACAATGTTTACCCATAAATTCATTTTAAAAACACTGCTGTTGTTATTTTAATTTTTTCTCAGTTTCCAAACAAGGATATTTTCATAAACCACTAAATTTCTCTATTTCTCATAACCATTAAAAAAGCTATATATGAAAATACAATCTGTCTTCATCCAATAAAAGGTGCATTCTAGTTAAAAACTAATAAAAGGGACATTCTAGTTAAAAACAACTATAAACTTTCTTAATCCAAAAATATAGATTTCAAGAGAATATAAACTTAAATGGCCACAAATCAAGAAATGCACCACAAAAGACAATATGTTACATTCTTGGCTATTTCTAAACAATGCAATGACATATAGTAGTGAGGTGTGAAAATAAAGTTAGTTATCTTCAAAAATCGATGTAGACCGCAAGATATCGTGTGACGGCCGAAGAACGTAGCAAGAACACACAAACGAGTGGAAGAACAGAGCTATTCCGGGGCGGAGGTGGAAGAAAGGATGCTTGAAGATTATATACGAGGGGTTGACATCCCGGTTGAGATTACTAACCGAGACTACATGATCGTTGTTTGTCCCGGGCTGTGTCTCTAACCGGGAATGGACACCGCCAGGGACTAAAGAGTAACCTTTAATCCCGATTACATCCACAGACCGGGACTAAAAGTCCTCTGACACAGCAGAGCATGGCAGTATCCGTTGGCCAAAGACCTTTAGTCCCGGTTGGTGGACGGAACCGGGACTAAAGGTCTCTTTAGTCCCGAACACAAAAAAAAAAGACGGGACTAAAGCCCAATTCGAATGTTGCACGAAAGGTCTGTTCTCTACTTGTGAGCATTTTCAAAGCAAATGAAAAAAAAGTAGTGCTTTAGTACATCACATTCCACACATAGGGCCAGCAATGGAACTGATCTGAATTAAACAGGACATAGTTCAAGCGCAAATGGCAAATAAAATATAACGAACATGATGGCAAGTATATATGGAGCATAAAGATAGCCACTGATTCACTTCACAAAAGCGTGGCGACAAAGTAAATGGAAGATTGGAAGAAGCTTCCCTACAAAGCGAATGCTAATGTAACATCCATCATGCTTTCAGTGGTCAATCGTTGAGATCGATCTTCACCGTGTCCATGGCTCGTTCACCTCTGGGGAACCTCTCGAAAAGCTCAGCTAGATACTCCTTGGTCGTCGTCTTCCTATACCGCCTTGGCCTCTTGTCGTCCACCAGCTCCGGCAGCGGCTCGATCTCCTTCTCCGGGTCCAACGTGTAGAACATGGCCAGCGACACCCGGTCGCTCTCCGCGTTCGTCACCGCCCTGTGCACGGGGCTCCTGAAGAACCCGTTGCTCATGATCTGCAAGAATTTTTAGGAATGGCCGGCCGGCCGTAAGATCAAGAACACGAAAGAAGCAAACATGGATGGAGTTGCAGGTGCTATATGTAATATCTAATACCTCTACATGATCTCCAACGTTGACGAGCACCGCGTTGGGAACGATGGGCACGTCATACCAGACGCCATCACCGGCGCCGCCACCGTCGGGCTTGAGCACCTGGAGCCCGCCAACGGCGTCGTCGATGAGGACGACGGTGATGACGGAGGCGTCGGAGTGGGGTTTGAGGCCGAAGACGCGGTCCGGCTCGGGGCACCGCGGGTAGTAGTTGAACCTGGCGTGCGCCATGGCGACGCCCTCGTCCATCATGCCGACGAAGCGGCCCTCGTGAAGGCCGAGCAGCCTGGCGATGCCGGCGAGCACGACGCCGGCGATCTCCCGGCACCTGGCGGCGTACTCGCGCAGGTGGCCGCTGAAGGCAGGCGGCTGCGCCGGCCAGAGGCTCGGCACGGTCCGGGACTCCGGCTCCACGATGAGGTAGAGCCTGTCGCACCAGTCCAGGACCTGGTCCTCCCGCAGCACCATGTCGCTGCCGTACCCTTCGTTCCTGAACTCCTTGCCGTCCGCCAGGTTGGAGTACTTCTGCTTCTCGTCGAGCGGGAGGTTGAAGAACCCCCTCGTCACTTCCATCATCTCACCGAGAAATTCTGGATCCATTCCATGCCCGATTGCCTGGACAGAGCTTAATTGTCTGAGCTTATTGGTTCGACTCTGGAAATTAATCACAAGGAGAGAGAGAGAGAGAGAGAGAGAGAGAGAGAGAGAGAGAGAGAGAGAGAGAGAGAGAGAGAGAGAGAGAGCTTAAACAAGCTTATTAATTAGTACCAGGAAGAGGCCCCAATTCTGCAGGGCGGACAGGAGCTTGGCGGCCTCGTCGTCGGCGGCGCCGGCGCTAGCGGACAGCCGGCTGAGGTCAACGATGGGAATGGGCTCGGGCATGGCGGCGGCGGCCACGGCGGGACGATCTTGCTCGCGAACTACGTACCGCCTCGGTGGCTCCTGCACGCCGGTGGCCAGCTCCTGAACGATCGGCGGTATCTTCCATGCCAGTTGGTCGTCGGCCATAGTTGCTTGCCACTTTCCAGTTGTCACTATACTCACTAGTCTCACTAGAGCTACCTATACCGTGTAAATTACCTCGTTTTGGCTGTTTTTAACTTGCAGTGGACGGCATTATTTTAAGGAAGACGATGATCGATGACGATTAGATGTGGACAACGGACATAGAATATGCTGTACAAGGTCACCGTGTACACAGACATGTACGTGGATTTAAAAAAAAATTAGGTGAGGCCTATGCACGGTGAAAACTGTACAGCTAACGTGTAGGTCATAATCATCATGCATTATTATTATAACTATGTGCATGATGATCATTACCCACACAATAGCTATACAGTTCTCACCGTACACGGTGGGTATAGGCCTCATCCATTTTTTTTCATGTGGATTCGATGATGGCGTTACTTGATAGAAGAGATTCAATCATTATAGAATTTATTTACCTATCTGAAATCATAGAAATATACTGCTATCTCGCCAATTTAGTTGGTAAATTTAAGTTTTATAAGCATCGAGATCATACTGAAGATATTTTTCTGGCGTTAGACCATCCAGAGGTTTTTCTTCTTTCCCATCCTAGTCCAATCTATTTTAGAGCGTACTTGAGTCTGCGCTAGGTAATCCGGTTTTCTTTTTTTTTTTCTTTCCCAGTCCGATAATTTTTTTTTTACTGGAGAAGACTTGTTCCGTTTTTTTACGGCGAAATAGTCAAATTCGTCCTTGAACTATCACCCAAAACTCAGTTTAGTCCCTGAAGTATGAAAACGGCCGTTTTAGTCCTCAAATTTTCACAGCCGGCTCAATTTCGTCCCTAAACTATGAAAACGACCGTTCTCGTCCTCAAACTTTCGCAGCCGGCTCAATTTCGTCCTTAAACTATGAAAACAACTGTTCTCGTCCTCAAACTTTCGCAGCCGGCTTAATTTCGTCTCTGGTCCGATGTGGAGCGCCACGCTGGCTCGTCTCGTCATCGCCTAGTCAGCTAGAATCAGTTTTTGAAAGTCTGCAACTGATTTATTCTTATTCCAACTGGTTGCAACTAGTTGTAACTCTTCAATACAACATTGATGAACATGATTTTTAATTGTAGATCTCAATGAAATCTACAAATTTTTAGTTTTAATTTTTTATTTAAGGATGTTAAGATGCTCAAAAGTTAATATAAAATTTTAGCACCATAATAATTACCTGCTGCTGCTTGTAATTAATATAAAAGTTAATATAAATTTTAGCACCATAATATGAACTTTTTGAGTATCTTAATGTCCTTAAATAAAAAACATTAAAACTAGAAAGTTGTAGATCTTATCCCATTTTGTATTGAAGAGTTACAACTAGTTGCGACAAGTTGGAATAAGAATAAATCAGTTACATGCTTTCGAAAACTGATTCCAACTAACTGGGTGATGACGAGACAAGCCAGTGTGGTGCTCCACATCGGACCAGAGACGAAATTGAGCCGGCTGCAAAAGTTTGAGGACGAGAACGGTCGTTTTCATAGTTTAAGGACGAAATTGACCCGGCTGCGAAAGTTTGAGGACGAGAACGGATGTTTTCATAGTTTAGGGACGAAATTGAGCCGGCTGTGAAAGTTTGAGGAATAAAACGGCCGTTTTTATAGTTCAGCGACTAAACTGAGATTTCGGCGATAGTTCAAGGACGAATTTAACTATTCCGCCTTTTTTTACCGGACAAGACTTTGGTTCTGCAGTGTGGTGGACGATTCTCTTGGAACCATTTTTTTGGTGTAGTGAAGATATTTAAACACGAAAAGAAGGCAGCAAACCCGGCCATGAAAACAAACACAAACTTATTGAATATGGAGAATTTCAAAAACAAATTATTTCTAGGGTAATTATATCAAACATAGTCGGTATCGGTATATAAAAAACCAATACAGAATATTGACTCGTAAACCAAAGACATAACAATTAACAAGTACATGACCAAGTGCATAACAATTAAAACGTGCTATAACTTTCATATAAAAATAATTGCATTTGACACCATATATAAGAAACATAATTTTCTAAGGTGACAAGCGTGTTGATTTATACTACAAAGCTTTGTTTAATTTCTTGAGCATCTCAATAATTTCAAATGAAAAATCTAAAAACTAAAAAGTTGTACATCTTGTCGAGAGTTGTATTTTCATATAAAAATCATTGTCATTGGAGACATACCAAAAAAACATACATTTTTTCTAAAGTTGCACCTTCTGTAGTTAAGTTCAACTTCTAGTGGATCAATAAATGGTATATACAATATTTTAAAATGGGATATCCCGAATAAATACCAGAAAAGTAGAAAACGGTTGGGAATACCTAAACCATTTCTGTCCTATTTTTAAATTTGGCATACCATATTTCATACCAATTTCTAATCTGTCTCAAAATACAAAGTCGAAGAGATCAAATATAATGTAGAAAACCATGCGGGTCAATTGGTAAGGATATTTTTTGAGCCTATTGAAGAGCGAATACATTCAAAGGAGTTCAAATATGTCTGTACCCAAGAGAGAATATTCAACATCCGATATTGTATCACTCAAAATGCATATTTTTTAATGTCGATATCCATTCATATGTTATACGGCATACTCCCTTTGTTGCAGAAAGATGGACGTCCAGGCTTCCCAACAAAAAAAGAATACAGTAGTTGACAAGGAAAATTACCTGGTTAATCTCAATGTAGAAACACTACGCCTTAGTAAAATAGTATTTAGTGAAACTATAGCATCCCTGTTTCACTCTATGCACACACTTTCAGTTTTGTCCATCCTATCGGTGGAGCATGCAGATAATAATTAAATAGGACCGACAACCTATAACGTCAGACCATCTGCACTTATTATCCTCTAAATCCATCCTTTAAAAGGAACATTCTCTCCTGATCATCGAGATTCTCTCCTCTATGGCTCTATACCACATTCTCCCGCATCCATCAATCCTCTATATCTTTGCTCTATATTTGTTTTTTCTTTTTTTATTCCTCCACCCTCCCGTCTCTCTCCCCCTCCCTTCCCGTTATCTCTCTCCCTCACCGCGACCCATTCTCTCCTCATTCTCCCTCGTGCGGGCTCGCCGCCCCTGGCCCCGGTGGCCTCGCGGCGTCCTCCCCGTGCGGCCCGGCGGGCGGCGAGCTCGGCGCGGCCCCGACGCTCCCGGCAAGGCCATGGACGTCGTCTTCCTCTCTCTCCTCTCTCTCTCTCTCTCCCCGGCGAGCATGGCGCGGTGGCGGGCTACCTCGGCTCGACGGGCAGGCGAGCTCGGCGAGCTGCGGTGGCGGTGGCACCGTCGTCCCTGTCCCTCTCCTTCCCCTCCGCTCTCTCTCTCTCTCTCTTTCTCTCTCTCTCTCCCCCCACTCTCTCTCCCCAGTCTCGTCGGTGTGTGGGCCCCGTGTGCGTTACCGGAGGCCCTGTATCCCGGTGAATTCACCGGATGCCCGCCCAGTCCGGAAGTGATACCGGACTCCTCTGCGGCACCTCTGTCCAAAACTCGTCCTTCAGGACGGTCTCCCCGGACCCGGTGCGGGTGGTCTCAGTCTCTGTGGGACAAGATTCAAATGCATAACGTCTTGCATTATGAGACAGAGGGGGTAGCTCATACTACCTATATTCAAATTCGAATCTAAATATAAATGTGAAAACAAATATAATATCACTGTTATTCGTCCATATCCAATATGCTTACATCCGTAAAAGTCAAACATAAACAATATCTTTTAATATGGTATCATTTTTGTTCAACTAATGACGTGTTTCAAGAAAACACAATGCCTGAGGTATGCATTGTTTTGTATTATAAAATTTGAGATAAAAATGCAAGCAGGTATAGAGATACAAACTATATTTAGAAAGGTTAGCAGTTGCTACCTTGCTGGTTGAACAATAGTTTTCCCTGTGTTAGTCAAACCAAATTTGCACGGAAATGGACCAATGGTGGTAACCTCGTAGGAACCAATCAACTGCCTGTGCCGATTTGGACTGGCTCTGGCTGGGTTTGGCCTAGCCACTCGGCCTGGCTCCCGTGAGACCAAACGCACTCACGTCCGGTACCCGGTCCTGGAGGGGCCGGATACCGGAAGATCTCCTGCAGCGCGTCCTCCACCGGCGTCCGGAGCCCAACCGGACGGCCGTTCATCTGCAACTCCAAGCGGCGGTGGAGGACCTCCGCTACGCGCGCGCGGGGCCCGCGCGTCCTCGCGCCTCCCGCCGCTCGCCGTTCGCCGCTCGACGCGTGTCACCGAGGGATCGAGGAGAGAGAGGGAGGAGAGAGAGAGGGGGGGAGGAGCAGAGGAGGAGGTCGAGCCGCCGCCGGAGCTCGAGCCGCCGCCGCTGGATCCGCAGGCTCGAGCTCGAGGAGCCGCCGCCGTGGTGCCGTGCTCCGGGAGGAGAGAGAGGCTAGCCGCCGTGGTGCCGTGACTCCCACCGGGACGAGAGAGAGGCTCACCGCCGTGGTGCCGTGACTCCCGCCGGGAGGAGAGAGAGGCTCGCCGTCGTCGTGCCGGGGCCGCGGGGTCACGCTAGCGTCGCCGGGGTCGCGCCGGGGCATCGGGCCCCCGCCGGGGTTGCGCCCGCCGAGGTTGCGGCCGCCGTCGCCGCGTCGGGCCCACGCCGGGGCCGTTGCCCAGGAGTGCCGGCGGCCGTGCGGTGGGCATATGGGATCGCAAGAGAGAGGCTGGGTGGGAGAAATAAAAAGGAGAGTATGATGTGCGTGTCTCATCACTATAGAGGATGAATATAGAGAAGGATGGGTGCGGGAAAAAATGGTATAAAGGAGAGAATCTCGATGATTAGGATAGAATATTCTATTTGAATGATGAATATAGAGGATAAAGAGTGCGGATGGTCTGAGGCGCCTGTTTCCAAACACGTCCCAAATGAGTTACGTGCATCCGTTATACTTTGTAGCACTCCCCTGTGCTGGGAGAATATATGTTGACGATGAAACATTTGGGAGAATATGTCTCCACAAAGTGTTTATTTCCATTGTAAGGAGGAGCAGAGCAAGAGCAGCGGAAGGCTAGCATGGCTAGTAGTAGGCTACTACTGCAAGAGATGGGTTTTTTTTTAGAAACACTGTAAAGATAGCTATAGCTAGAATAGTATTAGTTTGACTGAATTTGTTCATGCAGTGCGTCCATCTACTCTCCTCTAGCCCATGCACATTGGCTCCTGTCGACCCTGCACGCTCGATCCGCAGGTGCAAAAACGCCCGTGGCTCCGCTCCTCTTCGTGATCCACGACAGAATTTGGATATAGGTCAGTACAAAATGAATCCGTGCTTTTGGAGCCCCCCTAGTCGTTCCCCTTCCCAGGGCGTAGAAAAGTGACCTCTTAGCGCTACTTTCATAACCCTGTATATGGTCCAGTTTAACCGGTTTCTGGGTAAAATTCAGTCCAACCAGTTTGGAACCCGCGGGTCCATGGTTTCCGTGGTTATCTCGGCCAGAGTGAGCTGTAGCCCACGATGCCGTCGATGCCGACTCACGAGCCAACCAGGTACCGCGCGGCAGTGCAGCTGCTGGAGTACGTTGGCGCGGACCTGGCCGCCGGCGACATTGCGCTCTATGCCTGCGCGGTAGTTGAGGCGGACGACGTCGCGCGCCACGGCAGGGGACATGACGATGGCGTGCTGGGACGACGGCATCACCGTGCTCCACCTCACGATGCTCCAGGGAACGTCGGGATGGTCAAGGTCCTGTGTGCTTGAGCATGGCGTCGTCGCCGATAGAGAAAGGGCAGATGCAGAGTATGGGCTCGCTGCTAAGGAACGCCCGGAGGGGCTAGCTTGAGATCGCGATCTTGGCACCCGATTCCTGAGGAGACGGCGCTCCAGTCAGCAGACACCCGAGGCCATGGTGCTCCAGCCGCCGGCCGCTCGAGGCCGCGGCGTTCTCGGCCCCAAAGGCCAAGGCCACTGCGCTGCTGTTGCCCACCACCGAGGCAGCGGTGCTCTGCTGTTGCCCCAAAGTTTGACTGAACAGCCACCGTCGGTCGCAAATGAGCTCACGAGTAAACGAATGTCCAAAAAATATCCATGGCGGTGCTGAGATAAGCTACACTGACTTCCAAAGTAGTCTTTAGAGAAATGAAATGTAGGATGCCTTTTGATTTTAATAATGGTTGTAATATTTCCAAATGTTCAAGGGAAATCATATAATTCCATGATAGCCCTGTTTAGCTGCCTTCGGCGCTACCCGAGGTGTGGATTCCTAATCTGTGGTTTAGATGACACACCAGATTTTGTAAGCCCACATCCAATGGCGGATCCAGGGGGGCTGGGGCATCAAGTGTTAAGGATTATGAATTAATATTTTAAAGGATTAATCCCAAATTAACATTTTCAACATTTTCAATCAACATTTTCAAGGATTAGTCCTATTTTTAAGAATCATCAATCAATATTTTCAAAAATTAGCCCTAAATTAACATGACATCTTCATTATCAATTAACATTTTTAAGGATTAGCCCCTCCCCCGCAATGCCATCCTGAATCCGCCACTAGCCACATCTATCCAGGGAGTTGCCTCTTGCCTGGGTCTGTTTGAGCAATCAAAATATCTTTCCAATAATGGCCTTAATGGGGCAGAGGGGCAGGTTTGCACCGACCCGCACCCCACTCTGCATTTTGACTTGCATAACACGTATCGCGTGTATACCTTCTCCTGTTATCTCCAACTAATAAATGTGATTCATATTTCATCATTGGAAGGAATCATATCGTCACCAACTATCAACTGACGCAACTTCATAGTCCTACGAATTGACGAGTTAATGTGCTATGTTTGCTAACTTATAAATGTTTATTTTGGTTTCTTTCAATCATAAAATAGTATTTTTTCTCATAAGAAATCAACATAAATCAGCATAAGCTATTATCAGCTTTCAGCTTCCCTCTCACAAGAAATTAGTATAAATTATCATAAGTCATTATCAGCTTTCAGTGACTAACCACTGGTTAAATGGCTTGATCAAAGAAATAAGGATTACATGCAGCGACCTGATGCTTGTATTCCTGATGCAGATGGAGTAGCTCAGCTCGGACTCCTAGAGACAGTGTCTCCAACTTGTTTTATGCACCTTCAGTTTATTACACTCCTTGTATAAATTCTCTGCGAGCACCATTTATTGCTATATCTTCACCGGGCTTTTACTAGTACAGAGAAGCTCTCCACTGGCAGTTGTAGACGTATTTTTAGAGGCGTTTTTGACAATCGCTAGTGTTAGAGGCCAGTAGAAATCGGTGATTTTTACTGGCGGTTGCTTGTGAACCGCCAGTACAAATCGATTTGTACTGACAGTTCACTTAAGAAACCGCCAGTAAAAATAATTTTTCAAAAATCGTGCTTTAAAAATAGCAAAACAAAAAAAATTAAATCTGAGAAGGGACCCACCGACAAGTTGCGGTATTTTTCGCGCAAAATTCGCGCGCTACGCGGCGGTGGGATTCGAACCCACGACCTCTCTCTCGCGCGTACCCCTCCCTACCACTACACCACACTCTCACTACACCACACTCTCACTTGTGACTATATCCCACTTCGGCTCCCCACATATTATAACAAACCTATAGTAAATTGATTGTTTGAGGCACTAAATGAATTCAAATGAAAAAGTTGTCAACTACAAAGTTGACTAACTTTTCGAGATCTACAACTTTCATGTAGAGTGTTTCTCCATCCGAGGCTTTTATCAAAAAGTCAAATTTTAAATTTCAAACTTTGACCGTAATTTACATCAACAAGATGATTTCAAATGAAAAAATTTCAACTACAAAGTTTCATAACTTTTCGAGATCTACAACTTTTATTTAGATAGTTTTTTCATACGAGGTCATTTGTAAAACTCAAAAAATTAAAATTCAGATTATTTCTACAAGCGGGTTAAGGAACCGCCACTAAAAATCGATTTTGAGTGGCGGTTCCTTAAGTGACCCGCTAATAAAAAATAGTCTATTTTTACTGGCGGGTCAATTAAGGAACTGCCACTAAAAATCGATTTCTAGTGGCGGTTCCTTAAGTGACCCGCCTGTAAAAATGGCGCTGATTTCTAGTGGCGGACGTCAAGCGAAACCGTCAGTAAAAAAATACATGGCGCCACTATAGAGCTCCTGTGTACTAGTTTAAGACATGATTATGCTTATCAAGGAAAGTTTAGTTTTCATGCCTATAAAACTTTTATTAGGATACAATTTTGAGTGCTAACACTTACTCCCTCCATACCTATTTTAATTATCGTTTATGACATGATTATACTTATCAAGAAAAGTTTAGTTTTCATGCCTTGCCCTTTATCAAGGAAAGGTATATGATGCTAAATAAAATATTATTAGATTGATTATGAAATATATTTTATTAATCAACCTTAAAGAAATAAATGATGGCACTACTTTTTATATAATTATTCAAATTTAAGAAAATTTGACTAGTTCTAAACATAGAACTGGATTTGTGGCTGCCCTTGCTTGTGGCTGCGGCTGCAAGCTGTGGCTGTATTGCTCTCTTCAGCAACTGTAGAAACAGGGCAGCCGCTGCCGCAGCAAGCTGCAGCGAACAAGCTAGATGATGGAGTATATTCTTTCTTTTCTGGCCATGGTGAAGATGGCGATCGAAAAGCACTTTTCCTCTAATCCAGATGTGTGGTGATTCAGGACGCACTACACCATGACATACCTTTCCCTACAGTTATGTGTTGGTAAATCAAGGGTTTTAACAATAAATTATGTGTTGACAATTGTATAACATTTTAATGTCACAAAAACTATCGGCAAAAATAGTATACGGAGACACATTATCTGTCGGCGTTTATCCTCCCAACAAAAAAAAAAGTGTCGGCAAAAGTTCCTACACAAGAAAAGTATCGGTGTAGCATGAGGAATCCACTGTCTAAGTTTCGTCGAAAGGATAAGCGCGGAACAGGAAAACCAAAACCAAGAAGACGTGCACCTAGGCACGGAACATCAGGTGTGGGCGGGAAACGAAAATAAGAAAGAAAAACATGCGCGCCAAGAATAGAAGTGCATGTAGGCGGGAGTGAAAAACAAAAGCCACTAAAACCATCGTATCCTGGCCATCCAGCATACCACCCCTACGCGTAAGGAAAAAAATAAAAAAAAACTTACTATATGTGTCGTTGTATGTACTATGATCATCACTTGACCTACTATATATGATTATCATTGGACCTATATATGGCTGTGTTACGATCATCCAGTTGGTGTATGTATGGAAGATATGATATTTTAATTCTGTAAGATCATGTGAATTTGCTCGATCAATGCGTGATGTGTATTTATCAAATTATTCAAACTGTATCTACACCCTATTATCTGCAATATAGTTTTGTCGACACTTCTATTGTTGGACACGGCATGGTTCATGAAATACCTGGGAAATGGTTTTGCCAACATGTAAACTGTTGGGAAACATACTAACTGTCGGCATAGGTCCTAACTGTCGGTGAAGGTGTAACTGTCGGTGAAAGTTCGAACTGTCGGCGTAGGTATGCCTTTGGCTACACACAAAGTGTCGGCGATGCCTCTAACTGTCGGCAAAAGTTTCGCCGACTGCTTCTACCGTGACTATTTGAAGACTGTCGGTAAAACCTTTCACGAGAGGGTATCTGTCGGCGAAGGTGCCGTTTGCCGACAGTTGAGTGTCGGCAAAGCTATGCTGTGTTATAGTGACGACTATCAAATTTGTGCAGACTTAGACAGACTTGGGGTCCATTTAGATATATTTTATTTTGCAATTTTGACAAGAGAATCTTTTATAATAAATATCCAATCATGATCTAAGTAGGCTAAAAAGATTCGTCTCGTGATTTACATGAACACTGTACAAATATGTAAAAATTTTATCTATATTTAATTCTCTACACATATACTGTAACATCGATGCGATAGAAATTTTAAAATTTGGAAGTGGCTAAAAGGACCGACACAACACGAAGCAAAGAAAGTTGATTCGGTGGCTGTCAATCAAGGACTGACGGAGAAAGTTGATTCGGTGGCTGTCACTCAAGGACTGACGAAGGAGATTCAGTTGCTGTCAATCAAGGACTGAAGGAGTCGGTGAACCCTTGCTCTGAGATCATGATCATGTAGCTTTTCTTGTACTTTACCTAGTCATGACCGATGAGGCTACCCACACTCGTCCACCTTTAAAACTATAGAATTTTATCTCTATATTAGTTTTTTCTACACCCATCCATACTCTATACCATATTCTATACCAACTACTCATGGGGCTCACATTTTTTTCCTTTTTTTCCTTTCCTTATCTACTTCCCGTGACACCGTCCAGCCAAGTCTGCCGCCGCTGACCAGGACCCGCTCGCCTCTCTCCCTCCCTCTTTCTCCTCGCGCGGAGCTGGCCCGGTGGCGCCTTGCTTTCCCGCCGCCCGCGTGGTGCTCGGCCGCCGGCATGGAGCTCGCCCGCCGGCGCAGAGCACGGCCACCGGCACGGAGCACGCCCACCTGTTCGGCGATGGGGCGCACGGCGGCGCGGCGCG
Organism: Eremochloa ophiuroides; assembly: GCA_038502445.1. Classification (NCBI taxonomy): domain Eukaryota; kingdom Viridiplantae; phylum Streptophyta; class Magnoliopsida; order Poales; family Poaceae; genus Eremochloa; species Eremochloa ophiuroides. The sequence goes on from JAHLJS010000002.1 coordinate 41,815,353, forward strand.
GGGCCATCCGCGGTGATGGAGGCGCCATCCCGCGGCGGGGCGCAGCCATCCGTGGCGGCGGCGGCGCCGTGGCCATCCCACGGCGGGGCGCGGCGCGGCCATCCGTGGCGGCAGCGGCGCGCGGTGTGGCCATCCCGTGGCAACGCGCACATCCACGGCTCTATCCCCTTGCGGCACGGGCATCCACGACTCTCTCCCGCGGCGGCGCCATGGAGGTGGTCACGCACGGTGGCCCGGTCTCCACGGCTCTCCCTGGCGCGGCAACCGCTCTTCCCCGCATGGTGGGGCCTGTGTCAAGATGGTGTTCCTCCGCTCGAACGCTGGATTTGACGTATAACAGTAGCGAACGGAAGGTTTGCCTACGAGATATAGTTCTGCGGTGCGGCGTCTCTATCTATATATTTGGCGTAGAGTCTGTTTTAGCGTAGTGCGGGGCCGTCAGTCTGAGTGGCTAGTCTGCTGTTCCGAATTGTAGCTGCAGTCCCTAGGTAGTACGAGTTTTAATAAGCTTTCTTTAAAAAACACTATTCTCCTTTCAAAAGAAAAGTCAGTCTCAACCTCGTGTACTTCTCCGTCTTATAAATTTAAATCTTATCCTAAAATATTTAACACTCTCATTTCTCAATGCATCGAAATAACGAACACTCAATTCACTCGACACAGGATGAGTAATAAACCACAAAGAGTGCCCACAATATTTAGTTTGAGAGAAGCTACATCAAATTAAAGCTTACGCCAATATAGAGAGCAGTCCAGAACCAAAATGTCGCTTTTTTTTGTGTGAACACTACTACACAACAATCAGCCTGTTCTTTTGCCTGAAAATAAGCGCTAATTTTGGCTGGTGCTGATTTGTTATGAGAGAAAAATACTGTTTCGTGACTGAAAATAAGCGCTGATTGACCAAAAGAACAAGCTGAATATCTTACAATATGAAACACAATTGGACTAACGATCCGATTTGCACGCTTTGTGGAACCATAGCAGAAACGACAGTACATCTGTGCAAAGACTGCCCTTTTACCCAGCAGGTACGGAAGCTTTTAAGGCATTGGCTGAACCTCTCTCAATACTTAATACAGTAGACACAACAGTGTCCATCCATAGATATTGGCGAAAATGCCGGATCAAGTTTGATAAGAGGGGAAAAAAAAAACTATAGATGTTATCATGATTTAGCTCCGGTGGCACGTCTGGAAGGAGCCAATCGAAGAATTTTTCGACAGAAGCAACTCCGAGAAGAGCAAGTAGCTCTACTTTGCAAGGATAACATCTAGAGTTTCCCGTTTGCCTCGAGGTAGTACCCAGGGGCAGATTAGTAGGATTTTATGTTTTTTCAGTAGTCTGTTTCGAGTGGCAAGAAGAGTAGTTCTTTGTTGTTTTTTGTTTTTTTCCTTAAGTAGCGTTTTTTTTCGTGTGCCTTATGCCGTTTGTAATTATTTTGCTTTCTCCTTCTAATAAAAATGGACAAAACTTTTGCCGCTGTTTTGAAAAACAGGTAGCTAGACAGCCTATGTTGCTGCACTGTTGAATGCTTGCAAACGCCGCATTCTAAAGTAACGCTCCCGACAAGTAGCTGGGCAAGACACACGCACACATACACACCGGTGCACCCGTCACCCTGACTCAGATCAGATCGAGTGGCATGGATGGGCCAATTGCAAGCGTGGAGGCCGAGCCACTGCTCGTGCCACGCCGCTGCACCGGCGATGATGACAGTGTCTCGGCTTCGGCGGCGGCAACCGAGTCGAAGAGGCTGCTGCGGCTCGCCGGGCCACTGGTCCTGAGCTTCATCCTGCGGAACGCCGTCCAGATGGTGTCCGTCATGTTCGTGGGCCACCTCGGGAAGCTGCCCCTCGCCGGCGCGTCCCTGGCCGCGTCGCTCGCCAACGTGACGGGGTTCAGCCTGGTGGCCGGCATGGCGGGCGCGCTGGACACGCTGTGCGGGCAGGCGTTCGGGGCGCGGCGGCACGCGCTGCTGGGCGTGTACAAGCAGCGCGCCATGCTGGTGCTGGCGCTCGCCGCCGCGCCCGTCGCGGTGGCGTGGGCGTTCGCCGGCCAGCTCCTCCTCGCCGTCGGCGAGGACCCGGACATCGCCGCCGAGGCCGGCGCGTACGCGCGGTGGCTCATCCCGTCGCTCGCCGTCTTCGTGCCGCTCACCTGCCACATGAGGTTCCTGCAGACGCAGAGCGTCGTGGTGCCCGTCATGGCCAGCTCCGGCGTCACCGCGCTCACCCACGTCCTGCTGTGCTACGCGCTCGTGAACAGGGCCGGCATGGGGAGCCAGGGCGCCGCGCTCGCCGCCGCCGTCTCCTACAGCGTCAACCTCACCGTGCTGGCGCTCTACGTCAGGCTGTCCAGCGCCTGCAAGGCGACGTGGACAGGCTTCTCCGTGGAGGCCTTCTCTTTCTCTGGGCTCAGGGAGTACGCAAAGCTCGCCGTCCCGTCGGCGATGATGCTTTGGTACAGTAATTATTAAGGCGAATTGTGCTGAATCTTGACTTCTTGAGCCAGAAAAAACTTTATGAGATCATTCCTACCAACTTTCACTGAGGCTTTACTTTATTTTCTTGGGCCTTTTGTTTTCTTGTGGTTGCTTCGTTGCTCTTTTTTTCTCGGTCTATCATTATACAGTGCTTTTTCCTCGTGGCGACTGTTTAAAAAACAATTTACACTAGCTCTTTATTCCTCCTTCTGTCCGAAAAGCAATGCAACAACGACTTCTACGTAGATTAACAATAATATGGTTTAGGTCGATCAAATTTCTAATAAATATTATTCATATTTATGGCTTAAAATCAATTTATTATGAAAATACATGACAATGTGCTAGAATTGCGAGTATTTCTATAGTAGTCTGACCATGGATTTAATTTGACTAGTGTGTGCCCTCATTAATTTTTCAGCTTGGAGTGGTGGTCGTTTGAACTGCTCGTTCTTCTCTCTGGTTTTTTGCCAAACCCTAAACTTGAGACTTCCGTCTTGTCAATATGGTAAGGATTTAACAGAGATACTCATATCTGTTACTACTTGATTGCTTAACTGGACATTACATTGCTGATGAATTGAATTTATAGCGTCAACACCGCTATTCTGCTGTACATGGTACCGCTTGGCCTCGGCACATCTGCAAGGTGCGTGTTCCATCTGTTTGCAAGCATCGTCCTCGACCTCTACTGTACTACCATTTCATTAATTAGCACCGTACCAGAGACCGTATTTATCCTTTCATTTGCTAATCACTGATTTGTGCTATACATTAGTACACGCGTCTCCAATGAACTCGGTGCAGGGCATCCTGAAGCAGCAAGGCTAGCAGCGCGAGTAGTGGTGTGCATGACCTTGTCTGGAGGGGTGGTGTTGGCAACCATCATGATCCTCCTGCGCAACATTTGGGGATACGCATACAGTAGCGACAAGGATGTGGTGGCATACATCGCCAGAATGCTTCCCATCCTTGCTGTTTCCTTCTTCGTCGACGGCCTTAATGGTTCTCTTTCAGGTCTGAAAACGAATTCAGCTGTTGATGATATGTTTTGGAGAAATCTTGTCTAGTAATACTGCACTTCCCCGGTCAAAATTGAAGAAAAAATTATCATTTAATTAGCAAGACACAATTTTGTCAATCAAATCATAAAAACCACAAACATAAATGACCACTAAATTATTCAGTTAAAACCAGTGTTTTCCTAAAGTTTAAACCAGCAAACGGTAGGTCACCTACCATTTAGCCACTGTTCAAGCTAAACAACCATTCGAAAAAAAGGCTAAACAGCCAATTAAACAGATAAATTATCATTTGGAGATGTCGCGAAAAGGTCATTAGTGATTATTTTATATTACTTTCATAATTAAAAAGTGGATAACTTTTTAGAATGCAAGATAGATATAGTCACTATTTTTTATGATCAGTGCATACAGAATTTGAGGCGAGATTTTTTTTAAAAAAAATTGTGAAATTCTGTTGTTTGTTTTTTAGTGTGTCTAGTAAAAATTAAATTCTGTTGTTTGGATAACTTTAGAGAAGTATATCATAATTTAATGAGTATTTTTATTGGTAACTTTTCAGGGGTAATCATAGGATGTGGCAAACAGAAAATTGGAGCTCGCGTTAACCTCGGCGCGTTTTACTTTGTTGGCATTCCGACGGGGGTGTTGCTTGCATTTGTGTTCCATCTAAATGGAATGGTACAGTGTCTCTAGTACCTTTTTCCTCTGCCCTATTGACTATTGTTGTAACGGTGGCTTTCACATACCATGATATAGAAACAGTTATCTTAGTCTGAAGCCCTTTTTTTTTCACAGGGTCTTTGGCTTGGCATCGTGTGCGGAAGCATCAGCAAACTAGCGTTGCTCCTGTGGATTACACTGCACATAGATTGGGAGAACGAAGTAAGTAAAAAATTCAGTTGCAAGGCTTTTAGTATGTATTGCTCGGCAGCTTAACTGATGTTTCTTATGGTTCCAAATTTAGGCTATCAAGGCCAAGGAGAGGGTCATCCGTTCATCAGTGCAAACATAGTACTGCTACCTTTGGCATTGCTATTTTCTGTGAAAAGCAAGAATTTAAGTGGAGAGTGGAGACATGTGCTTGTGTATTGGGTTGGGTCTCTGTCCCTGCCTGCGTTTTTTTAGATATTAGTAAAAGTCTCCGTGCGTTATAACGGGAGAGTATGAAAATAAATTTTCGTCAACTCAATTGTTAGCGACCGTGAGTTGCAGCTGGATAGTGTCAAAATAAATTTTTGTTAACTCAATTATTTTAGTAACCAATTTTTTTAAAAAATAATTATTATACATGTTTGACTTGCGTATCAAAATCTCTTTCCCTTAGCTCGAAAATTAATAATCAAAGAAAGATATAATTTTTCTTAGCAGAATATCTCTTATTTTATTTGCATTTCACCTTGTTGTCCTCCCTCATTTTATCATATGGTACTAATGCCAATCGGGCACATAAAACTAAACCTACATGTTTTATGCAACGGAGCTGGCTACTTATTATTTCCATGGGCTTGGTTATGTCAGCTACCAGGTTATTTGTATGGGCCTTAAGCGTCGTAACAAGTCTTAATTAATTTTTACTTCTAGCTCATTTCGATTGGATTGGTAACCTCTCTCGTAAAGGTAACCTCTCCTAAAAGGTTGGAGATTCGATGATCCAATAACTCCCCTGCACGGATGCCCGACTGGTGACTGCCCAGTGGGCTGTCTTTGGCTGGGTGTGAGTGCGCTTGACTCGGACAAAGAGTGGACTGTGGAGTAACAACATAGTAGTGAAGGAGTAACCGATAGTTAGGAAGGGTCGACGAAAAAAACGCCATAAATTTTGACTTTTTATGTTCATATGTTGCAACGGAAGAGTATCAAAATAAAATTTTTGTCAACTTAATAGTCAGTGACCATGCGTTGCAGGTGGAGAGTGTCAAAATAAATTTTTCGTTAACTTAATTGGTTTCGTAACCAATCTAGAAAAAGTAATTAATATGTGTGTTTGACTTGCGTATCAACATCTCTTTGTCAAAAAAAGCCAAGAAAGATATGAGTTTTTGTAGCAGAATATCTCTGGTTTTATTTGCATATCACCTGGTTACCCTTTCTCACTTTACCATATGATACTAATGTAAACCGGGCACACAAAACTAAACCGGACTAAGTAAACGTTTTATTAAGATTTAAATATGGCTCATTAAAAATATATAGAACTTCTAAGTCCAATCTTACAAACTATCATATGAGTAGTCATTTTATTAAATTAGATTGGTCTGACCCAATCTCAAATCAAACAAGGCCTAAAAATAGATTTAGCAACAGACTCTAAGGTCTGTGGTGGGTTGAGTGGAGTGAGCTGATAGTTGAATGGGGCGGACGAAAAAAACACCAGAAATTTTGCCTCTTTATAAATAGATATAGATTTAGACAATTTTCTACTCAGTTTAATCTTGAAAAATATTAACAACATGATGAGGACATGAGAGATTAATTTCAGTAATATCGTAGCATCATATATATTCATGTGCACATGAAAAACATGACCAACAATTTTATTTGATTTAAAACATGGCATGTATATTATAACAGCAAGGTTATAAAACATGTGCTCAAGACATATATAAACAAAAGCATACAAACTTGATGAGCAAAGCATACCAGCAAGTAAATATACCATGATATGATCGGGAAACATGAACAACCTTTGCAAACATAAACAACATGAAGTATGAATTTACAAAGGTTTAGAATTAGGGTGTAACCTGCGGAGGGTCCCATGCCGAGAATATCGGAGGCTCCATTCGCACTAGTCGACATAGTGCGTTGCTCGAAGTCATGGGCCACAGTCGATGCAGGATGATGTACGCAGTGCCGATCGTGTCCGTCTCTAGGAAGAAGACGAGTGTCGCCTCCGGGAAGAAGACGAGCTGATCACGTCCGCCTCCAGGAAGAAGACAAGCGTCGCTAGGAAGAAGACGAACGAGGAGGAATCGCGTTGTCGCTCCCAAAAACCTAATCGCCACACACCCCTTGCAGAGTTTGTCTCAGGCGGTGATGGCTTTGGAGGCACCTGCTCTCTTATGGATCCGTGCGCGCGAACCAGTGAGACGGGGAAGACCTTCGAGCAGCTGAAGATGTGGTTTCTATGTTCTTGGGGCAGCCAAACTAGACAGCCTGACTCTCCTGTTCGCCGGAGGATTTATTCCCGTAGCCGGGGAGAGGAAGCGAAGGGACAATGAGAGATGTCAAGAGGCGGACAGGTGAAAAGTCGGGAAGCATTAAAACTAGCGGAAGTTATTCTGACTGAAAACTCCCGTAGTTATGAAGAGTGAGTGGCAAAACCATGCCACGCCACGCCCGCTCGCTCGCTGCCTGCCTGCCTCGCCTAGCCTCGCCTCGCCACGCCCACGGCCACGGCCCGTCCCGGCCGGCGACGGCGTGCGCGCGTGTGGAATGTCTTTATCCTTTTCTCAACTTCTCTATTTAGATGGTTAATTTCCAACCATATAAGTTGAGTCATTTATTGGTTAAATTCCATTCTGGTATTAAGCCGTTGACCAAACATGTTACAAATCATAGAGTTATTAGATTTATTATTAAATTTAATATGGGCCTAGCCCACAATAAATCTAACAATCCCCACCAAACTCTAGGGTTAGTAACATAATGGTTTCCGAATCACACTTCTTTGACATACCAGTGTTTCGATGGAGACTGTTAAGTTGAACATCCATCTAGAACAAAAGCTTCACTCAGTCACAACTGAATAATGGACTATGCCTTGAATTGATAATTTTGTGTGAGATGAAATTCACAAAAGTCCTTAACGGATACTAGGCTACAACAGGCATCCCCTATGTTTGAAGCATATAAGTCATACTTCAGAGCATTTCATGAGATTACCCAAATCTCATAGACTGTGGTCAGTAGTCTGACTCATATAGGTGTATTCCTCAAAGGATGTTCTGTAGGACAACTTCAAATTCTCTTTTTAATCAAGACACTAGGAATACATTAAGGTATGAACCAACCTTCCTTACAAAAGGAAAGATGTGCATCAGAGATGAGCTCAGGAAAAAGGGATCTTTCCTCTCAATCTACTACCAGCTTGTTTCACTATTCTACTTCACGGGATCTCCGATCACTAGAACAGATTATCACTATAGTAAATTTCATGTGGGTCTCATACCCATCTCTCTCGAAGCACTCTCTATCATATTACGTGATAGGCCCTTGGTAAATTGATCTGCCAGATTATTGGATGTATGAACATAATCCAATGTTATAACTCCAGGGTTTCTCAATTTTCTGACAGTATTTAAATGTCTCTTAACATGCCTTGTGGACTTCATGTTATCCGTAGAACTGTTAACCTTTATAATCATAGTCTAGTTGTCACAGTTCATGGAGATAGCTGGTATTGGTTTTCAACTACCGGTATGTCCATCAAGAAATCTCGAAGCCACTCGGCTTCAGCCCAGCAGTGTCCAATGCAGTGAGTTCTACTTTCATTGTAGACTTCGTTATGCAGACTATCTAGGAAACAATGCCACCTCCAAGTAAGAACACATATCCACTTGTGGCATAAAGTTCATCAGCATCAGACATCCAGTTGGCATCACTATATCCTTCAAACACTTTTGGGTTTCCGGTATAATTGTTGGTGGTCCTTAGCAACTAAAATACAACATCATTTTAATACTAAAACAAATAGAAAGTAGGGCTTTTATCTAACCTTTCCACGAGTTTTATTGTATATGTAACTTGCAAGTCTGACACGTGGAAATACATAAAATTCACAAGAAAGCGCACTACTGAAAAGCGTATTCAGAAAAGGCGCAAACCAAACGAGAAAGCCCACCTAAGAACTGAACTGGCATATGAACTAGTTCATAGTCTATGTGTTATGTTCTTGATATGTTCATCAATGTTCTTCATCGTTCATCAAATTAGTAGGAATAGAGGAAGAACTATGGATGGGATAAAGTTCGTTGTGCTGTAATGGTTGCTCCTAGCCGAGCCTGTCAATCCGAAGGGTTGGGGTCCCGGGAGGTTAGGAGTTGTTTCCAATTACGCGAGCATGGTGTTCGGGTATGCGGAGATCAGCGAATATGTCGGTACCCCACGGGCAGAGGGGTAGGTGGGCAGGTGGTGACCACCCTGTCCATCCCTAGTAGTCCCCCACGTTTGGGTATTGAGTAGGAGTTCGAAAAGTCTCTATCGGCTGGCAGACCAGCTGCGGGGATCTCCCTGTCATCCCAGACTTAGTCCTGATTCTAGTCTTGCTAGTTAGATGTAATTGCTATTCTTTGCATAGCTGTATACGACCAATGCCTGCTTAGTTAGTTGTATTCATTTATTCTTTATTTTCTCTTTTTATCCTTGAGGTTGCTCCGATGCGTGTGTCCACTATCTTATAAACTTGATTTAACCCCTGTTTATGCTATGCCTACCTATACATCCAAATAAGTAATCATGTTTATACCAAAGCTAGATGAAATTCATCATGCCCTCCTACGGGAAATTATAAATACGACACCCTTAAGTACTCATGGGTTGAAATGCTACAATGATAGTTCTGTGCGCTTGCAGAGTTAATCTATTTTCTACTGAGCTATCGATTGGCGTACTTAAGTACCGTTACTTAAGGATTGTAATTCTTGTTGCACCCCACGGCGCTGTGCCGCAGTTTTGCATATCGTAAGTAATGACGGTTAGGAAGGCCAATCCGGCACTTCTAACTGCTATTACCAGACTGCATTACCTAGGCCGGCGCCATTAAGAGCCAAGGGTTACCTTTCTGAAGTAATGGTGGTTGGGAATGTCAACTTACGTTTCTAGTATTATTATTAAGGACGGGCCTTTAGTCTATCTTTAGTAATGATGCTAAGAAACGCCAACAAGCATTTCTGGCGCCGTTGCCGGGGAGGGCAAAACGAAAATATAAACATCTAGCTTTGGCATAAACTTTGATTACAAAATAAGCATTGGTAGCCATAGCATATGCAGGCTAACTTTGCTGTTTTCTTTCTCTTTTTATTGGAAGAAAAACAGGATAGCGTATGAGCGGTTTCAATCTGCCAGAAAACTTCGTTAAAATCCAGAGGCACTCCTAAGGAAGAGAAGGCCTCATACCATCTCTTCTTCTGCTACTCAGCCGGCAAACGAACTGGTCACTTCCGCACCATCTGCTACTACCACCATGGCCAAGTCACTCCGCGAGGATTCCACCCCCACTGTTGCAGACGTGCCCGTTGGGCCCGCTGTCAATGTCGGGAACGGAAACTTTGAGCTCCGCACTGGCCTACTCACGATGGTGCAGGCGAACCAGTTCTATGGTTTGCCAAGTGAGGATGCAAACGCACACTTGTAAAACTTCCTTGAGCTGTGCGAGACCATCATCATTAAAGATGTCGCACAAGATAGCATCAAGCTCCGCTTGTTTCCCTTCTCCCTCTCGGGGAAGGCAAAGCAATGGTTCTACGAAGCCAAGGAAGCAGTCAACACGTGGGACAAATGTAACACCCTAGTGTTAGTTACTATTTTCACACTTGCATTTGCATGTCATCAAGCATAGATCATGTCATTTCATGCATCATCATCATTTCATTTGAATTGATTTCCTTTAATTGCTATATGTTTGTTTATATGTCCATAACATGCTAAATATGTTGACATGCAAATGTGATGCTTGTTTACTATTCTAAATGCTTTAGACATGTTTGGGATAACATTTGGAACAATGTTCACGTTGGTGAAATCCCCAAATTACCCCTCTAGCTCATAGTTGACTAGAGAGCCCTCTAAAAGCTATTCTGTTTGACCAAACAAGAAGGGCATTTTAGAGATTTTGCATGTCATTGCACCCTTAATCAAAGTTGTGTAGAATTTTATAAGCAACAAACTTTATTTTTGAGCCAACTCATGAAAATGGGTGGAAGGTGGTCAAAAAGTTGAATTAGTGCAGATTTGGAGTTGTTTTGAAGTTTCAAAATTTTTCCTAAGTCTAAACTGGTTTTCAGTTTCGGTGTACCCCTGTTCATCGACCTGTATCTCTCAATCTAGGCCGATCTAGAGTAAAGTGTCTTAATACCAAATGATCTACTCATGTAGCTCTTCAATCCATATTAGTGAAGTTTTGGCTAACACTCACTGGATCACGAGTTATGGCTTGATCAAAATTGAGTTTCTGTCGGGTTCAGAGAAACTGAATCCAGCTGATTCAGCTCGGCAGCCGGTCGTCGCCGCGCGACCACGTCAGACGCCGCGCGCCAGGTGGCGCCGTAAGCCGCCGTTGGCCGCCGCGCCGGTCGGCTTTACAAAAGCGACACTCCACTCTGTCCCCCGCACGCTCCTCTCACTCTCACTCGCTCGCTCTCGCCTCTCTGCCGCTGTTTTTCCCCTCCGCCGTCGCCATTTCCGCCGAGCCGTCGCCGCGGTGAAATCCGCCGTCTCCGACCGCTCCATCTCTGCCAAAGCTTCGCCTTGCTCTGCTCTATCTCCTCGACCCGTTGCCGACCTCAGCCGACCTAAGGTATAGCTCCAGCGAGCTTCTCGCCGCCGCGCCATTGCCGGAGCGCCGCCGAGCTCTCGGGTCGCCGCGACGAGGGCGATGCCGGGGTCGGCTTCTCTCTCCATTGCTCGTCTAGGAGTCTCCGTTAGCTGTAGATCTAGCCTAGGTCGTTGGTCGGGTCGATCTCGCCGTAGGTTCGCCGGAACCCGAGCTCGCCGTGAACCCGCTCGCCGCCGTGCCGCCATGCGTGCGCGGTCAGTGAGCTCCGGTGCACAATAGTCCGATTCGTCGCACGCATAGGTCCGTTAGTGTTCCAGGGTCTCGGAACGGAGGTTAGCCGCGCGAGTAACGGCCGAAATCGGCCGGCGCAAGCTCGCCGGACCGCCGCCGTCCGCCATTGCCGCCGTCGAGCTTGCTCCGGTGGGGTACAACCCTCGGCAGTTGGTCCATTGAGTTTGCCTCGTTGCCACGAGTCGGTAGGTAGCCTCGGCGTCGCCGGAGACCTCGCCGTCGGCGAGCTCTCGCCGGTCAGCGCCGGCGGCTCTGCCCCTCTCTCTGACGCGTGGGGTCGGGTTGACCCCGGGGCCCGCGAGTCAGTCGTTCTGGTGCGCCTCTGGTTCACTGAGCCGGGTGCACGTTGCAGTTTCTATCGGGTTTGGGTTTTATGATTTATAAAATGAATTTCCAGAAAATGTGTAAAATCTTCCAAAATTCATATCTGGAGTTAGGAGTGTCCAATTGGGGTGAACCAAATTTTGTTATGTTTGTATTTCTGAGCTCTATCAAGAAAAAATATAAAATGTACTTTTGGAATACTTTTTCTATGCAGTTATATTTAAATTGTTAATTTCTTGCAAACTTGATAAATGCATAAGTAATTGCAGGAATGTGCTAAAAATGTGATTCCACTTGCATTAATCTTGTTTAGGGAAGTAGAATCTAGGAAAAATATATTTGCTGGTGTTGCGCTGTTATTTATATGATGTCTAGTATAATGTGCATTTTATGCTTTAATCTTGCAAAAATCATCATGCTTAGTGTGTTAAGGATATGGTCATGAATATTTTTTTCCTGGACCATGTTATGTTGTGAAGAAGCTAAGAAAAATGGGATATCTGTTGTTTGATACTTTTCACTGTGTTAAGTATTTTCCATTGCTTAAAAGGCTGGTTGTTTGTTATTTTTGTGTAGACTGTTATTCTTGTCCAAATGACTTGAAATTTTGTCATTAGGCTAATCTAGATGTGTAATAGCTACTATAATTTTTATGGATTTTTCTGGTCACAGTAAACAGTAGGTCCAGTTATAAGCTAGGGTTGGTTTAATTGTTTTTAAGCAAGTATCTATTGGTGTGAAGTGTTTTCATGCATTTCTGTGATGTTCCAGCATTGTCACCTGTTTTAAACAGTGAAGCTGATCCTAATTTGAGTTTAGGGCAGCAAGGTTAATGTTTTGTTCATGCTTGTTAGTTATAAGATGACTGTGGTAGGTTAGTTGATGCATGTTAATTGTTAAGTGCAGCTTGTAGACCCCTCACCCGGGACGAGAAATTGTTCTATGCTTTGCTTAAGAAGGGTGAGTATGAGTTGGTTGTCTAGAGAAGAAATATGCACGTACCCAGTAAATGAGTGTGGATTGTTAAACTGATTGCATATCATGGGTTAATTTGTGCATCTCTATCTTGCATTTCATGTGCATTCTCAGTTCTCATATATGCATATCATGCATACAGGATCGCCGGGAGGCGTGACGCTATTGCAGTTCGATCCACCGGAGGAGGGAGATCCGCCGGAGATTGAAGTGCCAGAGGTTCCCGAAGGCCAGGAAGAAGAGGCTGAACTTTCAGAGTGCCCTGATCACCAACCTACTAACTTTGTGAAAGGTAAGCCCCGGAGCATCCCTAAGTCTCCACCTACTCTTTTTACAAATGCACTGGTCTTTATTAAATCGTATGATTGTGCACTTAAGTATAGGAGTTGATATGATACCGTTGCTGCATTTATACCTTGTCCACTTATACTTGATCCTGAAGTTATTACTAGACAAGGGGATGGGTTCGATCTTATGCTTAGCCATGCTTAGACCGGTAGAAGTCGAGGGATTTCCTGTCCTTCGCGAGCATAGGTGGGTGCCACCATGCCACAGTGTCTAATGAGAGAATCAAGGTTAGGTAGCGGGGAGCCGCATGACGTGGTTGAGGTCATGCCGTCTTCGGTGCTGCTTGCGGCCGACTAGGACTGAGGCCACCAGACATCAGTTGAGATTGAAAGACGTCGTCACATAGCTGGCCAGATAAGTCGTTCTGACCGCGAAGCCGAGTATTTCTTTCTGAGCCGAGTCTTAGTGCGACTAGGCAGACATATTCTAGAGGTAGAAAGTATGTGCGGAGACACCATATTACCAAGGGCAGGTCAGGGACCTGATGCATCCTGGAAGTGGGTTGGTCTCTGAGAATATGGTCCCCGCCAAACTCGCGACATATTGTGTCTCAGAAAGATTTAACGGTGGCCCAAGAAGCCAGTGGCTCGGCTGACAGGGTTTGTGATTGGCATATTTGCCAGCTGGTATAATCGATTCGAATCGCCATCTCTCCTGGTTAGTGAGAAACTGAACTGATCTTCTGGTGAGATAGAGGCTATCAACTTGAACATAATGATTATGGTGAGATGAGGTTGATATCTGTGGATATCGAAAATCATATGGTTTTATTGATTGCTATAATATTCAGTGAATGCTTAGTATAGTGGCTAATCTTATTAAATAGCTTAACTGAAATCGAAGCTTATCACAATTAAAATGAATAAGTTGAGGATCTACCGTAGTAATGCTTTTGATGCAAAAATGATGCTACCCTCTGAGCTCCACCAAATAAGCCTTGCATATCCTTGAGAGTCTTTTTTATTTACTCCCTGTCGGGTAAGTCTAACTGAGTACAATTGAGTACTCAGGGTTTTATTCCCATTGTTGCAGATGATGTAGTCTACTACGCGTATTGCAGGAATTGCTTCACCCCTGCGGGCGAAGAAGACTAGACCCGAGGGCAGGGTCATTATCTATCCTTAGATGTTGTAAGAATGCTGTGACAGGGTCATTTGATGGTACTCGTATTTGAACTCTGTGGTGAAAAACTATGTTGACTTCCGCTACTACTTTATTCGTGTAAAAGACTATGTTGTACTCTGATGTTTAAATTCGGTTGCGAACTTATGTGTCGTGTGATCGGGTATTGCTGAATGAATGATCCTTGGGGTATGAAATGTTTGAAATCCTTCGAGATTTCCGGACTACCGGGTTTATATTGGCTCAAGTGCGACTGGATTGCGATTAAAAATGCGATCGTTGTACTTGTGCTCGTATAAATTGGTCGGTTCTGTGACAGCTAGTACCAGAGCATAATTCAGCATATACCGTCACTTGACTATTTGAAAACTAAAAGAGTTTTGAGTTTTACAAACTAATTGCCAACTGGTAGTGTGTATAGGTGATTTAAACCAAGTGTTTGCGAAACTTATGAGTACCAATGACCAAGTCCTATAGCCCTATATATATGTGGTAATTAGGTGGCTTATGTAAGTATTGACTTGGGGGAAATTGCATCATGTTTCTATTGTGGTTCATTTGGTTTTATCGTGCGGATAATTATGAACTGTCGGTTTCTTATTGCTTCTTATGGGACAATGTACCACGTCGCCTAAGGTAAGGTGAGATGTGAGTGTAAGATCGAACAACCGTCGATCGATGGTGAGTGTTATGGTTACTGAAGTGAGTACATGTGATCCATATGTGTACTTATGGAAGTAAGGTGGAGTAATTACTTTTGGGGTCGCAAATGTTCATGGGAACATTTCCGGCGAAAAGTGCTTCTTGTTGCCCTGCATACATTGGGATTTGGGCTGAAATAAATCTTCTGCAGGTACACTAACCACGCAAAACGTATAGCACGGTTAGTTACGTATATGAGAGCACGTGGTATGCCACCGACTATAACGTTAGTTAATATATACTATGTGTGAGGTCGTTGGCACGTGCATGCATCATGATCATGAAATTAACTCAAGCTATTTGTACTATTTTCCTTCCCTATGGTAAAATTTGTGCTGCCCTATCTTATTCTAAATGCTGAAAGATGTTGTAATGTACCAGATGGCAGCTGAAGGTGAGCCGCAGAGTGGTCAGTTTCTGGACCAGTTTGGCACACCCACTGTGCTATGGAGGTTGTTGAAGTCTGTGGGATATGCAGAGCCAGCACTGTATTTCTGGAAGCCAGCGGAAACCATGGTGCAGCCATGGTTTGATGTTTGGGTGACTATCCCTGTGCTTGAAAGGGGCTGGTCGTTTCCAGGAATAAAGGTGGAAGTTGACATGAGGACGCCATGGGATGGTGCGCAGCTTGCAGCTTTCGAGGTGTTGACGGATATTTGCAGCCGGTTCAACAAGAGAGCTGATTTGGGGCAGCAAATGTTTTTCCCAGGGTGGATGCTTCTCAGGGTGAGTGGGCTCAGTCTAGCCAAGCTTCCTTGGAGCGAGGCAGAGATGAGCGTGCTCATAGCACGGGTGCTTCTATGAGTGCTATGTTTGCTGTCCTGAGGATGCATTATTCCACTAGGGATGGTTGGATGAAGTGCGTTGAAGCCCTGCATGATGCTGTGGAGAAGAAGTTAGAAGCTGAAGAGTGGGCACGTATGGCTCGTCGTAGCTCAGATGACTTGGTGGTAGCTCTCACTGCCTGTCGCAATGAGTTGTTACGATGCACTGGCGCTTTATTGGCAGCTGATCGCCGTGTCGAGGTGCTTGAGAGGGAGAATGCAGATCTTCGCCGCCAGCTTGACAATCGTAATATGAGCTTGACACGTCAGCGCGATGAGTTTCTGCAGGAGTTGCGCGCTAGTCAGCAGCAGGTTTGGGAGCTGCAGCAGGATGTTCATCGTCTGAACAACCGTGTTGATCCGTTTCATCCTCCGGGTGCAGCGGAGTTTGCTCCTGAGATCTTCGTTGCAGCTGATGATGGTGAAGCAAGTGAGGAAGAAGAGGAAGAAGACCCCGAAGAGATCGTGCCTATTGACGAGAGTGATGACCATGGTGGGAACGTGTCCGGCATGGACAGTGACCACGATGACTAGGCTCTTTCTAGTGATCTTGCCATGATCGGCACCCTTTTGTATTGGAAAAACCTTTAATGTCATGTAATGGGTAGAACCTGAATTGTAATGAGAGAACCCTGTGTGTTCAGGGCTGGAACCATCAAACTTTTAATTAAGTAATGGTAACTTATGCAGTTTGGAAACCCTTTTGGTTACGCCTTGTTATTGTGCGATTGTGTGATGATTATTGAATTATTGTGCCATTTGTTGGTTATCAAAGATGATCATTGATGTCTTCTGGGCATAATCTTTCGGTTTTCTTTGGCATAACTGACACTTAACAATGGTTGTTGTGTGTTGCTACAGATGGCACCTCATACCCGTCGTCATGGGTCAACCAGTGGTGGTGGGAATGAGCATGAAAATGAGGAGTTGCCGCCTCCTCCACCGCGTACCCAGGAGCAGATGTTTGCTCAGTTCTTGGACACTCAGCAAGCGATTCTACAGCAGATGGTTGCTAGTAACACCCACAATCGCAATCGAGATGGACGCCGCGGAAATGATGAGGACCAGTACAGTAACTATAAGGACTTCATGGACACTAAGTCTCCGGTATTCAAGCAGGCCGTTGAACCGCTGGAAGCTGATGAGTGGTTAAACACTATTGAGCAGTCATTCTCTGTCCTGCGATTGACTGAAACCATGAAGGCTAGCTTTGCTGCTATGTTGCTGCAAGGCCAAGCTGGAATATGGTGGGCCAATCGCAAGACCGCCTACCCTGTGGTCGCTGATATCACCTGGGAGCAGTTCACCAGGAATTTCAGGGGACATTTCATTCCAGCAGGCTTGATCAAGATGAAGGTGAATGAGTTCTTGCAGCTTACTCAGGGTACCAAGACCCTCACTCAGTATCATCATGCCTTTAACAATCTGTCAAGGTATGCCCCGTGGATGGTGGATACAGATGAAAAGAAGATTGAAGCTTTCAAGAGAGGCCTTAGTACCAAGCTTATGAAGACTCTGGCGAACAACGCTCGTACAACTTTCAACGAGTTTATCAGTGAAGCTTATATCCAAGAGAAACAGAACAACTTGCACACTGCTTCCAAGAGAGGCAAGAGGCCATTTGAAGGAAGCTCTTCTCAGTTAAGGACTCCAGTAGCTAGTCGTTCGGTGGCAAATCGCCCTGCTTACCGTCCGGCTGTTCCTGGAGCAAAATTCAGACCCCCTCCAAAGAAGCAGCCAGCGCCACAACGCTACAAGAAAGGTTTCACAGTGCCTTTGAACAAGAACAATGCTCCTCCAGGCAATGCCGTTCAAGTGAGGACCAACCAAGGTCTGGGGCCGTGCTTTAATTGCGGTCAACAGGGGCATCTTGCTCGTTATTGTCCTCATCCCAGGCAGGGTCGTGTGCATCACACTACTGCTGAGGAACTTCCGGAAGGTGAACCAGTCACTGCGGGTATGTTTTCTGTGAATCAGCATCCTGCTATTGTTTTGTTCGACTCAGGATCGTCGCATTCTTTCGTGAGTCAAGCATTTGTACAAAAGCATGCATTACCAATTGTTGAGTTGAGCCATAGTTTCCGGATAACTTCAGCTGGGGCTGAAGTTTGTACGCGTCATGGTGTCGGGAATGTGACCATTGAGATTGGTAATCGGATTTTCGTCAGTAGTCTTATTGTGCTACCAGGGTTGAGTCTGGATGTTATTTTGGGGGTTAGTTGGATGGACAAGCGGGGTGCGGTGTTGGACATCCCTAACCGGATGTTGACACTGAAGGAACCCCAAGGTGAAGGCACTTTTCAGGTTCATCTGCCCCGTAGGGGAGATCTTTTTAGTCTCTCTTTCTCAGTTGAGACCGTGACACTTCAGAGCATCCCTGCAGTGTGTGAGTTTCCTGATGTTTTTCCTGATGATCTACCTGGACTTCCTCCTGATCGAGATGTGGAGTTTGCAATAGAACTTATTCCCGGTACGGCACCTATTTCTCGAAGGCCATATAGAATGCCTCCTCATGAATTAGCTGAACTCAAGAAACAACTCCAGGAGTTATTGGACAAAGGGTTTATTCGCCCTAGTTCTTCTCCGTGGGGCTGTCCTGCAATCTTTGTTAAGAAGAAGGATGAAACTTTGCGTATGTGTGTGGACTACAGGCCACTAAATGCTGTGACAATTAAGAACAAGTATCCTCTACCTCGTATTGATATCTTGTTTGATCAATTGTCCACGGCCAAGGTTTTCTCCAAAATTGATCTGAGATCTGGGTATCATCAAATTAAGATCAGGCCACAAGATATTCCCAAGACGGCTTTCTCCACTCGAATTGTATGAATATTTGGTTATGTCTTTTGGATTAACCAATGCTCCTGCACATTTCATGTACCTAATGAATTCGGTATTCATGCCTGAGTTGGATAAGTTCGTGATAGTCTTTATTGACGATATTCTGGTGTACTCTGAAAACATGGAGGATCATGCTGAACACTTGAGAATAGTCTTGACTAGACTCAGGGAGCATAAGCTGTATGCTAAGTTCAGCAAGTGTGAGTTTTGGTTGACTAAAGTGCCTTTTCTGGGCCATATCTTATCTGCTGAAGGTATTTCTGTAGATCCGTCAAAAGTTCAGCAGGTGTTGGATTGGCAGTCACCTACCAATGTGTCTGAGGTTCGTAGCTTTCTGGGATTAGCTAGGTATTATCGCCGTTTTATCCAAGATTTCTCTAAAATAGCTAAACCTATGACGAAGTTATTGCACAAAGATACCAAGTTTGTGTGGAGTGAGGAGTGTGAAACAGCTTTTCGCACCTTGCGAACGTTGTTGACCACTGCTCCAGTTCTCGCACAACCTGATATTGAAAAGCCTTTTGATGTGTACTGCGATGCTTGTGGCACTGGGTTAGGATGTGTTCTCATGCAAGAAGGCCGAGTCATTGCTTATGCCTCGCATCAATTGAGAAAACATGAGCAAAACTATCCTACTCATGATTTGGAACTTGCCGCTGTAGTTCATGCATTGAAGATTTGGCGCCACTATTTGATGGGTCACAAATGCCATATCTATTCCGATCACAAGAGTCTCAAGTACATTTTCACTCAGCCTGAGTTGAACATGAGGCAAAGAAGGTGGTTGGAGTTGATCAAAGACTATGATCTAGAAGTACACTATCATCCAGGCAAGGCTAATGTCGTAGCCGATGCTTTGAGCCGAAAGTCTCATTGCAATGTATTACAGCCTTTGCTAGCAGACGGATTCAATCTTGTGTATCCGGTGGTGTTGAATAATATTACTCTCAGTTGTACTTTGGAAAGCAAGATTATTGAAGGTCAGAAAACAGATCCCGGCATATATCATATCAAGAGGAAGATGAAAGAACAAGAAATGCTTCATTTCCGAGTAGACGAAAAAGGTATATTGTGGTTCAAGGATCGATTGGTAGTACCGAAAGACCGTGAGTTGAGGAATCAGATTATGGATGAGGCTCATTTGTCCAAGTTGTCTATCCATCCTGGTAGTAGTAAGATGTATCAAGACTTAAAACCTAGGTTCTGGTGGACCAAAATGAAGAAGGAAATTGCAGCTTATGTGGCCAGGTGTGATACCTGTTGTCGCGTGAAGGCTATTCATCTTAAGCCAGCAGGTCTATTGCAACCTTTACTAGTTCCAGGTTGGAAATGGGAAGAGATAACCATGGATTTCATATCTGGGTTACCTCTAACGCAAAAAGGCCATGCTTCTATTTGGGTGATTGTAGATCGATTGACTAAGATTGCACATTTCTTACCAGTTCGAACTACAGATCGTCCTCATTAGTTGTCACAGCTCTACTTTGCTCAGATACTTCGGTTACATGGTGTGCCGAGGATGATAGTTTTCGACAGAGGCCTGCAATTTATTGCACGCTTCTGGGAGCATCTACACAAGTGTTTGGGAACCAATTTGGTTCGCAGCTCAGCTTATCATCCTCAAACTTCTAGTCAGACTGAAAGGGTAAACCAAATCCTCGAAGATATGTTGAGAGCTTGTGTTCTATCGTCTAAAGGTTCATGGGAAGAATGGTTACCTTTGGCCGAGTTCTCATACAACAATAGCTATCAAGAGAGTATTCAAATGGCTCCTTTTGAAGCTTTGTATGGGCGCAAATGTAGAACTCCTCTCAATTGGGTTGAATCAGGCGAAAGGAGATATTACGGGATTGACTTTGTGAAAGAGGCCGAGGAGAGAGTGCATACCATTCAAATACATCTCAAAGCCGCTCAGACTCGTCAAAAGAATTATGCGGACAAGCGAAGAAGGCCATTGGAATTTGAAGTGGGTGACTATGTATACTTGAAGGTGTCACCTATGAAAGGCGTACAACGCTTCAGAGTGAAACGAAAGTTAGCTCCAAGGTTTGTAGGTCCTTTTCAAATTCTGGAAAGAAGTGGGAAAGTAGCATACAAGTTACGGTTGCCACCACACATGTCCACTATCTTCAATGTGTTTCATGTATCCCAACTCAAGAAATGTTTACGAGTACCGGAAGAACAAGTGGATTTTGGTGATATCAAGTTGAAATCAGATTTGACCTATGAGGAAAAGCCTATTGAAGTCATAGATTACAACGAAAGAATCGCCCGTAGCCGAGTGATCAATTTCTACAAGGTGGTGTGGAACAACCAAAGCCATTGGGATGCGACTTGGGAGCGAGAAGATTATCTCAAGGAAGTCTATCCTTCTTTCTATAAACAATGGTAATTAACTCTAATCTCAGGGACGAGATTCTTTTAAGGGGGGGAAGGGCTGTAACACCCTAGTGTTAGTTACTATTTTCACACTTGCATTTGCATGTCATCAAGCATAGATCATATCATTTCATGCATCATCGTCATTTCATTTGAATTGATTTCCTTTAATTGCTATTTGTTTGTTTATATGTCCATAACATGCTAAATGTGTTGACATGCAAATGTGATGCTTGTTTACTATTCTAAATGCCTTATACATGTTTGGGATAACATTTGGAACAATGTTCATGTTGGTAAAATCCCCAAATTACCCCTCTAGCTCATAGTTGACTAGAGAGCCCTGTAAAAGCTATTCTGTTTGACCAAACAAGAAGGGTATTTTAGATATTTTTCATGTCAGTGCACCCTTAATCAAAGTTGTGTAGAATTTTATAAGCAACAAACTTTATTTTTGGGCCAACTCATGAAAATGGGTGGAAGGTGGTCAAAAAGTTGAATTAGTGCAGATTTGGAGTTGTTTTGAAGTTTCAAAATTTTTCCTAAGTCTAAACTGGTTTTCAGTTTCGGTGTACCCCTGTTCATCGACCTGTATCTCTCAATCTAGGCCGATCTAGAGTAAAGTGTCTTAATACCAAATGATCTACTCATGTAGCTCTTCAATCCATATTAGTGAAGTTTTGGCTAACACTCACTGGATCACGAGTTATGGCTTGATCAAAATCGAGTTTCAGTCGGGTTCAGAGAAACTGAATCCAGCTGATTCAGCTCGGCAGCCGGTCGTCGCCGCGCGACCGCGTCAGACGCCGCGCGCCAGGTGGCGCCGTACGCCGCCGTTGGCCGCCGCGCCGGTCGGCTTTACAAAAGCGACACTCCACTCTGTCCCCCGCACGCTCTTCTCACTCTCACTCGCTCGCTCTCGCCTCTCTGTCGCTGTTTTTCCCCTCCGCCGTCGCCATTTCCGCCGAGCCGTTGCCGCGGTGAAATCCGCCGTCTCCGACCGCTCCATCTCTGCCAAAGCTTCGCCTTGCTCTGCTCTATCTCCTCGACCCGTTGCCGACCTCAGCCGACCTAAGGTATAGCTCCAGCGAGCTTCTCGCCGCCGCGCCATTGCCGGAGCGCCGCCGAGCTCTCGGGACGCCGCGACGAGGGCGATGCCGGGGTCGGCTTCTCTCTCCATTGCTCGTCTAGGAGTCTCCGTTAGCTGTAGATCTAGCCTAGGTCGTTGGTCGGGTCGATCTCGCCGTAGGTTCGCCGGAACCCGAGCTCGCCGTGAACCCGCTCGCCGCCGTGCCGCCATGCGTGCGCGGTCAGTGAGCTCCGGTGCACAATAGTCCGATTCGTCGCACGCATAGGTCCGTTAGTGTTCCAGGGTCTCGGAACGGAGCTTAGCCGCGCGAGTAACGGCCGAAATCGGCCGGCGCAAGCTCACCGGACCGCCGCCGTCCGCCATTGCCGCCGTCGAGCTTGCTCCGGTGGGGTACAACCCTCGGCAGTTGGTCCATTGAGTTCGCCTCGTTGCCACGAGTCGGTAGGTAGCCTCGGCGTCGCCGGAGACCTCGCCGTCGGCGAGCTCTCGCCGGTCAGCGCCGGCGGCTCTGCCCCTCTCTCTGACGCGTGGGGTCGGGTTGACCCCGGGGCCCGCGAGTCAGTCGTTCTGGTGCGCCTCTGGTTCACTGAGCCGGGTGCACGTAGCAGTTTCTATCGGGTTTGGGTTTTATGATTTATAAAATGAATTTCCAGAAAATGTGTAAAATCTTCCAAAATTCATATCTGGAGCTAGGAGTGTCCAATTGGGGTGAACCAAATTTTGTTATGTTTGTATTTCTGAGCTCTATCAAGAAAAAATATAAAATGTACTTTTGGAATACTTTTTCTATGCAGTTATATTTAAATTGTTAATTGCTTGCAAACTTGATAAATGCATAAGTAATTGCAGGAATGTGCTAAAAATGTGATTCCACTTGCATTAATCTTGTTTAGGGAATTAGAATATAAAAAAAATATATTTGCTGGTGTTGCACTGTTATTTATATGATGTCTAGTATAATGTGCCTTTTATGCTTTAATCTTGCAAAAATCATCATGCTTAGTGTGTTAAGGATATGGTCATGAATATTTTTTTCTTGGACCATGTTATGTTGTGAAGAAGCTAAGAAAAATGGGAAATCTGTTGTTTGATACTTTTCACTGTGTTAAGTATTTTCCATTGCTTAAAAGGCTGGTTGTTTGTTATTTTTGTGTAGACTGTTATTCTTGTCCAAATGACTTGAAATTTTGTCATTAGGCTAATCTAGATGTGTAATAGCTACTATAATTTTTATGGATTTTTCTGGTCACAGTAAACAGTAGGTCCAGTTATAAGCTAGGGTTGGTTTAATTGTTTTTAAGCAAGTATCTATTGGTGTGAAGTGTTTTCATGCATTTCTGTGATGTTCCAGCATTGTCACCTGTTTTAAACAGTGAAGCTGATCCTAATTTGAGTTTAGGGCAGCAAGGTTAATGTTTTGTTCATGCTTGTTAGTTATAAGATGACTGTGGTAGGTTAGTTGATGCATGTTAATTGTTAAGTGCAGCTTGTAGACCCCTCACCCGGGACGAGAAATTGTTCTATGCTTTGCTTAAGAAGGGTGAGTATGAGTTGGTTGTCTAGAGAAGAAATATGCACGTACCCAGTAAATGAGTGTGGATTGTTAAACTGATTGCATATCATGGGTTAATTTGTGCATCTCTATCTTGCATTTCATGTGCATTCTCAGTTCTCATATATGCATATCATGCATACAGGATCGCCGGGAGGCGTGACGCTATTGCAGTTCGATCCACCGGAGGAGGGAGTTCCGCCGGAGATTGAAGTGCCAGAGGTTCCCGAAGGCCAGGAAGAAGAGGCTGGAAGTGGGTTGGTCTCTGAGAATATGGTCCCCGCCAAACTCGCGACATATTGTGTCTCAGAAAGATTTAACGGTGGCCCAAGAAGCCAGTGGCTCGGCTGACAGGGTTTGTGATTGGCATATTTGCCAGCTGGTACAATCGATTCGAATCACCATCTCTCCTAGTTAGTGAGAAACTGAACTGATCTTCTGGTGAGGTAGAGGCTAACAACTTGAACATAATGATTATGGTGCGATGAGGTTGATATCTGTGGATATCGAAAATCATATGGTTTTGTTGATTGCTATAATATTCAGTGAATGCTTAGTATAGTGGCTAATCTTAGTAAATAGATTAACTGAAATCGAAGCTTATCACAATTAAAATCAATAAGTTGAGGATCTACTGTAGTAATGCTTTTGATGCAAAAATGATGCTACCCTCTGAGCTCCACCAAATAAGCCTTGCATATCCTTGAGAGTCTTTTTTATTTACTCCCTGTCGGGTGAGTCTAGTTGAGTATAATTGAGTACTCAGGGTTTTATTCCCATTGTTGCAGATGGTGTAGTCTACTACGCGTATTGCAGGAATTGCTTCACCCCTGTGGGCGAAGAAGACTAGACCCGAGGGCAGGGTCATTATCTATCCTTAGATGTTGTAAGAATGCTGTGACAGGGTCATTTGATGGTACTCGTATTTGAACTCTGTGGTGTAAAACTATGTTGACTTCCGCTACTACTTTATTCGTGTAAAAGACTATGTTGTACTCTGATGTTTAAATTCGGTTACGAACTTATGTGTCGTGTGATCGGGTATTGTTGAATGAATGATCCTTGGGGTATGAAATGTTTGAAATCCTTCGAGATTTCCGGACTACCGGGTTTATATTGGCTCAAGTGCGACTGGATTGCGATTAAAAATGCGATCGTTGTACTTGTGCTCGTATAAATTGGTCAGTTCTGTGACAACAAATGTTCCGCGGCGTTCCTCGCAAAGTTTTTCCCCATGAGCAAAACGAATGCTCTATGGGGGAAGATATCTAACTTCCAGCAAACGTCATTCGAGTCCATTCCTGAGGCTTGGGAAAGGCTCCTGGAGTACATCCGGGCCTGTCCCCCACCACGGGATGGAAGAATGGCTCGTGCTCCAGAATTTCTATGAAGGCCTCACGGCCATGTCTAAAGGGCATGTAGATGCCGCTGCTAGAGGCGTGTTCCTTTCCCTCACCATCGAAAATGCCACGGCATTAATTGAGAAGATGGTGGCCAACCAAAGCTGGGGAGAAGGACGCAAAACACAAAAAGACGTGCACACCGTGAAGGAGACGGATCTGCTTGCCGCAAAAATAGAGTTACTAATGAAGAAACTTGAGGGACGTGCCACCGATCCTACCACCGGCACCGTCCAGGCCATTGACTCACACATGACGTGTGAGGTCTGTGGAGATGTTGGCCATTCGGGGAACAACTATCCTGAATCCCAAGAAGAAGCCTCATATGTTAACAACAGGTTTTGCAACATCAACAAACAGGTAATGGGTGGAACAACCAGAATCGCCCCCAAGGTAATTCTCCCAATTTTAATTCAAATTTCAATTCCTCCCAACCTTCATTAAAAGATCTTATTATAGGACAGGCTAAAATAAATAAAAAACTTACAAATAAGTTTTCTCTCAATGATATAATATTTGAAACCATAAATGCTAAGCTTGATAGCCTATTCTTATCTGTTAAAAACCAAGTAAATTTTAATAAAAGAGTAGAAACTCAGATCGCCCAGCTTGCCTCTGCTGCTAAATCTACCATGCAACCTGCTAGTTCTATTGAGAATATAAATTCGGTAACCACGAGAGGGGGTAAGACCACTCGTGATCCACCACACCCTAACCATAGAACAGGCAAGGCACCCAGACAGCAAGAGGAAGTACCGGTAGAGTCGGAACCACAAGAAGAATCCGCGGAAGAAGAGCCAATACCGGAAGGCTATGTGGATACCACGATGCTGCCTTTCTCCACAAGAATACGGAGGAAGAAGAAGGCCGGAGATGAGCAGTTCCTCCGATTCGTGGAAATGGTCGAGAAGACACACGTCAGCGTTTCGCTAATGGATGTCTTGCACATACCATCCTACGCTAAATTCATCAAAGGCATCATCAATAACAAACGACCATTGCCGTTCACAGAAGTTATCAAGCTGATGGAAGAGTGTAGCGCAGCTATACTCAATCATTTATCAGAGAAGAAACAAGACCCAGGGTGGCCCACGATCACATGTTCCATTGGCACCCAGCAATTTAACCATGCCTTATGCGATCTTGGGTCGAGCGTAAGCGTCATGCCGAAATCAGTCTTTGATAGACTGAATTTCACTAACCTGGAGCCCACCAACATGACACTCCAGTTGGCTGATTCCTCGATTCGGTACCCAGCAGGGATAGCACAAAATATCCCTGTTAAAATCAGAGGGTATTACGTCCTAGTGGATTTTGTGGTGCTCAACATGGAGTTTACCAAAGAAACACCACTTATTCTGGGAAGACCATTCTTGAGTACGGCCGGAGCTCAAATTGATGTTGGAGCTGGAGAAATCCGCTTCAATATCAATAGACAAGAAGAAAAATTCGAATTCAGGCCTCGCCGTCAGGAAGAATGCAACATGATATGCATCCGATATGGGCCGAACCCCCAAGGCATCAAGGAGGTAGAGATTCAGCCTCGGCTTTTGAAAAACATATCAAAAATCTCAAAAGAATCAAGGAAAAAGCCAGAGGCAAAAGAAAAGGCGGCTCCTAAAAGAAATAAGGAGCAGAAAAATAAAATGGCTCCTAAAAAGAGGGAAGAAATCTCTAAGCCTTCGCAAAAGAAGTTTGTGTGGAAACCTAAAGAAAAAGTTGAACATACTACCACACCACCTAAAACTACCCAGAAGGTATGGAGGTCCAAGCAAGTACAACCGTCTACTTCTCCCAAGATGGATGTACCATCATCTAGCAATCAATGAAGGGAGAAAAAGACCTGCTCAAACGGACTTAAAAAGCTGAGTCCTTGCTGAAGGTAAATAGGTAAGTTATCCTTAATTTTTACTTTAAATAAATATTTAGCAAGTTTTTCAATAAATGCCTGAGTAATCTCTTTATTCTCTAAGAAGAAAAAATATATAAAACAAAATAATACTAATAATGAAATAAAATAAAAAGTAAAAATATACATATATATAATTTTATAATAATAAATATATGCATGCTTGATGCTAGTGTTGCATTTATGTTTTGACTAAAATGACCTTATGATTCTTTCCTTTCATAAACATGAATCCTTGAGATCATAGGAATATTCCTTCATAAATGCATGATAGTGTCATCTTAAACATATTTTCATAAGTATCAATTATATCTTACAATCTATCACACATCATCACACTAATCCTCCGCGCATCAAGCCTGATCGTAACCAGGATAGGGATCTACACAGTCAACAAAGCACCTGGCTAGAAAGCAGAGGCTGGTTGGTGGACCCAGGGGACCGACCGCCCCCGGGACCGGCCGCCCCCATAGCTAGGCCAATCAGCGCCGATCTTTTTCGTACCTCCCTCTGATCACTCCAGCATCACGACCTTGGTTACGATCAAGTTATTTCCTTGCTAAAGACCTCGGTAGCACCTATTTAAACCCCTTTAGGTCTCTCATTTCCTCACACCAACCTTTTTCTTCTCCCTCTTGCAAAGCTTGCTAAGCTCTCCCTTCTTGAAGTGCCGACCATGTCTAGCTATGCCCTTTCACTGATCAACAGTCCAAAGGCCATAGCAAACCTAGACATAGCACCTTACCAAGAGAGTCCATTAGTAAGGGAAGAAGCCCGTGTTGTGAAGGAGAAGCCTTTAGCGATCTTGCCAGCACGCTCTCATGCACCTGAAGGTGGCGCCAAGAAGAAGACCGCTGCTATCCATCCTACCAGTTTTCTAGGCCTCAAGAGGAAGACCCCTAGCGGTATTGGGCCTAGCAAGCGTACTGGTGAAAAGTCGGCTAGCAAGCCTGCACTTTCGGCCAAAAAGGCAACATCCGCTAGCACCTTTCATAGAATTAGGAGGCATTTACCACAACCATCCATCAAATGTCGTGTTGGACAGTATGAAAGCAGTGACGATGAAGACGACTCTAGTATCATCAATGACCTCATAGCCAAACATGCTAGCTTACGTGCTTTTCTTAGGACTTTAGAAGACGACTTTGAGACCAAGAACACAGAGATTAGGGACCTTAGCGATGACGTTAATAGTTTCCGCTTCAAGTTCAATCTTAAGCTAAGGAAAGTCGCTGAAGCCCTAGGTGTTGAACATCATCTTGAGTATCTTTAGAATGCACCTGCTGCACGAATAATTAGGCACACTTCTCCCTTTCACGATCCTTTACCATCAATGTAAATGTGCCTATTTGAGTTTATCAATGAAATAAAGTTTTTTATGTTGAGCACTTGTTTTCGCCACATATATAATTTGTGACTAACCAAGACAGGAAAGAAAACAAGTGTGGGGAGGACTCTCCAAGACAATTGCACAATAACAAAAATAAAAATCCGGTTTGTGCAACTTTCCCCCTCTCGTATTCTGAAAAGTTTGATAAAAATTTAAAATGATGTCCCCTTCATACTCCATCAAACATGTCTTCCTACATTCGAAATATTTGCATACTTTTTATTCCCTGCTAAAATTCCTACAGATTTATGAATACTGTTTAGGGACCCCATCTCTATCTAAGTAATTGACGGATGAGATATAGTAGGATGACATGATGCTTGCTCATTCTTGAAAAATACTTGGGATTTATCTTACAAAAACAAAAGCTCAATAGCATGTTCCTTGAATGATTGGCAAATACCTACCAAGGCCATATATGATTACATTTGATGAAACCATCCACATATGCCACTTATTTTGCGTTGACTTTGGTCAAATTTTGTGACCACTGTTGAGAGATGTTTCATGCTCCCAAGATCAGAATTCACTTGCACCCACCAAATAAAGCCAATTCTCACTCTGAGAGTTGCGCAAAACATGCACTTTATCCATCCACCAAAAATATGCCAACTCTTACACTGAGAGTTGCACAGCTTTCTCCACCAAATAAAAAGATGTTGGTTCTCATCCTAAGAACCATGCATTCCTTCTACAAAGTTTTACTCCATTCATCTACCATCATGATATCTCCTTATTTAAAAGTTTTTCATGTGGCAATAAAAGATATGGGCTTATGTTTAAAAAAAGAAAAAAAGAGAAGAATAAAGAAAGATCATGCCAAGGGGCATAAGAAAATAAATAGAAAAAAGTTTAAATACCCGTTCAAAAAAAAAGAAAAAATAAATAAAATAAAAATATCAAGATCTTATAGCCCACATCTTCTTAAGTTTTATCCATGGAGAATCATGATGCATGGAGTACCAAAAAGATTTAGAATTAGGTTTCCACTTTCATACTTTCCACACACATGCACATTCTGATCTAGGAGTATGGCGCACTCCCTCCGGTATGGTCTGGGGTTTGACTTGACAACAAATACCGGGTAAGTGTGCCTTATCATTTCTCATTCCTACCTAAAACTCCAGATAAGCCTTCTTAGAGGTAGGATGATCAAAGTGAAGGCGTCACCTTTTCATGCCTTGGTGAGGAACCACCTACAAAAATGAGTGACTTGAGAGAATCATTCAAGGAACACAAGCTATCATTATGTTTTCAAAATCTTGCAAAAACCCAAGTCTCTATGCAAGGACAAGAGTAAGAGGATTTGATTCCAAGCTATTCCATTTTTTCAATTACTCAAGGTGATTCGGTAGACACTTTGAAGTTCATAAATCCAGGTGAAGCTTGGAATATCCTGTATGCAGACTCTTTTGACAAGAAAGATGAACCCATTTGGTCTTTAGAACTTTACTCGAGGACCAGCAAAGGACCAAGTGTGGGGGAGTAGTTGGCGGTCCTTAGCAACTAAAATACAACATCATTTTAATACTAAAACAAATAGAAAGTAGGCTTTTATCTAATATTTGCACGAGTTTTGTTGTATATGTAACTTGCAGGTCTGACACGTGGAAATACATAAAATTCACAAGAAAGCGCACTACCGGAAAGCGTATTCAGAAAAGGCGCAAACCAAACGAGAAAGCCCACCTAAGAATTGAACTGGATCCATCCGTAACCGCGGGGGAGGTCCAGGCCCAGGGAGCAACCAACCACCCGAAGGCGGTGGCCAGCGGGCCCAGCCAGGGGACCGATCGCCCCCGGGTGCGGCCGCCCCCTGGTGGGGCCTCCCGGGCCCAGTCTTCGGTGGCGGTGCTCTAGGCGGTTCCCCAAGGGCGGTTTCACCTCCTTCCAAACCTGGAGACGCCCAAACCGTCCTATCCTAGCTATAAATAGATGATGCTCCACCCTTTCTCAAACACACCAATATTTGGAGCACTACACCTCACATTTCATACTTGTTCTCTCTAGTTTAGTAGTAGTAGAGCAGGTAAAGCTATCAAGGAGAGCTTGTCTCCTTGGAGGAATCAAGAACATCTTGGTATGAATATAATTCAGTTCTCCTCTATGAGCAGGTTCTCATCCTATGTTTATAGCAATGCATCTGAATTAGAGTATAATCTTGTTCATATTATGATCATGGCATATGAACTAGTTCATAGTCTATGTGTTATGTTCTTGATATGTTCATCAAAGTTCTTCATCGTTCATCAAATTAATAGGAATAGAGGAAGAACTATGGATGGGATAATAGTTCGTTGTGCTGTCATGGTTGCTCCTAACCAAGCCTGTCAATCCAAAGGGTTGGGGTCCCGGGAGGTTAGGAGTTGTTTCCAATTACGCGAGCATGGTGTTCGGGTATGTGGAGATTAGCGAATATGTCGGTACCCCACGGGCAGAGGGGTAGGTGGGCAGGTGGTGACAGCCCTGTCCATCCCTAGCATTCCCCCACGTTCGGGTATTGAGTAGGAGTTTGGAAAGTCTCTATCGGCTGGCAGACCAGCTGCGGCGATCTCCCTATCATCCCAGACTTAGTCCTGATTCTAGTCTTGCTAGTTAGATGTAATTGCTATTCTTTGTATAGCTGTATACGACCAATGCCTGCTCAGTTAGTTGTATTCTTTTATTCTTTATTTTCCCTTTTTATCCTTGAGGTTGCTCCGATGCGTGTGTCCACTATCCTATAAACTTGATTTAACCCCTGTTTATGCTATGCCTACCTATGCATCCAAATAAGTAATCATGTTTATACCAAAGAGATGAAATTCATCATGCCCTCCTACGGGAAATTATAAATACTGTTGGCATTTCTTAACGTCATTACAAAAGATAGACTAAAAGTCCATCCCCGGCAACGGCGCTAGAAATGCTTGTTGGCATTCCCAACCACCATTACTTCAGAAAGGTAATCCTTGGCCCTTAGTGGCGCCAGCCTAAGTAATGCAGTCTGGTAATAGCAGTTAGAAGTGCCGGATTGGCCTTCCTAACCGTCATTACTTATGATATGCAAAACTGTGACACAGCGCCGTGGGGTGCACAAGAATTACAATCCTTAAGTAATGGTACTTAGGTATGCCAATCGATAGCTCAATAAGGAATAAGATTACTCTGCAAGTGCACAGAACAATCATTGTAGCATTTCAACCCGTGAGTATTCAAGGGTGTCGTATTTATAATTTCCCGTAGGAGGGCATGATGTATTCCATCTAGCTTTTGGTATAAACATGATCACTTATTGGATGCATAGGTAGGCATAGCATAGGCAGGGGTTAAAACATGTTGTAAGATAGTGGACACACACATCGGAGCAACCTCAAGGATAAAAGATAAAATAAAGAATAAAGAATAACTACGTGAGTAGGCATTGGTCATATACAGCTATGCAACGAATAGTAATTACATCGAATTAATAAGACTAGGATCAGGACTAAGTTTGGGATTATAGGGAGATCCCCGCAGCTGGTCTGCCAGCCGATAGAGACTTTACGAACTTCTACTCAATACCGGAATGTGGGGGAATGCTAGGGATGGACAGGGCTGTCACCACCTGCCCACCTACCCCTCTGCCCGTGGGGTACCAACATATCCGCTGATTCCCGCATACCCGAGCACCACGCCCGTGTAATTGGAAATAACTCCTAGCCCCCGGGACCCCAACCCTTCGGATTGACAAGCTCAGCTAGGAGCAACCATGACAGCACAACGAACTATTATTCCATCCTTAGTTCTTCCTCTATTCATACTAATTTGATGAACGATGAAGAACTTTGATGAACATATCAAGAACACAACACATAGACTATGGACTAGTTTACATGTTATGATCATAATATGGACAAGACTATACTCTAATTCAGATGCATTGCTATATAAATAAGATAAGAGCTTGCTCATAGAGGAGAACCGATGTGTATTCATACCAAGATGTTCTTGATTCCTCCAAGGAGACAAGCTCTCCTTGATAGCTTTGCCTTACTCTACTACTACTAAACTAGAGAACAAGTAAGAAAGGTGAGGTGTAGTGCTCTAAATGTTGGTGTGTGTTTTGGAGGGGGTGAAGCACATCTATTTATAGTTGATCATGGGCGGTTTGGACGTTCTAAGTATGGTAGGAGGTGAAACCGCCTTCAGGGAACCGCCTTGAGCATGTGGCTAAAAACTGGGCCTGGAAAGTACCATCTGGGGACGGCCGCCCCGGGGGCGGTCGGTCCCTGGCAGGCGGCAACTGGCCACCGCCTTCGGGTGGTTGGTTGCTCTCTGGGCCTGGGCCTCCCCCGCGGTTACAGATGGATCCCGTTTGATGCTTTGATGGGCTTTTCTCTTTTATTCTTTGATTTGTGCCTTTTCTGAATGCGTTTCCTGAAAGTGCGCTTTCCCTGATATTTTGATGCATTTCCACGTGCTATCTCTGTAAGTTAGGTGCACAACAAAACTCGTGGAAAGGTTAGATAAATCCCTATTCTCTATTTGTTTTAGTATTAAAATGATGTTATATTTATGTTGCTAAGGACCGCCAACAACTCCCCCACACTTGGTCCTTTACTCGTCCTCGAGTAAAGTGCTAAGGACCAAATGGGTTCATCTTCCTTGTCAAAAGAATCTGCATAGAGGATATTCCAAGCTTCATCTGGATTTATGAACTTCAAATTGTCTACCAATTCACCTTGAGTAATTGAAAAATGGAATAGCTTGGAATCAAATCCTCTTACTCTTGTTCTTGTGTAGAATACTTGGGTTTTTGTAAAATTTTAAAAACATAAAGATAGCTTGTGTTCCTTGAATGATTCTCTCAAGTCGCTCATTTTTTTAAGTGGTTCCTCACCAAGGCATGAAAAGGTGATGCCTTCACTATGATCATCCTACCTCTAAGAAGGCTTATTTAGAGTTTTAGGTAGGAATGAGAAATGATGAGGCACACTTACCCTGCATATGTTGTCAAGTCAAACCCCAGACCATACCGGAGGGAGTGCGCCATACTCCTAGATCAGAATGTGCATGTGTGTGGAAATTATGAAGGTGGAAACCTAATTCTAAATCTTTTTGGTACTCCATGCATCATGATTCTCCTTGGATAAAACTTTAAGAAGATATGGGCTATAGGATCTTTATATATATATATTTTTGAACGGGTATTTAAACCTTTTCTTTCCCGTTATTTTCTTATGCCCCTTGGCATGATCTCTCTTTTTTTATATATATATCATAACCTCGTATCTTTTATTGGCATATGAAAAACTTAAGGAGATATTATGATGGTAGATGAACGGAGTAAAATTTCGTAGAAGGAATGCACGGTTCTTAGGATGAGAACCGACACTTTTATTTGGTGGACGGATGAAGTGCATGTTTTGCGCAACTCTCAATGTGAGAATTGGCTTTATTTTGTGGGTGCAAGTGAAATCTGATCTTGGGAATATGAAACATCTGTCAACAACGATCAGGAATTTGACCAAACTCAACACAGAATAAGCAGCATATGTAGAAGGTTTCATCAAATAGAATCATATATGGCCCTGGTAGGTATTTGTCAATCATTCAAGGAGCATGCTATTGAGTTTTTGTTTTTGTAAGATAAATCCCAAGTACTTTTGCAAGAATGAGCAAGCATCATGTCATCCTACTATATCTCATTTGTCAATTACTTAGATCGAAATGGGGTCCCTAAACAGTGTTCATAAATCTGTATGAATTTTAGCAGGGAATAAAAAGTATGCAAACATTTCGAATGTTGGAAGACATGTTTGATGGAGTATGTAGGAAACATCATTTTAAATTTTATCTTAAAACCTTTTTAGAATGAGAGAGGGGTAAGGGTTGCACAAATCGAATTTTGATTTTTATTGTTCAATCGTCTTGGAGAATCCTCCCCCACACTTGTTTTCTTCCCTGTCTTGGTTAGTCACAATATATATATATGGAGAAAACAAGTGCTCAACATAAAACCTTATTTTATTGATGAACTCAAATAGGCACATTTACATTGATAGTTGAAGGTAAAAATGTGTGCCTGATTATTCGTGCAGCAGGTGCAGCCTAAAGATACTCAAGATGATGCTCAATACCTAGGGCTTTAGCGACTTTCCTTAGCTTGGAATTAGATTTGAAGCGGAAGCTATTGATGTCGTCGCTAAGGTTTTTAATCTCTATTTTCTTGGTTTCTAAGTCTTCTTCTAAAGCCCTTAGAAGAGTACGCAAGCTGGCATGTTTAGCTCTAAGGTCAGCGAGGATCTTAGAGTCATCTTCATCTTCACTGCTTTCGTACTGCCCTGCACGACGTTTGATGGGAGGCCGAGGTAGGTGCCTCCTAATTCTAGGAAGGGTGCAAGATGATTCTGCTTCCTTGGTCGAAAACGCGGGCTTGCTAGCAGACTTTTCTTTAATGCGCTTGCTAGGCCTACTTCCGCTAGGTGTTTTTCTCTTGAGGCCTAGAGTGCTGGTAGGATGGGCAGCAGCGGTTTTCTTCTTGGCGCCACCTTCGGGTGCATGAGAGCGTGCTGGCAAGATCGCTAAAGGCTTTTCCTTCACAACACGGGCTTCTTCCTTTGCTAAAGAACTCTCTTGATAGGGTGCTATGTCTAGGTTTGCTATGGCCTTTGGAGCGTTGATCAGCGAGAGAGAATAGCCAGACATGGTTAACACTAAAAGATGAGAGAGCTAAGCAAGCTTTGCTAGAGGGAGAAGAACAAGGTTGGTGTAAAGAAAAGAGAGACCTTTAAAAGTTTAAATAGGTGCTATCGAGGTCTTTGGCAAGGAAACAACTTGATCGTAACCAGGGACGTGATGCTGAGGTG
This sequence comes from Eremochloa ophiuroides, assembly GCA_038502445.1. Lineage (NCBI taxonomy): Eukaryota > Viridiplantae > Streptophyta > Magnoliopsida > Poales > Poaceae > Eremochloa > Eremochloa ophiuroides. The sequence goes on from JAHLJS010000002.1 coordinate 41,850,335, forward strand.
ATCAAAGTGAGGTACGAAAAAGATTGGAACGGATTGGCCTGGATAGGGGGGCGGTCGGTCCCTGGGCCCGCCTGCCAGTCTCTGTCTTTTGGCCACGTGTTAAGCTGACTATATAGAATCTTATCCCAGTTATGATCAGGCTTGATACGAAGTAGATTAGTGTGATCATGTGTATGATATGATAATGGATTTGATTGAAATTTGTGAAAATTTCTTTAAGATCACACTATCATGTATTTATGAAGGAATATCCCTATGATCTCAAAGATTCATGTTTAAACATAGGGTTATTTTAGTCAAAACATAAATGCAACATTATCATCAAGCATTCATATATTTAATTTGAAATATTATTTTATATATATTTTTTATTATTATTATTAATTTTATTTTATTAAAGGAATCAATTAAGCATTTATTGAAAAGAAATTTTGAAATATTTAAAGTAAAAATTACAGATAACTTACAGATTTACCTTCAGTAAGGGCTCAGCTTTTTAAGTCTGTTGAGCAGGACTTTTCTCCCTCCATTGTTTTCTTGATGATGGTGCATCCGTCTTGGGAGAGGTAGACAGCTGCGCTTGCTTATGCCTCCATACTTTGCGAGTAGTTTTGGGCGGTGTGGTAGTATTTTCAATTTTTACCTTGGGTTTCCACACCGTCTTCTTTGGTAAAGGCATAGGGATTTCTTCCCTCTTTTTAGGAGTCATTTTGTTTTTCTGCTCCTTTATATTTTGTTTGGGAGCCGCCTTTTCTTTTGGCTCCGGCTTTTTCTTTGATTCTTTTGAGATTTTTAATATATTTTTCAAAAGCTGAGGCTGAATCTCTACCTCCTTTATGCCTTGGGGATTCGGCCCATATCGAATGCGTATCATGTTGCATTCTTCTTGACGGCGAGGCCTGAATTCGACTTTGGTGAGTTCCATGTTGAGCACCACAAAATCCACCGGAACATAATACCCTCTAATTTTTACAGGGATGTCTTGTGCAATCCCTGCTGGGTACCGAATTGAGGAGTCGGCCAACTGAAGTGTCATGTTGGTAGGCTCCAAGTTGGTGAAATTCAGTCTATCAAAGACTGATTTTGGCATTACGCTCACACTTGCCCCAAGATCGCATAAGGCGTGGTCAAATTGCTGGGTGCCTATAGAGCATGTGATTGTAGGGCACCCAGGGTCTTGTTTCTTCTCAGGTAGATGATTGAGTATAGCTGCGCTACACTCTTCCGTCAGCTTGACAATTTCTGAGGACGGTAATGGTCGCTTGTTGTTGATGATATCTTTGATGAACTTAGCGTATGATGGTATGTGCAAGACATCCATCAGCGGAACGCTGATGTGTGTCTTCTCGACCATCTCCATGAATCAGAGAAACTGTTCATCTCCGGCCTTCTTCTTTCTTCTCATCCTTGTGGGAAAAGGCAACATCGTGGTGTCCCCATACCCTCCGGTGTCGGCTCTTCTTCCATTGATTTTTCATGTGGTTGTGCCAAGTCAACCGGTACTTTCTCTTGCTGTCTTGGTGTTTTGCCTGTTCTTTGGTTAGGATGTGGGGGATCACGAGAGGTCATACCCCCTCTCGTGGTCACCGAATTTATATTCTCAACAGGACTAGAAATTTGAATGGCAGATTTTGCAGCAGAGGCAAGTTGGGCGATTTGAATTTCAATTCTTTTATTAAAATTTACTTGATTTTTAACAGATGAGGACAGGCTATCAAGCTTAGTATTTATAGTTTCAAACATTTTATCATTACGAGAAAGCTTGTTTGTAAGATTTTCATTTATTTTAGCTTGTCCTATAATAAGATCTTTTAATGAAGGTTGGGCGGAGTTGAAATTTGAATTAAAATTGGAAGAATTACCTTGGGGGCGATTCTGATTGTTTCCACCCATTACCTGTTTGTTGATGTTGGCGAAACCCGTTGTTAACATAGGAAGCTTCTTCATGAGTTTCGGGACAGTTGTTCCCCGAATGGCCAACATCTCCACAGACCTCACACGTCATGTGCGAGTCCATGGCCTGGACAGTGCCGGTGGTACGATCGGTGGCACGTCCTTCAAGTTTCTTCATTATTAATTCTATTTTTGTGGCAAGCAGATCCGTCTCCTTCACGGTGTGCATGCCTTTTTGTGTTTTGTGTCCTTCTCCCCAGCTTTGGTTGACCACCATCTTCTCGATTAACGCCGTGGCATTCTCGATGGTGAGGGAGAGAAATGCGCCTCCAGCAGCGGCATCTATGTGCCCCTTAGACATGGCCGTGAGGCCTTCATAGAAATTTTGGAGCACAAGCCAGTCTTCCATCCCGTGGTGGGGGCAGGCCTGGATGTATTCTTGAAGCCTATCCCAAGCCTCGGGAATGGACTCGAGTGTAGTCTGCTGGAAGTTTGATATTTTTCCCGTAGAGCATTTGTTTTGCTTATAGGGAAGAATTTAGCGAGGAACGCCGCGGAACATTTGCCCCACGTGTTGACTGCTTCCTTACTTTGATAAAACCATTGCTTCACCTTCCCCGAAAGGGAGAAGGGAAACAACCGGAGTTTGATAGTGTCCTATACGACATCTTTGATGATGATGGTCTCGCACAGCTCAAGGAACGCGTCCTCACTTGTCAAACCACTAAACTGGTTCGCCTGCACCATCGTGAGTAGGCCAGTGCGGAGTTCAAAGTTTCCGTTCCCGATATTGGCAGCGGGCCCAACAAGCACGTTGGCAATAGCGGGGGGTGGAATACTCGCGGAGTGACTTGGCCATGGTGTTTGTAGCGGATGATGCGGAAATGACCGGTTCGTCTGCTGGCTGAGTAGTAGAAGAAGAGATGGTACGAGGCCTTCTCTTCCTTAGGAGTGCCTCTGGATTTTTAACGAAGTTTTCCGGCAGATTGAAACCACTCATACACTATCCTGTTTTCATTCAAAAAAAAGAGGAAGAAAACAGCAAAGTTAGCCTGCATAAGCTATGGCTACCGATGTTTATTTTGTAATCAGAGTTTATGCCAAAGCTAGATGTTTATATTTTCTTTTTGCCCTCCCCGGCAACGGCGCCAGAAATGCTTGTTGGCATTTCTGAACGTCATTATAAAAGATAGACTAAAAGTCCATCCCCGGCAACGGCGCTAGAAATGCTTGTTCGCATTCCCAACCACCATTACTTCAGAAAGGTAATCCTTGGCCCTTAGTGGCGCCGGCCTAGATAATGCAGTCTGTTAATAGCAGTTAGAAGTGCCGGATTGGCCTTCCTAACCGTCATTACTTACGATCTGTAAAACTGTGACACGGCGCCGTGGGGTGCACAAGAATTACAATCCTTAAGTAATGGTACTTAGGTATGCCAATCAATAGCTCAATAAGGAATAAGATTACTCTGAAAGCGCACAGAACTATCATTGTAGCATTTCAACCCGTGAGTATTCAAGGGTGTCGTATTTATAATTTCCCGTAGGAGGGCATGATGTATTCCATCTAGCTTTGGTATAAACATGATCACTTATTGGATGCATAGGTAGGCATAGCATAGGCAGGGGTTAAAACATGTTGTAAGATAGTGGACACACACATCGGAGCAACCTCAAGGATAAAAGATAAAATAAAGAACAAAGAATAACTACGTGAGCAGGCATTGGTCATATACAGCTATGCAACGAATAGTAATTACATCGAATTAATAAGACTAGGATCAGGACTAAGTTTGGGATTATAGGGAGATCCCCGCAGCTGGTCTGCCAGCCGATAGAGACTTTATGAACTCCTACTCAATACCCGAACGTGGGGGAATGCTAGGGATGGACAGGGCTGTCACCACCTGCCCACCTACCCCTCTGCCCGTGGGGTACCGACATATCCGCTGATTCCCGCATACCCGAGCACCACGCCCGTGTAATTGGAAACAACTCCTAGCCCCCCGGGACCCCAACCCTTCGGATTGACAGGCTCGGCTAGGAGGAACCATGACAGTACAACGAACTATTATCCCATCCTTAGTTCTACCTCTATTCATACTAATTTGATGAACGATGAAGAACTTTGATGAACATATCAAGAACACAACACATAGACTATGGACTAGTTTACATGTTATGATCATAATATGGACAAGACTATACTCTAATTCAGATGCATTGCTATATAAATAAGATAAGAGCTTGCTCATAGAGGAGAACCGATGTGTATTCATACCAAGATGTTCTTGATTCCTCCAAGGAGACAAGCTCTCCTTGATAGCTTTGCCTTGCTCTACTACTACTACTAAACTAGAGAACAAGTAAGAAAGGTGAGGTGTAGTGCTCCAAATGTTGGTGTGTGTTTTGGAGGGGGTGAAGCACATCTATTTATAGTTGATCAAGGGTGGTTTGGACGTTCTAAGTATGGTAGGAGGTGAAACCACCTTCAGGGAACCACCTTGAGCATGTGGCTGAAAACTGGGTCCGGGAAGTGCCATCTGGGGGCGGCCGCCCCCGGGGGAGGTCGGTCCCTGGCAGGCGGCTACTGGCCACCGCCTTCGGGTGGTCGATTGCTCTCTGGGCCTGGGCCTCCCCCACGGTTACAGATGGATCCCGTTTGATACTTTGATGGGCTTTTCTCTTTTATTCTTTGATTTGCGCCTTTTCTGAATGCGTTTCCTGAAAGTGCGCTTTACTTGATATTTTGATGCATTTCCACGTGCTATCTCTGTAAGTTAGGTGCACAACAAAACTCGTGGAAAGGTTAGATAAAGCTCTATTCTCTATTTGTTTTAGTATTAAAATGATATTATATTTATGTTGCTAAGGACCGCCAACAAATACGACACCCTTGAGTACTTACGGGTTGAAATGTTACAATGATAGTTCTGTGCGCTTGCAGAGTTAATCTATTTTCTACTGAGCTATCTATTGGCGTACCTAAGTACCGTTACTTAAGGATTGTAATTCTTGTTGCACCCCACGGCGTTGTGCCACAGTTTTGCATATCGTAAGTAATGACGATTAGGAAGGCCAATCCGGCACTTCTAACTGCTATTACCAGACTGCATTACCTAGGGCGGCGCCATTAAGGGCCAAGGGTTACCTTTCTGAAGTAATGGTGGTTGGGAATGTCAACTTATGTTTCTTGTATTATTATTAAGGTCGGGCCTTTAGTCTATCTTTAGTAATGATGCTAAGAAACACCAACAATAATATATACCATAGCTCATAGTACCTTTGAGATAGCACAGTACTCTCTCAAGGGCACTCCAGTGATCATCCCCAGGATTTTTCACAAATCGGCTTAACTTGCATACAACATATGAGATTGCAGGACTTATTGCACTACCAAGATACATAAGAGAACCAATAATCTGGGGGTATCTCAACTGACCCCTTGCTATTATTTGATTTTTCCTCAATAGCACAATAGGGTCATTCGGTGTAGGAGCAGGAGCACAATCACTAAACCCAAAGTGACTTAATACCTTTTCCACATAGTGGGATTGTAACAAAGTTATCCTACCATCACCTTCTTTTATAAGCTTGATATTAAGAATAACATCAGTTTCTCCCAAATCTTTCATTTCAAAGTTGTTTGATAAAAGTTTCTTAACCTCCTCAATCACTTTGAGGCTAGAACCAAATATCAAAATGTCATCAACATATAGGCATAGAATGACACTTTCACCCCCACCATACCGATAATACACACATTTGTCAGCTTCATTCACAATAAAGCCAGCAGATGTTAAAGTGTTATCAAATTTCTCATACCATTGCTTAGGAGCCTGTTTTAAGCCATAATGACTTTAATAACCTACATACCTTGTTCTCTTGACCTTTCGTAATAAATCCGTTTGGCTAATTCATATAGATCTACTCCTCCAACTCTCTGTTTAGAAAAGTTGTCTTAACATCCATCTGATAAATGATGAGACTATAAGAGGCTACCACAGAAATCAATGTGCGAATTAGACAATCGAGCAACTGGTGAATAAGTATCAAAGAAGTCTTCACCCTATTTTTGGGTATATCCTTTGGCCACAAGCCTTGCCTTGTATCTCTCAATAGTACTATCAGGCCTAAGCTTTTTCTTGAATATCCATTTGCAGCCTATGGGTTTACAGCCATAAGGACGATCCACCACTTCCCAAGTTCCATTAGACATAATAGAATCCATCTCATTTTTAACTGCTTCCTTCCACAAGTCAGCATCAGGAGAGGAATATGCCTCACTAATGGTCGTTGGTGAGTTTTCCACAAGGTACACAATATAGTCATCACCAAAGAATTTTGCAACCCTCTGTCTCTTGCTCTTTCAAGTGACTATAGTGTCACCCTCCTCAGGAATGTGCGCATGGGATTCCTCAGCATGTTCTATCGCTGTAAAGATCTCATGCTCATGGGGAATTATAGATTCATGACTAGTTGTGCTAGGTGAATTTTTCATAGGAAATTCATTCTCAAAACATATAGCATCTCTGGATTCCATGATTGTACTAGCATACATGTCAGGTACTTCAGAATTTATAACTAAGAACCTATGTCCAACGTTGTGAATAGCATAACCAAGGAACACGCAATCAACAGTTTTTGGTCTAAGGCTGCGCTTTTTATTAATCGACACTTTGGCTAGATAGCCCCACGTGCGAATGTATGAAAGGTTTAATCTTCTCTTTTCCCATCCCTCAAATGGTGTGATTTCTTTATTCTTTGCAGGAACTTTATTCAGGACATGACAAGCTGTCAAAATCGCCTCACCCCACCATTCCTTGAATAATCCGGCAGTACCCAACATGGCATTCACCAACTCAGTTACGGTGAGGTTTTTCCTTTCATCAACTCCATTGGACTGTGGTGAGTATGGTGGTGTCCTCTCATGAATAATACCATATTCTACGCAGAATTCAGTAAATTCACTAGAGAAATATTCTCAACCTCGATCAGACCTTAACCGTTTAATTTCCTCTCAAGTTGATTTTCTACCTCAACTTTATAGGCCTTAAAATAACTTAACGCTTCATCTTTTATTTTTAGGAGATACATATAGCAAAACTTTGTACAATCATCTATAAAAGTCATGAAGTATCATTTTCCGCCTTTAGTCAAATCGCCATTCACTTCACATAAATCTAAATGAACACGTTCTAGCGGTGCCAAACTTCTCGCCTCAGCAGCCTTGTGAGGCTTGCGCGGTTGTTTAGATTGCACACACACATGACACTTAGAACCTTTGACCACGTTAAATTTCAGGATTAAATTCATATTTCCTAGCCGCATAAGACAACCAAAATTAGCATGACATAAGCATGAATGCCATAAATCCGACTCATCGGGAATATCAACGATGTTCACAACCTTATTACACACATCAAATAAGGACAAACAGAACAGACCTCCGCTATCATAACCTTTACCAATAAATGTATCATGTCTCGACATGACACATTTATTGGACTCTAGAACAATCTTGTAGCCATCGCAACACAGCATAGAACCACTAACAGGTTTTTCTTTATGAAGGGCACATGCTACACGTTCTTCAATAGCACCGTCTTCCTCGAAGTAAACAGATTGACCGTACCAGCACCAAGAACATACGCACGCGATCCATTTCCCATCAGCAAGGCGCTAGTCCTCCCGACCTGATAGGAAGCAAAGAAAAAAACATCAGCACATACACGAATATTTGCACTACTATCCATCCACCACTCAGGTGAATTACATACTGAAATAACAAAAGGTAAATGATTACCAAACCCAGATGTTCCTCCTTTAATATCAGTACTTACCATGTCGGCTGATTTCTTGGCCTCTTGGCTTAAATTTGCGGTTTGGCAAGAACTTGCCCAGTGTTCCTCACTACCACAAACAAAGCAACCTCCTTTCTTATTACTATTGTTCTTTTTCTTGAATTCAGTTGTCTGTTTGGACTTTGAGATGTTCTCTTGCTTGTTATTTTGGTTCTTCTTTTTGTTCTTACGGAATGCAAATGAGTTCTTTTTCTGCACCATGTTTGCCGAAGAGGGTCTCAACTCCTTTTCCTTTGTCCTTTGCTCTAGCTCTCTCCTCAACATCAAGAGTATCAATGAGCTCAGACACATTGAACTCATGTATCTTATGTTTTAGAGATGTAGCAAAATCCTTCCAAGAAGGTGGCAGCTTAGCGATGATACCGCCGGCCACAAACTTGTTAGGTAAAGGACACGGAAAAAGTTCAAGTTCCTTAGCTAGTGCCTGAATCTCAAGTGCTTGTTCAACCACAGGACGGTTCTCAACCATCCTATAGTCAAACAGTTGCTCCATGAGATACGGCTCACTCCCAGCATCGGAAACAGCGAACTTTGCCTCAAGTGCATCCCATGATTCCTTGCCAGATGGAAAGGATATGTAGCTTTTCTCATACTTAGGATGAAGAGCACTGATCATGGCGCCTCTGAACAGGTTATCGGTGGCCTGAAACTTAGGTTCATACTTAGCAGCCAAGTTTTCAGGCCTCCCCTGTGCGGCGTGATAGCAGTTCATCGCAGTAAGCCACAATTCTATTCTTGCACGTCAAATCATGAAATTCTTTCTATCAAACGCATTGGGTTTCAGTGCAGCAGCAAAACCACTGAGAGAAAATTGCCTAGTATTAGGTTTTTGGATTGCTAGATATTTAGACAATTTTTTACTCAATTTAATCTGAAAAAATATTGACAGCATGATGACGACATGAGAGATTAATTCCAATAACATCATAGCATAATATATATTCATGTGCACATGAAAAACATGACCAACAATTTTATTTGATTTAAAACATGGCATGTATATCATAACATCAAGGTTAGAAAAACATGTGCTCAAGACATATATAAACAAAAGCATATAAACTTGATGAGCAAAGCATACCAGCAAGTAAATATACCATGATATGATCAAGAAACATGAACAACATTTGTAAAAAATAGACAACATGAAGTAGGAATTTACAAAGGTTAGAATTAGGGTGTACCCTGCGGAGGGTCCCATGCCGAGGGCGTCGGAGGCTCCATTCGCACTAGTCAATATATTGCGTTCACTACGGGATTCTGCCTCTAATGCAACGGCCTAAAAGTGTTGCAATAGACCTAAAATGGTTACAATAGCTAAAACTGCAACGACTTTTTTCGTTGCCAGGGTGTTGCAATACATGCCGTTGCAAATGACCCTTGCAACGACTCTTTAGGGTGTTGCAATTGAGTAACCTCTATTGCAACACCATATTGCATGTTGCAACGTCAATAAAGTGTTGCAATATCATCGTTGCAACACTCCCCGGTTGTTGCAATAGTATCTTTGCAACACTCGTAGGGTGTTGCCAAAGATAGCAATTGCCACACACCCAAAGTGATGCAATTGGTGCATTTGCAATGCCTACGGGTGTTGAAATAAACTCTATTGCAACAAATCAAAACTGTTGCATTAGACTCACACCTATTGCCACACTTGCCATTTGGTTGCTATAGATCATACTCTCTATTGTAACTAGAATCATTTGGTTGTTATATGTACCCTTTCTATTGCAACATGGTTTATGGTGGTTGCTATAGTTGTGACCGTTATTGCTTCGACAAAATGTGGTTGATATAGGTGTGTTCTCTATTGCTACACTTTTGATTTTGGTTGCTATTGTGAAACACTCTATTGTAATGCCAATATTTTAGTTGCTATAGGTACCTTTCCTATTGCTACCTGTTTCCTATGGTTGCTATAGGTGTGACCCTCTATTGCCTCGAAAAATTTTAGTTGCTAGAGGTGAGGTATTTATTGTTACACGTTTTTCTTTTGTTGCTACAACCGCTTTTACAATATTACAGTGCCATTAATAAATTAGAAACTCAATATGCACCAACAAAACATTCGAGTAAAGCCATTAAACCAAAATATTGACTTTATTACTTTGTTCACATCTAAAATTAAATGATCCAATTTCCAACTCAGACTACACACATTGTTGAAACAAAGATATCCAACACATTTGTTCCTAAACAACATCTAAGATGCCTAGCACCGCTGCATTTTTGCTTGGCTTGGCTTGATTTGGACGATGCCATCGCTCGTGCACCCCACTCAAACCCTATATTCATCCTGAAATAAGAAACATTGATATTTTGCTTAGGCTTCAGTTTCTTAGCAAAATAACATTGCAAATCACTTGTTCATAATGTAATTATCATAGGAAAAATAAAATCATATAAGTTGAACTAAATGTTACATAGGCTTTAGTTGTCTAGAATTTACAGAGTGAACTAAATGTAAGTTGAACAAAATCATGTAAGTTGCATAGGCTTCAGTTGTCTTTTACTATGGTCTAGGTATTGCGAAACCCAGCCAGCCTACAATTTTACTTTGACTAGGCCAGACATTACAGATGAACCAAAAAGGAGAGAAACCTCGTTTAACTAATGGAGAAAACTATTTATATAACTTTGTATTTATTTCACAGCATATAAGTGCCTAGAAAATGAGCATTTCATAATTGTAGCTTGCTCTAAGAGGGTTTTAATATTTCACAATACATCATTGGACTACTGCAGTTAATGAAATTCTAGCAAACCTCACAGCATGCTGCAGTAACCAAGTTAGTATAATAGACTCGTGTTCAGCACAAATAGACGATGCAAAAAGACAAGTGACACTTTGCTCAGATCAAGAACCTATGATCAAGCATGCAAAGATCAAATCATAGCTACCAGCCAACACAAGTATGTAACAAATATTTAATTGTTTCGATACTATTACCAAGAAAGGGACATTGCACAAATATGACGACTGGATAAGAGGTGCACCTTTACAGAATGTTGATGTCGACCTGCTTTGCTTCCATACCTGCTTGCTACTTAGTGATGCAGGCATGCAGCCACGGGTTCCACAGAACTGCAGTTGTGCTACTGGTAGGTAAGTTAATTATATCAAGATGATCTACAAGTGTTCTGTTAAACTGAAATAAGCCAACACCAAGCTACCATTTATTTATTGTGCATAAAAATATAGGATGCATAAGTATTATAGAAAATTGGTTGTCTAATGTATAATCATTTTCCAGATTAAACGTTGGGGTAAATTTTTTTAAAAAAAAAACATATTTGATCTGTATATGCATGTCTCCTATTTTACTGCTGAAGAGAAACTAGCAAAATAGCCCTATCTGATGTCTCTGCTCAGAGTTACAGAGTGAACAGAAACAAGCTTTGCTAAAATTCAGAGTTGACAAACCTTTTGCTATCACATATGATCGACTGCCATTGAGGTGCAAACAGCCTTCATGCTCCAGCTTCACTGATGCATTAAGAGATTTGGGCACCTATTATTTTTTACAGATTCCATATCTGCATTGATGACACGGCCCTTAGCTGAAAATCAGCTCAGTATGGGCGATTCATAGATTGAAAATCAGTCTCATTAAGTATGGGCTATTTCTTCTACCTAAATGCAGCCTTCATCATCCATAGCTATATTTCCAGCTATATTATCACCCATGCTGTCTGAAATTTAGAAAAGAACGAAATAGTTAGTTCATCACAGTACTGTGTTCTTTCCTTGGTTAGTGTTATAGTGAATCAGCCCATAGTGTGTTCTGCATCAGAGTAATGTTACAGAAAATAGTGACAAGGAGAATCATATATAAAACATAGTTAATACAATTAACTAACCTCAGTTTATATTATAATCTGTCATGTGTGGTCGCACATATGTCAGGCGCAGACGCGCCCGCGACGTGCGCCGCGCGGCTGAGCGCGCTGGGCAGGTGCCGCTGCATGGGTTAGCCTCTAGTGGCTAAAGATAGAAACTTAGATTAGTAAGTTGTTTTAGAAATTCCTAGAATCAGGGAGAGCCTTCCCCATTCAGTTGGGCCATTGGCCATATATGCTTGTAATCACTTGAGAATCAATTAAGCAAGAATTATATTCCTAATCTCTCTCTGTTAAGCCTGCGGTTGAGAGGAATAACCTCACCGGAGAAGACGGCCGACGGCTACGAGCTGCGTAGCCGTGGACCGGCTGGTCGGGGGTTCGACGCCCTTGACAACCTGGTATCACGGTCACATCGGTCCTCTCCCACCCGCTCCACCCAATCTTCCACAGCCGCCGCCCACCACCCTAGCCCTCCACCATCGCCACAGTCCTCCACCACTTCCGCGCCGCAGCCAGCAGCCGTGGGCGATCCCTCCATTGCCGACGTGCTGGAGATGTTGAAATCCGTCACCACGGAGTTGAAATCCCTGAAGGCCGACATGGCGGCTATGAAGGAGAAGTCGGCCTCGTCATCGGACAGCGGCGCCGGCGGCCGCACGGAGGGGCAGCGTGATTTTGATCGCCCCCCAAAATTCCAAAAATTGGATTTTCCCCGATACGACGGCAAGACCGATCCGATGCTCTTCATCAACAAATGCGAATCCTATTTTCGCCAACAGCGCACCATGGCGGAGGAGCGCGTGTGGATGGCCTCGTACAATTTGGATGACGTCGCGCAACTCTGGTACAACCAACTCCAGGAGGACGAGGGCACGCCGCCGTGGGGGCGATTCAAGGACCTCCTGAACCTGCGGTTTGGGCCGCCCCTCTGCTCGGCTCCGTTGTTCGAGCTCGCCGAGTGCCGGCGTACAGGGACCGTGGAGGAGTACTCCAATCGCTTCCAGGCCCTCCTGCTTCGCGCGGGTTGTCTTGCTGAGGCTCAGCGCGTCCAGCTCTTCACCGGCGGACTCCTGCCGCCACTCAGCCACGCCGTCCGCATTCACAACCCGGAGACGCTCGCGGCCGCCATGAGCCTGGCGCGCCAGGTGGAGTTGATGGAGATCGACCGGCAGGTGCCGCCTCCCCCTCGGGCGCCCACGCGCGGCCTCCTTACCGCTCCCGCACCCCAGCAACAGCTGGCGCTCCCTGCCCCGCCGGTGGCCGCCCAGCAGGGTCGCGGCGAAGGCAACCAGAGGCGCCTCACCCTGGACGAGATGGCGGAACGGCGCCGTCTGGGTCTCTGTTTTAATTGCAATGAAAAGTATACCCGTGGCCTTAACAGGTTCTGCCGGCGCATCTTCTTCCTTGAAGGCGTGGAGATCGAGGACGCCGCGGACGCCGCGGGCGACGCGGTGCACGACGCCGAGGCGCCCTGTATTTCCCTGCAGGCCGTGGCTGGGGTTCCAATGGCGGGCACCATGCAGATCGCCGTGGCACTCGGCGCCGCGTCCCTCGTCGCCCTCCTCGACTCCGGCAGCATGCACAACTTTATCTCGGAGGAGGCGGCGCGGCGCTCCAGTCTACCACTACGCCAACACCCCTGCCTCACCGCCCTGGTCGCCAATGGCGAGCGGGTCACCTGCGCCGGCGTCATCCGCGACGCGCCCCTGCTCATCGACGGCGAGTCATTCCCGGCCGACCTCTACCTCATGCCACTGGCCGGGTACGACGTCATCCTCGGCACCCGGTGGCTCGGCGAGTTGGGGCCCATTGTTTGGGACCTCGGCCGCCGGCGCATGTCCTTCCAGTGCTGGGGGCGCCCCGTCGCCTGGACCGGCGTGGCCAGCCCCTCTGTGCCGGCCCTGGGCGCAACAACAGAGGCCGGCTCCCTCCTGGAGGCGCTGTTGCTCTCGTTTAGAGGGCTCTTTGCGGACCCCGTCGGTCTGCCCCCCAAGCATGCGCACGACCACCGCATCATTCTCAAGCCCGACGCCCAACCGGTCGCCGTTCACCCGTACCGGTACCACGCGGCACACTAGGATGAGTTGGAGCGGCAATGTGCCGCCATGATTGATCAAGGGATCGTCCGCCGCAGCGACTCGCCGTTCTCGTCGCCCGTCCTCCTCGTCAAGAAGCCCGATGGTTCGTGGCGCTTCTGCGTCGACTACCGGGCGCTGAACGCGCTCACCGTCAAGGATGCTTTCCCGATCCCGGTGGTCGACGAGCTCCATGGCGCCAAGTTCTTCACCAAGCTGGACCTCCGGTCCGGGTACCACCAGGTGCGCATGCGCCCGGAGGACGTGCACAAGACGGCGTTCCGCACCCACAACGGCCTGTACGAGTTCCTGGTGATGGCGTTCGGGTTGTGCAACGCCCTGGCGACATTCCAGGCCTTGATGAACGACGTGCTCCGCCCGTTCCTGCGCCGCTTCGTCCTGGTATTTTTTGACGATATTCTGATTTACAGCAAGACATGGGCTGATCATCTTCGCCACCTCCGGGCCGTCCTCGATGAACTATGCCGCCACCAACTCTTCGTCAAGCGCTCCAAGTGCTCTTTTGGTGCTTCTTCCGTTGCCTACCTCGGCCATGTCATATCCGCGGTGGGTGTGGCCATGGACCCGGCCAAGGTACAGGCGATCCATGATTGGCCGGCTCCATGTTCGCCCCGGGCTGTGCGCGGCTTTCTCGGCCTCACCGGGTACTACCGCAAGTTCGTCCACAACTATGGGGCGATCGCTGCACCACTGACGGCCCTACTCAAGAAGGAGGGCTTCTCCTGGGACGACGCGGCGGCCGCGGCATTCACAGCGCTCAAGGCCGCCGTCACGTCCACCCCCGTCCTCGCCATGCCCGACTTCGCCAAGCTGTTCACCGTCGAATGCGACGCGTTGTCGTTCGGCTTCGGCGCGGTCCTGGTCCAGAAGGGCCATCCGGTCACCTTCTTCAGCAGGCCTGTGGCGCCTCGCCACCGCTCCCTAGCCGCCTATGAGCGCAAGCTCATCGGCCTCGTCCAGGCGATACGGCACTGGCGCCCGTATCTCTGGGGGCGGCGCTTCATCGTCAAGACTGACCACTACAGCCTGAAGTACCTCCTCAACCAGCGCCTCGCCACGATCCCTCAGCACCACTAGGTCGGCAAGCTCCTGGGCTTCGATTTCTCGGTGGAGTACCGGTCGGGCGCCACAAACGTCGTTGCCGACGCCCTCTCTCGCTGCGACAATGACGAAGGGGAGGTGATGGCTATTTCGGCGCCCTGCTTTGACTTCATCGAGCGCCTCCACCACGCCCAGGCCACTGATCCGGCCCTGGTCGCCATCCACGATGAGGTCCGGGCTGGTACCCGCACCGCTCCGTGGGCGCTGGTGGACGGCATGGTCGCCTTCGACGGCCGCCTGTACATTCCCCCGGCATCGCCGCTGTTGCAGGAGATCTTGGCCGCGGTCCACAACAACGGCCATGAGGGCATCCACCGCATCCTCCACAGGCTCCGGCGGGATTTTCATTTTCCCAACATGCGTCGTTTGGTGCAGGATTTCGTGAAGGCCTGCGTCACCTGTCAGCAGTACAAGTCCGACCACCTCAGGCCGGCCGGTCTGCTGCAGCCTCTGCCGGTTCCGTCGGCTGTGTGGGCGGACATCGGCATCGACTTCATCGAGGCGCTGCCCAAGGTGCAAGGCAAGACGGTCATCCTCTCCGTCGTCGATCGCTTCAGCAATCCATCGTCTCGGACCGCGATCCAGTGTTCACCTCGGCGTTCTGGCAGGAGCTTATGCGGCTCACTGGGACGAAGCTCTACATGTCGTCCGCCTTTCATCCGCAGACGGACGTCCAAACCGAGGCCGCCAACCGGGTCATCGTCATGTACTTGCGCTGCTTCACCGGCGACCGTCCCCGGCAGTGGCTCCGTTGGCTGCCATGGGCTGAGTACACCTACAACACCACCTATCAGTCATCGCTCCGCGAAACTCCGTTTCGAGTAGTCTATGGCCGGGACCCCCCGACCATCCGCTCCTATGAGCCCAGCGAGACCCGCGTCGCAGCGGTCGCCCAGGAGATGGAGGAGCGCGCTGCCTTCCTCGATGACATCCGATATCGCCTTGAACAGGCACAGGCGGTCCAGAAGCACGTCTACGACCAGCACCACAGGCCGGTGTCCTTCCAGGTTGGCGATTGGGCTCTGCTTCGCCTTCGGCAGCGAGCAGCAGCATCCCTTCCACGCTCGGCAACAGGAAAGCTCAAGCCGCGCTACGTCGGGCCGTACCAGGTGGCGGAGCTCGTCAACGAGGTGGCTGTGCGGCTACAGCTTCCTCCCGGCGCCCGCCTTCATGATGTGTTCCACGTCGGCGTCCTCAAGAAGTTTGTCGGTACCCCGCCGGACGTTCCACCGCTGCTGCCTCCGCTCCTGCATGGGGCTGTGGGGCCTGCGCCTACCCAAGTGACTCGAGCTCGGCTGGCCCGGGGTGTGCGCCAAGTGCTCGTTGAATGGCAGGGCAAACCACCTGCTTCGGCTACTTGGGAGGATCTGGACGACCTCCGTGCTCGGTTCCCTTCCTTTCAGCTCGAGGACGAGCTGGACTTCGAGGCGGGGAGAGATGTCATGTGCGGTCGCACATATGCCAGGCGCAGACGCGCCCACGACATGCGCCACGCGGCTGAGCGCGCTGGGCAGGCGCCGCTGCATGGGTTAGCCTCTAGTGGCTAAAGATAGAAACTTAGATTAGTAAGTTGTTTTGGAAATTCCTAGAATCAGGGAGAGCCTTCCCCATTCAGTTGGGCCATTGGCCATATATGCTTGTAATCCCTTGAGAATCAATTAAGCAAGAATTATATTCCTAATCTCTCTCTGTTAAGCCTGTGGTTGAGGGGACTAACCTCACCGGAGAAGACGGCCGACAGCTACGAGCTAGCCGCGGACCGGCTGGTCGGGGGTTCGACGCCCTTGACATAATCAGTGTTGCCTTTTACTATGGTCTGGGTATAGGGAAATTTACCTTTATTTGGGCAACAAGGTCTACACATTTACCTCTGTTCAGCCATATGGGAAAGTCTAAAATATTACCTTGACTAGGGCATATGAACAATCCAAAATTTTATTTTTACTAGGCTATATGAAATTTAATTTTACTTTGACTAGGCCATATGAAATTTACCGTGACATGAACACTAAACTACAAACAGAACACAATACATAATAAAAAAAGCACTGAATGACAGAAAAGATATTTGCTACAGGCATACTTACTTTCCCAGAGCAGAAGATAAGACAGTTGATACCCTCCTCAACTACCTTGTCAGCATTACGGTCCTAGGCAACAATAGAAAAAAAATAACATGTGAGCAAACTACAAACCAAATGTTAAAATCATAAAAAACAAACTGCACAATAAGATAAGCTGACCTGCCGACACAACAACTGAAAATAATTTGCAGGAGTTGTCACATTCACAACTTGCCAATTACATTCTTGTATATGTTTGCGAAGTGTTGGTTCCATCCCAGGTATGACAGATGGATTATCATCAATCATCTGGTGCAAAACAATTATTACAAGTCTCAAGTGAGCAATTCAATTCAAGTTCTAGTCTCTAAACAAGCAGAAGATCTGAATCATCACCAAAAGTAAATGAGTTTATGTAGCATGACATGACTCTTGATTGCCACACACAAAAGAATTGTGTGGATGCATTAAAACTGCAAAGGGCTGCAATATTTGCCAAAGGGCTGCAATATTTGCCAAATGAACTCAACACCACCGCCAGTCAGAAACACAAAAAATGATAGCTATACCCGTCCTATTACTATATCAAGTGCATAAAAGGTAGTAGTACCCATCTTAATTACGACAATCACACTGGTATACTGCCTATAAATTACAAATATTGAACATGTATATTCTGCCAGCGAGCATCTTTCCTTCCCAAATATATGCACTGTATGCTAGCTACACTTATCTCAGAAAGTGCCTTGCTGCCTATTTGTATTTGGTTATTGGTCTGTTGCTGTGTCTACATTAAAACCTAACCTATTAAAACTGTATACTCTTGTCCTAACCCCTTCAGTTTAGTTACTTAAACCATAAGAAAACATCGATCACATAAATTATCCTACAAAAACATCACATACGGAGTAGGATTAAAAATTATTTTGTTGTTTTTCCTAAGATATTGGCTCTGTTCTTAGAAACAGCTAAGAAAATAACCCTCAACTTTGCAGAAATTTAAGTAGAATACACAAAATGATGTGTACGACAAGCAGAATCATAGATAATACAGTATACTTCACATTCCATGCGAAAAAGTCATACCTACCAATTTTTCTCGCAAAGCAGCAAACTATAGACAGGAAGCCTTCAGCTCAGCACAATGGTTTAGGGTTTAGAGTTTTAGGGTTTCAACAAGGGCTAATGTTGTTGCGACGGTTTCAGGAGTCAGCCCATCGCATACCTTTGATTCACACGGTTAGTGAAAAACTTATAGATTATGGTAGTATTAACAAGCATACTACTAACAAAGTTATCTATGGCGGTCAAGCTTTGACCCTGTTTAGAATAGCTCGGCTTCACTGTTCCAGTTTTGACCATGTTTAGCATAGCTTGGCTTCACTGTTCCAGTTCTTTTTCCACGGATTTCCTCACATTTCGAATTCGAATTTTTCAAACGACCTCAGATGGAGGAATGACCAAAACCAAAGTTGTAGATCTCGAAGAGTTATAAAACTATGTAATTGATAACCTTTTCATTTAAATTCGTTAAGGATCCCAAATATCAAGAAATTATTTTCATTAATATTTGTCTTATTAATATAAAAGTGATATTGGCCACATTAAATTGACATCTTTAGTTATACAAAAGCAAATCTAATTTTTGTATGAGTATCAATATTAAAAATTAATATTACTCATTACATTAGAAAAAGAATAAATTAGTACATATTATTAATATTATCACAAAACCATTAATGGAAAATCGATTCATATAGATCCATTAAAGGATTTTTATCTTATAAAGTGGCGATAGAATGTGTAGACACTTGTTTTGAACTTGCAAGCTTTGGTTGGCCAAACTAATTAGATGTACGTTTTGAATTTTTTTTATATCTACGTGTTTCAACTTCATGCGCACTACTAAGCAAAAGAAGTCCAAAATGGCGTGGAACAACCGAGCACCTAACAAATTTTTGGTAGGCCAAACTAATGGTCGTGCTACCCGCCGCCTACAAAAATTTTCCCATCAATTTTGCTCTTCCAGATCTATTTACCGCCCAACAGTTGCCGCTCCTCGTTCCTTCCAATCTAATCTCTACAGCTAAAAAGAGCCGGCTGATATCCTCAGATTCCAAAACATCGCTTCACTCGGCGAAAAAAAAAACCGTAACCATCGCTTCACCCCGCCCCGCCACGCGCTTCCACCCCGCACTCCTTGCGGCCTTGGCAACGAAACCGCCCCGCGACGCGCTCGCACGCCGCCACGCCGGCCCGCGACCCCCCCCCCCCCGCGCCGTCCTGCCGCGACGCGCCGCACGCTGCCACGCCGGCCCGCGACCCCCCGCGCCGCGCCGCACCCATGCCGTCGAGCCACCGGGCCGGCCCGCGAACCCAACCTGCCGCGGCGTGCCGCACCCACCCCGCCGCCGCGCCGCTAAAAGACCCCACCCTGCGACACCCCGCGCCGCGCCGCACCCAACCCGAAGAGGCGGAGGGCCGGCCGGCCCGCGAGCTGACCCCGCGACCCGCGAAACCGCCGCGCCACGCGACGAAGCCGTCACTGCCCGACGAGGAAGCCGCAAACGTCGCCCCGCCGCGACGACAAGCCGCTGCCCCGCCTCGATTGGCCGCGGCCCTCTCCCTGCCGCACCGCGAAGACGAGCCGCAGCCCCGCAACTACAAGGCGCCCGCCTCCGGTAGCCGCCGCGACGACTCGCCCTCACAGGCTCCTCCTCGACCTCGCCGGCTCGTACAGGTAATGCTCACATAACTGCGCACTTTTAGGTCAATCACATAGTCAATCAAAACTTGTTGAA
This sequence comes from Eremochloa ophiuroides, assembly GCA_038502445.1. Classification (NCBI taxonomy): domain Eukaryota; kingdom Viridiplantae; phylum Streptophyta; class Magnoliopsida; order Poales; family Poaceae; genus Eremochloa; species Eremochloa ophiuroides. The sequence goes on from JAHLJS010000002.1 coordinate 41,869,998, forward strand.
ACTGATATGTCAATCAAATTGTTGGGACTGTGTTCTAGGAGGACTAATACAGGATTGGAACTGCTTCCTTTGTGTTCGCTTACTCAATTAAGTCGTGACCACAATTCGACTCCATGACTGATATACTTGCAACTAGGGGAGCATGGCAACTTTATGATGTGAATTTCTCATTAGAATCTACGTCTTCCACATATACTTGCAACTTGGGCAGCTTGCAAGGAGTTGCCATGGCAGGAGTTTGATTTCAATCTGTGCAGTTTACTAGTTAACAAATTCTGACGGGGGAAACAGGTAGCTGATTGAATTCCAGGACCATAGGAATTAGAAATCATTCATGTCTAACTCTGATAGATCAAGTGTGACTTTACCATGAGCAAGAGTTTAGTATTAGGTGATGAAACCAACTTTTAGAGTAAGCATGGATGCATTAAAAGTTAAATTCACCAGCGTCTGCTCCTTTTCTTCGAAATTGGAGAACAGCTGCTCTTTCTATGCACTAAAAATATTGAGGAAGTTTCAGAGTTAAGTTAGTAAAGGTACCTTCGTGTCTTGTCCCATAAGAAGAGCTGGCTGTCACAAGTCAGCTCTGCAGCTCGTAGCCATCTGTATAGCTGCTCTTCCAGAAAGCCAGCAACCATGCCAAAACCATATCAAGTGCATGTACTTACCATGAGATGTAGTTCAAATGAAGTGTGTTTAGGTGCATAGCCCACACTTCCAAATAAACTTGAAAAGAAAATTAAAAAGAAATTACTTTGGCTACCTTGGATTTACTTCTGGATAAACTTGGATTACGACTGTGTTCTGTAGACTCAGGCATTGCCAATTGCAATTTGCTATAGAAGAGTACTGCAGACCTGCTGTTTTGTGTGAGCCTTGGAATTCCTTCTACTAGAAACTCCATGACTGATAATTGATTATATCAATTGTTGTAGTCTGCAATTTAATCTGGATCAATAAATCGGACACCTGTGTAGGATAACTTGCAATTTAATCCAATGCATGAGGTTTCTTGTTAGTCATTTTTTTCTCGCGATTGTTCTGCTTCCAGTATTGCTGCAAAATAAGTTTCTGAAATTGTTTCATGCCTGGGTTTCAAACATTGTTGCTTGTGCTAAGGATCCTGAGCCTCCACTAGGTCCTCATCAGACAACTGAGCCTCCACTAGGTCCTCATCAGTCTTTATTGATTCTCTCTGTATCGAGTCTCTCAGTTGCAGTGAGACACAAGGGTGTGAGAGTGGAAATTTTACAACATTATTTACTTCTATTAGTTTTTCTGAGTTACAGTTGCAATGTCTTTGTATTAATAAAAGTAATATTTTACACCTTCATCAAAAGTCTAATCTTTGAATTCAAAAAAAAAATCAGGAACAAGAAACATGAAAATATGATCTTGGTCTGTAGTAACAAGCAGAGCTCTGGCATCAGGCAGGATCTTGGATCTGGGCATGCGTTGTAGTTGCCATTTCGTAGCCAAACTACTATTTTCTATCTGAATACAAAGATACGATCCCCTATTGCGTATTCTCAAAAAGAAAAAAAAAAACTAAGTGATGCTAATCATACTTGCTGGAGATCATTCTTCATTTGCCACATGTTTCTTTAGCATCGGACCATAAGCACATTTTTCATTTATATGGGAAAGAAGAACCAGCTTAATACTAAAATACAGCACATATACCTCTTTCCTGCCAAACAATTTTGCAAACCATTCAAAGATTTGAAGAAATGAAAAAATTTAGTACAGGCAGAACCAAGATTTGAAATTGCCAAATACTTCTGAAACATTTTGAGACCCTCATTATGCTAGAGCCAAGTTTGTCTGTATGTATGTCGGATGGTAAATATATGCATCACAAGCAGAACGGTGCTATATTGTCTATAAAGTCAGCAAACTTTATTTTTTGTTCAGGTTTTACTTCAATCTGGTCAATTGAAAGATGTTAGAAGATTCAAGTAATACCATAAAAATCTGTCTCCTTTATCAAAGTTTTCACTGTGTTTCAGCGCTTACGTAGCATTGAAAACTAGCCCCATCTGTAAAAAGTAAAGAGAAACAGTACTTTAATGTAAAAGGTAAAGAAAAACAGAGATGCCAACACTAAACTTTGACACCTGAAGAGCATGCTGCATGTATATATCTGCCTTGATTGTCATTCCATCTTGCCACCACCCCATCTTCAGTTGATGATGAAATCTGATGATACATGCTGATGTATTTGCCCATTATTCCCCTGTGATGCAGGAACCGATAGGGTTCGACTTCCCTGTAACCCTGTCCACGACATGCACCTTGAAGACTGATGTTCGCCATCTAATTTAAACTCTGTTTTTGCAGGTCCAGTGGGATAGCATTTGTCCGTTATCTGATATACCTGTTGCATTGTGATCCTTATTTTATGATCAACCAGCGTCTGCCCACTGGAAATTAGAATTTTTGGGAATAGCATAGTAGAAAAAAATAGTGGCACTGATTTTCTCATAATTAGTTTAGCTTTAAAATTTTATTGGGGCACATCTACCTTCTGTATTATTCTTGGGAAATTTCTCTGTCTATTATTTGCATTCTGTTCTATTTAGATTAAATTTTATTTAACAGCTCTACTCGATCTAAATCAAGGGATGGGGTGTTACTGTGCTGGTGGCCTGGTGGGTGTTAACATACACATTATTGCACCACGCAGAATTTGTTTTTGTTTGGTGATTTGTTGATCCATGGTCAGATACATTAATCGGATGGTGATTAGAGTGCCGGCCAAACATGCATCAATTAATTATGCCATGCACAGCATCACTGTTTTAGGGACAAATAATTTATCACTATCAATTAATTATCATTCTCGGGTCCGGAAGCCTATCATTAGTGTGAATCAAGGCAATATTATGGTCTGCTAACTATTATGAAAGGTGTATTTTTACTATGCTAGAATTTTAGTTACTGCACTGTAAAAAAAAATTAAGAAGGCAAGGATGACACACTCTTAGTAGTAAGTACATGGTTCATGAGCCTGCAACGTCATGCTCTTCATGAATGTGTTAATTTCATGAATTATTCTTTTTGAATTAAATATCTCTATAACGTCCATGTTTAATTTCACCATATTATAATTTTATTGTGCGATCTGTGTGTTTTTAGTATAAAAGTTTAGTTGTCCCGTAGCAACGCACGGGTATGAACCTAGTAACTAAAAAAAGTGTTACAAGGACAATCATTATAACACTTGGTAAGTGATCCAATAGATAAATAAATATATCACAAGCTATGTATTCGACCATAATGTGAAGTGTTACTAAAGAAAAATCATTATAACAGTAAACAAATATTCCTATAGGCAACTAAATGTGTTATAGTAAACTAGTTTATGCTAACATGGCAAATTGGAACACAAAAAAATGTGTTACTAAGAGAGCTAGCTAATAACGTTTTTTTCTAACCTATAGTTACACAATTTGGTGTTACTATATCTCCGCGCTGTAGTCGTGGCACGTCGTCGAGGCCAGACACGATGAATTGAATGGCGATCGATGATGGAGAGCCGCCGCACGTGATGCTCGTTGATCGTCCTAGGGCCGGCGCGGCGTCGTCGGTGTGTAGGGAGAGCGAGGGAGCTCGATGATGCGCTGTCTATCCAGTAAGGCCACGTTCCTACTGGGCCAAACACTAACAAAAGCTCGCCATATACACATTAGTCTATCACAACACACAAACATCGTAGCAATCATAACAAGATACTGCATCCATATAGAAGCATGGTTGCAATAAACACCATGACTATTGCAATGCCAACAAACCGTGGCAATAGAAACAAGCTATCGCATCCATGCAGAACCATGGTTGCAATAAACACTACACAATTGCAACAACGCTGGGAGACCATTGCAACGACAAAAAACAGTGGCAATTGGAACATGCTATTGCATCCATTCATAGGATTCGGTTGCAATAGGCACTTAGCAGTTGCAACACATGGAAATCTTATTTGCAACTCGTACAACTGTTGCAATAGTTAACCGCTACAGCAACCAAAACCATTGTAGTTGCAATAGCTACAGGTAATTGCAACACAAATCAAGCCTAATGCAACGGCAAAAATCCATTGCAATAAAGTCCGTCAACTGCAACGAACGACAAAAATGGTTGTAATAGCACCCACTTATTGCAACCATTAACCATCGCTTTTGCAAGGATTAAAATCCGTGGCATTATAGGTACATAATGCAACCAATCTCGTCGAATGGTTGCAATACGGCCACCTTTTGCTATCAAAGTGGTCGTGTTGCAATTGGGTGCCGTGGCAATAGACCCAGAATCTCGTAGTGGTTGCTCGAAGTTGTGGATCACAGTCGATGCAGGATGATGTACGCAGTGCCGATCGCATTCGTCTCCAGGAAGAAGACGAGCGTCGCCTCCGAGAAGAAGACGAGCAGATCACGTCCGCCTCCAGGAAGAAGACGAGCGTCGTCGGGAAGAAGACGGACGAGGAGCAGTCGCGTTGTCGCTCCCAAAAACCTAATCGCCGCACACCCCGTGCAGAGTTCTTAGGCGGTGACGGCTTTGGAGGGTTTCTATGTTCTCGGGGCAGCCGAACCAGAGAGCTTGACTCTCATGTTCATTGTTCATTCCTGTAGCCAGGGAGAGGAAGCGAAGGGACAACGAGAGATGTCAAAAGGTGGACATGCAACTGACAGAAGTTATTTTGACTGAAAACTCCCGTACTTATGAAGAGTGAATGGCAAAACCATACCACGCCCACGCCCGGCCGGCGTCAGCGGCGGCACGCGCGTGTTGCGCGCCTTTATTTTTTCTCAACTTCTTAATTTAGATGGTTAATTTCCAACCATATAAGTTGAGTCATTTACTGGTTAAATTCCATTCCGGTATTAAGCCGTTGACCAAGCATGTTACAAACCATAGAGTCATTAGATTTATTATTAAATTTAATATGGGCCTAGCCCACAATAAATCTAACAATCCCACCAAACTTTAGGGTTAATATAATATAATGGTTTCAGAATCACACTTCTTTGATATACTAGTGTTTCGATGGAGATTGTTAAGTTAAATATCCATCTAGAACAAAAGCTTCACTCAGTCACAACTGAACAATGGACTATACCTTAAATTGATAGTTTTATGTAAGATGAGATTCACAAAGGTTCTTAACTGCTACTAGGCTGTAATAGACATCCCCTCTATTTGAAGCAGGTAAGCCATACGATGATGACCTCAAATTTAAGTCTGAGCAGCACGATCGCTGGCGCCGCCGGGCTCGTCGCCGCCCCATCTGGAGGGGCAGAAGGTGATGAGGTACTCGTTGGCGTAGCAGCCAGTGGGCGTGGCGGCGGTGGTGTCGTAGGCGTAGCTGTAGTAGGCCGGGCAGGCATCCTTGAAGAGGCGCGAGTACACGGTGCCTCGGCACGTCGCCGGCGTCGCGTAGGCGCCGCGGCAGCAGAAGGCGTCCAGCCCGAACGCCAGGCACGCGCTCTTGCACGCCAGTCCTGTCCTGTAGTACGTGGTATGCGTGAACCAGTAATGGCACGGCCCTGCTGCCACCTGCATTGAACAAACACGTCCGGTCCGTTCGTGAGAGCCAATTGCACAGTTTGGTGCTGGGACTGATGACACGCCTCTGTCTGGCCGGGAATATAGACAGATGCTCCCTGATTGCTACACAAAGCAAACTGATGACAAAGAAAGTCATTAATTATTCGCCTTTTAGGATAGGCCCGGCCGCTGTTTTTTTGATTCTCTGAAGCAGCTCTCGCTTATGGAGGGCATCCGTTGTTTTAATGGACAACTGGACGCCACACTGACCGCACACGACACGACCGCGGGGGATGAGCTCGAATCAGCCTTGCACTGTCGCCGTCGCCAACGTACGTACTACGAGGTCCGGCCTGTCCCCCACAGCATCGGCCCTCCGGCGCGCAGCATACGGGTCTTGCTGCTGGTGGACACCGAGCTGCCCTCGCGACCCCCCTCGTCAGCGCTCGGCTCATCACGCGATCGACCGCGTGCACGTGGTGTTGCCGTGGTCGTCGTCGTCGTCGATGCACCGGGCGGCCGCTCGAGAAAGGGACACGCCCACTCGCGAGTTGCACGCGGCCGATCGACGTCACCACTGCTAGAGCAACGACCTTTGGTCCGCATCAAGTTTTGACTTTAATCTCGGTATTTTTTTTCTGTTCAGGACTAAAGATCTTTAGTCCCGGTTGGTAACCTCAACCCAGACTAAAGGTTTAATATTAGCTCCGGTTCGTAACATCAATCCGGACTAAAAGTAGACCGGTCCATTTAGTTCCGGTTGGTGTTACGAATCGGGACTAAAGGGTCATCTGCGAGTTAGTTCAAAAGGGAAGCGTCCTGTTTATAGTCACATGTGTTGTGTAGGTGAGGTGATAAGTTACGTATGAGGTTATGTATGAGGTCTTGGGTTCAAATCTCACAGGGTACTTTTTTTTAGCGCGAGGAGACCCTTTAATCCCGATTACACAACCAGAATTAAAGACCACCTCCTTTAGTCCCGAATTCTTAGTCTCGGTTGTCCCAACCGAGACTAAAACCTCTTGTCAACCAGAACTAAAAGCCCATTCTCTAGCTGTGCACCTTAACCGCCCAGCCACGACCGACTTTCATGGACGTACAATCAGAAGTTCAGGGACAATTTCGCCAGGTCCAACAAAAAGGAGAGCTTTTAACGATGCTGCCTGCTTTTCTTTTGGACTACATGGCTTTCGTCGAAAGATTTAGAGGCGGACGTGGATACGGATCAAAACCATATATAGACGTGACATTATTGGATCGCTAAATAAAGATAAAATAGTTGTGGTTGTATAGTTGGAACATGTTACAAGTTTCCATTACAAGTCGTTATAGATGTACCTAGATCAATGCTTTAACTATTTTTATTTATTGAGTCACGCATCTCAGTTGAGTTTAACTAGTACTAAATCTGTTCTAATTTATAAGTCATTTAATTTTTTCTCTAAGTTTGAACTGTCATTTTATTCAAAAATTTATGCAAAATATCACCTTTTTTGTTATATTTTGCTTTATTAATATTTTTTAAAATGATTTAAATGTAACTCTTTTCGCGCAAATTTATTGAATAAGATGAGTGGTCAAAGTTAGGATCGAAAAAGTCAAACAACTTATAAATTGAGACAGAGGAAGTAGTATCGAAAATACACAAATTCCATCTCATACACTTTTACACAACTATCCACCACCTCCCTTGTTCATGTATCCCTATTAGATTTCCTTTTGTGATGTCTCGGTCCACATTGATCCTCCCTCTCGTTCCTCTCGTCCCTTCACTTAGGGCAGCAGCCACCACCTCACGCTCCGTCCCTCTCCGTCGAGTTTGGATGGGCTACCGCTACCACTTTGTAGATCTCTTCACCAACAAGGAGCGCTTGACAGGTGTTCTCATCCTCCCTCTCCTCATCGTAAAACTGAGTTCTCCAAAAGCATCTCTAAGAGATTAGCCAAATTATTTTCTAAAGCTAAATTTAGCTATTATTAAAATAAAATCATCTCCAAAATTTAGTAGCTCTGCATCCCATCTTATTCACACTCTACTTTTGAATAACTTATCTCACTAGCTGTTGACGGTAGTTATTGTATAATTTTACCCGTCAACCAATCATGAAAAGTGATATAAATGAGAGGCAACACCTAGAATAGGGTTTAAACTGACAGAATTCCACGAGTTTTGGTGAATCTGTGTTTTTCAGGGACTATACAGGAAAAGAACCAAAGAGGATCCACATCGCAGAGAAAAATACCGAATTCCGCCGTGGCAGGAGATCAAGAATATTGTAGAGAACACCACCAGAGACACGCCTGCCGAAGCGGGACCCGCAAGTCAGAGAGAGGGGGTCGGCCGACCCACTGACCAGGTCGGCCGACCCGTTAGAGACTCCGCTCCGCCTCCGCTTCGACGTGGACGCACAACCCGATTTTTAGAATCAATCTCCACCACCGGTCGAAGTCGGTTTGATCCGAGAGCTACGGTTCATCCCACCGGCCTATATAAGCAGCCCCAGACCCCCCAGGGTTTCATATGATCCAAAGAGAAATTAATTCAGGGTTTCAGAATTCCACCGACATATCTATAGTAGAGTAGAAACTCAAGATAAGATCTAGAGCCAAGCATCAAGTAGAAGATTAGCCTTGTAGTCTCTCCAGATTAGGGCCATCTTGTTCTAGAAGTGGTGTGGTAGTAGAGCTGGAGATAGTTGGAGGAGTTGCTGGTCTGTCGGTGACTGCTCCACGACTTGTACCCACGGATTCAAGTGCTTCTTTGGGGCTTATTTCTGAAGATTTTTTCGGAGTTCAACTTCTAATCCAAGTGAGTAACGTTGTTATTATTGTTCTTAAGGTTTACGATTATTTTGAGTGCTTTAGTCTTAGTAACTCCTTAATTGAAGTAGTTATTTGTAGTTTAAACGTGGTGCTTAGATTATATTTACTCGTAAATGCCTTATACTGTCCGGATCGGTGGTAGATCGCGAGGGTGACCTAGCCTTGTTGAGTCTTACACAGTCCACCTCCCATCAGTAGGACCATAGGTTTCTTTTACTTAGAAATTTATCCTTTACTGGTGTATTCCTATAGTAATACCCCTTTGAGAACAATCATATCATATCTTGTGAGGATTAGAACTAGAAGCATTAGCAATCTTTTTTATCACCTATTTTCTCCATCCTTGATAGCAGCTCAGGGGTTAAGTCTAGATTCTAGTCATCTCGTTTTTCCTGTGGTAAAATATAAATAACGATATCTGAAATACTCCCGGGTGAAGTGCTACATCGGTACCTGTCCGCTTGCAGATAATTCTAGTGTTTATTTGTTTGAGTTATCTTATACCAACACTAGCCATCTCGTCTTTTGGGTTCACAGAGTCTGTGAGAGTACTCTAATATTTTATTGTCAAATGTATTTTAGAGAGTAACTAAATCAGCAAATTTGGCTAATCTATTGGAGATGCTCTAAGTCTAACTTCAAATTACTTGTCAATTTGATGCTTGCTAATCTCTAACTTTTTGCCAAGAAACACATTATGTGGGCCGACAATTTCTGGCCCAACCCAAGGTGGCCATTGTCAATGGGCCAAAATCACTATATACCCAACCGGCCCAGAGGAGCACACAACTGCGATTCTGCCAGTCTCCTCTTCTTCCCCTCCCTGTTCCTCAGACCTCAGTAGCCGCCGTTCACCACCAGTGGACGTGGATCTTCTGGCTCTTCGCACTGCCACGCCGCCAGGGATGGTCTCGGATTCCCGGTCCGCACGGCCCCCACGGGGCGTGGGCTGCTTGCGCGCTGCCGCGTTGGGCGGTTAGCCGCAGGCCGCGGCCGGCATCCGCACCGCACTGGCTACCTGCTGGGTGCCTGGGCGGCAACCGGTGCTCCGGTATCGCGCACTAGCGACGTGACCTCGTGGGCACTGCCGCACAGCGGCACAGGGTGCGGCCATCGACACTGGGCAGGTACGGTGTAGACACTTGACTTGAGGCTGATTTTTAATTAGGTAAAATTCCATATTCTCATATCTAGGCTCTAATTTAATTTTTGAACTCCGAGATCTGAAAATTCAATCAATGATAGGTCAATTTTTGTAGAGCTGCACAATGTTGAACTTCCCAATCATGCATTGCAATGGCCTGGAAAGTTAAAGTTTTTCCATGAATTCATTTGCTTATAGAAAGTCTAAATTTCTAGTGAATGTTTGTTCATGCCTTTGTCAGTGTTCACCCCAGCAGCATTTGCTGATAGCCTGATACATGAAATATAGAAATCTACGGCCCCATTTGGTTCCAAGGAAGTGAGAAGAACTGGAAAGTAACTCGATAATAAACTATGAAACACTTTCTAGATATTGGTTCCAGTTCATGGTATCATTCCATAAATGATTAATTAATTGATTAGGTCTTTGCAAGCATCAAATATGAAGATATTTTATACTGTTTACAAGAATTGAAGCCTGGGGTGAAAAAGTTACCTGCATTATTTCAAACTAGAGCAAGTGGTTGCATTGATATATTCCTACCATTTTGTGATTTTGTCAAATAATCAATTGTATTTTATTGATTGCATTGTAAGATACTTAATGAGCTGAGATACTTCATTGTGATAACTTCTCTCACTCCTATCTTGTATCAAGGGAAATTGTGTCAAATAATTGAGATAATTTGGAACTTTAGAAATCATAAGCTTCGATTCTATAGATTCGTTAGTAGGCTTATTGTTTATTTACTACCTTAGTTAATGATATGCTTATTGTTTTATTTACTATCTTAATTGATGATCATTTTCATTATGAATTTGTCTCTCCAACAAATCGACCTAAAGCACATCAGTATAACTTAGTTATAAGTGCATAAGTTTCAGGTCAATGTGGATATATCCTTAATAATGTTTAGTTTATTTTTGAGCCAGAGCTATGCTAGCTCTTCAAAGACTACGGATAAAATCAATCGAATTCCTCTTCTGGACTGGTTCCACTTCCCATTATGAAAATGTGAGGTACAATTGGCTCTCTTAATGCTAGATTGTGATCACGCTTTACACCAGACTGCTCCTACTCTCCCAACAACAGATATGATTATGATAGCACTTTCTATTGGAGGGTTAAACAATTTGAGTCTTATACATATCTGTGGAAGCACTCAAATAGGTAGCTTAAGATCATGAAGAAGCGCATTAGAAGTGATATAAAGGGGCTAATACCTGACACTGACAATGGAAAAGAGTTTCTAGCTTCATTAGAAGAGATGCTTAATGATCGGCGAAACAATTATGAGAAGTTTATTGCCGTAAAGCATAAGCGTAAGATTGTCTTAGAGAAAGAAAAGCTCAAAAGGTCTAGAGCTGAAGCTAAACATAATTTTGAGAATCCAAGTTGTTCCTTTTGCAAGACTAATAACCATCTGCAAAAGGACTATGATGGCTTTAAGGAATGACTCGCTCAAAATGGTAATCGTAAGTAATGAGTGATTTTAATTATGAATCCCTAAGGATTGACTTAGGTGCCATGTGCACAATATTTATTCTTCACAGGTATTTCAGAGGTTGGCAATGGGGGAGCACAAGACTAAAAAGTATTGAATGGCATAAGATGAAGCCATTGCACTATCCACTGCCATTAGTTTATGTTTTCATAATAATTGTAATCTTTGTCCATTCATGAAAGGAACATTAGTTGAGTTTCCTTATTTGTTGGTCATGTTTGGAACAACAGATGTTTTATTGTAATTGTGACGTTACTCTTTATTGATTAACTAAGTCATTATTTACAATTGCCTCTAAGTCAATATTCTGTGATGATTATTCTTATGACTATTGATAAAGAGAAGTCTGTCCAATGAGACTCTCGTCGAAATTTTGGCATCCGTCTAATAAGCCACATTTCAAAGGGAAGAAATGGAGCGTCTCATTAGAGCTAAGATACTTAATGAGCTGAGATACTTCATTGTGATAACTTCTTACTCCTATCTTGTATCAAGGGAAATTGTGTCAAATAATTGAGATAATTTGGAACTTTAGAAATCATAAGCTTCGATTCTATAGATTCGTTAGTAGGCATATTGTTTATTTACTACCTTAGTTAATGATATGCTTATTGTTTTATTTACTACCTTAATTGATGATCATTTTCATTATGAATTTGTCTCTCCAACAGATTGACCTAAAGCACATCAGTATAACTTAGTTATAAGTGCATAAGTTTCAGATCAACAAGGGGAGCACTACAAAAGAATGATCAATCCCCAATTTTAAGTATATGACTCATGGCAAACCTCTTCATAATATAGAAATGAGGAATGGAATTGTGCCCTTAATATATGTGTCCTTATTCAACTATTTTCATTACCACTTGCCACTGAGTTTGAGGAAGTTGTGTAATTCAAGATAGCTGCATTTTTATGCATTAAACGCTGCCTAGCCAACATTAAGTTATCTAATCCACATTAAGCACTAAGCTAATAAGTTTGTACCATAAGTTTGCATTAAGTTGCATAAGTGGGAGTTCTAATAGTTGAGATATTGACCTTGAGGAAATCTAGACTTATGAACTATTACTAGAAATCCAAAGGAACTCTACTCTCTCTGACTAAGAAAGATGAAGTAAACAACTGCTAATTTTAAAGTTATAAAGTTGGATACTTATAATGAGTACTGGATCGATATTATAGTGCTTATGTGAGACGATTATCATATTCTATCTCCATAGCCTATATGAACCCTTGATAAATAATATTTTTGAAATAATTACATTGGTTTAAAAGTCTACCAAATGATGATCATGCCATTTACATTAGTTAAAAGTTTATTGCATGAAAAAGGTAGATATTCTGGTACTAATTAAGGAGCCATAATGACTACACACGCCTAAACGTTTAAGTGCATTAACTATGAAATTAGTACAAATTTCTGATGGGATCAACACAGTGGACTATGGATGGGTCTATAATATTTTAAGTGATTCCAAAAGGAAGGCGGAAAGGTTCAAGCAAAGCTTGTAGTAAATTTTTCCTATGAGTTCTCCCTCTTCTGTATTTAAGAAATATTGTCATAATGCTTGTTTTCTTCTTATTATGATTTAAAAAAAATGCAATATATGGTTATAAATATTCCATGATATAATAACTTGTGTAAGAATATATACATGGCTCTACCGTGAGGTTAGTCATGGAGGCAAGTAACATGGAGTATAAACTAAAGAGACCTATTTACGAGTATAAGTAAGCATCTTGACATGTTACTCTACGATTAATGATGTGGTTTAGTGAATCAAAAGTTTATAATTGTATATACGTTAAGATCAAGGGAAGCTAGTGTGTCATCCTATTACTTTACATGGATGGTAATTTACTAGCAAATATCAATATTCATATGCTACATTTTGATGAATTATTCCTCTCAATCAATTTGACATAAAGATCAAGGTGATGCCTATTATGCTTGGGTGTTAGTACACCTGATTTGGTCCAAATTACGTTCAAGTCTGTCTCAAAGGTGATAAATGATGAAGTACTTGAGAGATATGGCATAAGTTAATTATTATCCTATGGCTAGCTTTTATGCCGAATGGCGATAAAGTTTGGGTCACTCCAAAGTCCCATAAGATAAATAAAACTGATCAGTTAAAGCTAAGTGCTTGAGCTTCAGCTGTTCGAAGCATTATATTTGCACTTGCCCTATTATACGTTACAATTGGGATATTTGGCAGAAATGAGTCAAACTCAGGATTGGACCCCTGGGAGACTATGAAGAATGCTTATGATGTATAAGAGACTAACATTGCATGCTCGACATAAGAGTCTAAGAAATTGGAGCAATTAATGAATCAGACGCTAATTTAAGCATGGTGTGTTGATACTAAGATGTCGACATTAAGTTTTATTTCATCACACCTGCAAGCTGAGCTGTTTATTTTAAGGGCTTATAATGAATATTGATGATAGCATGCTAAGGCTGTAGGCAAAGCTGTAAATCATAAGAACTTTATTCCCAATTTAGAGTGGTCCACAACTTATCCATACCACCATACTGTGTTCATCGAGATATAGTTTCCCTATGCATGTAACAACGTGTATCTGCCAAACACATTGACATAAAGTATAAGGTTGTGAAAGATAGAACCCAGGATAAGACAATTAGTGTTGACGGTGGATAACGTCAGCTTTTATTAGAACTTTAGACATGAAAGGACACATGAATACACACTAGTTTAGGGTTTTAACTGATAATTTCCACGAGTTTTGTATGTTCTGTATTTCTCAGGACTATTCCAGAAAAGCATAAAAAGGGTTAAAGAGCATAAAAGACACGAAACTTAACCGCCAAGGAAACATCATCACGAAGACCCTGGAAGGGTGTGGAAGCACCTCGACGAAGATGGGGCTGGCTGGCCCCACCCCCTAGGGTTTCGGCCCCCGCTTCTGGAGTCTTCTTCCGCCGCCTCTTAGGAGTCATCTTGGCCCTTTGTTGAAGTCGGTTTGATCCTACGGCGCACGTTCATCCTACCAGGCTATAAATAAAGGGGCAGACCCCCCCTCCCTGAAGCATCAAGTCATTTGGAGATCAAGCCATCCAAAGCCTCTCTAGTTCATCAGAGCCTCTCTAGTTCATAGCTTTAACCTAGTTAGATTAGAAGTAGAGGAGTTCTAGTTCTTCGGCGTGATCCGGAGCCTCTGGTGTCTGTCTGGAGCGCGGAGTTCGGTATAATTCTAGTTCTTTTCTCTTATTGTATTTAACATTATGATTTGGAAAACATTCTTCTTAATCTTATATATGTTCCTAATTGCAATAGTCATTGTTTACTTTGATTATATGTCTAGCATAGTTAGTTTGATCCTATTGAATTTATATAATTGCTCGTATAGAGTCCATCCAGAGATATCGTGGATGAATGATTGACAGTATGTAGACGTGGTGTTTAGATATCTTGCTTATCTGCGAGTGCACCCTGACGTGCCGGGTCATGTGGTGGATCACGTCGGTGACAGCTGCATTGAGTCCTCTGTAGTCCACCCCCCCTCCCGTACGTAGGACGAGCAGAGCGCGGTCGCGAAGGAGGTGACCCTTGTGTCTTAATATCCTCATTAGATGATGCTCCTTTACATTTAATCATGATGTAGGTAGAGCTAAAGAATGATTGCTAGATGTAATTGCACTAATCATAGTATTCATTGACGTAGTTATAGAATTACTTTAGATATTAATTCCTTTATCTATCCATTGGCTAGCTATTGTTATGACTAGATGAGCTCTGATATTTACCTATTTATGATGATAATTGATCATATTTATCCTATATATATCTTTATCATATGACTGATCCCAGCTATGAGTATGATCATAGTTATGGTTTATCTTTTACATTAGCAGTATAAGTTATAGATATAATAAGTCCTACTAAGACCTTCCCAGTGGTATAAATATAAATCGACAATCTGGTAGAACTCCCTAGGTAAAATGCTACAATGGTAATAATTATCTGTCCGCTTGCAGAACTGTTCTTATTTTATTATTTATTTATTTCTGCCTAGTTACATGGAATAATATATGAAACCTTTATTTATTCTTAGCATTCATGATAGGATTGACAACCCAGTTTATGCTAAAGAATGTTGGTATTAGATGAGTGTCTAGTTGCTAATGACAAGTTAATTATAATACCATACATTTTCTAATCTCGTCCCTAATGTTAAAATTCATAAAGTTATATTGGGCGACGTTAGTAGATGTCAACAAGCATTTTTGGCGCCGTTGCCGAGGAAGGTAGCTAGACATATTAAGAATATTGATAGACTTATACTTATTAATGTAATCAAGATAACCATTAACCCCTGCTCAAGTAGGATTACCCGTATTTTGTTTACTTTAATATCTTATGCAGGGTAATGAATGACCGGTTTACGACCTTCCGGCAAGATCCCACAAAAAGAAGAAACATAATAAATCCAAGATTGGAAAAAGAGGTCGACGTCACAAAAATTCAATTCATATCTCAAGTGACGGGAATAAAGATGCTACATCACTCACAAATTCCATCATGTGAGACATGGCAAGTATGATCAAATAAAGGTGAGAAAGTCTTACTCATGGACTTTAAATTTGATGAGTAGTTATCTTTTGCATTCCACTGCATGTTTACTTTAAATCCATATATTTACCCTATTTATTCTAAATTCTTTCTACTCATAACTTATTTAGTTCCATTCATATATCCATCTCACTTGCATTCTTATTAAAAGAAAGAAAAAAATATATATGAGCACATGAAGGCTCATGATTAGTATTTAAAAAAAATTGATCATGCTTTTTCATCTCTACCTGAATAATTCCCTACTAGTGCTTTCATGTTACCTTTGTCTGCCATAGTAAGTTTTGGTTTGGAGGTACTACATACGACCATATGAGTATTTACCAAAGGTTTTTAAATTAAGCGTGGTGCTTAGGTTAAAATGCCTTCCTTAACTAAAGCTAGACATGGAGTTTGGTTTGGTTATTGAATTAGAAATTGTTGTAGTAGACATCGGATATTTTGTCAGACTAACCCCTGCAGAAAATTTTTGAATCAAATCTGGGGAAGTCAAGAGATGAATTCACACCGAAGATGAATCAAGGCAGTAATGACTTTGCACAAGAAGACCCAGCTCATTCTTTATAAGAGGAAAAACTGTGAGTATTAATGTTTATTCATTTATCTTTCGTTGCAAGTTATCTCTATTTTGAACCATGCTAGAATGTAGCAACAACAACGTAAAACATATAATCTATGCTAAACAATCTTAAAACCATATATCATCTTATTAGCATAGAGGAAAAATCGCAAAATAGTATGGACAACAAAACCTGTATTTCAATTTCGTTATATTCCCTCGGGTATGTGTCCATTAACATTTTGCAGAAAGGAAAAATCTTTAATCTATTGGAGATAAAGTTTTACTTGAACATCAAAGAAGTTCCCCGTCCTGACTATCAAGACGCCTGGCATGTCACTAAAAGAAGAATAACTCGTTGCCATGCCAATAGAAGACAAAGACAACCAGGGAGGAACTTGAGTTTGCACCTCCAATGGACTCAAGCTCATCAACCGCAATTCAATAAAAATAAAAAAAGGTTGATGAGTGAAGAGCATGTAATTATCTGTACTTTCATCGGATGGTGAAAAGGCAAAGATCAGCAGACCACAAGCTTTCACCAACAGATGAACCGGATAAGCCTCCTCTTCCAAATAAGTTTGTCACCACTTACTTAGAAGGATGAAGACATAACGAACGTTTGTCCAAACCTCATGCAATATTTAACTACAATCAACATCTTATATCATGTTGCTAATTTATCTTGGTCACTCCTACCCTATGCCATGCTCAAACTTAACTTGCTAACGATTAAAACAAATTAAAAAAAATGCTCTTTTTGGTTCACCATACACATTCTTGGTTCTATTTGAATAAATATCTTTAGTCTTGTAAACTTTCTTGTTCTATTATAAGTATGCTTCAGAATATTACTTGAACATAACTATGAGATCAAAGCATACTTGTCTAAGAATTTGGTTGTATATGTAGACTCACCTCTCCCATATAAAAATGTTTAAATCTTATTAGGAGACTATTCATAGAATCAAGTTGAGGTTGAAGGTACTTTTCAAATAATATCATTACCTTAACCTTGTTGAAAAAAATTGAATGAAGTAATGCTGAATCATTTAAAAACTAAAGCTATAAATTAACCTTGACAAACACTATCCGTACTTTAAATTGAATATTCCTTCGGGTATGTGTTGTCTACTAACCCCTTGCAGAGAAATATATATATATATATATATATAATGAGAGAAGCAGGATGTCTGAAGAGTGAGAACAGAGTAAAAGAAAAGATGCTAATGAACAACTCAAGACGCAATGAAGGAAAGGACCATTGAATTTCATCTACCCTTTATCATGCTCCAATGATGAAGGTAACATCTTAAGGTAAGTGGTTATTAATTTCCTCTTGATCTTGGTATGCAATAAATGAAAAATACAACCATGTTAGAGTTACTATTTAAATTGATCAACATGATTAACTCAATATGATTTGTTCTCTAAGTCTGTTCATAGCGCTATTCTCTTAATCTCAGTCTTAACCAAAGTTAGAAATACTTCATCTATTATTATTAGAAAATAATAGTCATCATAAAAATTTTAAAGATGAACAGTCTTTCCAACGATTAAGTAACTTCACTCTTTATCTCACAAGTTTAAATACCATATTTATACTTCTGTATTCTCACCCATGTTATAAATGAACAATATGAATAATATCAATCTTATTGTGCCTAAAGTTAGAGAATGAATAAACCTTTGGTTCTGTTGGTGTTTTTCCACCAGTAGAGTCCATGCACTTGATCTCTACCTTGTCTTTTTGAGCAGAACACACTTCAATCAAAGTATGGGGGAGAAAATCCCTCAAATTCGATAAGTGGAAGTTCTCAACCAGTAATAATGATGCACCTAAGATTAGCTTCGAGATGCCGACAAAAGAAAGGAAGAAGGTGGCACCACCATTGGGAGCCACTAGTGGAGGCACCACCTCAAGAGCAAACCAAAGTACTTGACTAATGAATCACTGCAAAGAGCAGTCCAATTCAGAAGACTCAAAACATCGAACCCTCGCCGTGAGGTAACATCGGTAGTTATCCATTTTTTTCTTTTCTGCATTGCATGAATTATTTTCTCTTAAGTAGGTTTACTCTTCTGCATTAGCTTTGCATAGAAAATGACAAGAGTAAATAGGCATGCATTAAGCTGTATTCATGCATCTTAAAAACTTGAAGCCCCATGTGAAACCCTTGTGGTATAAAACCTGTAGGAGTACTCATTGTGGTGGCCTAAAAATAAATACAAACATAGCATGCATATTTATCTTTCTGCATATTAAACAAAATAAAAATCTTTACCGCTTTATTAGTGCATTGAAAAGAAAGACAAAAAAAATTGTACAGCTTTTATTGCATAAAAAATATTAAAGCCCCATGTAAGTAGACTTATGGTAACCCCGTAGGAATATTTGTTATGGTGGCATCAAAATAAAAATAAAATAGAATCTATATTTATTTTACTGCATCACAAAATAAAAAAATCTAAAAAGAAGAATCCTACTAAAATCTGCCAATTAATATTAGCTCATTAGAATAATCAATTACTCATCTGGCTGCCTGCTAACCCCTTAAATTCGAGCCTCGAGTTTTGATTTTCTTTCTGGAGCATAATTATGCAGGAACGATATTATGACTAAGAAGTGAGTTCATCAGTGGAGCACACTAGGACTACTACTGGCAAGCTCGCTCTGAAAATCATCAACACCAAGTATTGCAAACATCAAGTTTGGGGGAGGAGCATCCCCTAGTTATCAGGTAATTGTACCTATGCGATTATCGAGTCTGTTTTATAAAGTCATAAAATACCAAAAATATGTGGGCACATGAAGGTCCACACCTTTTAGAAAACCCCAAAAATATGTGGGCACATGAAGGTCCACACTCTTAGAGAAGTTTCCTAATTGGGTAAAGAAGCTTAAAACTTCTGCTGGAAATATAAAATCAATCACTTACCATGGAGTGGTACTAGACCTAACCCTTCTCCATGAGATTTGGTATTTTTGTTGGCAGTTGAGTTTTACAGGAAAATACAAGATCAAAGAGCTACTCAAACTGACGCCCTTACGCTTCCAATACAGAAGGATCACTCAATTTGCAACATCAAAGACCCTATCAAACATCCAGCTTGGGGGAGGGCATCCTCCAATTAAAATCCAGCTAAGTATAAGTTTCCTATCTTATTATCATTATTACTATATCGCTTTTTCGCGTGAGTTAGTAAGATAAAATTTGAAAACCAAATAAATATCTATCTGTATATTAAAGTTTGTTTAGAGTCGGTCTAGACTAGAGTTAAAAAAGAAATGATGAATATTAAAATTTTGTCTTAGAGATGATGAATAGTTGCTCTGCCATAATACTTTTTAAATGCCTAGTTTTTAAACTATGAATTCTCCCGAGTTTTAGATATTGCTGTTTTGACTTAAGAATTTACTCTGAACCTAAAACTTGTGAAGGCATAAGCTTGAGCTAAGTCTAGGTGATTGATTGATATGATACATGAAGGTTGAGCTACTATTTATTTTATTCCTAGCATTACTAAGTTCTGGAGATTTATTTTGAAAATTTAAAATCTTACATGATGGGCTCTTGTATGACAAAGTTTGAATTCCTACCAAAGCCATATGCAATACATTTAGAGTTAGGAAAACCTTTGCACATTTATGCTGCTTGCTTTGCATTGAGTTTAGTCAACCTTTGTTGTATACCTTATGAGAGTCTTATCATACTTTTAAAACCAAAATCA
Source organism: Eremochloa ophiuroides (assembly GCA_038502445.1). Classification (NCBI taxonomy): domain Eukaryota; kingdom Viridiplantae; phylum Streptophyta; class Magnoliopsida; order Poales; family Poaceae; genus Eremochloa; species Eremochloa ophiuroides. Next base: position 41,889,908 of record JAHLJS010000002.1, read on the forward strand.
CTTACATACTCCAGCCACATATGCATTATTCCTACTCTAGGAGTAAGCGCAATCATCTTTCACTTTCATCCAGATCCACCTTAAAATTATTTTCTCCTACACTGGGAGTAAACACCCAAAAATATATACCCCATAGGACAACCCCTGTTTAATTGCTCTATGTTCTTATCATTATCTCTCCAATTATTTATATTCAAAGGAGGCATATGGCTAAGTATTGAAAAAAAGAAAAGGGAGTAAAAGATGGACAAGTGTCCCAGCAATTAAAACAATATGTACTTAGATACCCGCCTCCCTATAAAAAAAAGAGAATAAAGATAGCTCATGTTTTCCCACGAAAGTTCTAAATTCCAAGAGAGAGATCTATTTCTAAAGAGCAAGAGTAGAATTAGGATTAGCCACCATATATACACCTATCCACCATATTCCACACACATGCACATTTTGATTTGATTGTATGACTTGACTCTCTGTGGATCCATTGTTTGACTTTACAATACATGAATTGCAAGTATGCTCATCCTTGTTATTGCCACTCCTATAAGCTCCACTATAATCCTTAGTTGTAGGAAGGCATAACATCATTAATGCATCAGTGAGATCTATAACTACCACATATTAAGAGACTTGAGGGTGTCATACAATTAAGCTCTGAGTTTTATTTTGAAAATTTGCAAAACTCCGGAATAATAGTACTGTGAAGAATTTGAGACATGGTGCTTGACTTGATTGTTCTGTCTTTCGATTGCTCAAGACTAATGCAAAAGCTGTAAAGCTCAATAGTTAAAGGTAAAAAGGGTAAGTTCGAGAGTTAGAGCAGTTTTGTCTAATCCGGAGGAGAATCTATGATTAAAACATGTGTACTTAAAAAGTATGAAAGCATTGTAGCAACTCCTGATCCAAATACATTAGTAATTAGGCTTAGTTTGTTTGCCAAGGGACTGGCAAACAGGTAAGTTTGGGGGTGTTGTAGACGATGGATAACGTCAACTTTTATTAGAACTTTAGATATGAAAGGACACATGAATACACACTAGTCTAGGGTTTTAACTGACAATTTCCACGAGTTTTGTATGTTCTGTATTTTTCAGGGACTATTTCAGAAAAGCATAAAAGAAGGGTTAAAGAGCATAAAAGACACGAAACTTAACCGCCAAGAAAACATCATCACGAAGACCCTGGAAGGGTGTGGAAGCACCTTGACGAAGATGGGCCCGGAAGCCCACACTTGGGCGCCGGCCGGCGCCAAGGTGGGACAGGCCGGCCCCACCCCCTAGGGTTTCGGCCCCCGCTTCTGGAGTCTTCTTCCGTCGCCTCTTAGGAGTCATCTCGGCCCTTTGTTGAAGTCGGTTTGATCCTACTGCGCACGTTCATCCCACCGGGCTATAAATAAAGGGGCAGACCCCCCCTCCCTGAAGCATCAAGTCATTTGGAGATCAAGCCATCCAAAGCCTCTCTAGTTCATCAGAGCCTCTCTAGTTCATAGCTTTAGCCTAGTTATATCGGAGCCCCTGGCGTCTGTCTGGAGCGTGGAGTTCGGTATAGTTCTAGTTCTTTTCTCTTATTGTATTTAACATTATGATTTGAGAAACATTGCTCTTAATCTTATATATGTTCCTAATTGCAATAGTCATTGTTTACTTTGATTATATGTCTAGCATAGTTAGTTTGATCCTATTGAATTTATGTAATTGCTCGTATAGAGTTCGTCCAGAGATATGGTGGATGAATGATTTGCAGTATGTAGACGTGGTGTTTAGATATCTTGCTTATCTGCTAGTGCGCCCTGACGTGCCAGGTCGTGTGGTAGATCGTGTAGGTGACAGCTGCGTTGAGTTCTCTAAAGTCCACCCCCTCGTACGTAGGACGAGCAGAGCGCAGTCGTGAAGGAGGTGACCCTTGTGTCTTAATATCCTCATTAGATGATGCTCCTTTACATTTAATCATGATGTAGGTAAAGCTAAACAATGATTGCTAGATGTAATTGCACTAATCATAGTATTCATTGACGTAGTTATAGAATTACTTTAGATATTAATTCCTTTATCTATCCATTGGCTAACTATTGTTATGACTAGATGAGCTCTGATATTTACCTATTTATGATGATGACTGATCATATTTATCCTATATATATCTTTATCATGTGACTGATCTCAGCTATGAGTAGGATTATAGTTATGGTTTATCTTTTACATTAGCAGTATAAGTTATAGATATAATAAGTCCTACTAAGACCTTTCCAGTGATATAAATATAAATCGATAATCTGATAGAACTCCCTAGGTAAAATGCTACAATGGTAATAATTATCTGTCCGCTTGCAGAACTATTCTTAGTTCATTATTTATCTATTTCTGCCTAGTCACATGGAATAATATATGAAACCTTTATTTATTCTTAGCATTCATGATAGGATTGACAACCCAGTTCATGCTAAAGAATGTTGGTATTAGATGAGTGGCTAGGTGCTAATGACAAGTTAATTAAAATACCATACATTTTCTAATCTCGTCCCTAATGTTAAAAGTTATAAAGTTATATTGGACGACGTTAGTAGATGTCAACAATTAGTATGCATTAAGTTGTCATGGATCCACTGAGGCTTACCATCCAATATATTATTTAACTATGTTGCGCACATAGATTTAATGTAAAGCCTTTGATTCTGGGTATGAGGGTCATTAATCAACCAACTCCCATTATGATTATGTGATATCCTAACAAGGTGGATTGGTATACTGTAGGTACTGTTGTTGCTTTGGCATTTATCTGGGCCGTTATAACACATCACCTCTATGTACTATTTCTACTAAGTGTGGACTTATGATGACCTTTCGATCAAAGGAGAGAATGTTGGAAAAGTGATCTTGGTCAAGTGAATATGGGCCAATGGCTAAAACTGTTAAAAGATCAAGTCTAAGTGGAGCATGCAGCTCCTCCGTGTTCCATGATCGGTGGCGCCCCTAACAACCAAAGGTTGTGGCCCCAAGCTGAGCGGCACTATAAATAAGGGGAGACGGTCACCTGTGTAAGCCAACGCATGCACAAGGTGAACCACTCAATCCCCAAAACTGACTACCCGATCCTAAGGGTGCCGTATCAGCTTGAAGGCCACCGCCGTCTTTCTTTTCCCTCACCGGCGTCCAGAGGATCTTGGCATTTCCTAGTCGGCACCACCGATTCACTGCAGAGGGCATCGGATCTTCTTCAACCCTCTCTGATCGGCCCCTACCAATGGTGGACTCCCGTGAAAATTTCGGTCAGTCTATCAACCACTAACGTGTTCATGTTGACTACATTAATGATCCTGTGCCTTATATTCTGTAATTCTAATAGATTACACTGCACATAGATTGGCAGAACGAAGTAAGTAAAAAAAATTCAGTTTTGCAAGGCTTTTAGTATGTATTGCTCTGCAGCTTAACTGATGTGTTCTCATGGTTCCAAATTTAGGCTATCAAGGCCAAGGAGAGGGTCCTCCGTTCATCAGCGCAAACATAGTACTGTTACCTTTGGCATTGCTCAACTAATTCAGCTCTATTTTAAACCCTTCATCATGACATGAAGTTGGAGAAGGAAAAAGAGGTGTTCTACTTTGAAATTAACTCCAACTAGGCAACTAGTGCCTGTCCTGCCTTCGTATAAAATTTGAGTGGCGGCCCATTACCCATGGTCCTCTGCAGGTATATTTTCTATGAAAACAGAATTTAAGTGGAGACGTGTGCCCTCTGCTCCTTATGTATTGGGTTGGGTCTGCCACTGCCTGCTGTGCTCGTCGCGATGAGCCCTTATGGTCATGCGTGTATTTTTATAGTGTATTTTCTGGCATGTATATATGCCCTGGGCTGGTGGCCGGGCTCCCTTGCTGGTGCCGCTGAAGTATGGTTATGTACAAAACCTTTGTTCTCAAATTAAAAAGAACTAATTAGGTAAATAAGGTGGAGAGCAGCGTCATTTAGGACTTAGGATTATTTTAATTTAAATTAAAATTATTCTAGTTGTCCAATTTTGCTTGCATATACGTGCTATTTTGTATTAATTTGTTGAAGTACTAATAATGGTTGAAACCACGTATAGTTTCTATTATTTCTATTGATTTATGTAGACACTATATATAGGAACTATATTTCTAGTAGATAGTTTTTACAGAATAATAATTTTGTCCAATCACATGTCTTTTCTCTCCCTCATCTACTTATCATATCTCTTCGTTGTTTATAACCATTTCATTGTCTTTCTTCTTTAATTGGAGGACAACATCATATTTTTACTTAATTGACATCCTAACTAATGAACAGACAAACCATGTGGTGTTAATGGTCTATTTGGATCCTAAAAATTAGCAGCTAAAATTAGTACTAATAGATTCAAACAGAGCTATTAATGGTTGAAACCACATATAGTCTATTATTAACTGAAAGGTTACTAACTATTAGTCAAATTAACAGATTTGATGACGCTAATAGGTGCTACTGGTCCATATGCACCTTCAATTCTATATCCAACATATTAGTAGTTGGATTCAAGGAACCCCTATTAAAAATTAGCTAGCTAAAAATTGCCAACTATATATTAGCTATTAACTAGCTAATTTATTGTACTAATACATCCAAACATACACATAGCATAACGCTGTGTCTCGCTCAAGCTCTATAAAACTTCTGGCTCCGCCACTGTGCTAATCGATGCTTGCTGATCTTCAAAATGGACAGTTCGCGCGGCAAGTGTGTATACTACGTTGGCAGCCATCTGAATCTAATTGTGATTGCCCACGCCGGATTCTACGCGGCCGATAAATAGCACTGCCTTATTATTTTTTTACTGTTGTGTATGTACGTATATACATGTGGATCGTACATCGTAGAGATACTATATGACAACCCGCTAGAACTAGAAGCACACACACATATATAGGTCACGCATACAGAAGATGTGTGCGAAAAGCTCGACGCATGGCGACAGTCTGACTGACGATCAAGTTCAAATCTGAGCAGCACGATCGCCGGGGCGTGGCTCTGGCTCGTCGCCGCCCCATCTGGAGGGGCAGAAGGTGATGACGTACTCGTTGGCGTAGCAGCCGGTGGGCGTGGCGGCGGTGGTGTCGTAGGCGTAGCTGTAGTATGCCGGGCAGGCGTCCTTGAAGAGGCGCGAGTACACGGTGCCTCGGCACGTCGCCGGCGTCGCGTAGGCGCCGCGGCAGCAGAAGGCGTCCAGCCCGAACGCCAGGCACGCGCTCTTGCACGCCACCACCACCGTCGTCTTGCCACCGCCGCCGGCGATCACCTGCAGCTCCGGCGGGCACACCGCGTTCACGTCCTTGGCGCAGCCGGCGATGGCGCACTTGTTCTTCGGGTCGCCGGAGCCGGACACGGCGGAGACGGCGACGGGGAGGTTGTAGCCGTCCACCAGGCTGACGTCGTAGGAGCTCCCCTTGGCGGGGTCCTGGTGCAGGCTCACCTCGACGAGCGTGGCGGGCGGCGCGCCCACGGAGCCGTTGCAGGCGAGCCGGCCCTCGCAGTCGCCGGTGAGGCAGCCCGAGGCGCCCATGCCTCCGGCGCCGTTCGCGGTGAAGTTGCACCCGGTGCGGGCCCAGAAGCGGCCGTTCCAGGTGCCCGGCGCCACCACGCGCCTCGACTTGCCCGGCGGCACGTAGAAGCCGCCGCCGGCGAGCACCGGGTGCCCGGTGTTGGGCGCGGACGCTGGCCACAGCGGGAACGGGCACCTGTTCGCCACGTGGAAGACGACGGAGTCGGCCACCACCACCATGGGTCCTGCTCCTGCACCCATCAAACTAAAAAGAGCCATGACGACCGCGCAGGACAGGAGCGGATGACGAGCGCCGGAGGTCCACGCCGACGCCGCCATCTCTTCACCACCGGACGAGAGATATGAGTATGACGACGACGCGAGGGGACGGAGATTTATACGTGGAAGAGTGCCAAACATGCTTCTTTTCTTTGTCTTAACGAAGGCCCAAGCTAGCTTTAGGCTTAGGATGGCCTTTGTAGGTGTGACTTGCATCGCAATGGAAGCAAAGGCCGCCATGATTGGGAGAACGAGAACAGGGGAGCGAGGTGACGAGGCCGGCTACCAGAAGAGGCTGCAGGCGTCCACCATGTATAGTAGTGCATGCAGGCGCGCTCTAGCGAAGAGAAAGTACGCTACCCCACTAATGACTTTGAGATCATATTCTTTCTGATAGAGGTAGCTTTTTCATAAACCACCTTTAAAATGGTTCTAGAGACAGCCAGCCTATCTTCAACAAAATCAATTTTCAAAAGCCAATTGGTATTTCTGACGCCCACAATTACAATTGTACTCTGTTTCCAGAGATGGCCCACGTTTTCAACCGCCTCAAGATATATACTCTCCCTCTCTCTAAGTAGCCAACAACTCAGTGTTTTGGAAGGCCCTAGCACTTGATTTTTTTTTCAATATATTTACGTTGTCTTTCAGTTATATTTACATTGTTTATATATATATATATATATATCAAATTTGAGATTACAAATATATGTCTTTCAGTGTTCTGAGATTGCAGATATCAGAGAAATATATGTTATTCTTTTAAAAAAATACAAAATATTTTTATGGATTGCAGATAAAAGAAAGATGCATGTTAAATTGTTGACAAAAGCCATAACAACATACCAAAACGTTGCATGTGCGTGCAGCCTTTTCTCTGCACAGACGCGGCTGCATGCACCGCCTGCATCCTCAAGCGAGCACCAGGTTGTGAATCGCATAGCCGAAATTCGCATGCTGGAGCCGGATGAGACAAGCGAGTGTTCTATAGCTTTCCTTTTTAAGGGTTCTTCTCCTCAACTTTCGCTTTGGCTTCTCTAATGGAGACCTACCAAACTTTTTGTACGAGAAGGCTGGAGCCATTTCCCTTCAAAATAACTTTGGCTCCTTCAAAGAAGCCCCTCAAGTCGCTATGATATTTATGGCCAAATTTTAACTAGGTTATACAAAATATTCATAACATTTGCATCTTCGTATATGTTTATTAAGAAAATAAATTCAACAATTTATTTAATGTTATTAATTATGTACCATAAATACTAATATGTTATTGTATGTATTTAATTTTTTGGGGGGAATTATATGTATTTAGTTGTATGTTTGACTTCTTGACAAGTATGATAGTTTAGGCCTGTTTGGGATGGCTCCGAGCAGCTCTACTCTAAAACTCTAGGTGTAGTTGACTCTAGAGCTGTTATTATCTAGAGCGTGTAACCAATGACAATTGCGGGTAATTTTCTTCGAAACTCCTTGTCTAGAACCGGCTCCAAAGTTTCATGGAGTTGGAAAAGAGGTGCTCCAGAAAATTGAATTGGAGCTCTAAGAACTCCACGGAATAGGCTGCTACAAAGTTAGGGTGTTTCGCTAGTTGGAGCCAGTTCTAGCCTGAAGTTGGACTCTGGAGCCATGTCAAATAGACCCAAAATAGTGGGTGGTGCCATCCAGCTAATGAACCACAAAACCAGACTGACCAGATGTAGTAGACGAGAGGCCTAGGCTCTGTTCACTGGAGTTGAAAAAAGGGTAATTTCGATTGATGCTGATTTATTGTGAGAGAAAAACACTATTTTAGGCTGAAAAATAAGCACCGATAAGATAAGATGAAGCGAACAGAGCTCTACTAGACGATAAAAGTCGTGTCTAAGGTTGCGTTTAGTGCCCAAAATTTTTGGAAAGTTTGGGCGTTAGTATTTTCGTTTGTATTTGACAACTTTTATCTAATCATGGTCTAATTAGATTCAAAAGATTCGTCTTAATATGTACAGATAAACTGTGCAATTAGTTATTTTTTTACCTACATTTAATACTCGATACATGTGCCGCAAAATTGATATGATAATTTTGGAAATTTTTTTGAAATGTTGGGAACTAAACAGGACCTAACTCCAATAGGAAACAACCATTCGTCTCAGCAACTAGCACACCGCCATCTTAAAAGGACCCGGCGTGGCGGCATTGAGCCGTTGGTCCTGCAATTCCCCGAGACTTCGAACGAGGTAATCTTCTCTCTGCACCTGCAATCCTCGAGAAGCCAAGACTTCGAACGAGGTAATCTTCTCTTTATCCCTCCGCATGTATCTGCCATTGTTTGACGTCGAGTCCGGCATCGATCAGATGGCAGCGACGTGACCCAAACGCCACCGGTAGACCCCGTTGGCCCGTTGGGAGAGAGAGTCAGATGGAAACGGGCTTGTCCGTTGGCACTCCTCGCCGTCGGCGTCGCTGCAGGTGCTGGAGGCGGCGTCGGCGGCAGGGGTTCCGAGTCTCAGCAGCGCGCCCCTTCCCCTTTGTCGCCTATCCCTCACCCTTTTTTTTTTTTTTTTTTTTTTTTTTTTTTTTTTTTTTTTTTTTGAGTTCGAGGGCCAACCAAGCCCTAGGTCTTTCACATATTGATAAAAGACCAAACAGCAAGTCAATTACAGCAAAAACCGCAAAGCCACATTCCTCTAACATCCCTGATGAAGAGCGAAAAGCATAACAAAGCGCGGAGCAAAACAGTAAGACAGCGGCAACGGTGTTCTACACCAATTCCATCGCTACCTCTACCTCATGCATTTCAGGTAACTCCAGCAGAGAATTGATCTGGCCTCCAGTCTTCAGTTGCTCCGCAGTGAGGAGTAAGGTAGACAAAGCAGAGTCTTCGTCGCCCCTTTGATCTTGCTCACGATCGTTAGTAATTGCTCCTTCTTTTCCGGCTGGTACAGAATTGCCCAATTTTGCAGAACTCCCGCGATCCTGAAGAGTAGCATGTCCATGCCTCTCCAGTTGGAATTCTGAAAGCAAAGCTCATTCCTGAGTTTCCATAAACACCACAGTACAGCAGAGGTAATAGTGTTTAAAATACCATGTTTCTTATTACTCAACCAAAATTTTCCTACTTCAACAATATTGATTCCAATTCTAATGTTTGCTACCTCTGAAATAACATCCCAACATTGCTTGGCAACCAAATACTCAAAAAAATAAATGGCACACAGATTCTTCCTCTGTACAGAAGAGGCAGGTGGTATCCTCCACCTTCCTTCTTTTAGCTAAATTGTCCCTTGTGAGGACTTTGTTATTGATAAGGAGCCAAAGAAAACAGTGAACTCTAGGGGGAGCCTTAATACTCCAAATTGCAGAAACATGAACAGGAGTGATCCCCTGGAAATTGATGATTTTGTAAAGGGATTGGGAGGAATAAGTACCATTAGAAGAAAATTGCCAAATCATTTCATCATCATTTTCTGAGAGCTGAATAGTGGAGACTAGCTCTACAATTTCCAGCCAAAGGTTATACAGCTCATGATCGATAATTCTCCGAAATGAACATTTTAAGTCGACACCATCCCAAAGATCAGCTATAATTTTATTCTTCTCATTCACAATTCTATAAAGGTCAAAACTGAATAGCTAAACAGGAGGATCCTAACCAGTTGTCCTCCCAAAGTCTAATTCTCTTACCATTACCCACTTGCCACCTATAACCCATCCTTGCAGTTTGGGCAGTCCACATAAAACCTTTGAAAAAATTGGAAGAATCATTGGACTTGGCTAGAAAAATGTTTGGGTTGGCTGTATCATATTTGAAGTCAATCAGCTCTCTCCACAATTTCTCTTTATCATTCTTATATCTCTTTAACCAAGAAGCTAACAAACAAATATTTAAATCCCTAAGATTGGGTATGCCCAAACCTCCAAAGTCCTTATGCATAGTTACGATCTCCCAATTAGCTAGATGATACTTATGATTACCCTCCATATCATTCATTCCGAAGGCAGTTTGCCATGTGACAACCCTCACCTTCTTTATTACCCCCGAGCCAAATAAGAGACTCCGAAATTCAAACCCAAATCCCATCATCCTCCTGCTCGTTCATCTAGAAGGGGCCTCTTGGCCTCCCGTTTATTTTAAAAGAAAAGTAGCAAAAGGAAAGGGCTAAGCACCAGACCGTTTTCTCTCCCCTGCTACTTCCTAAAATTATTCAGACTTAATCTAGATACTTCTTACCTTGAGCTGCCTTTTAGTAGGTTTCGTAGTTCACTTCATCAGTGAGGAAACTGATTACTAGTGCAAAATATTGCATGCTTAGGGTGTAGAGCATAATTGATAAAATTTCTGATGATCATGTAACTGAAATGTTTATCAATCTTTTTGTGAGTGCATAGGAACTGGAGCATGGCACCAGCTGCTGATCCTGCTGCTGCTGTGCTCTTTGCTGGGGTATCGCTTGTACTAGGCATCACCTGCCGTCATCTCCTCCGTGGAAACCGTGTTCCCTACACGATAGCCCTCCTTGTCCTGGGCGTTGCCCTAGGATGGCTAGGTTTGTCTCACCCTTTTCCATCTATGAACGGAAAATTCTGGTTTTCTTTTCTCTAAGAATTAATCTTGTCAGTTCTGGAATATTTATTTCTTGGGCATGCAGAATACGGGACAAGTGGTGGTCTAGGCAAACTTGGAGCTGGCATTCGTATATGTGAGTTTACCTTGGCTACATGTTTTATGACCGGAAGCTACACAATACTTGCAAATAAATTGTGTGACTAACCACTTGCTAATTATTGTTGAAATGAGTAATTGGATTATTGGGCTAACCCTAGAAGGGTAGCTATATAGCAGTACATACATGGGCCTCATGGGCTTAGCCTCATGGGCCTAATATACACACTCCAACACCCCCTCGCAGTCTGGACTACCGGCGCAGCGGAGTACAAAACTGGACAAGAAAGAAAACAAGCACAACATACAGGACCCCCCCGTAGCCACAATTAGCCACTGGTGATGTTGAGGCTGGAGCGAAACTCGGAGAAGGTCGAGGGAGGGAGGCCCTTGGTGAAGATGTCCGCAAACTGGGAGGTGGTCAGGACGTGAAGGACTCGGACGTCGCCGATGGCCACACGGTCGCGGACGAAGTGAAGGTCAATCTCCACATGCTTGGTTCTCTGGTGCTGCACAGGGTTGGTGGAGAGGTAGACCACGCTGACGTTGTCGCAGTAGACGAGCGTGCTCCTGGCGAGGGGGCGGTGAAGCTCAGCCAGGAGCTGGCAGAGCCAAGCGGCCTCGGCCATGCCGTTGGCAACAGCGCGGTACTCCGCCTCGGCACTGGAGTGTGAGACCACCGGCTAGCGCTTGGACGACCAGGAGACAAGGTTGCCGCCCAAGAAGACAGCGTAGCCGGAGGTGGACCAGCGGGTGTCCGGGCAGCCCGCCCAGTCAGCGTCGGTGTAGACCACAAGCTCGGCAGAGGAGGACCGGCCGAGAAGCAGCCCATAGTCGAGAGTGCCACGGAGGTACCGGAGGAGCCGCTTCATAGCAGCAAGGTGGGGCTCCCGTGGAGCATGCATGTAGAGGCACAGCTGCTGCACGGCGTAGGCGATGTCGGGGCGGGTGAAGGTGAGGTACTGGAGTGCACCAACAAGGCTCCGGTAGGAGGTGGAGTCCTCGGGCCCATGCAGTGGACCCGCAGCCTCTGACAGCTTGCCCTGAGTGTCGACGGGGGTAGAGCAGGGCTTGCAATTAGTCATCCCAGCTCGCTCCAGGATGTCACAAGTGAACTGGCGCTGGTGGAGAAACAAGCCCGAAGGTCGGGGCTCAACAGTGACACCGAGGAAGTGATGGAGCGCACCAAGATCCTTCATGGCAAATTCCACCTGGAGAGAGGCAATGATGCGCTGGACCAGGGACTGGCTGGAGGCGGTGAGAACAATGTTATCCACATAGAGGAGCAGGTAAGCAGTCTCACCCCCGTGGTGGTAGATGAACAGCGAGGTGTCGGACTTGGCCTCCGTGAAGCCAAGAGTCAGTAGGAAGGTAGCAAACCGATAGTACCAAGCCCGAGGTGCCTGCTTGAGACCGTAGAGAGACTTGTTGAGCCGGCAGATCAAGTCAGGACGAGAGGAATCCACGAAGCCTGCCGGCTGGCTGCAGTAGACAGTCTCGGTCAGAGTGCCATGGAGGAAGGCATTCTTGACATCCAGCTGATGCACAGGCCAGGAGCGCTCGAGAGCTAGTGAGAGAACCGTGCGGACGGTAGCAGGCTTCACCACTGGACTGAAGGTCTCATCATAGTCAACCCCGAGCCGCTGAGTGAAGCCCCGGAGAACCCAACGAGCCTTGTACCGCTCCAGGGAGCCATTGGCTCGGCGCTTGTGCGTCCAGATCCACTTGCCAGTGACCACATTGGCACCAGGCGGGCGTAGCACCAGGTCCCACGTTTGGTTGGCCAGAAGGGCTGCGTACTCCTCTTCCATCGCACGGCGCCAATGAGGATTCGCCAAGGCGTCACGGACAGAAGAGGGCACAGGGGAGACCTGCGGTGCCCTGGGCGTCGCTGCAAGAGCCCGGGGCCGCAGGACGCCGGCCGCGTGCCGCGTCACCATGGGGTGAACGTGACGCGGGTGTCGGTGAAGAATCGGCTGGTGGTACACCGGCGGCTCGGCACGAGCAGCTGGAAGTGGTGGGGACGGCGGTGTGGGCGTCGACGGAGGAGTAGCCACCGTAGGTGACCTCGGCGGCGAGGGCGGTGGTGGCAGCGGCACCGTGGCCAGCGGGGCCGGCCGCACGCGGCGCTGGTAGACACACACCGGGTGGGCGAAGCGTGCCGGAGTCTCCGAGGTCAGCTCCTCCGGCCCCGCACGGGGCGCAGAGACAGGCGGAGGACCAGAGGGACCAGAGGGCGGTGCCCCCGGACCAGAGTCGGGCGCGGCCGGACCCGCGGAAGACGCTGGGTCAGCCGGCGACGCGAGCGGCGGAGCACGACCTGTAGGACAAAACGGAAAGGGTGGCTGAACCACCGCATCAGTGGGAGATAGGAAGGAAAGGTCAAGGTCGGAGGTGGAGGGAGGTGTGGGGGTGGTGGAGAAAGGGAAGACGGACTCGTCAAACACCACATGATGAGAGATGAGGACACGGCGAGAGGTGAGGTCATAGCAACGGTACCCCTTGTGATCCAGGGAGTACCCGAGGAAAACTCACAGGGTCGAACGGGGTGCCAGCTTGTGTGGAGCAGTGGCAGTGGTGTTAGGGTAACACGCACACCCGAAGACACGAAGGTGATCGTAACGAGGTGGAGTACCGAAGAGAGCGTGGTGTGGTGTGGGAGCTGGACAGGCAGTGGAAGGTAGGCGGTTAAGGAGATAGGTGGAGGTATGCAGGCTCTCGGCCCAGAAGCGGGCAGGAAGAGAAGCCTGGAGGAGAAGAGTGCGCACGGTGTCGTTCGTGGTGCGAATCATGTGCTCTGCCTTGCCATTCTGGGAGGAGGTGTAGGGACAAGACATGCGCAACTGGACACCGTGAGTGAGGAAGAAGTCCCGAGAGGTGGAGTTATCGAACTCACGCCCGTTGTCACACTGAATGGCCTTGACGGTAAGACCAAACTGAGTAGACACCCAGGCGAAGAAGTGACGAAGCGTGGGAAATGCCTCAGACTTAGCACGCAGGGGAAAAGTCCAGGAATAATGAGAGAAATCATCAACTATGACAAGATAATATGTATAACCAGAAATGCTCAACACAGGTGATGTCCACAGATCACAGTGTACAAGATCAAAAATGCGGGTCGCATGAGAAGAAGAGGTGGGAAATGGAAGACGAACATGACGACCCAACTGGCATGCATGACGTAAGTGCCCATCGTTAGCCCGAGTACATGGTATGTCGGAACTACGACTAAGCTGCATCAAAACATCACGGCCAGGATGTCTGAGACGGCGGTGCCAGGTAGTGGAAGAAGTGGATGCAGCGAGAGCAGCGGACGAAGTGGAAGCCGAATCCGAAACGGTAGGAGCAGAAGAAGGAAGCCGAAGCGTGTAAAGGGGCCCCGTGCTGTCACATCGGAGGAGAGGACGCCGGGAAGCCAAATCCTTCACAGTAAGACCAGAGGAGTCAAACTCAACAGAACAAGAATTGTCAGCAGTAAAACGACGAATGGAGTGGAGATTGTGGACCATAGAAGGAGCAATAAGAACATCAGGGAGACGAAAATAGCCAGGAGTGGTAGCGGAACCCACGGAAGTGACAGGAATACAGGAACCATTTGCGACCATGATGGAGGAAGGAAGAGATGAAGAAGGAGGATGGACAGCCGTGAGTATACCGGGGTCAGACGTAGTGTGGTAGGTGGCACCCGAGTCGGCGACCCAGTCAAGCCCGGTGGGAGGAGTCAAGCCCATGGTGCTGAAGGAGCGGGCCATGGCTGTCGCATCCCAACCGGGGGGTCCTGGCGGCGACTGGGAAGGCAGGGTCCATGGAGCACCCCCAGGTGGTGGAGCCCACGGAGCGGCCGGGACGGCACCGGCGAGCATGGCCGTCGGGGGGCGAGGATCACCACCGGCACCCTGGAAAGGCCACATGGAGATGCGCCCGGACCAGGGGTTGCTGAAGGAGGGCCAGGGTGCACCCCCCCGCGGTGGCGCGGGCGGAGCCCCACGACCAGAGCCTGAACCACGCCCTCCGCGTCGACGACGGCCGCCACGGCCCCCTACCCCCGCTCGGCCCGGAGGGAGGAGGACCAAGAAGAGACGACGGTGCCCGTGTGGACGTACGCGGCGGAGGAGCGGCTGCAAGGGCAGTCGAGGTGGACGAGGAGCCCGGCGTGGAGAGGGAAGCAGGCTGGACGCCCTGGGTGAGCTCCTCCATGACGAGGTCATCACGGACCTGCAGGAAGGAGGGGAAGGGCCGCTGCCGGGTGATCCAGGTCCGGAGGTGGCTGTAGCGGTCGCTGAGGCCGCGGAGGACGTTGAGGACCAAGATCCGGTCCTCCACGGGCCAGCCAAGGTCACCGAGGGAGTCCGCCATGGCCTTCATCCGGCGGCAGTACTCGCCGACGGAGAGGTCGCCCTGGACGAAGGTGCGGAAGCTGGCGTCGAGACGTAGAGCCCGGGCCTCGGCGTTGCCCAGGAACTGGCCCTCAAGCGCCAGCCAGGCACGACGAGCGTCGGGTGTGTTGCGGACGAGGTCGTGGAGGTCGGTGGTGATGATCCCGAGGATCCAGGAGAGGATGCTGTCGAGACGATGCCACCTGGGGGTCTGAGCCGCAAGCAGGGCGTCGAGGAGGACATGGTCGTCAAGGGTGTAGCGGCGGAGGGTGAGGACGACCATGTCCCGCCAGCGGGCGTAGGAGGATGACTCCGGGTCGAGGACGACCGTGACCAGGTTGCGGATGTTCTGAACACCGCCGGCCTGGTAGTGGAGCTGCGCCACGAGCGGATCCGCCGGATCGGGGATCTGGAGAGGTGACACGCGGACGGCGCGCGAGTCGGAGGAGGCGGCGGTGGAGTCGTAGTACCCCGGGTGGCCAAGGAGCTGCTCCGCCTCGGCGAGCTGACGTGCCAAGGCAGCAGCCGCCTCGCGCTCCCGCTCCAAGGCGAGGGCAGCCGCGCTCACGTGTGTCGCACCTTCGGCGGCGGCAGCCCGAGCGGAGAGAAGAGCAGCGGCGTGGTTGGGGTCGAGGAGGAGCGCGCCCGGGGCCCCAACAGCGCCGTCCAGAAGGCCGGGCGTAGGCAGGGGTGGCGCAGGCGGCGGCGGCTGCAGGAGCTGCGCGGGCTGGGGCGGCTGCAGGGGCAGGCTCGCAGCCCCGGGCGGCGGCTGCCAGGGCGGCCTCGGGCGGCCCCCGGCGGCGGCTGCGCGGCCAGGGCGGCCCCCGTCGGCGGCGGCGCGCCCAGGGGCTGGGCCTCCAGAAGGGGTGGCGGCGCGGGCCCGCTCGGCCGGGGCGCCCGGAGCGGCGGCGACGGCGGAGGCTCGCCGGGCGCCGGCTGGCTGGAGGCACCAGCAGCACCGCCGGCGGCCATTAGGGCCACGGCAGGTGGCCGGCCGGCCGCGATCTCGGCCCAGGAGGAGTAGCGGAGGGGAGGGAAGATGGAGAAGTAGGAGGAGGAAGAGGGAGGAGGAGGCCGGCCGCCGGCCATGGTGGCCGGAGAAGGCAGTGGCGGCGGCGGCTGGGTGGGAGGGAGGGAGGGGAGGAGAGAAGAGAGACTTAGCTTGATACCATGTTGAAATGAGTAATTGGATTATTGGACTAACCCTAGAAGGGTAGCTATATAGCAGCACATACATGGGTCTCATGGGCTTAGCCTCATGGGCCTAATACACACACTCCAACAATTATGTTTCCAAAATTACAGGGGCGGGCATAAATCCTGACCTTCTCTTGGCTGTTTTTCTTCCTGCTCTTCTATTTGAAAACTCTTTTTCAATGGAAGCACACCAAATAAAGGTACCTTTTAAGTTTGTCTATCTATGATGAAATCTGAATGGATTCATTAGAAGTTTAGAACTATGCCCCTTTGCTGCCGACTCTTTCTGTGTTTGAATCAATCAAATTCAAGTAGCTATTTAACTCTTACCGGATGATTCTGCTTGGATCTCTTTCCTAGCCAATTTTCTGATGTAGGTTGTGAATATCACTTTCATCTTCATTAAAATGCTTTTTTTTACAGAGATGCATGGTACAGATGTTGTTACTTGCTGGTCCAGGTGTTGTAATATCAACATTTATCATTGGCACTGCTGTAAAGGTTTGTTTACATTTATAATGGACATAACCAGCATCTTTAATGCTTCAAATTGATACTAGCTATTTCATTTGCAACAGCTTACTTTTCCTTATGATTGGAACTGGAAAACGCCATTATTGTTGGGTGGCCTGCTTAGTGCCACTGATCCTGTTGCTGTCGTTGCATATCTGAAGGAGCTAGGAGCAAGTAAAAAGCTCAGCACAATTATTGAGGGAGAGTCTTTGATGAATGATGCGTACGCTTCCATGACCCTTTAGTTTCTTCATCGATTTTAATATACCTTTCGTTTTTGCTTGGCTAATTGTCTGTTTTTTCTTTGGATAAATTCCATTTATGAAAATGAAAACACACACTTGTATACATAATTCGACTGATATGGTGACATGTTTAAAATGGTCCTTAGAGTTTGAGTTATTGAAAGCTTATATTTAAATTATCTCTATATAATACAATTACTTGTGACAGCACATCTATTACTCTTTATTTAAGGGATTCTACTAACAATTCCTAAAGCTTTAGAGAACTCGCTTAATTTGTGTGTTTCCTACGAGGGATATTTCATGAGATAACAATATAGAATCCAATAAAGTTCTCATTTTCCTTCCCGAAATGAGACGCTGTAACCTGACATTACAAGAAAGGCCTACACTAACAGCATAAGAAAAATCCCCTGAAACATTTTGTGACCGTGCTGCAAATATAACCTTGTTATTGATGAAAGTCAAGATCAGGATTCAGTCAACTACTGATCCTGAGCTGCCAATGTCTTCATGGTATTGATTTCTTTGTTGTTGAGATTTGCTTATGTTAGCACCAGCTAATTGAGGTGATAAGGAAAGGAAAGCTTATTAAAACATTTCGATTTTTTTTTTCTCTCGAACAATGCAGGAAAACTTTTCGATTTTGTAAAATTTGCATATGTACCATTGTTAAGTTTTTTTTTTTGAACTGCTATTTATAGTAAACAAGCACACATTCTCCAGGGTTTCGATTGTTGTCTTTCAGTTATTCTATCGTATGGTGCTTGGAGGAAGTTTCAATGCAGGGTCAATAATAGTGTTCTTAACAGAAGTTTCACTTGGATCGTATGTGCAATTTTTCTCCTATAATTTCCATACTTTCCAATATGGCTATCAGGTTTTTATTAATAACTGGTACCCTTTTCTTGGCAGTGTTGCACTGGGCCTTGCCTTTGGAATTGTTTCATTGCTATGGCTGCGCTTTATTTTCAATGATACAATCATAGAGATGACGCTTACTCTTGCTGTGAGCTATATTGCTTTCTTCACTGTAAGATAATGATCATATCCAACCTCTCTTACACCTTTTCATGGGTACATGATTTTCTCAGTTTCATGAAATAGCTGGCGGAAAATGGAACAGCTGTTAGTATCAGTACTGTAATAATGTTCCGTGGCAGATCCTTTTGCCATATTGCTTGAGATGCATTTCTGCCCTGAATCTGGATATAAGTGTCAGCCAAGAAGCTGTGATCTTTTTTTAAATGTTTTTCTTATATTTGCTAATATCAGGCCCAAGATGCACTGGGGATATCTGGTATTTTGACCGTCATGTTTTTGGGAATGTAAGTAGAACTTGTCTTCATAATCTTGATTTGCATATACTTAACATCGTTCTTCGAGTGTTAACTTGTCAAACTGGCAGGTTCTTTGCAGCTTTTGGCAAAACTGCTTTCAAAGCTGACAGTCATCAAAGTTTGCACCATTTCTGGTATGCCACTTTATGTTCTTAGTAAAGACCAAGATTCTGAACAGATCACATATGTTAGTTCACCGTTTCTTATGTATTACATCAGTTCCTTAATACCAACTTTCTCGTAAGCATTATCGGGACTCAGAATTGTACATTTAAATCTACTGAAGTACATGTGCTTTACTACATTTACATTTAAGTGTATAATACATGTCCACCTGTGTTTTTCCTTGCAACACACCCACATGCACCTCTATTGATATTTGTATGTTAATAGACAATATAGTTTTTTCATCTTAAAGTGGCCTTGGCAGCAGTATATTGTATTTCCCAATCTCTTTTTTTTTCTCGAGCACGAAGGAGAACTGCGTATCATTGTATTAATAGTAGAAGGGTGGAGTCATACAGAAAGACCCCAACACTCTAGAGCGACACTTAATCGCCTTTTACAACTAAGGACGACCCGAGACCCTAGACCTGGGCAACCTAACCAATTTCCCTAGGCCCTAGCCGAGAGAGAGGCAAGGCCCTTGGCTCCTGCCAAGGTCCACAAGTGTGCCTCATCCCTGGGCCATAGCCATCATAATGGCAATAGGCGCTGCCCCTGTAGGAAGATAGAATTGGTGGAAATATTGGATGTATTTCATTGTGCCTCATGGGCTGATTATATAGGGTACGTGGGTAGACAATGTGGTACTATTCCTATTTACTCTAACATCCCCCTGCAGTCACAGCGGGGGCGCTACATACGGTGAGACTGGAGAAAGCTAAAGCTAACATCCCCCCGCAGTCAGAACAGTCGATGCGGTGCGTGTGCTGTGGCTGGAGAAGCGATGAGTCCTCAAGCAAGGCTGTTGCCCTTTGTGCCGATGTCGAGGTAGCCGAGCGTGAGGGCGCAATAGCCGTGGTCTAAGAAGCTATGCTGAAGATGGCCGAAGTTGACGTAGTTGTGGTCTGATTGCCATGTCGATGGAGCTGCAGGCGCACAAGGGGCGCCGTGAAGATGACGGAGACGCGTCAAGGCAGTCGTCGTGGAGTCGATGCAGCCAGGGCCGTCGTAGACGTAGAAGAAAGGTGACGATGCAATCGAGGCAGACGGGGTGGGACGGGAGGGTCGATGCCGAAGTCACGGCGCGAGTAGCGGCAACTCGATGACGAAGACCCAATCAGCAAAACGAAGACCTTGTGCAGATGAACGGCACAACAAAGATTGTGCAGCACAATCATCGATGCATAAGGGACGGCGATGTAAATGCAAATGCAACGGCGCGGACACACGGGCAGAGGTACTGTGGCCCGACGAGGCGACATAGCAGCAGCCTTGTTGCTCGGAGAAGATGCGCTTAGTACTCGGCGGACGTCACGGGAGCCAGTGGATCACGCACACCAGCTGATCAGACTGGGTATGCGCGAGCCGAGACGACGGTGGTCGAAGTCGGTGGAGACGTCCCGATCGGTGGAGGCGACGACAAGTCGGCGAAGGACAACGTGCGGACGAAACGGGGGCGGTGCAAACGGGCGTCCCCTAGAGCGCCGTCCATGTCGCCATGCCGACAGTCGAAGATGAGGAAGGACCGGTGAAGTCGATGCCGACGTCGAGGTAGAGGCGCGAGGTCGACGTGCGGTGGGCGACCCAATCCAGATCAATGATCGGGCAAACAAAAAAAAGACGCAGCCGCATCTCGTGTAGTACCTCTGGGAGCGCGTAGCAGTGCCCCTCATCTTCTTATCTCTTTCTGTGTCTCATCATGGTCAACAGACACGCGAGAGAAGAGACAGAGGGTGAGGCAGCCAACAGACATGCGAGAGAAGAGACAGAGGGTGAGGCAGCCAGCCAACGGAGAGGAGGGGCTGGACGGATTCTGTCGGGGGCGCAGAGGTGCTGGGGCGAGCGGCTCCCCACCAGGAGCAGTGGCGGATCTCGCCGGGCTATCAGCTCCCTGCCAGGAGCAGAGTCTCGTCGGGCGGGCGGCTCCCTACTAGCAGCAGCGAATCTCGCCGAGGCGGCTCCTCACCGGGAGTGACGGCGGATCCTGCCAGGGCGGGCGACGAGGGGGCCTGCCGCCCGTCGGAGTAGGTCGGTAGTGGAGAGCGCCTCCCGACGCGGAGCCATGGCCCGAGCGAGGCAACGGAGGTGACAGGGTAAAGGAGGCGCCGCCACGCAACCCGCCAACGACGGGGGCGGATGCACCGTGCAGGGGCCCTTGCTGTCACCACGGCAACATGGGGAGAGCACGGGCACCGCAAGGAGACCACGGTTGCCACCACGGCAACCCGGGATGGGGTTGTCATCGACGGCTTCCATGGTGGATGGTGAGGTATGCATCGATCTGCTGCTGCTTGACGACGATGGCAACCGGATCAATAGGATCGGGTGCCTAAACAGGGGCGCTGCCCCCGGCAGAGATCGATCTCTCCCCGGGGTAGCGCGGTGCGGAAGCGGCGGCGGCTAGGGTTAGGATCTAAAGCTAGGCGGCCGATACCATGTAGGAAGATAGAATTGGTGGAAATATTGGATGTATTGCATTGGGCCTCATGGGCTGATTATATAGGGTACATAGGACTAACACCCCACGTGGGTAGATAATGTGGTACTATTCCTATTTACTCTAACAGCCCCATTAAAAACACAGTCATTGTGATGTTTCCAAATACACCAAGCGCCAAGAATGATGAAGGAGTTTAGACCTTTACGTGCATCTCCCATTACAGCTACTCCCACCCTTACTCACCATTCATCGAAGGATGAGTCAGTGGCTGTTGGGGTGAGCTGGTATTAGACAATAGGATATTGTATATTGTATATTTAGACAAGGCGGTCAATTAGGATCAGACCTGCCATGTTTAGAGATAGTCTGGTCAATTAGGATCAGAGATTTACTCCTGCCCTTGTATTTGTAAACTGCCATATATAGCAGCAGCCGCTGCCCTATAATACAGGCGCCCCTCTCCCATTGAGTGTGTGGCTAATTGCCCCCAACTTCATCTTTCTACATGGTAATCAGAGCGATCTGATCTTGGCCCTCCCTCTCCTTCCCCAAACCTGCGCCGCTCTCTCCCTAAGTGCTACCCAACCCTGCTGCACCGCCCAACAGCCACGCCATCATGTCCACAGAATTGTCCACCACCTCCGCCACCTCTCCAGCCATGGCTGCGCCATCAACCCAGCTGTTTGCCCCTATGCTCTGGTAAACGTGAAGACCCACATCCCCATGACCCTCGAGCTGCGACCCACCAACTACACCAAGTGGTCCATAGCCTTCACGCCATGTGTGGCAAATTCGGGCTGCTCTCGTACCTTGCCGTCGTCTCCCCTAAGCCCACCGATGACGCATGGGTGCAGGCTGACTTTTGCATCCGCAGCTGGATCTTCGGCACCGTCTCCGACTCCGTCCTCATCCTCGCTATGGCTGGCGCCCAGCAGACCGCCGGCCAGCTCTGGACGGCCATCGCTGACCTGTACTAAGCTAACAAGGCGCCTCGCGCCGTCTTCCTGAGTCACGACTTTCACTCGATAACCCAGGGCGACTCCTCCATCGACGAGTACTGCGTGCGCATGAAGGAGGCTGCCGACAATCTTCGCGACGTCGGGCAGACCATCATCGAGCCCAACCTCGTCCTCAACCTGCTCCGCGGCCTCAACGAGAAGTACCAATCCATCGCCGACAACATCGCCGCCCTTCTCACATTTGTTGTTGCCAGGAACCAACTCCTCAAGGAGTTGCGTCTCAAGAACGAGGACAAGGTCCGCGCCGCTTCAGCCCTTCTCACTGCCTTCAACGGCGCCCCTGGTGGCTCCCCACCGGCCGGAGTCCAGCAGCAGTAGCCGTGCCAGCAGCAGCAGCGCGGCAACGGCGGCCGCCGCGACAACACTCGGCGCAACAGCCCTGGGGTTTTGATCCTTGGACTGGCGCCCGTGTCAACCCCGGCGAGCACGTCATACCTCCCTGGGAGCGCGACCAGGGCGGTTCCGGCGCCCCTGGCAGCCACCCATGGCAGCCCCCACGCCAACAGGGGGTGGTCGGCGCCCCTTCTCAGGCGCACACGGCGTTCGCCCCCGTCTAGGCTTCCTGCACCAACACTGGTGGACCGACATGGGACTCGGCCGGCCTCATTGCTGCCCTGCAGCACCTGGTTGTCCAGGGTAGCCCCTCGTGGGTGGTTGACTCCGGCGCTTCGTCCCACATGACGTCTTCCGATGGTATGCTCCTCCAGCGCCTACCCCCCTCCACCTCCTCTATAATAGTAGGTAATGGCACTAGCATTCCGGTCACGTCTAGAGGTGTAACAGAACAGCTTAAATCACATGGCCCACAGGCACCTGTCATTGTCACTAATGACCTCTGACAGCCGGGCCCGTGTCCCAAATGATCTAGGAGGATCTGCCGGGTTACATCAGTACCCGTTTCTCCGACAGGATCCCATTGCGAAGCCATTACAGAATTACAAGATTTCATAATAAAATACATCAGAGTAAAAGTGCGGAAGATTAAATAGTACTTAGATTACAAACCGGCTGTTCAAATGGAATTCAAATGTAGTTATTACAGACCATGGTTCAAATAGTAGCAGTAGTAGTAGAACAACAACATAACATAATAAGATAGGTGTAACACCCGGCTTTCCGAAGAATACCAAGCGTTAACTATATGTGTGCCCAGGATGTCCACACAACACATATAGCGACAAATATGGTAAATATCATAAGCAATGCTTTATTACATTGCGAAACATAATTACATTAAGACTTACAAATATTTCATAGCACAGCGGAAACTATTCTTCGTCTTCTATCTTCGGGTCACCATACTCCACAGGGACGGTTGACTGGGGGAGCACTCGCCTAGTACTTTTGGAATAGCTCATGAAAACACCTTACTTGAACCGCCATCTGATACCCATCCGGGATTTTTATTGGTGACAACCACAAGCGTCAGCTCACCATGCTCAGCAAGTATAATTATGGGGGATGCAAGGCTCAAAAGGTTGACACAGGCTTACAGCAGTTGCTTTTAGTTGGTCAGGTTTTATTTAAAGTCTACTTTACTATTTTAATGAATAACCCATCTCCCAAGTAAAACAAGTTTATCTCTGAGCATCTTCTTTTAACAAAATCCATCAACACTTCCACAGGTATCAACTGATACAAAAAGGATTCCAGGCTGCTCGTGACCGTGAGCACGGCTGATATATCAGATTGGAAGAATTCTGCAGAATTTGTACAACTTTAACCCTGAGTCGTGTATACCCATATGCTCGGGGTAGCGATCCCCATAACACTGCCGAGGTGAGTGAGCAGGGTAACACTGCAAAGCTTTTCACTAGTCACCCTAACAAGTTAGTAGCCGCGAGGTTTCAAGCAGCAAGGCGAATGGAGGCCCCCTTCAAGAATGGCACACCATGTGACCGCAGCCCAGCACACATCTTGACAGGCTCGGAACCCATTCTAAAACCCAGGCTCCCCCTCTTGCGCCTTTCGGTAACCACTAACAAGATAGAGAAAATCTAGTTACTTGGCTAAGATCAGAGCCCATTGATTCTCGTGGATGTACGGGTTTCCTGGGAGGTCAACTTTCAATGGAAGTCCTGACGGAGGGCAACTAGAGTACAAAAACCCATACTCCAGTGCCCTTCAAGCTTTGTTGATAAAAACATATTTTATCCAACATTTCGTAATTCTTAAGTCAAGATTCCATAATAGCATTGTTGAGCATAGCAGCTAGTAACTCTAATATGCATATAAACCCCCCATAGGTAACAAGGTGATTGGTCGATAAAACCTAAACGGATATATATGTAGCTAGGGTTCACAAGATTAGACACATGCACATGAATGTATTGTTTAATAGTTGCTAGGTAACAAGGAAAACCATAGGTTATACTTGCCTCCAAATGTTTGTTATCCAAATCTTTCAACTTCTCTTCTGTATCTTCCTCGTATAGCTTCTTTTCTATCGATCGCAACAACCAACACAAGCTTCACATTCAAACCTAGAAACAATACACCAAGCATTATAAAAATAAAAAGGTTTTGAAAACATATGGCTTGTTCTATAATCGTGTGAGCGCGAAAACTAAACAAAACAAGAACCAAAATTAAAAGATGCGAGAGTTGAATGGTATATGTGGCAAGCATTGGATTAGATGACTAAGTTGGAATTTGGACTAGAACATATCTAACATAACAAAAAGGATTGTATGTATTATGGTGTGTGGTAGAGAAACTGGAATAGACTACATTGGAGAATATGATTGAATTGATATACATCATGTGGCATTCTCCTAGGAATATATGATAATTAGTGATATGATGTTTCCATCACTAAGCTGGAGTGACTTATCAAGGTGGATAGTAAGGATAGACGTTTATTTGTGGCGAGGATATAGTTTATGAGAGTTGATAAGGCATGACTTGAATAGGACAAGTATGTTTAGCGGTCACAAGCTCATGGTTTTGTTTGGATGATGTAAACGATTACCAAAAGATGGAAAATATGCGTGCAACATGTGAGGGCATTGAACGTATGGCACATGCTTTGGTTATACCTTGAGGATATGAGTTTGGTATCTTGGGTGTGTAGGATATGTATGATGACACTCCATGATCAACTAGTGCATATTGACACATGATCAACGGGGGATGTAGTTGTAGCGACTAGTGCATGTAAGAAATATATGTAGGCGGACAGCGAGGGTTTCGATCATCATAGGCATGGTATTTGTAGCACTAATTGGTGATATATTTTGTGGAAATGTAATGGAAAGTATGAAGTATGTTATAGTAAAATGGCATGATGTTTTGATGGTCGGTCAGTAGGAGAATGCAATTGCAAAACATGTTACATGGCTGTTTCAGGACAGCAAGAGTAGCAGTTAGTGAAACCTTCATATCTCGGCCATGACAGCATGTATGAGCAAACCAATTTTTGTAGGCATGTGCCATGATATGAAACACATTTTGGTTGAAGGGCTTGATCACCGGAGCGATGAACCATCGGGAACACGCATGCCAACCGGCATCAGCGCGGCTGCAGGGCAGCAGGACAGCGGGCACACAAAAGATTATATCTCCTTCATCATGGATCCTATAGACATGAAAATTTGCAGAGGCATGTGCAACTATATGAAAGATATTCTATCCAAAGTATGCATCATTTTCTTCAATGGATCAACGGGAACGCCACTGCCAAAAACAGTGTGTCTGCTGTTTGGACAGCAGGGGTGCAAGGCATGTTGGTGCCGATATCTCGGCCATCATGAATTGTATAACCAAACCAATTTGTGGGATCATGTGTAGGGATGTCATGAACATGTAGGTCAAAGGGATTTATGATTTGGTCAGCGGATTAGCGGGGAACGCCAAAACCACTTAGAGATGCCAATCTGTCCAGACAGCAGGGACAGTGGCACAGTGATGACCATATCTCAGGTTTCTCAACTCCTATGAGGAAACCATTTTACAGGGACGTGTTCAAGGATATAAAATACAATTCCACCAAAGGGTTTGATGATTTGATCAAAGGAACAGCGAGGAACGCCGTTTCTACAAACAGCAGCGCTGCTGGCCGCCAGGACAGCAACACATACACCGGGTAAAATTCAACGGGGATCAACCATATCTCATCAAAGGTACTTTATATTCATAGGACAATATGAGAACATGTTGGGAGAGATGATTTAGGGTTCTCACCATGGGGATTGGTGGGGTGGAGCGGGGAATCACATCAACGACGGCCGGTGATGACAACGCGGTTCAACGGCGTATCCTTCTCGCGATGCGGTTGATCGGGGCGACATCCATGGTGGTAGAGGCCATCACCACGACTTGAACAGCAGGGAGGGTGATGATGATGTCCTCCAAATCCTTTTTGGTTGCTTGGAAAGGGAATCAAGGTGGCAAGATGGGTTGCAATCACCGATTTGCTTCGTTTCCATGGTGCGGAAGGGGAAGAAGGTTGGGGAATGGTTGGGGCAGCCATGGGGGAGAATGAGGAAGAGCAGGGGCATCTCCCCTCTGTTCTTGACGTGGGAACTGAAGGGGGAGGCGTGAGGGGGCTGTGGGGGAGTTATACTTGAAGGGGAAAGGGTGGGAGACCAAAGGGTTGGAAGGCAAAGGGTCTTGTCTTGATATTTCCATGCCTTGGTTGATATTTTTGTCCAAAATGGAGAGGGAACCAGGGGTTGACGTGGGAGAGGTGAGAGGAAGTCCTAGAGGGCTGGTTGGGCTTGGTGTTGACCCACAAATGAAAGGAGGATGGTTGGGTTTTGATCCGCGGCGAGAGATAACTCAAACTTTGTACCCGATTCGGCTCGGAGCGATGTCGGAGGACGAAATGAGTTGGGTTGACCCATTAGCAAAAGAAAGAGAGATGGGGAACATGTTTTACTAATGTGATAGACTAGGTGCTTGTATAAAAATAAGAATACAATATGGAATGATGGTGTTGAGCTCAGCCCGTAAAATTCCCAGCGACACGATAAGGCTTTTCGGAAAATTTAGCGTTCCAAAACGGTGAGACCAAGACCATATGGTTTTCAAGAATGGTTCAAAAATATGTTTGGCTTTGATCGAGAGGAGAATGAGTGGAGGAGAAATAGTCCATGTGTATGTTGCCCAAAGGTCGGGGAAGGAGAAGAAAGTTGAAATTGAGATTATCATGGGTACACAACATGTGATTATTTTGACTTGAACAAAGTGATGGTAGAGTTGCATGAGAGGAATGGGATACAATGATTGATCATTAAGCATATGTTTTGAGATTTGGATAAGACTCAGTCAAAGAGGATTGGAAGCTCAAATATAAGGAAGAAAGGATAAAAGAGAGAACAAGTTAGGATATGAAAAGTTAGGGATTTTGAGAACATGAGCTTGGGTGTTTAGCAAGATGAATGTTTGGAGATCCATCAAGGATTTTTAGAACAAGGATCAAGGTATATGGTTCCAAGGATTTAATTATAGATGGAAACTTGATCAAAGATCTTAGGATATTTGATTCCAATAAAACCCTATGCGCATTTGAAAACATTTAAAAATCATTTTTCATACAAAACACTATGCAAAGGCATGAATGAAACAAACCATTAAATTCAGTTCCAAAAATTTTGGAAACTTACATTTTTAATATCTAAATTGTAAATAACTTAAATCTAAGTTGGTATTTTTAGAAAAGGGTAAAAATCTTTTGTTTTGTTTTTAATGTTTTCTAGTCACATCCCAAAATAGAAATTTTGGGGTGTGACAATAGGTAATAACACGGACCCTGCCGACAGGTCCACTTCACTCTTCCTCGCTATCCTACATGATGGTCACACAGCAAGGGGCAAGACAGACCTCCTGCTGCTGACTACCTGCAACGGGGTTAACAAACCCTGAGTACTGGGGTACTCTGCAAGACTTACCCGACTAAGAAAAAGGAATGAGACTCAGGAATGCAGGCTGAGGGTAGTCAAGGTAAGGCTTTAGCAAGAGTCAAGATATTTTGCGAAAGAGGCATTACTAAACCTGCTTTCAATATTTTAATTAACATTATTAATAGTCAGTATTAATAATCCGTAATTCTTTCTAATAAATCCATCCAATCCAATTAGTTAGTCATTCTCAAAAACATCCTACTTCCAGTGTGAGGATCAAGTCTCTATAACCGAGGAGCAACGACGATTCGAATCGATTAGTACCCAGCTGGGGATCCCTAACCACACTGCATATGTAGCATCTAAGCTTGCATATACCAACCCCGTCTACCACGACTTTTCTATCCCTGAACCGGTCCTGCGCCACTCGAGAGCATAGTACTCCTCTCGTCTCCAGGCACGACGGCCACGAGGGTACACGCTACTCTCGCTATCTCTCCACTCCCAGTGCGTGGTTTTCGGTTCAAGCAGTTGAGGTACCGGAGATAGGGCTTTCCGTAGTATGTGGCTAGTTGCAAAGTCTCGAACACAGCAGGCCGACAACGAACGGCTCCTAATACTTTCCGTTGGATACCATGCATTGGAACTCTAAGCCAAATACACTGGTAACCACCCGGTTTTCACATCCCTTTTCCGTTGGCGACGATAAGTTGGGACTCTAACATAAACATATGACCGCCACCCAGAAAACCCGTCCCCCTTGATGACAATGGACTGGCCAAGTACACTGCCAACAATGAAGACCATACCCTTCCCTTTCTATGATTCATTCTTTGCATAACATCATATTTCAAAATAGCATTTTATGCAAATCTAAATCAATTAAGCAGGGCTAAGCATTTTTCAATATTTAATCAAATCAGGTTCTCGGGGTATAATTAGTGGTCAAGGAAAGGTAATGCATCAATAGGTTATCACTCAACTCCTATAACCTAATGCAATAGATTAACTCAAGTGATAAAATATTTTAAATACAAGGAGGGGCACATGCACCGGGGCTTGCCTTGGACTGCGTAGAGTGTCGGGTCCAGATCAGTGCCACAGATGTCAAAGCCTGGCACAAACTCTGGAGCAGTCTCCTCAGCAGTCGCTTCACTTTTCACTTCCGGATTTTCGGTCACTACACGCATGCAATGATGTATGCTTCAATGCGATGCAACATAAAATGACAGACATGATTCAATAATAAATAATACACACATGATCATAACCCTTCCTCAAGCTAACCATGATTAATCCATCCTGCCCTAGGTCATAAGGGTGATTGACCTAGAACCTCAATCAATCCAAAAATCACACATTATCCTATTTATCTTTATTTCCTATTCCTTTTATTAACCAATTAATCAAACATTTAATTAATAAACAACTAAACTATTTTCATTTAACACCAAACTTCACCAACAGATAGATTTTTACCTAAAACAGTGCCAAACCAATTTTCATGATTTTTGGAATTACAGAGAATTATTTAAAATTGCTCAAAGTTGCATTTTCAATTTAAATTAGTGATTTTTAACTACTGTAGAAACTGTTCAACATATACATTCAATATTTTTATTAAATATTACATGTTGCAGAGAGCATCCACAAAAAATTTGGTGATTTTAGGAGCAGTAAAAATATTCCTACAAAAAGATGAAAACAGAAAACTATTCACCAAAAATAAAAATGAAAAGCTAAACAAAATTTTCTTCGGAAAAAGAAAAATGAAATCACCCAAGGCGGCCCATCCCAGCTAGGCCGGCCCAACTAGTCTCGGGCGCCAGCCCGCGCGCGCCCGCGACGCTGAAAGGCGGGACCACCCTGTCAGCTCCCTCTTCCTCCCTCAGCTCTCTCTCTCCCGCGCACACACACGGTGGCCGCCGCGAACCTCGCCGCCGGTGACACCCGCGACGAAATAAGGTGTACCAACGTGCTCCCCAGAGTCTAGTGAACCTCTTGGCCTGCTAATCGCCTACCCGCCATGCCTCCGGCAAGCCCAACCTCGACCACGGCGGACGTGGCGGCGCAGTCAACCTGCTCCGACCGCCCGCACTCGTTAACGTTCAAATTGAAGGGTACAACATGACCGGATGCTCACCGACACTTGTCTGGCCGGATGGTAGGGATGGAGACGGCGTAGGGACACGAGTTCAACGACGGTGGCGGATGCAGAGATGTCCGCCGGCGACGTGCTTCGCGTTCCGACGATCCTAGGTGACCAAACGGAGAACCAAAGCGCGCATAAGCAGCCATTGCCTACACGAAACTCAAAACGCATAAAGGTTTGAACCAGAGCTCACCCTAGACGGCCTGCCCTGGCGAACCGACCCGAGGCGGAGCACGACCGGTCGCGAGGAAGACGACGACGGCGTCCGAGCGCTGCAGGCGACGAGAAGGCACACAGAAGGGCTCTAAAGGTGCGCTAGGGAGTGGTGAACCTTATGGCAAGATGGAGCGAGTGAAGGTGGACGGAGCACGGCAAATTTTGCCGAGCACCGCGAGCTCGCCGGCGTCAGTGAAGATGGGGAAAATGGCAAAACCTGGCGAGGGGGTGACTTATAGAGGTTGAGGAGGGCAACGGGTAGAGGGGGACCCCACGGGTCGATTCCCTTCGATGTGGGCACGGGACGGCCTCCGAACGGCCGGCGGCATGACCGACGCACGTCGGCGTCGTGGCCGGACGGCCGGGTACAGGGCCATGCCCCTGGTACAGTACCCTCTACCCACTCCCAATTGACTAAAATGTACAAATTAAATTCAAATTCGTATAACAACTCCAAATTTCACCAATACAAAAGTTGTATTATTTGTGCTGGTCACTTTTGCATTTTGGAGTATTCTCAAATTCTGAAGAATTTTGAAATTATTGAAAAGGGGTAAAACTGGTTTTTGAATTTCAAATCTAATCCACTGAAATTCTCCAAATTTTGCTCAACAACTTGATTTTCTCCAAAAAAATAAAAGTTGTTCTATTCATCAGGATCTACAACTTGTATTAAGCAAGTTTGGTCAGATTCCTTCTGGATTTTGAAATGGCATTTTAAATTTGAATTTGCAAGTAGTAATTTGAGTTTAATTCAAATTTTTATCTATGAACTTCAAAATTTCCCAAAATAAAAGATGTTCCATTTGAAAAGATCTACAACTTTTATTAAGACACTTTCACATGATTCCCAGCAGTTTTTGAATTAGGGTTTTGGGGCCTAGTTAGGGTTTAAATTGGACCTTTCATTTTAATTCAATAATTGATTTTAATTATAAGTTTAATTGCATGATCATCCACAACCACAATTAAAGCACTCTAGAAGCCCTAAGCACAATCATATGTAGATGATTAATTTAAACATGATGACATGGTAGTTTAATTAATCAGTAATACCAAAGGTATTACAGCCTTCCCCCCTAAAAAAAATCTCGTCCCGAGATTTGATATAAAACTAGGACTTGAAACAAAGTAATGGAAAAGAAAATGTAACAATTAACCTAATTCAACCTTGATCACTAGACGAGTAGAAGAGTTTATACATTACACAACTCGGAACCTTACGTCTACAGCGTAGCAAAAAATTCGGAAAAATTTTCTGCGAGATAGTCTTCCGATTCCCAAGTGGCTTCATCTTCGGAATGCTGGCTCCACTGGATCTTGTACCACCTGGTTGTAGTTCTTCGGGTAACTCGATCCTTTCGATTCAAGACTCGAATCGGATACTCGGAACATGTTAGATCCGGTTCGAGTTCCACTCCTTCAACATCAACAACTTGGTCGGGCACCCGAAGGCACTTCTTCAGTTGCGACACGTGGAACACATTGTGTATTTCAGAGAGGTGCTCCGGCAATTGCAAATTATAAGCCACTTTTCCCACACGTTCTATAATCAGGAACGGCCCAATATATCTCGGAGCTAACTTGCCTTTGACCCCGAATCGGTTGACTCCTTTCATTGGTGACACTTTCAGATAGACATAGTCTTTAACTTTGAATGCTAATGGTCGACGCCTTTGGTCAGCATAACTTTTCTGACGTGACTGTGCCACTTTCAAATTCTCCTGGATCAGCCGGACTTTCTCTTTGGCTTCATTAACCAAGTCGACTCCGTGGAACCATCTTTCTCCTGGTTCGGACCAATTCAACGGAGTACGACACCTACGACCGTAGACTGCTTCAAACGGAGCCATCTTGATACTTTCTTGATAGCTGTTGTTGTATGAGAACTCTGCTAAAGCTAACCACTCATCCCATGTGTTGGTGTAATTGAGTGCACAAACCCTCAACATGTCCTCAGGTACCTGGTTGACTCTTTCAGTCTGCCTGTCAGTCTGCGGATGATATGCTGTGCTATGCAAAAGTTTTGTTCCTAACGACTTGTGAAATGCCTTCCAAAAATTAGAGATAAATTGGGTTCCTCGGTCAGAGACGATGGTCTTCGGTACTCCATGCAGCTTCATTATGTTTTCAATATACAGCTTCGCGTAAGTCGGTGCCCGGTAATCCTTCTTGGCTGGTATGAAATGAGCTTGCTTCGTGAGACGGTCCACAATAACCCAGATTGAATCAAAACCTCTAGTTGTCCTGGGTAAACCCACGATAAAATCCATGCTGATGTCCTCCCACTTCCACGCAGGAACAAGTAATGGTTGCAGCTCTCCCCCAGGCTTCATATGCACAGCTTTCACCTTTTGACAGGTATCACATTGTGCAACATACCGAGCAATTTCTACTTCATCTTAGTCCACCAGAATTTCTGTCTCAAGTCCTGATACATCTTGTTGCTTCCTGGATGAATGGAGAATCTTGTTAAATGTGCTTCATCGAGGATCTTTTGACGCAACTCAGGTATCTTTGGGACTACCAGACGATCCTTGAATCATACAACACCTTCATCATCAATCCTGAAACAATCTGCCTTGCTGGCTTGTACTATCTCCTTGATGTGCTTGATTCCATTGTTCCCCTTTTGAGCAGCAATAATTTCATCGCGGATAGGTATCTCAATGTTGATGTTGGCAAGACTGCCCTGTGGAACTATTTCAATGCCCAATTTTTCTAGCTCATAGCACAAGGAAAGGTCTCGGGGCTTCACTGTCAGACAATTGCAGTGAACCTTGCGACTGAGTGCATCGGCGACCACATTCGCCTTACCACGATGATAATGTACCTCAATATCATAATCCTTGATCAACTCGAGCCATCTTCTTTGCCTCATGTTCAACTCTTCTTGAGTAAATATGTACTTCAAACTCTTGTGGTCAGTGTAGACATTGCAAGTACTACCTAACAAATAATGACGCCAGATCTTCAATGCATGTACTACAGCTGCTAACTCCAAGTCATGGGTGGGATAATTTTTCTCATGACGCTTGAGTTGCCATGAAGCATAAGGAATGACTCGGCCTTCTTACATCAAGACACAACCAAGACCGGTACCAGAAGCATCACAGTACACGTCAAACGGCTTTTTAATGTCAGGTTGAGCCAGGACTGGTGCAATGGTCAACAACTTTTCAAGGTCTGAAATGCTGTCTCACACTCCGGTGACCAGACAAACTTGACCTGATTCTTCAACAAGTTGGTGATAGGCTTGGCTATTCTACAAAAATCTGGAATAAAGCGACGGTAGTATCCCGCCATTCCCATGAAACTGCGGACTTGATGCACCGTGGTTGGTGGCTTCCAATTCAAGATTTCCTCCACCTTACTCGGATTGACTGACACACCTTCCGCGGACAGAATATGCCCGAGAAACGGAACTCGGTCCTACCAAAACTCGCACTTGCTGAACTTGGCATAAAGCTGATGTTCCCTCAAACGAGTCAGGACAATACGGAGGTGGTTGGCATGTCTTCAGGGGTTTTGGAGTAAACAAGGATATCGTCAATGAACACGATCACAAATTTGTCAAGCTCCGGCATGAAGACGGAGTTCATTAGGTACATGAAATAGGCAGGTGGATTGGTTAGGCCAAAGGACATGACTAAGTACTCGTATAGGCCGTATCTGGTGGTGAAGGCTGTTTTAGGAATGTCTTCGGGGTGGATCTTTATTTGGTGATAGCTAGACCTAAGGTCAATATTGGAAAATACTTTGGCTCCAGCTAGTTGGTAAAAGAGTAGGTCAATACGAGGTAAAGGATTTATTTTGATGGTAACCTCATTGAGTGGACGGTAGTCAACACAGAGTCGGAGGGATTTGTCCTTCTTTTTCACAAAGATAGCAGGGCAACCCCATGGCGATGAGGTAGGCCTAATGAAACCCTTATCCAGTAGATTCTGCAACTGAATTTTTAGCTCTGTTAGTTCTTTGGGAGGCATCCTATAGGCTCTACGGAATATAGGTGCTGTTTCAGACTTCAACTCAATAGCAAACTCCACATCACGATCGGGTGGCAAACCAGACAAATCATCAGGGAACACGTCCGGAAATTCACAGACTACTGGAATATCCTGCATTTTCTTGACTGCGGTTGCACAAATTCTTCCCACTGCCCTTTGAGGAATTGGGAGTTGGATGAGGAGTTGGGTTGAACTATTAGGCAAGTTTACCCTGATGGTCCTATTCCGCACGTCAATGAGAGCCTTGTGCTGATACATCCAATTCATGCGTAATATCACATCTATGTCCTGATCTTTGAGTACTATCATGGTGGTAGGGAATATATGCCCACCCAGTTCTATAGGTACTTGTTTCACTACCTCCTTAGTATTTATACGCCCCCCGGGCGAATGTATTAGGAAATTTTCCTTTATTTCCCCAATTGGTATCTCATGCTTGATGACAAAAGTGCGATTGATGAATGAATGAGATGCACCAGAATCGAAAAGCATAATTGCAGGGTCACTTGCGATAGGAAACCTACCCATCATGACAGGTTCACCTTTTGGGATCTGATCAACATAGGTGTACTAGACGTGGCCTGCCTTCTTGACCACCTTTCCCTTCTGAGCATGCTGCTGATGACCACGCTGCTGATTCTGCTGCTGCTGATGGCCATGACCCTTCTGAGCATTTTGGTTGTACTGCTTGGGAAACAGGCAGTCACGGGCCCAGTGTCCCATCTTGCCGCAGTTGTAGCACGGGTGATTGTAGTTGACTTGCGGGGTGGTAACACGAACGCCAAGGGCATTCGGCTGGGTGGTGTTTTGCTGGTTGGAGGTGTGGGAGGTAGCAGCAGTGCGAACAACAACCTGCTGTTGCGGGTAGGGTGGACGAGAGTGGTGGGTGGGGTGATAAATGAGTTTCTGGCGCTTCTGGCCGCCAGAAGACCCAGCTTTCTTCTTCTTCTTTTCCTCTTGGTGCTTCCGATCACTTTCTTCAAAGGCAATGGCTATGTTTACAGCCTCATGGTAGGTACAGTGAAGATTGTTGGACAGGCTTCGCTGAATCTTGTAATTCAGACCCCTGATGAAGCAGTCTTTCCTCTTCTGGTCGGTGTTGGTGTGCTCAGGGGCGTACTGCGCCAGATGATTGAACTGCCCAACATACTGCATGACGGTAGAATCCTTCTGCTGCAGGGCTAGAAACTGATCAAGCTTCATCTTCATAACACCGGCGGGGATGTAGTGGGCACGGAAAGCTTCACGGAATTCAGCCCAAGTCATTTGATGTCCATCAGGCTGAGCTGCAAGAAGATTTGCGTACCAAGCACTG
Source organism: Eremochloa ophiuroides (assembly GCA_038502445.1). Classification (NCBI taxonomy): domain Eukaryota; kingdom Viridiplantae; phylum Streptophyta; class Magnoliopsida; order Poales; family Poaceae; genus Eremochloa; species Eremochloa ophiuroides. Next base: position 41,925,186 of record JAHLJS010000002.1, read on the forward strand.
GCAGGACCTCACAGCTGCTGCGCTACGAACAGAGGCTTCTGTGTCTCCGTGCAGTGAATCAGACTGAACTTTTGCTCCATGGTGCGGAGCCAATCATCAGCTTCCAACGGATCATCGGCCTTCGTGAACACAGGTGGACGGGTATCTGTGAAATCCACATAAGTTGTATCATCGTCGTCGTGGCGACCACGACGCCCCCCACGGTTGTCCCTGTTTTGTGCCATTGCATTGACGGCATTGGCCAAGGCTGCAATAGCGTCGGCCAACGTCGGTGGAATCGGCGGTGGGTTGGGAGCGTTTCCATCCTCAGAGGTACCAGTTGAACGAGTATGGACAGGCATCTGTTTAATTGCAAACCGAATTTAGAACTAACATTACTTAACGAAACATAGTAGCGGTTCAAACTTAAACATTACAAGACTTAAACGATACTTAAAGAACACGGCTAAGACTTAACAAAGTTCCCAAACCTGAACTAAGGTTCATGGCACAAACATTACAACACAAAGGGTAAAGATAGGCCGACACTCCTAGTCCTAAGACTAGTCTAGTCGTCGTCGATGACGATCACCTCCTTCTCGTCATCATCCTCCATGATCTCCTCCTCTATGGGATCATCTGCCGCCTCAAGGTCATCCTCAGTTGCCTCCTCGTCATACTCCTCCTCAGGTCCCACAACCACGCCATCCTCAGGATCCTCCTCACGAGGAACAAGGATAGGGTTGAGCTCATTGTTGAGCTTGTGGACCTCCTCATGCAGAGCATCGTTGTAACCCTCGAGGTGCTCCGCATAATTCTCAGACCAATGGGCCCTTGCATGGGCCACATCCTCACGCTCCAGGGCCTCATCCCTCTCCTGAGCCATACGTTCAACCTCATGGCGCAGCTCGTTGTTCAACCTCACGTCCCTGTAGTGGTTGACACGAGCCACTCTTAAGTCCTCCTGCATGAGCTTCACCTCCCTCTTGAGCTCCTTAATCTCAGCCTTCAGCTCCTTGCGACTGCGGCAGGGACGGTGGCTACCGAAAGCCTCCTCTCTGTCACGTGGCGCCAGCTGGTGGTGCGGCACTCCCCTGGGACCTGTCATCTTACGTCTCCTCTACAGGGCCATGCCGGGTAGCCGTGCTCGCAAGATGCTCAGAAGGGTCATGGCCATCAGCAGCAGCAGAATCAGCAGCGTGGTCATCTGCAGCATGCTCAGAAGGGAAATGTGGTCAAGAAGGCAGGCCACGTCTACTACACCCAGGTTGATCAGATCCCAGAAGGTGAACCCGTCATGATGGGTAGTTTCCCTGTCGCAAGTCACCCTACAATTATGCTTTTCGATTCTGGTGCATCTCATTTATTCATCAATCGCACTTTTGTCGTCAAGTATGAGATACCAATTGGTGAAATAAAGGAAAATTTCCTAATACATTCGCCCGGGGGGCGTATAAATACGAAGGAGGTAGTGCAACAAATACCTATAGAACTGGGTGGGCATATATTCCCTACCACCATGATAGTACTCAAAGACCAGGACATAGATGTGATATTAGGCATGAATTGGATGTATCAGCACAAGGCTCTCATTGACGTGCTGAATAGAACCATCAGAGTAAATTTGCCTAATAGTTCAACCCAACTCCTCATCCAACTTCCAATCCCTCAAAGAGTAGTGGGTAGAATTTGTGTAACCGCAGTCAAGGAAGTACAGGATATCCCAGTAGTCTGTGAATTTCCGGACGTGTTCCCTGATGATTTGCCTGGTTTGCCACCCAATCGTGATGTGGAGTTTGCTATTGAGTTGAAGCCTGGAACAGCACCTATATCCCGTAGAGCCTATAGGATGCCTCCCAAAGAACTGCCAGAGCTAAAAATTCAGTTGTAGGATCTACTGGATAAGGGTTTCATTAGGCCTAACTCATCGCCATGGGGTTGCCCTGCTATCTTTGTGAAAAAGAAGGACAAATCCCTCCGACTCTGTGTTGACTACCGTCCACTCAATGAAGTTACCATTAAAAACAAATACCCTTTACCTCGTATTGACCTACTCTTTGACCAACTAGCTGGAGCCAAAGTGTTTTCAAAAATTGACCTTAGGTCTGGCTACCACCAAATAAAGATCCGTCCCGAAGATATTTCAAAAACAGCCTTCACCACCAGATACGGTCTATACGAGTACCTAGTCATGTCCTTTGGTCTAACCAATGCATCTGCCTATTTCATGTACCTAATGAACTCCGTCTTCATGCCGGAGCTCTGACAAATTCGTGGTCGTATTCATTGACGACATCCTTGTCTACTCCAAATCCCCTAAAGAACATGCCAACCGCCTCCGTGTTGTTCTGACTCGTTTGAGGGAACATCAGCTTTATGCCAAGTTCAGTAAGTGTGAGTTTTGTTTGGACCGAGTTCTGTTTCTCGGGCGTATTCTGTTCGCGGAAGGTGTGTCAGTTGATCCGAGTAAGGTGGAGGAAATCTTGAATTGGAAGCCACCAACCACGGTGCATCAAGTCCGCAGTTTCATGGGAATGGCGGGATACTACCGTCGCTTTATTCCGGATTTTTGTAGAATAGCCAAGCCTATCACCAACTTGTTAAAGAATCAGGTCAAGTTTGTCTGGTCACCGGAGTGCGAGACAGCATTTCAGACTTTGAAGAAGTTGTTGACCACTGCATCAGTCCTGGCTCAACCTGACATTGAAAAGCCGTTTGACGTGTACTGTGGTGCTTCTGGTACCGGTCTTGGTTGTGTCTTGATGCAAGAAGGCCAAGTCATTGCTTATGCTTCACGGCAACTCAAGCGTCATGAAGAGAACTACCCCACCCATGACTTGGAGTTGGCAGCTGTAGTACATGTCTTGAAGATCTAGCGTCATTATCTGCTAGGCAGTACTTGCAATGTCTATACTGACCACAAGAGTTTGAAGTACATCTTTACCCAAGAAGAGTTGAACATGAGGCAAAGAAGATGGCTCGAGTTGATCAAGGATTATGATATTGAGGTACATTATCACCCTGGTAAGGCGAATGTGGTCGTCTATGCACTCAGTCGCAAGGTTCACTGCAATTGTCTAACAGTGAAGCCCCAAGACCTTTCCTTGTGCTATGAGCTGAAGAAATTAGGTATTGAAATAGTGAAATAGTTCCACAGGGCAGTCAAGCCAACATCCAAGATGAAATTATTGCTGCTCAAAAGGGGAACAATGGAATCAACCACAACAAGGAGAAAGTACAAGCCGGCACGGCAGATTGTTTCAGGATTGATGATGAAGGTGTTGTGTGGTTCAAGGATCGTCTGGTAGTCCCAAAGATACCTGAGTTGCATCAAAAGATCCTCGATGAATCACATTTAACAAGATTCTCCATTCATCCAGGAAGCAACAAGATGTATCAGGACTTGAGACAGAAATTCTGGTGGACTAAGATGAAGATAGAAATTGCTCGGTATGTTGCACGGTGTGATACCTGTCAAAAGGTGAAAGCTGTGCATATGAAGCCTGGGGGAGAGCTGCAACCATTACCTGTTCCTGCGTGGAAGTGGGAGGACATCAGCATGGATTTTATCGTGGGTTTACCCAGGACAACTAGAGGTTTTGATTCAATTTGGGTTATTGTGTACCGTCTCACGAAGCAAGCTCATTTCATACCAGTCAAGAAGGATTATCGGGTACCGACTTACGCAAAGTTGTATATTGAAAACCTAATGAAACTGCATGGGGTACCGAAGACCATCGTCTCTAACCGAGGCACCCAATTTGTCTCCAATTTTTGGAAGACATTTCACAAGTCGTTGGGGACAAAACTTTTGCATAGCACAACATATCATCCGTAGACTGACGGATAGACTGAAAGCGTCAACCAAGTACTTGAGGACATGTCGAGGGCTTGTGCACTCAATTACACCAACACGTGGGATGAATGTTTAGCTTTGGCAGAGTTCTTATACAACAACAGCTATCAAGAAAGTATTAAGATGGCTCCATTTGAAGCAGTCTACGGTCGTAGGTGTCGTACTCCGTTGAATTGGTCCGAACCAGGGGAAAGATGGTTCTACAGAGTCGACTTGGTTAATGAAGCCGCAGAGAAAGTCCGGCTGATCCAGGAGAATTTGAAAGTGGCACAGTCACGTCAGAAAAGTTATGCTGACCAAAGGCGTCGACCATTAGCATTCAAAGTTGGAGACTATGTCTACCTGAAGGTGTCACCAATGAAAGGAGTCAACCGATTCGGGGTCAAAGGCAAGTTAGCTCCGAGATATATTGGGCCGTTCCTGATTATAGAACGTGTGGGAAAAGTGGCTTATAAGTTGCAATTGTCGGAGCACCTCTCTGAAGTACACAATGTGTTCCACGTGTCGCAACTGAAGAAGTGCCTTCGGGTGCACGACCAAGTTGTTGATGTTGAAGGAGTGGAACTCGAACCGGATCTAACATGTTCGGAGTATCCAATTCGAGTCTTGGATCGAAAGGATCGTGTTTCCCGAAGAACTACAACCAGGTGGTACAAGATCCAGTGGAGCCAGCAATTCCAAGATGAAGCCACTTGGAAATCGGAAGACTATCTCGCAGAAAATTTTCCCGAATTTTTCGCTACGCTGTAGACGTAAGGTTCCAAGTTGTGTAATGTATAAACTCTTCTACTCGTCTAGTGATCAAGGTTGAATTAGGTTAATTGTTACATTTTCTTTTCCATTACTTTGTTTCAAGTCTTAGTTTTATATCAAATGTCCCGAGATTTCTTTTAGGGGGGAAGGCTGTAATACCTCTGGTATTACGGAATAATTAATCTGCCATGTCATCACGTTTAATTTAATTTCATGCATATGATTGTGTTTAGCGTTTCTAGAGTGCTTTAATTGTGTTTGTGGATGATCGTGCAATTAAACTTATAATTAAAATCAATTATTGAATTAAAATGAAAGGTCCAATTTAAACCCTAACTAGGCCCCAAAACCCTAATTCAAAAACTACTGGGAATCATGTGAAAGTGTCTTAATAAAAGTTGTAGATCTTTTCATATGGAACATCTTTTATTTTGCGAAATTTTGAAGTTCATAGATAAAAATTTGAATTAAACTCAAATTATTACTTGCAAATTCAAATTTGAAATTTCATTTCAAAATCCAGAAGGAATCTGACCAGACTTGCTTAATACAAGTTGTAGATCCTGATCTTTTATTTTTGGAGAAAATCAAGTTGTTGAGCAAAATTTGGAGAATTTCCGTGGATTAGATTTAAAATTCGAAAACCAGTTTTACCCCCTTTTCAATAATTTCAAAATTCTGCAGAATTTGAGAATACTCCAAAAAGCAAAACTGACCAGCACAAATAATGCTACAACTTCTGTATTGGTGAAATTTGGAGTTGTTATATGAATTTGAATTAAATTTGTACATTTTAGTCAATTGGGAGTTGGTAGAGGGTACTGTACCAGGGGCATGGCCCTGTACCCCGGCCGTCCGGCCACGACGCCGGTGTGCATCGGCCATGCCGCCGGCCCTCCGGAGGCCGTCCCGTGCCAACGTCGAAGGGAATCGACCCGTGGGGTTCCCCTCTACCCGTTGCCCTCCTTCTCAACCGCTATAAGTCACCCCCTTGCCGGGTTTTGCCATTTTCCCCATCTTCACTGACGCCGGCGAGCTCGTGGTGCTCGGCAAAATTTGCCGTGCTCCGTCCACCTTCACTCGCTCCATCTTGCCATAAGGTTCACCACTCCCTAGCGCTCCTTTAGAGCCGTTCTGTGTGCCTTCTCGTCGCCTGCAGCGCTCGGACGCCGTCGCCGTCTTCCTCGCGACCGGTCGTGCTCCGCCGCGGGTCGGTTCGCCAGGGCAGGTCGTCTAGGGTGAGCTCCGGTTCAAACCTTTATGCGTTTTGAGTTTCGTGTAGGCAATGGCTGCTTATACGCGCGTTGGTTCTCCGTTTGGTCACCTAGGTTCGTCGGAACGCGAAGCACGTCGCCGGCGGACATCTCTGCATCCGCCACCGTCGTCGAACTCGTGTCCCTACACCGTCTCCGTCCCTACCATCCGGCCAGACAAGTCTCGTGAGCATCCGGTCATGTTGTACCCTTCAATTTGAGCGTTAACGAGTGCGGGCGGTCGGGGCAAGTCGACCGCGCCGCCACGTCCGCCGTGGTCGAGGTTGGGCTCGCCGGAGGCGTGGCGGGTAGGCGGTTAGCAGGCTAAGAGATTCACTAGACTCTGGGGAGCACGTTGGTACATCTTATTTCGTCGCGGGTGTCGCCGGCGGCGAGGTTCGCGGTCACTCCATCCTACCAACCGCCACAGCAAACTTCTCCCTAAATAACATTCTCGTCGCCCCATCCCTTGTTCGTAATCTTTTATCCGTTCGTCAATTCACCCGTGAAAATCGTTGCTCTCTTGAATTTGACGCTTTTGGTTTTTCTGTTAAGGATACCCGGACGGGACGTGTGATTCATCGCTGCAATAGTACCGACGACCTCTACACCATACCTACTATCCCTCTGACCGCTGGCGCCTCCTCACATGCTCTCCTGGCTGTTTCGTCGACCCTGTGGCACCAGCGTCTCGGCCATCCAGCCCCTGCTGCAGTAGAACATTTAAATAAAATACACGCTGTTTCGTGTAATAAAGTAGACCGCTCCCTCTGCCATTAATGTCAGCTAGGCAAGCATACGCGTCTACCCTTCAGTACCTCTCAGTCTTGTACTCATGCACCGTTTGAACTAATTCATTGTGATGTTTGGACCTCTCCCATCCCTAGTATATCTGGTTTTTCGTACTTCCTGGATGATTACAGTCACTATTGTTGGGTTTTTCCTCTCCGACGCAAATCCGAGGTACACCAACACTTAGTTGATCTCACAGCTCTTGCACAAACCCAATTTAACCTCCCTGTAAAATGCTTCCAAACCGACAATGGCACCGAATTCGTCAACACAGCCACCACCACCTTCTTCGCTGCTCGGGGAACTCTTCTTCGTCTCTCCTGCCCATACACTTCCCCTCAAAATGGCAAGGCGGAACGCACCATCTGCACCCTCAACAACTCAATCCGCACCATGCTGCTCCACGCTTCCATGCCGCCTGCATACTGGGCTAAGGCTCTTGCTGCCGCCTGCTACTTACTCAACAGGCGCCCTTCCTCCTCCATAGCCCATGAGGTTCCCTTCACTCGCCTCCATGGACAGCCACCCACCTACAGCCACCTTCGCGTCTTTGGGTGCCTATGCTACCCAAACCTACAGGCCACCTCCCCACATAAGCTCGCACCTCGCTCCGCGGCATGCATTTTCTTTGGGTATCCATCCTCTCATAAGGGTTATCGGTGTCTTAACCTGACAACTCAACGCATCATTATTTCTCGTCATGTTGTGTTCGATGAGACTGTTTTTCCCTTTTCCAACACCAGCGTCATCCCATTCTCTCGCTTCCTGGATTTCCTTCTAGACAACGATTCGGTTTCGGTGCCTTGCTCTACTATTCCTGTAGGTGGAGGTCCCTCCTCGACGACCGCGGTTGCTCCGTCCACCTTGGACGTTGTGCAGCCGCCCCCTGATGATGAGCCGGACCCGGCTCTTCTCCTACCTGGGGGGCGCGGCGCTGTGCCCCCTAGCCCCAGTTCGGCTTCTCCACCACCGGGCGGGTATGGTCACGTGCCCCCGCCTGGCCTTCATGTGGCTCCGTTCCCACGGACCTACAGTCGACGACCCCAGCCGGTGCCTGCGCCATCGGCTGCCCCTGCAGCACCGGCGCCCCAGGCTGAGTCCGTGGCCGCACCCCTATCTCCGTCGCTCACACGCACCAGGACCGGCGCCCTCCCGCTTGTGAGCTACGAGGGGCTTGCTGCAACCTCCTCTCCCTCACCATCGCCTCTACTGGCGAACTACCGCAGCGCCCTGGCCGATGCCAACTGGCGGGCTGCGATGATGGATGAGTACCAGGCACTCGTCGACAACAACACCTGGCGTCTTGTTCCGTGCCCTCCGGGCACGAATGTTGTGACAGGCAAGTGGATTTTCCGGCACAAATTCCATGCCGATGGGTCTCTCGCTCGTCACAAGGCCCGCTGGGTGGTCCGCGGGTTTTCTCAACGAGAAGGTATTGACTACGACGAGACCTTCAGTCCGGTGGTCAAACAGGCCACCATTCGGACCGTTCTCAGCATTGCCGTCTCCCGCGCCTGGCCGATCCACCAGCTGGACGTGAAGAAAGCCTTTCTTCATGGCCACCTCGACGAGACGGTCTACTGCCAGCAGCCACCAGGTTTCGTCGACCCCACCGCTGCAGATCACGTCTGCCTCCTACAGAAGTCCCTGTACGGACTGAAGCAGGCCCCGCGAGCTTGGTACCAGCGGTTCGCGGCCTTCCTTCGACAGCTTGGCTTCGTTGCCTCCACCTCCGACACGTCCCTCTTTGTTCTCACCGAGGGGATGAGTCTCACCTAATTGCTACTCTACGTCGACGACTCCCGCTCTTCTGCAGCGACTCATGGCCCAACTCCAGTCTGAGTTCGCCATGACCTACTTGGGTGCTCTTCACCGCTTCCTCGGCGTCGCCGTCACCCGCACCTCCGATGGCCTGTTCCTGTCGCAGCGACAGTACGCCGTCGATCTCCTCCAGCGGGTGGGCATGGCTGAGTGTCATCCTATGGCAACCCCTGTTGACACTCAGGCCAAGCTCTCCGCCCATGAAGGCGACAAACTATCAGACAAGGACAGCTCAGAGTACAGGAGCATAGCAGGGGCTCTTCAGTACCTGACTCTGACGCGTCCTGATCTGGCTTATGCAGTTCAACAGGTGTGTCTCTTCATGCACGCCCCGAGGGAGCCCCACCATGAGCGGATCAAGCGCATTCTGCGCTATGTGAAGGGCACGCTATCGTCCGGTCTTCACATTGGCGCTGGCTCCATCCAGACGCTAACTGGGCTGGCTGCCCTAACTCCAGGCGGTCCACCTCTGGCTTCTGCGTCTATCTCGGCGACAACCTGGTCTCCTGGTCCTCCAAACGCCAGGCCACGGTCTCCCGCTCTAGTGCTGAGGCAGAATACCGTGTTGTGGCTCACGTTGTGGCCGAGTGCTGTTGGCTGCGGCAACTCCTTCAGGAGCTCCATATTCAGCTGCCCCAGGCTACGGTGGTCTTCTGCGACAACGTTAGTGCCGTCTACATGACGGCCAATCCAGTACACCACAAGCGCACGAAGCATATTGAGATTGACATTCACTTTGTGCGCGAGAAGGTGGCCCTTGGCGAAATTCGGGTCCTTCATGTTCCTTCGTTTCATCAGTTCGCTGACATTATGACGAAAGGGCTTCCAACGCCACTGTTTACAGACTTCAGAACCAGCCTGTGCGTCCGCGAGCCTCCCGCTTCGGCTGCGGGCTGGTATTAGACAATAGGAGATTGTATATTGTATATTTAGGCAAGGCGGTCAATTAGGATCAGACCTGCCATGTTTAGAGATAGTCCGGTCAATTAGGATCAGAGATTTACTCCTGTCCTTGTATTTGTAAACTGCCATATATAGCAGCAGCCGCTGCCCTATAATACAGGCGCCCCTCTCCCATTGAGAGTGTGGCTAATTGCCCCCAACTTCATCTTTCTACAGTTGGGAGAAGCCCACACGGTGAAAGAGGGAGTACCAGAATTGTCTTGCGACCACACATCCTATGAGCAGATGTTGGATATTTTCTTCCTCCTGATGACACAAGAGGCATTTGTCTGGGTGTTGAAGGCCTCGCCGTGCCAACCGATCAGCTATCCAGCATCGATTGTGAGCAACCAACCACATGAAGAACTGGCATTTGGGTGGAGCCCAAGACTTCCAAATCCACTCATATAGTCTGAACTGAATGGGACCCTGAAAAAGAGCATCATATTTCCCAATCTTCATAGCCACACATTAAAAAACAATTCACACCCTTAATCATCACCACCAATATTTCATCATTTTTTTGCAGAATGCTTCTTGTACCATTCTTAAATCTATACTTTTATCTCTTTTAGGAGGAACAATGTACTTATTATTTGGCTAACTAATTCATTGATATATCTTCAGTAGACATTAAATTCAATAATATTTATCATTATACTTTTTCTATATTCAGGGAACTGGTTGCTTATGTTGCGAATACACTTATTTTCATACTGAGGTACAATAACTTTCTTTAGATCTTTGAGAAAAGTATTGTCTGTTTTTTTTCTTTTTTCTTTGGTAAACAAGACTGTTGAATTACCCTCAGTGGGATTGTTATTGCAGATGGTGTACTAGAAGACAACATCCATTTCGAGAGACATGGTATTCATCATCCATTAGAAAAGCTGGAGACATTTTTACTTAGTCTTTCATACCCTCTATGTTTCTTGCTTAAACTTTATCCTTTGTGGGTAGTAAAATTATATTGTTCCTAGTTTTCATCGTGTTGGCTTTATTTCAGGTCCATTTTGAGTAACATGTAATTTTGTATGCTTTATATGGTAACATGTTAACCATGTGGACATTATTTCAGGCGTATGCAAGAAATATGTAATTTTGTATGCAGTATCCTACATAACATATTCTCAACTAGTCCCTGCTAGGTGTGATTTGTCTAATTCATCTCACTCAAAAGAAATGCAATTTGAAATATCTGCTAAAATTGAATTTCTTTATACAATGTACTTTGTTGTAACTCCTATTGTGCGGCTTATAATTTTCTTTCATCTCTTGCTCTTCTAGGCACTTCATGGGGGTTCCTCCTCCTGCCCTATGTCTTTGTGCAAATAAGTCGGGTTGTAGTTGTGAGCCTTTTCTATCCGTTGCTGCAATACTTCGGATACGGTTTGGACTTGAAAGAAGCTACAATTCTTGTTTGGTCAGGGCTCCGAGGGGCTGTTTCTCTATCATTATCACTATCTGTTAAAGTAATTAAGTCGACCATCTGATTCGTCTCTTGTTATCATTATGTGAATACTAGTCTCCTTTTTTCTTCAAAACATTATTTATCCATATGTTTTTGCTGAGTTATTTACTAAAATATTTTTTCTAGCATGCTAGTGATACAGCTCAACCTTTTCTGAAACCGGAAGTCGGAACAGTGGTATGTTAAATTTTCACCCTGAAGAAGTCTGAAACGTTTAATTTGAACTTTGCTGACTTCGTTGCATGTTAAACAGTTTGTGTTCTTCACTGGTGGCATCGTGTTTCTAACATTGATATTTAATGGTTCTACCACACAATTTTTGTTGCACCTGTTTGGTCTGGACAAACTTTCAGCAGCGAAGGTGTTAGGCAATAGAATATGCCGCAGCCCCTTACCATATGCTGCGGCATTTGTAGCCATAATTAGTAGATGTAAATCAAGGATTAGTTGCTATAATTAGCATATGTAAATCAGGGATTAGTTACTATATTTAGTAGATGTAAATCAAGGGAATTACCCTTGCCTTGTAAAGCAAGGCCAGCCGGCCCTATATAACAGAAGGCGCCCCCTCCTATTGAGGTGTGGCCAATTGCCTCCCAATTCTATCTCTCTACATGGTATCAGCAGTCCGGGTCTCGATCTGATCTCCCGGCCCCTCTCCACCTTCTGCCCTAACCTCCTGCGCCCCTCCCCCCAACCCCCCCCCTGCCATGGACACCACCGCAGCCATCTCCTCTGCCACCAGCGGCATCCTAGGGGCCGACTCTGCCCCCGCCATCTGCCCCTTCGCCACCATCAACATCAAGCTCCACGTCCCCATGACCCTTGAGTTGAAGCCCTCCAACTTCACCAAGTGGTTGACGGCGTTCCAGGCCACGTGTGGGAAATTCGGGCTGCTGCATCATCTCGCCACCGCCTCCACCTCGCGCCCCACCAACGAGGCCTGGACGCAGGCTGACTTCTGCGTCCGCGGATGGATGTACAGCACCGTCTCCGACGCCGTCCTCAACCTCGCCATGACCGACAACACGCAGACGGCAAGCGCCCTTTGGACGGCCATCGGCGCTGTGTTCCAGGCGAACAAAGCTCCTCGCGCCATCTTCCTGAATCACGAATTCCACTCGATGACTCAGGGGGACCTGTCCATTGACGCCTACTGCGTTCGCATGAAGGAGAAGGCCGACGAACTACGCGACGTCGGGCAGCCCGTATCTGAGCCCAACCTCGTCCTCAATCTGCTGCGCGGGCTCAACGAGGTCTACTCCACCGTCGCCGACACCATCGCCGGAAAGCAGCCCCTCACCTTCGCCGACGCCCGGCACCAGCTCCTTCTCAAAGAACTGCGTCTGCACAACGAGGAGAAAGTGCGCGCCACCACCGCCCTCCTGGCTGCTGCCTCCTCTTCTGGTGGTAACCAGCAGCAGCAGCAGGGCGGCAGGCGGCCTAACACCAAGAAGGGCGGCCAGCAGCCCTTCCCAAACTCCTACGGCGGCTTCTCCAACACCTCCGGCAGCACCAGCACCAACAAACGCGTTCCTTGGGGCTTCAATCCCTGGACCGGCGAACGTGTGGCCCCTGGAGAGCGCGTCACCCCTCCTGGACAGCGCCGCCAAGGAGGTCTTGGCGCCCCTGGAGGTCCTGGTGCCCAGGCCGGGCGCAACCAGAGCATCCTCGGGCCTTCCCCGCAGGCCCACACCGCCTTCGCTCCGCTCCAGGCATCCTCCGGCGGCTCCAACACCTCCACCAGCACCTGGGATGCAGCCGGCCTCATTGCTGCTCTACAGAACATGCAACTGCAGGGCAACTCGCCCTGGGTCGTTGACTCCGGCGCCTCCACGCACATGACGTCCTCGGATGGTATGCTTACCCAACGCCTCCCCCCTTCCATCTCCTCAATAACAGTAGGTAATGGCACTAGCATTCCTGTTACGTCTAGAGGTCATTCCGTCCTTCCTACACCTACAACAAACTTCGCTCTTAACAATATTCTTGTCGCACCATCCATAGTCCGCAACCTGTTATCTGTCCGTCAGTTCACTCGCGACAATAGTTGTTCCTTTGAATTTGACGCACATGGTTTTTCTGTTAAGGATCTCAGGACGGGACGCGTGATTCTCCGCTGTAACAGCGACGGGGACCTATACACCATGCCTGCCGGCACACCTGTCGCCCCATCTCATGCTCTCTTGGCTGCTTCGTCGACACTGTGGCATCAACGTCTCGGCCACCCAGCCCCCGCTGCATTAGAACGTCTTAATAAAATTCATGCTGTTTCCTGTAATAAAGTGGACCGCTCCCTATGTCACTCATGTCAGTTAGGCAAACATACGCGTCTACCCTTTAGTTCCTCGCATTCCATAACTCATGCACCCTTTGAACTTGTTCACTGTGATGTATGGACTTCCCCCATCAACAGTCTGTCTGGTTTTTCATATTACTTGGTATGTTTGGATGATTATAGTCACTACTGTTGGGTTTTTCCGCTCCGGAAAAAATCTGAGGTCCACCAACACGTAGTCGAGCTTGCTGCGCTTGCCAAAACACAATTCAGTCTTCCCATAAAATGTGTTCAGGCCGATAACGGCACTGAATTCATCAACACCGCCACCACCAAATTCCTCACTGCTCAAGGCACTCACCTCCGCCTCTCCTGCCCCTACACATCACCCCAAAATGGCAAAGCCGAACGCATCATCCGCACACTCAACAATTCCATTCGTACTATGCTCCTTCATGCCTCCCTGCCGCCCACATATTGGGCTGAGGGGCTCCTAACAGCCTGCTACCTCCATAATAGGCGCCCATCCTCCTCCATTCAGCATGAAATTCCCTACACTCGACTGCATAACCAGCCACCAACCTATAGTCATCTGCGTGTTTTTGGGTGCCTCTGTTACCCCAACATGCAAGCAACCTCCAAACATAAGCTCGCCCCTCGCTCCACAGCATGCGTCTTCCTCGGATATCCCCCCTCGCACAAAGGTTACCGCTGCCTCGACCTATCGACCCATCGCATCATCATCTCTCGCCATGTCATATTTGACGAAACCACTTTTCCCTTTGCAGCCGCCTTAGACACCTCCTCCCCAGCTTCCCTCGACTTCCTCCTCGACGACGATATGGTTTCGGTGCCTTGCCCTACTGTTGTTGCAGGTGGGACTCTCTCCTCAACGCCTGTGGAGCAGCCGCCCTCAGACGTTGCGGCATCGCCTTCTTCGACACCGGGCGGGCGTGGTCACGTGCCCCCGCCTGGACCCAGCGTGGTTCCCTTCCCACGGGTCTACGTCCGCCGCTCCCGTACGACGACTACGTCCGAGCCGGCTGCTGCCCCAGCAGCCCCTGCGGCTCCTGACGCCCCGGCTCCACCTACGGCGCCCTTACCAGCACCGGCGGCATCTCCTGCTCCGCCACCGCCACCGCCGCCGCGTGTCACCCGCACCATGACGGGTGCCATCCCTCGCGTCAACTATGAAGGGCTGGCGGCCACGACGTCATCCTCCCCATCGCCGATTCCGACGAACTACCGCAGCGCGCTGGCCGACGCCAACTGGCGTGCTGCGATGATGGATGAGTACCAGGCCCTCGTCGACAACAACACCTGGCAGCTCGTTCCGCGGCCCCCCGGCGCTAACGTCGTGACGGGGAAGTGGATCTTCCGGCACAAGTTCCATGCCGATGGGTCCCTCGCCCGCCACAAGGCTCGCTGGGTTGTCCGAGGCTTCTCCCAGCGTGAGGGCATCGACTACGACGAGACCTTCAGCCCGGTTGTCAAACCGGCCACCATTCGGTCTGTACTCAGCATCGCCGCGTCCCGCGCCTGGCCTATTCATCAGCTGGACGTGCAGAACGCTTTTCTTCACGGCCACCTCGAGGAGACCGTCTACTGCCAGCAGCCGCCAGGATTTGTCGACCCTGGCGCCCCTGACTACGTCTGCCGTCTGCAGAAGTCCTTGTATGGACTGAAGCAGGCTCCGCGGGCCTGGTACCAGCGCTTCGCCACCTTCATCCGGCAGCTCGGCTTCGTCACCTCCGCCTCCGACACGTCCCTTTTCATTTTACGAGAGGGGACGAGCCTCTCCTACCTACTACTGTACGTCGACGACATCGTTCTCACCGCCTCGTCCTCGGCTCTTCTTCAGCGCACTATGGCTCGGCTGAGCTCCGAGTTCGCCATGACGGATCTTGGCGCCCTCCACCACTTCCTCGGCATCACTGTTACACGCTCCTCAGATGGCCTCTTCCTCTCCCAGCGACAGTACGCTGTCGAGCTTCTTCAGCGCGCGGGCATGGCTGAGTGTCATCCGACCACGACACCTGTTGACACTCACGCCAAGCTATCCGTAGCCGACGGGGATCTACTGTCAGAGAAGGACGCATCTGAGTACAGGAGCTTGGCGGGGGCTCTCCAGTACCTAACCCTGACTCGTCCTGATCTGGCATATGCTGTTCAGCAGGTGTGCCTCTTCATGCACGCCCCGCGCGAGCCTCACCGTGCGCTCATCAAGCGCATCCTACGCTTCGTACAGGGGACTCTCTCCTCGGGTCTTCACATTGGCACCGGGTCTGTCGACAAGCTGACTGCCTACTCTGACGCTGACTGGGCAGGCTGTCCAGACTCTCGACGATCCACCTCCGGCTTCTGCGTCTATCTCGGCGACAATCTGGTTTCTTGGTCCTCCAAGCGCCAGACCACGGTGTCCCGCTCCAGCGCCGAGGCAGAGTATCGGGCCGTGGCTCACGTTGTGGCTGAGTGCTGCTGGCTTCGACAGTTACTCCAGGAGCTCCACATCCGGCTGCCCTCCGCCACTGTTGTCTTCTGCGACAACGTCAGCGCCGTCTACATGACAGCCAACCCCGTCCACCACAAGCGAACGAAGCACATTGAGATCGACATTCACTTCGTCCGCGAAAAAGTGGCCCTCGGTGAGATTCGGGTTCTCCATGTGCCCTCCTCTCACCAGTTCGCCGACATCATGACTAAAGGGCTTCCGACAGCACTCTTTCGAGAATTTCGATCCAGTCTTTGCGTCCGGGAGCCTCCCGCTGCAACTGCGGGCGGGTGTTAGGCAATAGAATATGCCGCAGCCCCTTACCATATGCTGCGGCATTTGTAGCCATAATTAGTAGATGTAAATCAAGGATTAGTTGCTATAATTAGCATATGTAAATCAGGGATTAGTTACTATATTTAGTAGATGTAAATCAAGGGAATTACCCTTGCCTTGTAAAGCAAGGCCAGCCGGCCCTATATAACAGAAGGCGCCCCCTCCTATTGAGGTGTGGCCAATTGCCTCCCAATTCTATCTCTCTACAGAAGGTTAGCTTTACTAAAATTTTAATCCATCATTTTTGTTTGTGCTATTCTGCTTTAGAGTTATTGTAACCTCGTAACTCATACCTGTCTTCCTTTTCCTTATATTAATCAGTGTGATGCAATGTGCTAACATTATTATAGTGCTATAAATTAAAGCTTAATTGACAATGATGATGTATTGGCTCATCTTAATTTATAGTTTTGGGTTTCATAGTCCTTTTGTGTTGATGCTCCTGATGAAAATTTTAATATGATTGCCGCTGCAGCTTCGCATGTTAAATTATATAAGATATGAAATGCTAAACAAGGTACTGGAGGCTTTTGGTGATCTTAGGGATCATGAGGAGCTTGGACCTATTGATTGGGGTACTGTAAAGAAAAATATCACATTCTTGAATAACTTGGGAGATGATCGTGTGCATCCACATGCTGATGAAGATGATAATATCCATGCCATGAACTTAAAGGATATCCGTGTGCGGCTTTTGAATGGTTTGTGACCTAATTACATAATGCGCTGATGAACTTCTGGTTAATTGCCTTCTGATTTCATTACCAAGTTATTTTGAACTTGTACTACTTGTACGAACTGATTTCTAGTTTCCGTGCTTGCATCAATTCAGTAAAGGACTATAGGCACCTGATTGGTATTTTCATTGAGTCAAGATTCTATTTAAGGATAGATAGCACCATAATTGCCATAGAAGATTGTTGCATGCCTGCGCGGCCCAACTCCATTGCCCTAGCCCTGGTTTCCCTGTTATTTCATACCTTATTTTGTAAATATTTTGATCAGGTGTGCAATCCACATACTGGGGTATGATTGAAGAGGGATGGATAACTCAAGCTACAGCAAACATTTTAATGAGATCAGTAGATGAAGCTATGGATCTTGTTTCTAGTCAACCGTTGTGTGATTGGAAGGTTTTGCGGTCCAATGTTCATTTCCCAGATTACTACAGGTTTCTCCAGAGCTGGTTGCCTCAAAGGCTTATCACATACTTTGCTGTACAAAGATTGGAGTCAGGATGTTACATATATGCTGTATTTCTTCATGCTCATAGAATTGCACGGAGACAATTGCATGATTTTCTCGGTAAAATTTTGGAAGCACTTTTGGCTGTGCTAATTACTAATTAGTAATTATTATTTATCTACTCTACAAATTCTATGGAAAGGAATAGAAATTTCAGACTCAGCACTTGTAGATGTGAGGAATGTTATGTGTGAAACATTTCTTGGTGTTAGTTTCTATTGTTGTTGGTCATAAGTGGGAACAGGAAGTATACTTTAGGCAGAGACATAGTCTATTACTGTGGGGATATAAACCCCCGGTACCACAAGACAAGACATGGGCCGCACCATCAAAGTTGGCCCGGCCCAGAAGGCGAAAGCGTGCGGCGCAAGGCACTGCACCGTACGGTTATTGTATCAACTTGGATAGTTTACTTGTAATCTTGTCCCTTCAGACTATATAAGGAGGGGCAGGGATAGATCCCACAACCCAGATCCAAAACTCATCTACTAGCAATACAATACAGCAACACACAGGACGTAGGGTATTACGCCTCACGGCGGCCTGAACCTGTATAAATCTTGTGTCTCACGCTTTCTCCATAACGCTTGTTCATCTCAGGCACACCTTCACCAATCAATCTACTACCTCGGGTATACCCCTCGGTAGATTGCCGACGATCTCTCGTCGACAGTTGGCGCGCCAGGTAGGGGGTGTGTTTCCTGATCCCATGGCAAACAAGATGGAACTTTCTTTCATCGTCGTCGACCACAGCATTCGGCGGCGCCGAACCAGATGAGAATCATCTTTATCAACATCATCCACGGCGACTTCGTCGCGATCCCGCTTTTTGCAACTACATCCGTGCACTTCGGCAACGGCATCCGGCGGCGGCGAACTCTTGGACGTCATTCAACGCAACCAAAGGTGTTGTCAAAAAAAACGCAACCAAAGGCAGCCGCCGACAAGCTTCGTGATTCTGCGTTCCCCAAAATCCGATCCTGGGTTGACCGCTTCGGGGGCCTGCGATCCAATCTACACGGACGCGCCAATCTGCATGCAAGCCAAGGAATTCTACTCGGCCACAAGACACGAAGGAAGTACAGCCAGACTCCAGATCGATAACGACGGCAAGGCTAAAAGCAAGCAAGAAGAACACGTGATCTCTGTTACGTACAGCCCCATGATCAGTCACCATCATTAATTGGTTATACATGCACGTATGCATGTTCATCTACACGCACGACGTAGCCAATTCACCTGAAGACGGATCGAAGCCACAAGCGCCGTCGAACGAGCCATCGGATCTACACGGGATTTTTTTCCAAGGAGGTTATAGAAAGAAATAAAGATCTTGAAGATGGAATGCATATATGCATCTACGGTTTACATGATCCGACGGTTGCCAATCCCGATCAAAAGCTAAGTTTTATTTCCTATTTTAATTAAGATATTTTATATCATCTTCGGATTTCTCCACAAATCTACGTGATATTTGATGAT
Source organism: Eremochloa ophiuroides (assembly GCA_038502445.1). Taxonomy (NCBI): domain Eukaryota; kingdom Viridiplantae; phylum Streptophyta; class Magnoliopsida; order Poales; family Poaceae; genus Eremochloa; species Eremochloa ophiuroides. Next base: position 41,943,885 of record JAHLJS010000002.1, read on the forward strand.
AGGAAATTAATTACACTTCTCGGCGTCAATGCCCTGCGGCGGCTTCGTCGTCATCCGTCCGCGGCAGTAGCAAACTTTGGAGTCGTCCGAGCTCTCCAAACTGCTAAGCGAAGCCACGTCGAGCCGTCTAACGAAGCCACGTTAAGCCATCGCTAAGCGAGCTGTCTATGACATATTATCGCCAAGATTATCTCCATGATTCTCCGTCGCCGACGTAAGCCCCGCGTCTGTTCGGGCAGTCTAACTTCATCGTCGCGTAAGGCCCGCAACTGCTCGGGCAGCGCGACTTCGCCAACGCGTAAGCCCCGCACCTGTTCGGGCAGCCTAATTACGTCGACGCATAAGCCCTACATACGGTAGGCCGCCCTACTTCGCCACTTCATCGACTGCCCCGATAGATTCGGGAAGCCATCGCCCACGATAAGCGTAAGCCCTGCCAGGCCCAGGCAGCTTTGCCACCACGTAAGCCCCAGGGACGTCTGCGCCGTTAAGTCTTCGCTATTACGTAAGCCCCGGGGACGTTTGGGCAGTTTTAGCAGCATCTCCAAAAGCCCTGTCGAAAGGAACGGGCACTGGTCGCCGATTTCTCCAAAAGCCTCACATTCGGCTCTACTCCGACTTCTCCGAAAGTCCCGACCACGTTCGGGCTCCTCGCCGATCTCTCCATAAGCCCCGACCACGCTCGAGCACTCACTGAAAATTTTTCTCCAGAAGAACTCGTTGCCGCTCTCCATGACTCGCCAACCTTCAGGGGATCTCAAAGCTGTCGTCGTTTTCCAATACACACCAGCCTCCGCCATGTTCTCCAGTCGAGCTTTACGCTCGGGGACTTCGTCAAGACATCGGACTCCATGGCGTTCTCCGGTCAAGCTCTACACCCGAACTCTCCATCGACATATCGCCGAGCACGGACCGGACACGATGTGTTGATCGCACCAAGTCTCGCGGTGGCAACTTTCACCAAGATGAGATCTCACGCAGCAGCCTATGACGCCACCAGCACTCGCCGGCTCGTCCACCACGTCGCTGAGCACGATCTAAAAGAGCATACAGAATTTTCTTCATTGGTGATCAGAAGCGTGATCCTCCCAAACCTCATGACAACTACACCCGCGAGATGTGAAGCTAACCAAGGATCACGTGCGAGATCATGTACGTGAAGTCAAGCTGATGTCAGAAAGCAAGCAAATAAAGATGCGTGATCAAGAGACTTATATGTCGACGTCAAAGCATGCAAGGGCAATTCCAAATCCGAGTCTGACGGAGCCGCCAAGGAAGCAGTCCAGCGAGTCATCTAGCGAGCCACATCAAGCCATCACATGAGCCACGTCAAGCAACTTCTCGATACACCGACCACTCCGCCAGACATCGAACAAGCTAAGTCACAATTTTAATATTTTTCTACATATTCTTCGACCTCCATGTATCTCCGGAAATTGTCTTCATGATTCTTCGCCGCCGACCTCTCCAAAAGCCCCGACAAACCTCGGGCACTCGCCGACAATTTCTCCATAAGCCTCGACAATGCTCGGGCACTCAAAAGATTTTCTCCGCCGTCTCCGTTTTCTTCTCTCAAGGGTTGCTTAACGTACCTTGATAGCACACGCCTTAATCCGTGAAACCTGTCTTCGCCCCGTAAGCCATCACAAACATGGTCATGTTAAGAAACCTTTGAACCAGACGCGGGTCAGGTGCTTAAACGTAACAGGCCAACTATCAGGGGAAATTACGTGACCTGACAAGAGCAAGAAACGGACAATCTTATCATGCATTCTACAATATTGGGATCCACTCCAAAATCTACATCATGTACTACCCACTGTACATATTTATTTTGCAGGAACCCGGGCTCGTCGCCGCTCCTCGTCGTCCTCGCGCTGCTCGGGCACCGTTTCCGACCACGTTGGGGACTCGTCACCGGGCTCGTTGCTGCTTCTCGCCATCCTCGCGCTGCTCGAACACTGTTTCCGACCACGCTAGGGACTCGTCGCCGGACTCGTCACTGCTTCTCGCCGTCCTCGCGCTGCTCGGACACCGTTTCTGACCACGCTGGGGACTCGTCGCCGGACTCGTCGCTGCTTCTCGCCGTCCTCGCGCTGCTCGGACACCGCCTCCGACCATGCTGCGAACTCGTAGCCACTCGTCGCCGTCCTTGTGCTGCTCGGACATCGTCTCCGACCACGCTGGGGACACGTCGCTGCTCCTCGTCATCCTCGCGCTGCTCGGACACCGTTTCCGACCACGCTGGGGACTCGTCGCCGCTCCTCGCCGTCCTCGCGCTACTCGGACACCGCCTCCGACCACGCTGGGGACTCGTCGTCGCTCCTCATCATCCTCGCGCTACTCGGATTTTGTCTCCGACCACGCTGGGGATTCGTCGCCGAGCTATCAAGTCACTCCATGCTGTTCGGATCAGGATGCTGATCTTGGGCAGCATATCGGGGGCCTTAATATGCGCATCGCCTGAAGATTTTTCCCGATCACTTGCTGTGCTCGGGGACTACGTCATCGCCTCGCCTGAAGATTTTTCCCGATCACTTGCTGTGCTTGGGGACTACGTCATCGCCTCGCCTGAAGATTTTTCCCGATCACTTGCTGTGCTCAGGGATTTCGTCGTCAATCACCTGTTCGGAAGATTTTTTTTCTCGATCACTTGCTGTGCTCGGGAACTCCGTCGTCGCCTCGTCTGATTTGGAAGATTTTTTCCAAGTGCTTGCTGTGCTCGGGGACTTCGTCATCGCCTGCTCGGAAGATTTTTTCCGATCACTTCTGTGCTCGGAGACTTCGTCATCGCCTTGACTGCTCGGAAGATTTTTTCTATCACTTACTGTGCTCAGGGACTGCGTCATCGGCTCGCTTGCTCGGAAGATTTTTTCCCGATCACTTACTGTGCTCGGGGACTTCGTTAACACTTCACATGATCAGCAAGAATAAAGACTTTGACCCTGACACCACGTGACTACGTCACCTAATATCAAGCTCGGGGACTAAGTGGATACACTTCACCTGGCGGTGAAGGTATTGGCTCTGCCGTACCAAAAGTGGATACACTTCACCAAAGAGAAGGCTCTTTTCAAATTTTTTCTGAGCTCCTTACATCCGTCTGGTCAAGCAACTCCGAAAGTCTACACCTCCCGACGAATGCAAGGCGCTCGAAAACTAGCTGTGGGGATATAAACTCCCGGTACCACAAAACAAGACATGGGCTGCACCATCAAAGCTGGCCTGGCCCAGAAGGCGAAAGCGTGCGGCGCAAAGCACTGCACCGCACGGTTATTGTGCCAACTTGGATAGTTTACTTGTAACCTTGTCCCTTCAGACTATATAAGGAGGGGCAGGGATAGATCCCACAACCCAGATCCAAAACTCATCTACTAGCAATACAATACAGCAACACACAGGACGTAGGGTATTACGCCTCACAGTGGCCTGAACCTGTATAAATCTTGTATCTCACGCTTTCTGCGTAACGCTTGTTCGTCTCAGGCGCACCTTCACCAATCAATCTACTACCTCGGGTATACCCCTCGGTAGATTGCCGATGATCTCTCTTCGACATTTACTATTAAGGTTGAACCAAATTTAATTCACTTCTTTTATAGTTATAATGAAAAACCATGTCTTGATTCATCTTTCTGAATTTTTTCAGTCCTATTTTCTCCTTTCACACTATTTTCTCCTTTCACACTGTTTCATAGGTGCTTGTGAGTTCAATTTGCATGTATGATTGTAATCGGACCATCAGCAGTTGTCAGTAATATTTTTAATATTCTTTCTTCAGGTGATAGTGAGATTGCAAGAATAGTTATTGGTGAAAGCACTGCTGAGTGGGAGGAAGCTAGAAAGTTTTTGGAAGATGTTCGTGTTACATTCCCTCAGGTTTGTGGTTACGAGGTTGGCATTGACAAAATTAGCTACAAAATTTGCTTCTGTCATTGAATCAACTATTATGGAGTCTTCAGCCTCCAGAACAAAATTTTGATAATTCCTTCTTTCAATTATCAGTCTGCTTTTGCAAAACTAGAGAATGTGCATTATTATCTAATCTAAAATGAAATAGGACTACTTTGACCTTTGGAGATTTTTCATGTACTACCTCCATATCAAAAATATTTGTCGTCGTTGACTTTTGGTCACAACATTTGACCATTTGTCTTATTCAAAAAATTATGTAATATCATTTATTTTGTTTGTGGTTTACTTTACCATAGTTATTTTAAGCATGATTTATCTTTTCGTACATTTGCAATAAATTTTTGAATAAGACAAATGGTCAAACATGGCAAGAAAAAGTCAACACCAAAAAATTGATATGGAGGGTGTACTTGGATGTCAGTGAGTTCGTAATTGGTTAGCTAGGGATTTTGAATCGGGGGATTTGGTTGGAAGTCTTGAAGAATTGTTTGTTTTCTGCAAAATTCATATGAAATCCATGTGGCATACTATATTTGATGTTCGTGTTTGTTAGCCCCTAGCACCTCCCAAGATCACACCAGCCACTCACAGATGGAAAACTTCTTTTGTGGCACTACACCTCTTTTGTTCATTAATTCACCACATTTCACACATTGGTTACACTGATTTTAACACAGCACAAGCACACACACTAAGTTGTGTCTCAGTCGCACAACCCGGCCAAGAACACTCACGCAGCTATCTCCACTAGCACAGCCACACGCTGTAAACTAAACTAATCACTCAGTTAGCACACAACCACTACTGTTGTATACTGATCATGCTTCACTATGCACGCACTCCGTGCTTTCACTCACAAACTGCAACTCACAAGTTGATCAGCTCTATTCACCACTACATTGCTCCCTCTTCTCTCTCTCTCTCACTTTCACTCACTTTTATTCACAAACTGATCAAAACTTGCTTTACTCAAGTTGATCAGATCTACTAACCACTACATTGCTCCCCCCTCACTTTCTCTCACACTCTCTCCCTCTCCCTTTTTTCACACCCTTTTTTTTGAGAACATGTAGGAGAGCTGCATATCTTTGATCAAGAGAGATAAAACGGTCGGAAACGGTCTAAAACGAACTTACGAAATAGAAAACGAAATCGGTTTGTTCGGTACATTTCTATATTTTAACAATTAAAGAGTACAAAAAAATGATTGAAAATGGTTGTGAAACCAATTGAAACTGACAATTTTTTGTATTCGAAAACGGAATCATAATATAGGAAACGAAAGCGGTCAGTTCGGGATATTTCCGTTCCGTTTTCATCCTTACAAATACATGACACATCCCCCCACGGTGCAAAAGATCATGACCATAATCATACATTAGGATAAACTACACGAAAGCCTGACCAAGCCAAAAAAATCTAGTCTGCTCTAGACGATCACCCTTCCTAGATTCAGAGCAGCGAGCCCCTTGGCTCCAGCTAGCTGCCAGAAGTGAGATTCGTCGTTGAAGGCTCGCAGGGCGCCCTGTAGACTTGGAGCAGATTCATCAAAGATACATGCATGCGGTGTTTCCAGAGAATCCATTCTCCAAGAATGACAAGGGTGTTAAAACCTTTTCGGTGCTGCTTCTGGACTTTTTTCCATGACCTTCTCACCACTCTGCAAAGGATTTAGCACCACGGCTAGGAGGACAGGTTTAGAGAAAGAAGGATTTTTGAACCAAAACTGCCGTGCGAAAACACAGGTGGTAAGAAGGTGTTGAACCGTCTATCTTCCTCTTGGTCACAAAGGGGGCAGTGTTCTGGATGAGGTAAGCCTCTTTTTTGCAAACGGTCAGAAGTCCAACAACGGTTTCGGACTGCTAACCACACAAAAGTCTTGCATTTACCAGGTGCCTATGTTTTCCAAATTCGCTTCCAAGGCTCGAAGGTGATGGATCCGACCAAAAAAAACTCTATATGCTGATCTAGTGGAAAAAATGCCCGAATCTTCAAATTTCCATTGGTGATGATCCTCCACTGTGTTCAGCACTATATTAGATAAAGAATACCAAATCTGCAGATATTCTGTAATTCCAAACCAACTAAGGGCTCCTCGAATATCTGCTACCCAACTGTGTGCTTGCAGCGCCTGTGCCACTGTTCTTGTTTTTCGTACTCTCAAGGGAACACACTTGTAAATATTAGGTGCTAACTCCTCCAGGCAGCAGCCATGAAGCCAGCGATCGGTCCAAAACAAGGTGTTCTCCCCATTCCCAACAGAAGTTACAACTGAGATGGCAAGCATGGCTAAGCTGTTTGAATGAACTGGTATGTCAAGACCAGCCCAAGGTCTATTAGGTTTGGTCTTCTCAATCCGGAGCCAGCGCATTTGCAAGGCCCAGCTCATGGTTTCAAGATTATGAATGACGAAACCTCCCAGGTCAATAGGTCTCGTGATTTTCTCCCAAGCCACCAAGCAACATCCTCCCTTCACCTCCTTTCTTCCCTTCCGTAGGAAACCCCTTCTGATTTTATCGATGGCTTCAATAAACCATTTAGGAACCTTGATGGCAATTAATAAATAGATGGGAATTGCAGTGAGGACGAAGCGAACCAGCACTCCTCGACCAGATAAGTTCAAAAGGGAAGCTTTCCACCCCAGAAGCCTGTCGGCAATCTTATCAATCCAAGGCAATAAATCACCTCTCCTCAATTTTCTGTCAGAGATAGGTAAGCCTAAATATGTGGTCGGGAAGGAAGTGGATGTACATTGCAATGTGCTGTTAGCAACCTCGGCCAATGCACCTTCACACTGGATTGGGATTACACAACTTTTGTGTAGGTTGGTCTGCAGCCCAGACGCCTTGCCAAAAACATGCAGCAGGTTCTTAGTGAGTTGCAGATCATCTTCTTCTAGACGAATAAAGAGAGCAACATCATAAAGAGACATGCGCTGACCAGAGGAGTGGAGAGGTTGTAGCAAACCCTCAGCTTCAGCTTTCAAGAATAAACTGTTTAGCACATCCATAACCAAGATGAAAAGCATTGGGGATAAAGGATCACCCTGCCGAAGCCCTCGCTGGTGAAATATATACTCACCCGGCTCTCCATTAAGAATGACCCGAGTAGAGGCCGAATAAAGAAGGTTGGTGATGAGGTTACACCAGGAAGAACCAAATCCCAAATGTGATAGAACCTCCAGCAAGAAAGCCCAAGCTACCGAGTCAAAGGCTTTTGAAATATCAAGTTTTAGAAAAAGACTCGAGATCTTGCACCGATGTAAAACCTTGATAGTCTGCTGGACTAACATGAAATTATCATGTATACACCTGCCTCTAATGAAGGCGCTCTGATTGGTAGCAACAATGGTGTCTAGGTGAGGAGCAGGACGGTTAGCCATCATTTTGATGATAAGTTTAGCAAAGCTGTGCACAAGACTTATAGGCCGATAATCCTTTGCCATCAATGCCTCTGTCTTTTTTGGGATAAGAGTTATAAAAGCCGAGTTCAGCAGCTCCAGTTTCCTTGCATCCCCTTGCTAAGGTGATAACGGCTGCCAAGAAATCCGCTTTGATAATTGACCAACAGGACTTATAAAACCTTACCATAAAGCCATGCAGTCTTGGAGCTCTATCAGCCGGGAGAGATCGAATTGTCATCCAAACTTCATCCTCAGAAAAAGGTGCATCAAGAGTTGAGAAATCAATCCCAGCTCTATGGAACGCCGCCAGGTCCAAGGTGGACTCCCTCGGTGCAGCTGTACCAATCAGCCCATCAAATTACTCAAAAAGAACTTGGTGTTTATCTTCCTGGGTTGTGGCAACCCGATCACCCTCTACCAACTTGGCAATGAAGTTTTTCCTCTTTCTATAGTTGGCTTGTTTGTGAAAGAAGGAGGTATTCGCATCACCATCCTTCAAGTATCTAACTCGTGAGCGGAGTCGAGCAATTGTCCTTTCCAGTGAGGCAAGAAACAAACAATGGCGTTTGAGTTCACATCTCAGCCAATTCTCATCAGAGGAGAGGACAGGGTGATCCTGGGCCATCTCAAGGCGATGTAGGATGTCTCAGGCAAGAGCAAGCTGTGCTTTAATATTGCCAATATGTTTTTGGCTCCATGACTGTAAAGCTCTAGAGAGCCGCTTCAGTTTGATGGATATTCGTTCAAGGGGACAGCAACAAATCACCTGCTGCTCCCAGTATAACTGAACTGTTTCATGAAATCCTGGCAGTTTAGTCCAAAAGCTCTCAAAGTGGAACCGTTTCTTTCCCAGAACCCCTTCTCTAAGGCCTAGCACCAAGGGACAATGATCTGACAACTCAGAAGCTTGGTTTTTCAACAAACATTCAGGGAAAATATCCTCCCAGTCATTGGAGCAAAACACATGATCCAACTTGACCAACGTGGGCAACGCTCTGTGATTGGACCAAGTGTATCTTCTTCCGAGGAGTGGGATTTCCTTCAATTCTAAATCATTAATGAACCTTCGAAACCTTCCCATCATGGCTTGGTTGACATTGTCATTATTCTTGTCTTCCGAGCAATAAATCATGTTGAAATCTCCAGCCAATAGCCAAGGTCCGGGGCAGCTCGCCCGGACATCTCGAAGCTCTTCCGGAAAAGCAATTTTGTCAGCATCACTCTGGGGGCCGTAGACACCAGTGAGCCACCAGGGGGAACCACCCCATCGCTCAATAAAACTGACACAGAGTGACGGTGGACTCGGTGATGATCGACCACGAAGGTTCCCTCTTGCCAAGCAATTAAAATGCCTCCCTGTGTCTGCTGTGCAGGAAGAAATATGAACTGAGTAAAAGCTTTGACCCAAGAAGGATAAGACATCACGATCAGATGTATGAGATAACTTGGTTTCCTGGAGGCAAACAACTGCAGGCCTAGAGGCATCAACAACTTTTTGGAGATTATCCCATCTAGCCTTGTCATTGAGACCACGGACGTTCCAAATCAAAATACTTGATCTATCCATAAATACAGAGAAAATACAAGCCAAGACCAAGAGCAGGTTCCTTCAGAGCACTGTAGTGGTGGGGGCAGCAGCACGCACTTGCCCTTCTGGAGGTGCATCCCAACCAAACAGAGCAGCGAGCGCCACCACATGGTCTCGACACAAAGGATGGTCATAGAGTTTGGCATACTGATCAAGAGCTTCATCTGAGATTCTCCTGTCATCATCAGAGAGGCCAAGTTTTCTACAAGCTGTAGATGCTGACACTCTGTCACTTACAGGGGGTAACTTGGAAATGCGGTAAACTATCTGGACAGATGGACTTCTTTCTTCTTTTCTGGATGGTTGGAGTAGGCCTCATGAAATCCACCTTCTTGGACACACGGTCAATGAATTCTGCAGCCGGGGTTGAAGGTGTTGCCTTTCGTCTTGGTGTCCGAGAGTATACTATCAAATTATCTGGTAGGACTCTCGAGGACAGCTCCTGAGGCACCAGGCACTGTGGTGGTGGCGAGCCCACTAACTGATCTCTGGACGAAACAGCAGGGGCCGGGGAGGAACACAGTGGAGCACAACGCACAGGAGAAGATATCACCAGCGCGGACTCGACGGCCAAGTTCAGATGCTTCGGGGATGATGGCTCACCAGTGGTGGTGGGGGGGGGGGGGGGGGGGGGGGGGGGGGTTGTCACCGTCACGGGAGCCTGTGAAGGTGGATTCACAACAGGGGCAGCCGGAATCTCCATGGTCGCAGAAGCCGGAGTCACGTCCTCGGTGAGTAGTGAGTATCGAGGCATGAATCAGGATAGAGTCCGTCATATCATCTCTTGGCACAGCGTAAGTCTGCACATCATGGGACGCGGCCAAGATGACAGAGGTACCAGCTGCCACGTCCAGGTTGTTGCACGAACCCGGAGATGGAACATCGATTGGTGCTGCCTCTTGATGGAACGATGAGCGACCAGAATCATCGGAGGTCGTGAATGATGTTGCCTCATGGTTCACCCTAAGGGAGGGAGCCGAAGCGCCCACCACCGCATTAACCACAAGAACCTTATCCCGGGAACTCCGGGGTTCACTACCAGGTACGGAATCCAAGTCGTTGCCTCGAGCAGAGTCGTCGTTGCACCCTGCGCCAGCTGGGCCCAGACGCGCGTGCACAGGGACGCGGTGGGCCCCGACACCCCAGCTGGTTCGCCACTTGGCGCCACTGCCGAAGCAGAAACCGAGGTCCGCCAGCGAAGAGTCATCAAGAATTTTCACTGAAACTGTCACCGGATAAGTGAGGGAGCGCTGAACTTGCCGATCCACCGAAATCTCAGGGATCTCCATCACGATCAACGGGGGAATACGACCTGGGTGAGAACACCAAGCCGCTAGATGGAAAGTCTCCCGTTGAGTGGCAGACTCACCGTCTCCACATCAAATGCATGTGCCGGGATTCCTTTGAGCTCCACCTCCACGGCGGTAGGGAACGTCGCAAACGAAGAATGAAGGAAGCGCATCCAACGCGAGACGTGAAGGCGACCCGGAGGGAGGGGCATAGGTCTTCCATCATTGAGGATTCTTGCAGCCGTGAACTCGTCCCGTGAGATCAAGAGGTAACTAGCAGGCCCCAAGGAAAGCAAGGATAGCATAGTTTCCTCGATCTCAAACTGTTGAGCCACCACAGGCACAATGGAAGCAAGGTCATCGGGATTGTCAGCAACCACCGAGATGACGAGCGCGGAGCAATAGATACCGAGTGACTAATCACACAACGTGGCGTCGCGAGGTGGACAATATCAGCGATCAGGCGGCGAGGGAAGGGGAGTCTTCAGAGCCACCGGGGTTGGGGGAGGAAGTCGGATTAGGTCATGCACGGCACGACCTCTCCCCTGGCCCTGCTTGCGATTCCGCCGTCGCCGTCTGCGCAAGTCGACAGGGACGGGACGACAAGGTCAGCGCGCAAGACGTTAGGCTTCCTTGTGCGATCGTCGATACACTGCAGTAGTCCACCCGTCTGCGTCGGGGCAAGCATGGAGCGGGGCCTGTGCCAGCAACACAACAATACGGGGAGCCGTCTTGCGGGATAGGGTCGCCGACTGGGGCGGCGCAGGGGCAACCTTGGCCGGCTCAACCTCGCAGGCAGAGGCGCCCGCCAGGAGGGCGTCCTTGAGGGAGAGAGGAGCGGCGCAGCCGGTCTTGCCAGACGGAGGCGTGTCACGGCACCATCGCTGGGCTTTGTTCCGCCCAGTAAGGCCACAGGGAGGAGTCTTCGACGCCGGAGGGGAGGAGGACGCGAGTCTGCAGGAGACCGCGGGAGAGGAGGTGGCCGCCGGGCTCGGGGTGAGCGGCGGCGGGAGGCTGGTGGAGGGGAAGGAGGCGCCGGATTGAGGGAGCGGAGGGGGCGGGGGAGGCGAAAAGGCGCGCTCCATCGGGGTCCTCCTTTTTTCACACTTGCTGCACCACCTCTCATTTTATACCACAAGACAGCCCTAGTGCCTTACTCATGAAAACTTCAGTCTTGCCTTATGCACTAAGGCAAAAACTTGACTTGCACTCTAAGGAAAATACTTAACTTGCACTCAAGGCAAAGACTTGACCCACACTAACATCCAACAAGGATTACATAATAAAAACTTAACTCCATGAATGAAGCAAAAGTGTGCCCCATTGGTTAAAAATAGTAACCCTATGTTAATTTAAAACTAGACCAGTAGGCACTCGTACCCGTGGCATTTTAATAACTGTCGTGAGGCAGCCTTGTGGAGCCTTGGACTCAAAACACAGGTGGCCATCGTGTGTACTCCTGGCTACAACTAGCCAACTGAGTGATACTTGGTTCTCTCGGAGGAGTTATTTGTTTAAATTCTGAAAATGTGTTTCCACATTTACAGGTGCTTTCTGTGCTAAAGGCTCGGCAAGTAAGGTATTCTGTATTGACACACATGAATCAGTATATTCAAAACCTTTGCAAGACTGGATTATTGGAAGAAAAGGAAATGTTCCATCTAGATGATGCTTTGCAGGTATCTGGGATATTTGACTTGTTTTCCTTGTTCCCAAGTGAAAATGAATTAACTTTGTGGTTTAACTTCGCAAATCACAACATATTTGCTAATTATCATAGTTTTCACTTGTCAGATAGACTTGAAGAAGCTTAAAAGGAACCCACCATTGGTGAAAATGTCAAGAGTTGGCGATCTTTTTTGCACTCATCCTGTTGTCAATATTCTATCTGCTTCTGTACGTGATCGTTTGTTAAGCAATGCAACAGAAACAGTAAAATCATATGGCCCCCTCCTTTATAGGGAAGGGTCAGGCCCAACTGGTGTATGGTTTGTTTCGCTTGGAATAGAAAATGTCAGTTTCTGCCCCAAGATCACTTCATTACATTCTTGTTGTAGTATATATTTTACTACTTTAGTTCTATATAATAAGCATATACCACCCCTTGCTCCCTTTTTATGGACAGTGGACAAGTCTGGGACAATTGGATGATTCTAAAACCAGAGGGCAACCATCAGATCCAGTTCTATTACATGGAAGCACTTTGGGTTTATATGAGGTGCTAACTGGGAAGCCTTATATTTGTGATATGATTATAAATCCTGTGGTGCATTATTTCTTCATCGAAGCCGAAAAGATAGAGCAACTGCGCCACTCTGATCCATTTGTTGATGCCCTTCTATGGAAGGTACAATATGTTTCCTTGCTTATGTGCTCATTCAATGTATTTTACTTATGTTTGCTGATTTAGTTGGATGAAGAAACTTGCCGAAAATGTCACATCGAGTTTACCGATGCTAATTAGGAGGACTAAACATGATCTAATTATAAAACTAATTACATAGATGGACTGGAAATCACGAGATGAATCTATTAAGCCTAATTAAGCTATCATTAGAAGATGTTTATTGTAGCACCACATTGTCAAATCATGGCATAATTAGACTCAATAGATTCGTCTCGTGAATTTACCCGGGGTTATGAAATGGGTTTTGTCATTAATCTACGTTTAATACTTCTAATTAGCATGGGAACATCTGATGTGACGAGTGAAAAGTATAAACTTGCCGATCTAAAGAAGGCCTTAATAATTCTATGGTGATTGTTACTTTCTCAATTGAATGAGGAGAGTGAAGCAGATGTGTACTTGTGATTGCCACTTGGGGTGTGTTTGGCCGCTGAATTGCCTGCATTGCATGGTACCATCCCCAGGGGTGGACCTAGCTCAGGAATCAGGATGGCGCCGGTGTTAGCACCGTTGCACACCGGTGTCAGCACCTTGTTGTTACAGTATCGTATAGTACTACCCCACTGATTTCTTGAAGAATCGTCGGTGTCAGGTGACATCAACGAACATGCCTAGCTCCGCCGCTGACCGTCCCATCCGGATTGAGGCAAGCAGCTTGGCCAGATTTGGGCGGGTGTGTTTGGGCTGCCGAATTTGATGTACAGTAGGCTACAAGACATCCTTTGTTTGGTAGACTGCATTAGTGCTTTAAGAATCTGCTGGTGCAGGAGGCAGCACAGCTGACAGGTGGGGACAGCTGTGGAAAGGTGGGATAGGGGGGTGGGGGGGGGCGGTGCATCTTCACAGTGCTGCATGGGCCCCTCCCCATGCAGGCTGGGAGGTGCTCTTAGAATCCGCATGTGCAGGCAAATAGATGAATTTGGGCTGTCAAACAACTAAGTGCCTTAATAACCTAGTCTAGTTAATGTCACCCAAAATTGCTCCACCTAACGCAGTTAATGTCACTAGTTTTACAAAAAAAAAAACAGCATTTTTGGACTAGAAATCTGAACCAGGCAGGCTAGTGACACTTTTTGAGTACTCATGCTCCAAATTTGCTTCAGTTTCTACCAGGCTACTACATCCTACAATATTTAAGATTCCAAAGAGGAACCTAGCTGTTTTTTTAGTGGTTTTTGCTCAGAAAAATGGAACCAAGGTTCCAGTTTTGGTTCAATACCGACATGATACTGTTAATTGACTGATTATGAATTGTCTCTTCAACACTGTTAGTTTGGCACCATGAATTGTCATCCACAGTTCCACACAGAGACTAATGATATAATGCAATATTTTATTTTTAAAATTTCAATTTTCTGCAATATTAGATTGACAAACTTGAGGTGAAGTGCTCGGAGTGGATGTTGTGGTGCTGTATGTCCCTGCTAGCTTTCGTGTTCATCCCCAATTTATCAAAGTGCTATTTCATTTGCAACACATTAGCTCTGGTTGATAGAAGGTCTAGCTTCGCTAAGTAAAACAGGACGGCTGCAATAACTAATCCTAATAACATTTGTACAGTAAATATGACTAGTCGAACCTTAAGATTTCTTGTAATCCGAATAGTAGGAATGAGTTAACAAGGAATGCAGTATACCTCTGTTGCTTTTAAGAAAAGAAACTGGAATCTTTGAGGAAAGTCCTGTAGATATGTTTCTTCCAACAGTTTTTTTTTTAAAGTGCTTGCAACAGTTGATATACCATACACATTACTAATGAGATGACATGATGTCCACTGTCCAAGGAAGGCTCGGAAAACTAGAGGTTGCACAATGACATCAACTCTATCTCCATGATTTAGGGCTAAATAGACTGGAGAACAGAACAGAGCAGATTATCGAGCTTTCATAGACTAAAAATGTTTCTTCGTGCAAAAGAATTTATATTTGCTAGTCCATCATCAGTCACATTTCTAAAATTGCAGGAAAGCGCTCTAGTCATTGCGAAGCTTTTTACCCCTGGGATATTTGAAAAATGACAATGCATGAGATGAGGCTTCTCAATGCTGAAGCATCTATTATGAATGACATCTACAATGTGGGTGAAGACATAGTATTGGAGCAGAATTACGTTGGCATCTTGCTGGAAGGGATTCTGAAGACAAAGGACCAAAATATGATTGCATCTCCAGGAGTGTGGTACTTCCATCAAATATCCATTCAAACTATGGCCAAAATTCTTCTGGTACTATGAATTTTGATCAATTGAGCAATGACTTCTTTAAAAGATAAATATCTGAATGTAGCTATGTTAATTAATTCCTACATGATTGATGACTTGGGCTCTCCTTTTTACAGTTAACCACGTGGACAACTACTACACGTCACCCAGTTATCAGGTGGAAGCTAGAGCTAGGATTATCTTCTTTAATTCACGGAGGCCTTTGGCAGAAGCCAATCAGCAGAGAAGCTCATCATCCATATCTCAAACCAGAAGCAAGCCGGGCAGCTGTCCTGCAGCTTTTGATATCAGCTTGGAAGAAATCATCGCAGTTGACTCCTAACAACCTATCTTGGGCAAGTCATATGGCACACCGCGAGGGAACTGATTGTATCATCTCACTTTTTTTTTTAGGCAATATCATCTCACTTTGTTAGACATGTCGTATGCTATGTGTATGATGATTTAAGCTGAATGCACATTTGTGGGAGTATAGAACCTTATACCCTCACGGCGCTACATGGGCCACGTCGTTCGAGGAGGCCCATACCGCTAGAAGACGTCGCCTGTATACTCTGCTAGGATACCGCGTGCCATACGATGGCTGATAGGAGCCTTGGTGATCAAGGACATAGTTTTCCATGCTATCAGATATTCTTGTTTCCTTGTATATCAGATCTTGTGATCTGTTAAGATGGCAACAACCTATCTGTAACCCTGCCCCCCGGAATTATATAAGGTGGCCAGGAGATGTAGGGGATCTGTAACCCTGTTAGATTCGTCCTCATCTCATAATACAATCCACAAAATACGGGACATAGGGTATTACGCTACTGGGCGACCTGAACCTATCTAAAATCTAATCGTGTGTTCCCTGCTCTTGTGTTACGCTAGCTCGTCCTCAAGGGCACCTCCATCGATCAATCTACTATCGTGGGCATACCCCTCGGTAGGCTACCGACGATATTCTGTTGATAGTGGCGCGCTAGGTAGGGGTGTGCACTTCGAGTTCATGGCGGGCCAGATGGTGATTTTTTCAAGCTCCATGGTATTCTCCAAGCCACGTCAGATCTTCATGGTCGGATCCATCACATGGGTCATCGGTGCCGATGGCAAAGGCAAAATCATGGAGGCGGCGCGGGCTCCATCCGCGACAATCGCGTCTACAACGGCGCTGATGGCAAAGGCGAAATCATGGAGGCGGTGCGGGCTCCATCCGCGATGATCGCGTCTGCAGCAGTCTCTCCGACAAGGGAACTTCGCCGCTAAGTTCGGAGATCCGTCAACAACGACGAGCTGATCGATTCCATCGATAAGGTCGCCAAAGGTTTGTCTGAAATCCTCACGCTTTTGGAGTCAATTTTAGATTCATCTACTCCAAGATAGCGCTGCCCCGAACAGCAAGACGACAACCTCACTATCATGGCCACTCCGCGAGGGTGCACTGTTAGCTACCAGCCTCGTCGAGCTACGGGCTTGCGGGCTGGCAACTACGAGGCCCCACCAAGAAGACAGATGCCATTCGGCCTGAGGAACGGAGCGGATTCGTACCAGCGAACCCTACATTGCCCAACCAACGTTGACGACATGGGCAACTTCTGCCACGATTTGCTTGGCACCAACAATCCCGTACCCATGGTGAGCATGGTGGAGCTCCGACCACTTGAAGAAAGTGTTGGCTCCAGTCGCGAAGATACAACTTCGACCACGCCCTCGGAGTCGACTACCATCGAAGACTCCACTGTGGTCGTCTCCGAGGAGATGCCTCCGCCTCCACCTGTCTTCAGCGGGCACATCCTCAACAGCGCCAACAGCCCTCCCAGAGAGGGCGAGACCGAGCAGGAGCGCAATGCTCGGGAACATAGGAATATCGATCGCCAGCGACGCTGTGACGCTGTTGTGAGGCATAGAGGCAATGCCCCTCATCTCCAGTGCAACTTTGAAGAGGAGTTTGATCTGGTCGATGAAATTCCAATTTTTAGGAGGCCAACACAAACATCGCAGGGGCAATGACAGTAGCTAGACAACTCGCCCAGACTCCGGAACTAGAGCGCATAAAGGCACGTCTCAAAGCGGCTCAGTTCAAATGAATGAGATGCATGTTGCCATCCCCTCCTACTCCACTGCGTCGGCATCCACCCATCGACCCTCTGGCTCTCGGCACCGTGGCCACAGTTACAAGTGGGAAGGAAGCCACCGTTGCAAAGGACGGGGCCATCGTACCACTCTGACGAAGAACAAGAAGTCACCTAGAGTGACCTGCGCATCTGTGCAGCAAAGATCTCCGTGGACGCATCAATGGAAGACATGAGGCGAGGCGCTCAGAGGAGAATGAGCGCCGAAGAGAGTATGATGCTCGCCTCGGTGCCCCAGACAAGGAAGGACATGACTGTTGGCGTTTCTTAACGCAATCACCAAGTATGGAAGTTTTAAGTCCACCCCCGGCAATGATGCCAGAAATGCTTGTTGGTATTTCTTAGCGTAAGCAGAAAAGTCCGCAAGCGCACGGAATTACCGTTGTAGCACTTCACCCGGAGTATTTAGGGTATTGTATTTGTCTCAAGGAACGGAGGTGTTTATAGTCTCTTAGCTAGCTGGCCCAGGATAAAGGAAAGAAGAGGTAATGTGGGTAGTGAGGTTCTCCCAAAGATAGAAGTCTCAAACATAGGGAACCTTATCCTTTGCAACCTTGCTTCGAGCACCGGGGGCACCTGGTCTGCCAGGTGATGCCCGGCCACCACTCTACGCCGTACCCGGACACGGGGGAAACTAAGGACAAACAGGGCTGTCACCACCTGCTATCTACCCCTCAACATGGGATACGGAGCGAACGAGGATAACTTCTAGCTTAGACGCCACGTCTACGCTCTCGGTTACTACTCTAGCGTTAGCTAGAAATACCCACTTTTAAGGGATTCCTCTACTAGTGCATTCACCCAAAAGGATGAACAACGATCTAGCAAGCTTGTAAAGAATAAAGTAACTTGATATAAGAATTTACTAGCAAAGGATGAACACGAATCGGCTTACTCCAAATAGTAAGTGATCGTAGGGGTACAAGTAGACGAAGTTGAAGCCTTGACTCTCCCGCCTAGTGTGGTGGCTAGACGGACTCCTATAACTCCCGACTTCGCTCTACTCATTCCTCCTCTCACTCCTATTCTATTCTAGCTAGAAGCTAGTCACTATGTAGCTCTCCTCTACTTCTCTTCTCCAATATGTATCTTGATGCTAGGGCCTAGGCCCCCTTGGAGTGATGCTCTTCTTCTCTTGGAATGGTGGAATAGCTCTTGTGTCATGATCTCTTGAGTGGGGGAGATGCTCTTTTTATATAGGGGTGAATGAGGAGGATATTCCTTGGTTTATTCCTTGATTCCACATTGATTTGGGGCTCATAATGGTGCAAAACCGACCTACAAAGTCGGTTTACTGTAACTGGGCTGCCTGGCTGCTTTGGGCCACTCCTGCCAGCCTGGGCCGGCCATGCCCCGCCTGGGCCGGCCTCTGCCCTGCGCTGGCCGCTAGTGCCCCCCTCCTAGGCCTGTTCGGCCGCCTGGGCCACTGGCCTAGCCTGGCTGGCCTGGCTAACCTGGGCTGGCCAGGCTGGTTGGCCTGGGCCGCTGGCCTGGCTCGCCTGGCCAGGCTGGGGTACTGTCTGGTGGGGCCCACTAGTATGTGGGTCCCACCCTTTATTGATAATTGCAAATTAATATCTTTTTGTTCCGAGCTCCAAAAATAGCGAACGATATGTCCATTTCGATCAGCACGACGAACTCTATGCAATGGTGCAGAACTTTTGGCTATTTGAGATACTTTTATTTGGTGAAAACCTGAATATTCCTAGAAGGCACTGGAAATAACAAAACTCATGGAACTTGGTTACATAAAGGCCTATGTCTATGTTTGGAGTTTTATTTCAGGTTTTTTGAGGTCTTTTCATTGGAAAGTTGGTGGTAGAAATGTGCTTAAGGACCGCCAACAAGTACCCCCACACTTAGCCCTTTGCTCGTCCTCGAGTAAAGCTTAAGGACTTAAGATGGGTCATCTTCTTTATATGTAACCTGCTTACAAGTTATTCTAACCTTCACCTGCACTTGTGAACTCTGAAGTGTCTACCATAATATCTTGGGTGATTGAAAATGGAACAGCTTTTAAATCCCCATTGCTTCAATTAATTCCAAAAACTTGGGTTTTTATTTGATTTTAAAAATGTAAAGATAGCTTAGCTCCTCAGATGATTCTCTCAGATCACTCGGTTTGTGTTTGGTTCCTCACCAAGGCATATCAAAGTGTTGCCTTCTTTCTTTCCTACATCTAAAAGGCTTATTTGGATCTTTGGGTAGGTAAAGATATGAAGGCATATTTACTCTACATATTTTGTAAAGTCAAAACTCAGATCCAAGGAGAAAGATGCCATACCCTTAGATCAAGAAGTGCAAGTGTGTGAAGTAAATATATATATTGAACTCCTTTGCATGTATTTCCTTTCTTGGAGCTTTTTAAGAATATGGGATACCTCCTTTTATTTTTTTAGAGAGAGGCGGGCATCAAAGTACCCATTGTTTTTATTTGGACACTTGTCCATTTTTTGTACTCTCTCACTTCTTTTTCTTTCTTTCTCTTTTTTCCCTCTCATGCTCTTGAGCATTGAATTCTTTTTTCTTTTCTTTCTTTTTCTTCATTGCCCAAATCTTTTTCTGTTTGAAATTTTTGTGAGAGAAAGAACATGACATATGAATGGAGTAATTATTTGGTAGATGGATGGAATGTTTTGCGTAACTCTTAGTGCAAGAGTCAGCTGTTTATATATGGGTGTGCGTGAATCTTGATCTTGGGGGCATGTTAACTTTCTCAACAAGGGTCAACAACATTTGACAAAACTCAATGCAGGAGTAAGTTGCAAAATATTTCAAAATTTTAATTTCTACTCACTAGATATGGCTTTGGTAGGAATAGCAATATCGTTGAGGAGCATGCTATTAGAATTTTTGACTTTATAAAACAAATCCCAAATTCTTTGCATGAGAGAGCAAGGTTCATTTTCATCCAGCTATATCTCATAATCCAATTACTTAGATAGCATGCGGTCCCTATGGTATGTTTGTTCACAAGTTTAGGAATATTAGCCAGGAATAAAGAGTATGCAAATTTTATCAAAGGATAACATGGAGATGTGGCACAAAATGTTTTGTCTTTTTAGATTGTTCAATTTTATACTTTAAAGCTTTTCAGGAGAAGTGAGGGTAGAGTTGCACAAACCATCGTTGAAGATTAAGGATTTTATGATGATTCAAAAATAGTTTGACCAACCCGAGGGTTTAATCAATCCATTCTGAAATATCTTGTCTTTGTCCTTCTTGCATGATGAATTTCATGACGCTGTGCAACATGTTGGGGAGATCTCAATTTTATGTCAGTTATGCTTGAGAGATCTCTCCCACACTTATTCTCGTACCTGTATTTATTCAAACAAAAACAAAGAAAAACAAGTGCTCTACCGGCTTGAACACCGGGGAGCCTAAGTTTATTGCTATCAATAATTATCGTAAGTACACTTTATTATTTTGGTTATTATATAAATATTTTTGTTTTATTATATTCCCCATTTTTATAAATTTCATTTTATTGTTATTATTTTATTTGAGTGACTTAGCAAGGTGTGCAAGACATAACAAGAAAGCAAGGTAGAAACAATCAAATATAGTCAAATAACAAAGCATGGCATGAGATTTTAGAGACATCCATTCCCCCACACTTGGATTTTGCAACATTTGGTAATGAGCAAAAACCAAGTCTAGGTGATGGAATTCTCTGTTAAAAATGCTTTTGTTGTTCGAATGATATTTGATTAAATCATATCTTGTGTTTCAATCATTCATTCTTTCTACCTCAAACCTGCAATGGTTTGTGGCAAAAATAATACCCGAGGAAACTCTTTCTTAATTATGTCTTTAGCTTATTTTTACAAAGTCATTTTCAGTTATCTTTTTTAGTTTAGAAAAAGAAAAGTTCTTTTTTTTTCTTGTTCACCCAATGTTTTAACTCAAGCAAGGCTAAGGTAAAGTTCGCAAAGAATAAATCTAGCAATGATGCATGCTTAATATGATGCAATGATACGGGATGCAAGATATAACAATTAATAATAACACACAACTTCAAACACTACCTCTCATCATAACTATCCAAAGTAAACGTATTCTAAGGTGTCCTAAGTCATAAGGGTGTTTGACCTAAGACCACAATCAATCTTAAAATCACACAAATCCTAAGTCATTAACCACTTTAATTCAATTTATCAATCAAATAACCCAACATTAAATTACTAGCCAAGTAAATTACTTCCAATTGAGCCCAAAATTTACCAACAAATAGGTTTTGCCCTAAAACAGTACCACATAAATTTTCATGATTTTTGAATCATCATAGAATTTACTAAAATTCATCAAAGTTGCATTTATTAATTAAAGTATAGATTTTTAGTGCCTACAGAAAGTATCCAAATTCATCATTTAATATTTTTATTAAATACTACACATTACAGAGAGCCTATGTAATTATTTTCATTATTTTTGGAGCAACAAATTAATTCTAACAAAAAGAACAATCTGCAGCACTATTCATCTCATCAGAAAATAGAAAATACAATTTTATTCACCGAGAAAATGAAAAATGCCAATTCGGCCTGAGACGGCCCAGCAGGGCACAAGTCGGCCCACACGGCCCGCACGCTCACACGCCTGGCCACTTTGCACATAAGTCCCTGAAAGAATTTGCTCTCAACCCGCAGTCCGGATACTACTATTCACATAAGTCATAAAGTTTACACATAACCCCCTGACTTTCTATTTCTTTTAACCCGAGGCCCCTCGGGTCCTTCCCCAGCGCTGACCGACGAACCGCAGGCTAAACCGAGGGCACCATCGTGCTCCTGAGACTCCCGCGAACACGTAGACCTAGATTTTAGGGGGGGGCTTAGGGTTTGGTTCAATCCCAGTCGCGACCTTGGCGGCTCGGCCGCGTCGGCGCGCCACACGCCGGCGAGCACGAGGCGATAGAGTATAAACTCAAGTGTGCATGGGATACGGGGGCTCACTGTGACTTGGACAGTCTAGTTGGTTGGACCCGAGGCGGTGCAGAAGCGCTAGCTTGACGACGACAGCGGATGCGACAGAGTGCACCGGCGGCGAGGCTCTCGTTCCGACGACACTAAGGCACCGAATGAACAACCACCGCATGCACGAGCATCGGTGAGAGTTAGGGAGTCCAAAACGTGAGACCTAGAAGGGAGAAGCTCACCGCAGTAGCCTAGTCACGTGGGAGATGCTCGCGGCGGCGCTCCGACCGAGTCCGAGGACGACGACGCGTGTTCTGGGAGCGACGGAGCACTACGGCCTACACAACTGGACGCAATCGATGCGCAGGGATCCTAGGAGGTTGTCTATGGGATGAATTTGGGAATGGTTGAGTGAGGGTCGCAAATTTGGCCGAAAACCGAGACGAGCTCGACGGCGGCCGAAGGCGAGAGGGAGGGAAAAAGAGAGGTGTTCGTCGCCTTTTAACAGTGGGAGAGGAACAGATAAGGCAGGGCATGCGCCCGGGGCCCCATGCAACGATGGCGTGGCGGTGGCTGGGCCCCGGCCGGCCGGACAACACCGGCGCGCGCGCGTGCCCGACACCCTGTAGGGGTCCGGTACTGTAGCTAGACTCAAAGTCAAAGCCTATTTTTGATCTTTATCTCCTATTTCCACAAGTGAATCGCCAAAAATAGAAGTTGTGCCAAATTTTGGGTAGAACATTTTTGGTTTTTTAAGCAAGTTCAAATTCTGCATAGTTTTGAAATTATTCAAAAGGGGTTAAAACTTGCATTTGAATTCGGTTTGCAATCCAATCTAATTCTCCAAAACTTTCTCAACAACTTGAAATTCTATAAAAAAAAGTTGTTCTACTTGTTGAGCTTTACAACTTTCATTAAGGGTGTTTGGTCAGATTCCTGATAGTTTTTGAAATGGTATTTCAAATTTGAATTTCAAAATAGTAATTCGGGTTTAATTCAAATTTTTATGTAACAACTTCAAATTTGCCTAAAATAAAGGTAGTTCCATTTTAAAAGATCTACAACTTCTATTAAGGCACTTTTACCAAATTCCATGTAGTTTTTGAATTAGGGTTTTGGGGTCCAATTTAGGGTTTAATTTGATTTTTCTTTTTAATTTCCAAATTAAATTTAAATATATAATCAATCACACATTCACATAAAAAACCACTCTACAATCCCCTAAGCACAATCATATACAAGAATAAACTTATTTTAATTGATGCATAGTGATTAAGTGTAATGTGGAATGATTTGCAACTAATTATGATGACATGGCATGTTTTAATTAACCATAACACCAGAGGTGTTACACCCCTTCGTCCTTAAAGAAATCTCGTACTGAGATTTGATACACGGCTTAAGACTTAAGGCTAAGTAGTGGAAAAGAAAGCGTGTCAAGTAAACCTACTTCAAACTTGGCCATAAAACAAGTGGGATAGTTTACACATTACGTGACTAGAAAATTTACATCTACAAAGTCGCAAAGAATTCAGGGAAATTTTCTGCGAGGTAGTCTTCTGATTCCAAGGTAGCTTCATCTTTGAAATGCTGACTCCATTGGATCTTGTACCACCTGGTTGTGGTCCTTCGAGTGACACGATCCTTTCGATCAAGCACTCGAATAGGATACTCAGCGTATGTCAGATCTGGTTCGAGCTACACTCCTTCGATGTCAATGATTTGATCAGGCACTCGAAGATACTTCTTAAGTTATGACACGTGGAATACATTGTGCACTGCTGATAGGTGGTCTGGCAATCTTAATTTGTTGGCTTCCTTTCCGCAGCATTCCAAAATTTGAAACGGTCCGATGTAATGAGGGGCTAATTTGGCTTTGACTCCGAAACGACTAATTCTCTTCATTGGTGAGACCTTCAAATAGACATAGTCTCCTATGGCAAACGCTAATGGTCGATGCCTCATATCTGCATAGCTCTTCTGATGAGATTGTGCTGCTTTCATTTTAGCTTGAATGGTTTGGACATTTTCTTCGGCTTCCTTTACCAAACCTACACCAAAGAACCACCTTTCTCTGGGTTCGGACCAATTTAATGGACTTCGACACCTACGACCATACACTGCTTCAAACGGTGACATCTTGATACTCTCTTGATAAATATTATTGTACGAGAACTCTGCTAGTGCCAAACACTCATCCCAGGTGGTGGTATAAGTGAGCGCACATGCCATCAACATGTCCTCCAAAACTTGGTTGACTCTCTCAGTCTGGCCGTCATTCTGCGGGTGGTATGCTGTACTATGGAGAAGCTTGGTCCCCAGTGACTTATGGAAAGACCTCCAAAAATTTGAGATGAAATGAGTACCTCGGTCCGAGACAATGGTCTTCGGCACCCCATGAAGCTTCATCAGATTTTCTATATAAAGCTTTGCATAAACGGCTGTTGTATACGCGGTTTTGACTGGCACAAAATGAGCTTGTTTGGTGAGACGGTCCACAACAACCCAAATCGAATCAAAACCTCTGGATGTCTTGGGCAAACCCACGATGAAATCTATACTAATATCTTCCTACTTCCACGCAGGAACATGCAATGGTTACAGTTCTCCCCCAGGCTTCATATGCACAGCTTTTACTTTTTCGCATGTGTCACACCTTGCTACATACTGAGCAATTTCTATTTTTCATCATGGTCCACCAGAATTTCCGCTTCAAGTCATGGTACATTTTATTGCTTCAAGGATGAATGGAGAATCTACTCAAGTGTGCTTCATCTAGGATCATCCGACGTAACCCAGCAACCTTGGGAACAACTAGCTGATCCTTGAACCATACAACACCTTCTTCATCAATTCTGAAGCAATCTGCTTTGCCGGCTTGGACTTTCTCCTTGATGTGCTTGATTCCCTTGTTGTCTTTCTGAGCAGCAATGATTTGCTCTCGAATAGGTGTCTCTATACTAATGTTGGCCAAGCTACCTTGTGGAACTATTTCTATACCAAACTTTTCTAACTCATAGCACAAGGAAAGATCTCGAGGCTTCACTGTCAGAAAATTGCAATGAACCTTCCGACTGAGTGCATCGGGGACCACATTCGCCTTACCCGGATGGTAGTACACTTCAATATCATAATCCTTTATCAACTCGAGCCATCTTCTTTGCCTCATGTTCAACTCTTCTTGGGTAAAGATGCACTTCAGGCTTTTGTGATCAGTGTAGATATTGCAAGTACTACCCAATAAGTAGTGACACCATATCTTTAATGCATGGACAACAGCGGCCAATTCCAGATCATGAATAGGATAATTCTCTTCATGGCGCTTGAGTTGTCGCGAAGCATAAGCAATGACTCAACCCTCTTGCATCAAGACGCAACCAAGACCGGTACCAGAAGCATCACGATAAACATCAAATGGCTTTTCAATGTCAGGCTGAGCCAAGACTAGTGCAGTAGTCAGCAACTTCTTTAGTGTTTGGAATGCTTTCTCACACTCAGGTGACCAGACAAACTTAACTTGATTCTTCAGCAACTCAGTGAAAGGCTTGGATATTCTGGAAAAATCTGGAATGAAAGGACGGTAGTATCCCGCCATCCCCATGAAACTACGGACTTGATGTACTGTGATCGGTGGCTTCCAATTCAAGATGTCTGCTACCTTCCCTGGATCAACTCATACACCTTCTACTGACAGTATATGTCCCAGGAATGGTATTCTATCTAGCCAGAATTCACACTTGCTAAACTTGGCATAGAGCTGATGCTCCCTCAAACGGTTCAGGACAACACGGAGATGATTGGCATGTTCTTCAGGGGGTTTTGGAATAAACAAGAATGGCATCAATGAACACGACCACAAACTTGTCGAGCTCCGGCATGAAAACGGAGTTCATGAGGTACATGAAATAGGCAGGGGCATTAGTCAGTCCAAAAGACATAACTAGGTATTCGTATAGGCCATATTTGGTGGTGAAGGCTGTTTTTGGAATGCTTTCAGGACAGATTTTTATTTGGTGGTAGCCAGACCTACGATCGATTTTTGAGAACACTTTAGCCCCAACAAGTTGGTCAAAGAGTAGGTCAATACGAGGCAAAGGATATTTGTTTTTGATAGTTACCTCGTTGAGTGGGCGATAATCGACACAAAGTCTGAGGGTCTAGTCTTTCTTTTTCACAAAGATAGCAGGGCAACCCCAAGAAAATGAACTAGGCCTAATGAAACCCTTATCCAACAAATCTTGCAACTGGATCTTGAGTTCTGCCAATTCCTTGGGAGGCACTATGGGATATGGGTGTTGTTCCCGGCTTCAGCTCAATAGCAAACTCCACATCATGATCAGGAGGTAAACCAGGCAACTCATCAGGAAACATATCCGAAAATTCACAAACTACCAGAATATCCCGAATCTCTTTGACTGAGGTGGCACATAACCTTCAACCTTTCTTAGCAGAAGTGGAAGCTGAATGAGAAGCTGAGATTGACTACCAGGTAAGTTCACTCTTATAGTCCTATTCAGCACATCTATAATAGCGTTGTGCTGATACATCCAATTCATGCCTAGGATCACATCTATGTCTTGGTACTTGAGTATTATGATGGAGGTAGGGAATATACGCCCACCCAATTTTATAGGTACCCGATGCACTACTTCCTTAGTACTCATACACCTCCCGGGCGATTGTATAAGGAAATCTTTCTTTATTTCCCCAATTGGAATCTCATGCTTGATGACAAATGTGCGATTGATGAATGAATGAGATGCACCAGAATCAAAAAGCGTAATAGCAGGGTGACTTGCGACAGGGAACCTACCCAACATGATGGGTTCTTCCTCGGGAATATCGCCAACTTGTGTGTAGTAGACCTGACCAGCTTTCTTCACAACCTTTTCCTTCTGGGCATGCTACTGATAACCATGGTGCTGCACTTGCTGCTGCTGACCACCAGAACCCTTCTGTGTATTCTGGTTGTACTGCTTCGGGAATGGGCAATTACGAGACCAATGTCCCATCTTGCCGTAGTTGTAGCAGGGATGGTTGTAGTTGAATTGTGGAGTGGTGATACGAACGCCAGGGGCATTCGGCTGAGCGGTGTTTTGCTGATTGGAAGTTTGAGAGGTAGCAGCAGTTCAAACAACTACCTGCTGTTGGGGATATGGTGGACGGGAATGGTGGATGGGATGATAGACAATTTTCTGGTGCTTCTGATTGCCAGAAAACCCAGCAGACCCAGGCTTCTTCTTCTTTTTCTCATCTTGATGCTTGCGGTTGCTTTCTTCATAAACAATTGCTATGTTGACAGTTTCATGATAGGTGCACTTTAGGTTGTTGGACATGATTCTCTGGATCTTAGTGTTCAGACCCCTAATGAAGCAATTCCTCCTCTTCTGATCAGTATTGACATGCTTAGGTGCATACTGGGAAAGATGGTTGAATTGTCCAACATATTGCATCACAGTGGACTCCTTCTACTGCAGAGCCAGAAACTGATCTAACTTCATTTTCATGACACCCGCAGGGATGTAATGGGCACGAAAAGCTTCACAAAACTCTGCCCAAGTCATTTGGTGTCCTGCAGGTTGGGCTGCCATGAGGTTTGCATACCAAGCACCTGCGGTGCCCCAGAGTTGCTGAGCTGCGAACAGGGGCTTTTGGTACTCAGTGCAGTGAATCAGACCAAACTTCTGCTCCATGGTACAGAGCCAATCATCTGCCTCTAGTGGTTCGTCAGCCTTGGTGAACACAGGCGGATGGGTGACAGTGAAGTCCACATACGTGGTCTCATCTTCATTGTGGCGGCCACGACGTTCACCACGGTTGTCCTGGTTTTGTGCAAGCAGTGCGGCGGCATTGGCCAAAGCTGTGATAGCATCGGCCAAGGTGGGTGGAAAAGGAGGTGGGTTGGGAGCACCCTCCCCATCAACAGAGGTCCCAGCACTAGACGAACGGGTGTTGACAGGCATCTGTTTAAAGTAAACCAACTTAAGTCTTACATTCCTTAACCAAAACTTAGTGGCAGTACAGACTTAAACATTACATTAAATAAAAGACACCGCTAACACTTAGATAAAGTTCCCAAACCACTACTAAGGTTTCATGGCAAGCACCAACATTACAACACATAAGATAACAACTAGTTGGCATTCCTAGGCCTAGAACTAGCCTAGTCATCGTCGACTGTGGTCGCGTCCGAGGCGTCACCGTCCTCGTCAGCCTCCTCGGCGCCCTCCTCGGCATCCTCCTCGACGACCACCTGGAGAGGCTCGACCTCCTCATCAACATCCTCCATGTCCTCGTCCTCAAGACCAACCACAACTCCCATCTCGGGATCCTCCACAGGCGGTTCCAGGATAGGGTTGAGCTGATTGTTCAGCCTGTGCACCTCCTCATGCAGAGCATCATTGTAGTCCTCGATCTGCTCACATAGACCTCTAGCTCATGCAACCTATCCCTGGTTGCGTCCTCACGTGCCTAGGTGCATCCCTCTGCTCAATCAGGCGAGCAACAGCACTCTGCAACTGGTCAATCTTAGCAACATCCTGGTGGTGCTCCCTATGAGCGGTGGCAAAGTTCTCAGTCATCCTCCTCATCTCCTCCTTCATCCTTTCAATCTCCTCCTTGAGCTCAGCGCGGCTGCGGCGGGGACTGCGGCTGCTGGAAGCCTCCCCGTCGCATGGTGCCAACTGGTGGCGCGGCACATCCCTAGGACCCGTCATCTTGCGAGCAGTTTGCTTGGTGCGTGCCATGCTGGAGAAGATAAGTTTGGATTAGTGAGGATATTATAGGCTAGCAAGAATAGGTTTGATAAATCCTAACCCATATACCATTTTAAGGAGGAAATTAATTAACATGTGAGATTATCATGATGCATGAATCGAACTTACGAATTTTAACCCATGCAATATAAAATAAATATTCAAATAATTATAATATAGGGCTAGTAAACGTGCTACTCCACTAGCTACCACTGCTATATTATGGATTAAGATAAGAATAAGCAGTTTGGACCAAAATATCAAGTTCAATTTTTATGATCCATGTTGACACCAAAGGTGGCAAACGGATATACCGCGAGCGTACGGTAGTCAATGTAGCCTTCACCGAGAGTATTTCAGGTATCGTATTTTTCACGGGGAACGTGAAGTGAACTAACTAGGTTCAAGACCGTCAGATAATGATCAAAGGGATTTGGTGATCAAAGGGGTTTAGGATATAGGTGTAGAGAGGTTCTATGTAGCAAATGATATCTGATCTTGGCTTTCTAAGTATAAAGAGGTTTACCACCTCTTCCCTTTACAAGAGGTGATAGGCGAAACAGGAGGAGATATAACTCCTCCCGAGGTGGCTTTGCTATTGTATTGATGCCCTGCCGTTTTAATAACTTGTCTTACGCACGTGGAGGGATATTAAGACCAGACAAGGCTGTCACCACTTGCTGGCACCCACAAACAATCCGTGCGACAAGCGGCCCACACTGATAAGATATAGCCTAGACACCACGTCTACAATATACTTACTACTCTAATCTTAGCTAGAGACAAGAGTACTTCACTAAGTAAAGCAATGTGCAAGTAAAGCAAGTATATACTTAAAGTACCAGAACCAGAATATCAAATACTAGAAGGACTCAGATGGGAAACTTATTAGAAGCTTGCATCAGCTGAGGTACACCTTGGAGAAGACTCCCGACAGGCCCGGGGCTTTCTTCTGAAGACTTCCCTCACTCTCTTCCTTCTTATTCTAACACTAAAGCTACTAAAGTAGTCTTTCTCTCTATGATACACTTGATACTTTATTCCTTGATGTCTAGAGTGAAGGACTAGGGGGGTATTTATAGGGGGATGAAGGGGAGTGCCATGTCATCAATCCATGTGCCTTTCCACCTTGGCCCTTGGATCCACCGACCTTGAACCGCCTTGAATTGGATGCCCAGGATTCACCACGTTGCCTATCTTCATGCCAAGAGTCGGTGGGCAAAAGTTGGACACTTAGGGGGGGTCGGCCGACCCCCCTATGACAGGTGGGTCCCACCATCTTGTGCCCCACATGTCATAGAGCATTGCCCATGTATTGGTTATTCCATTCTCATGTCAGTTCCTCCGTTGTGGGCCCATGAATCCGTGTGCTTTGCTCCTTAACCATTGATTGAAAGCACACTTGTGATCCAAGGGTGGAAATGGACTCCAAGAGGTGTGCCAAGGATCATGCCACATCAGCAGAGCCAGCTGGGCTCCATGTATGGGTCGGCCAACCCATGACATGGCTCCACGTGGCCTCAGCTCTCTCGTACATCATTCCATTGCTTGTTGTTTGGATGTTGAGTGCTTGGGTCAATATTCATGGGTCGGCCAACCCATGAATAGTGTCCACCAAGTCTCCACTTGATCCTGAAGTGAAGTCATTGATGATTGTGACATCACTTTTCCACTTTGTCATATTTTGATTTGCAAATTATCTTCATCTTGGGCTTCTATACTCTGAAAACTCCTGGTTTGAGTTCCTGCAAACAAATACTAACATATACATGTGGAACCAAGTTAATTGTACCTAAGTCACTATGTGTTTGCTTCTTTCTTCCCTGAAAAGAGTATTTTGTTGACAGTTATGATGGTAGAAAACAGGATATAAATACCATCAACAAGACCCCCCACACTTAAGTCTTTGCTTGTCCTCGAGTAAAGGTTAGAAAGAAAGGTTGAAAAGACATATCCAAGATAGTGGTGAACAAAGTTTTCATTTAACACATAGCTTATACCAGTGGGTTATGTGGCATTGTCTAGCATATATCCTTGGGATGTTGAGAAATGGAATAACTCTCAAGGCAAAGTCATCTCACTTTTTACCTTCTCAGTACTTAGAATTTTTTATATTAGTTTCAAAAAGAAATCACATAGTTCATTCTTACTCCTCAAATAGTACTCTTAAGTCACTCAATTGTATATGATTCCTTACCAAGGCATATCTTGAGGATGCGCCTTCTTTGTTTTATCCTACATCTATCAGGTTTATGTGTAGTTCAGGTAGAGATAAACATGGCAAGCATACTTACATTGCATATATTGTAAAAATCAAAACAAGGATCCAAGGAGAAAAATGTCATATACCTAGATCAAGATGTGCAAGTGTGTGGAAAATGGTAAATTATAATGCTCCTTTATTTGAGATGATCTCTTTCAACTTTGTTTTGGGACATGGCTATCATTTTTCTTTTTTTCTTTATTCATGAGCCTAGACTTGCTCATATATTTTTCTTTTCTTTTCTATGGACTTCCCATGTCCATCTTTCTTTCTTTTTTCTTTTCATTTTGCATAGCCTATTGTCTCTTCTACCAGATTAACAAAGAGAGATATTTTAAAACTTTATCACATGGAGCATTTATTTAGTGGAAATGAAAGGCATGTGGTTGCGTACTTCCGGTGTAGAAACAACATATATATGTGGTGTGTACGTGATCTTGATCTTTGGACTTTGACATACTTCTTAACAAGGGTCAACAAGGTTTGATCAAACTTATTGCAAGTAGCATGATTAGAAGGAATTTCAAACATGATGATAATATATGGCTTTGGTAGGAATTTTCTTACTATTGAGGAGTAAGTGACACTATGGTTTTATAACATTTTCAAAAATAAACCTCCAAGTACTTTGAATGGAAAAAGTGTGAATCATGAGCCAAGAGTTATCTCACATTTATCAACATCTTAGTCAATTTGATTTCCTATCAAGATATTTACCCACAAGCATAGGCATATGCATAAATTTGAACTTTGTGTCACCTCTACTCTTCAAATGTCATGAATTTTATCACTTTTATTTTGGGATGCAAGTATTCAAATTTTTATTTTCATTTTTATTGAAGAACAAAGAAATAAATTAAAGAAATGTACGATTCGAGAGGGAAGAAGAGTGCAAACCAGTTAGGGAGCATACTCTCGCTGCAGGGAGCCTGGCTGGTGGGTCCAAGCCCCAATGGTGGGGTCGGTCGACCCCACCAAAGGGCCGTTGACCCCTCTATTTGAATCTCCTCGTCTCAAAACGTAATCCTGCACAATTGTTTTCCCGTTAGGCTTCATTTTGTGGGTCGTTCGACCCATTTTATGTGACCTTTTTCGTCCCGTTTGATCCAGCGAACGTGTCGTGCACCGTGACATGTTCAAAATCGCCGTGAGAGCTGTTGAGGGGGTCGTTCGACCCCTCCCACACTTGGTTCTTTCCATCTGGTGACACAGGAACAGAGAACAACATCAAGTGCAGGTGTTCTGCTGGTGGCAACACACCAGCAGAACGCAAAAGCATTTTATTCAACTTCTTAGAATTGATGTAGGCATGATTACAATTCTAAAAATCAAAACTTTAAAAAGGGAAATCTAGCTAGTGCCTACTTTATTCTAAAGGAATCCTAATCTAAGGAGAAGGTGGATTTAGGATGTTCTCTTGGTCAATATCATTGGTCATTCGCTTGAGCTTCGCATTGGTACTAATGCGGAGTGCGTGAAAGTTATCCTCCATGTCTAAGTGCGCCATCCTTAATTCCGACACCATCTCCTCCAACTCATTATTCCTCTTCCTAAGACTAGTTATAATTTTGAGCATCTTCTCCATGTTGCTTTTCTCTTCTCGATCATCTTCAAATTGGCCTGGCAGGCCATTGATTGGTGGTGCATCCAACTTTCTCCGGATTTGGGAAGGACAATTGGAGTTGGAGTCAAGGGATTCCCTCAACTACTTCTTCTCATCCGAAGTGAGAGGAGGGACGAACACCATCCCTACACCCAGCTCACCACCAACGATCTTGCGGCCTTTGAACATGGTGGGTGTGGAAGGGGTGTAGGAGCTGATGCTCCTTGATGAGAGAGAGTTGGGGTGTTGTTCCGGCACCTCCGAAGCCTTCCCCTTCAATGCCAATTGGCCTATGGTAGGCCTAATTGGCGTGGTGGACCGAATAGGGGGTTTTCGGAGATCCCGTCTCGGAAAGAGAGACCTTGGCGAAGAAGTGGACCGAGGGGATGGCCGTGGGGTGGTCGGCCGAACCCTCCTAGGGTCGGGCGACCCAGCCCTGGCCCCCCGGCGGCCCTCCGGTCGGCGGCAGTGAGTTCAGGGGCTCCACCTCCAGCACGTTGATGGCCAAAGCTCTCTCCAGGCTTTCGGTCAGTGACCTTTGGGGCTTGGAAGTGCCTTCTCTAGTGGGGATGATGGCATTCTTGCTAGTAGGGGCCATGGTGGATCTCTCTGATGTCTCAAGGTCGAAGGAGGGTGCTAGAATGGTGAAAGAATGGAGGTGGAAGGAAGAAGAAGGAGAGGAAGGGGTTAAGAAGACGAGTGCCAACGTTCTCCTTTTCGAAATCACGAGAAAACATCAGGGGAATGTTGGCACAACGTTCTAGAGTCGATGGGTGGCACTAGGTTGCCCTGGTGGTTCGGCTGACCCCATATATGGGTCATCTTGCCGTGGCAACTTCCCCACACGCTCCCCAAATGCTTTCCTAAACGTGACGAGATTGAGGGGGTGCCAAATATGGGTCGGCTAACCCATAAAATTGCCCCAAATTTCTGTCACGTCACCTACAAGACCTCCTGAACACAGTCCCATTTTCTAGAATTTTAAATTGAGCCAAGTGTGGGTCGCCCAACCTGGGTTTGAATGACCCAGCGCGACCAAATTATTTGTTCTGAAAATTATATGACTTGGTCTAATTTTTGGTCCCAAGTGGTCACCGAAATTTTGACTATCCACTTCTACTTGGGGGTTTTGGGGACCCAAAGTGTCAAAAAGAGGAATTATTTGAAACCTATCTAGTGATCAAGCTATACAAACAAAGAGAAAGTAAGACATGTAGATTTTAATTATGTTAATTCATTATCAAGGATGAATTCTATCATATCAACTTCTTCTTCTATTGGTGCGTGTTCATGAAAAACTTTGAGACGATGACCATTTACCTTAAAGATATTGCCGTTGTCGTCTTGAAGCGTGACGGCTCCATGCATTGCTGCATTGATTACCAGGTACGGTCCTTCCCATTTGCTCCTTAGCTTTCCATGGCCAAATAGCTTGACCCTTGAGTTGAACATTAGGACTTTGTCTCTAGGATGGAATTCCTTGGGCTTGATCCTCTTGTCATGCCACCTTTTGGTTCTCTCTTTATAGATCCTGGCATTGTGATAGGCTTTTTCTCTTCATTCCTCTAGCTCTGTGATCTGCATCTTTCTATTTCTTCCAGTAGAGGGCAGATCCATATTCCATTGTTTGATTGCCCAATGTGCTCTGTGCTCTAGCTCTACCGGCAGATGGCATGTCTTCCCATATACAAGCTGGTATGGTGACATACCAATCGAAGTCTTGTATGCGGTCCTGTATGCCCATAGTGCATCCGGTAGTTTGTTCTTCCAAGCTATTCCCATTTTATTGATTGTCTTTTGTAGGATGTTCTTGATTTGCTTATTGGATGTCTCCGCTTGACCACTTGTCTGGGGATGGTATGGAGTTGCAACATTATGCTTTATTCCCATGTCAGCCAGGAAACGTCGGAAGCCTCTGTCTATGAAGTGTGATCCTCCATCGCTTATGACTAGTCTTGGGATGCCATATCTTGGAAATATGACTTCTTTAAACATCCTTTTTGAATGTGAAGCATCAACGGTCGTGCAAGGCATAGCTTTCACCCATTTGGACACATAATCCACTGCCACCAGGATGTACTCACACCCTTGAGACTTGGGGAATGGACCCAAGGAGTCAATTCCCCATGTATCAAATAATTTCACTTCAAAGTTGTTTGTAAGTGGCATTGCATCTCGGGTGTTGATATTTCCATGTTTCTGACATCTTGCACATCTCTTCACATAGTCTTGTGCATCTTTGTACATGGTAGGCTAAAAGAATCCACTTTGTCATATCTTGCCGTGGGTTCTGAATACCCCATAATGGCCTCCATACTCTGCTCCATGGAATTTCTCAATGATCTTGATTGTTCCGTTTATTGGCACGCACCTCCTTAATATTCCATCATTGCAGACTCTGTACAGATATGGCTCATCCTAGAGGTGTACCATGCTTTCTTGTATGAGCTTCTTCTTGTCTGCTCCTGGTGGCACATATCCTGTGACCATGAAATTGACGATGTTTGCATACCAGGGGTTGGAGTCCGTGACCTTGAGGAGCGTGTCGTCTCGCAGGAAGTCATCGATGGGTAGATCCTGTTTGTCTTTGAATTGCATTCAAGACAAATGATCGGCTACAGAGTTTTCTACTCCCTTTTTATCTTCAATTTCAAGATCAAATTTTTGGAGCAGTAATATCCATCTTATTAATCTTGGTTTAGCATCTTTCTTAGTGAGCAAGTATTTTAAAGCAGCATGATCAGTGTAGATGATTACTTTAGTTCCAACTAAGTAAGATCTAAATTTGTCTATAACAAAAACTACGGCCAACAGTTCTTTTTCAGTTGTTGCATAATTCAATTGTGGCCTAGTTAAGATTTTGCTAGCATATGAGATTGCATGATGTTTCTTATCTTTGGTTTTTCTTAAGACAACACCTACAGCATAATCACTAGCATCACATATTATCTCAAAAGGAAGTGTCCAATCAGGGGTTGTATGATTGGCGCAGAGACAAGTGCTTTCTTAAGATAATAAAAGGAGTTTAAGCACTCATCATCAAAGTTAAAGGGTACGTCTTTAGCAAGCAGGTTTGTTAAAGGTCTAGCAATTTGGGAAAAATCTTTTATAAACCTTCTACAGAATCCTGCATGACCAAGAAAGCTACGAACACCCTTAACATTCGTGAGCGGTGGAAGTTGCTCAATAACCTCTATCTTAGCTCTATCCACCTCTATCCCACGCTCGGACACTCTATGTCCTAGCACTATTCCTTCTCGAACCATAAAGTGGCATTTCTCCCAGTTCAAGACTAAGTGTTTTTCCTCACATCTTTGTAAGACACGGTCCAGATTCTCAAGGCAGTGATCGAAGGTTTTGCCATAGACTAAGAAATCGTCCATGAACACCTCCATGATTTCTTCGATCATATCGGAGAAGATGGACATCATGCACCTTTGGAAAGAGGCAGAGGCATTGCATAGGCCAAAGGACATGCGCCTGTATGCATATGTTCCATAGGGGGTGGCATGTGAAGATTGTCTTACTTTGATCGTCTGGGTGGATTGGGATTTGGTGATAACCCGAATACCCATCAAGGAAACAAAAGAAATAATGTTTTGCAAGCCGCTCTAACATCTCATCGATGAATGGTAACGGAAAGTGATCTTTTTTTGTGGCCTTGTTAAGTTTTTGATAGTCTATACACATTCTCCAACCCGTGACGGTTCGTTGGGGTATTAGTTCATTTTCTCATTTTTAACGACCGTCATCCCTCCTTTCTTAGGCACTACCTGGACAGGGCTAACCCATTCGCTGTTAGGAATAGGGTAGATTATGCCTGCGTGCAAGAGTTTCAAAACCTCTTTCTTTACTACTTCTCTCATCGCATTATTTAGCCTCCACTGCGGCTCCCTAGAAGGTGCAACATCTTGCTCAATTGGGATGCGATGGGTGCAGAGATTGGGACTAATTCCCTTAAGTTCTTGAAGAGAATAGCCTAAGACAGAGCGATGTTTCTCTAGAATGGTGATGAGTTTGAGGTTTCCTCCTCAAAAAGTTGGTCACTAATGATTACGGGAGTCTCCCTATCACCATTAAGGAAGGCATACTTAAGTCCAGAAGGAAGGGGCTTAAGTTCTATAGAGGGTTTAGATGGGGGTTCAGATTTATCCAAATCTAAAGGTTCTTCTAATTCAACCTCTTCTTGGATGAAATCCTTAGCATCCTCTTCCAAATCAGGATGAGAAGGTTCTAGAAGAGAAGCAACCATTACTTCCTCTATCGGGTCAGACTCGGGTTGCAATTCTGCTTTAGAGTTGGCAAAATTTGCTAGTGGAATCGA
The DNA here is from genome assembly GCA_038502445.1 of Eremochloa ophiuroides. Classification (NCBI taxonomy): domain Eukaryota; kingdom Viridiplantae; phylum Streptophyta; class Magnoliopsida; order Poales; family Poaceae; genus Eremochloa; species Eremochloa ophiuroides. The sequence continues at coordinate 41,980,685 of JAHLJS010000002.1, forward strand.
AAGACAAAGGTTCTTCCCGAGATGACCTTCATGGTTCCCCCCATGGAATCCATCATGGAATCTCATGAGTGGATGTCCAATCAACAAGTCAAATTCCTCAATATCGAAAATAAAGAAGTGCAGGAGGATATGGACCTTGTTAATTGTGACAGGAATGGTCTGTGCAATCTCGCAGCTTTTGAATGTTTGTCGGGGCTAGAGGTTCCTCTCCTAGGAGTGCATTTCCTAATGACTTAGACATAATGCTCACTCCTACGGTGGGGTCATAAAGAGAGTCTATGGTAGTCCTATTTATGACGTAAGGAATGGTTGAGAAGTAAGATAGGGTCCTAATAACCTCAAGTGAGGCCTCGGCCTCCTTCAGCCATTCGTCACTTATAATGGACGCGAGCTCTTGAATAGTCTCCTTGAGATAGCGAGTCTCAAGGTGATGTGGGATGTGATCATTTGGAGCTCTATGTGTTTTAGACTTCTTTTGCGCAGGTTGATTCGAGGCATTTCCAAAATCGGAGAAGAGATCGATCTCGATATCAAGAGGAAATTCCAGAGGTTTAACTTCCTCTGGAGGATTTGGTGGTTTTGGTTTAGGTTCGACAGCTTGTGATGTGAGTGGTGAGGTTCCGGCTATCATAGGTTTGTCCTTCGGGGTTTGATCTTCCTCGGGGGCTTCATCATAGACATTAGTGTAGGGGGTGTTCTCGAGAATTTTCGTAAGAACTTCCTTACCTTCACTAATAGAGAGATGCAAGAATGCTCCCTTAGAGGCTAAATCAAAAAATTGCGAGGAATTTTGGCTAAGACCGAGATAGAAATGTTGCAAGAGTGCCAGCTCGGTTATAGCTAAATCAGGGCCAGAAGATACTAAGTCTGTGAAACGGGCCCATGCCGCACCTAGAGGTTCCTTTTCCTTTTGTCTAAAGTTTAGGATCTCTACACGAAGACAAGCAACTCAGGGAATGGAAAAGAAGGTGATACAGAACTTTTATTGCAGCTTCTCCCATTCTCCATTTACACTACCTACGTGACGAGTATACCATCGTTTGGCTATTCCCGTTAAAGAGAACGGAAATAGCTTCCACTTAAGGGTACCTCGTATCATCCCTTGGATATGTATGCAAGAGCATAATTGTTCGAAATCTCATAGGTGTGTATAGGGATTCTCATCTTCATCCCCAGAAAAAGGTTTCTCCTGAACCATCGCTATGAGACTCGGGCGTAGCTCATAACGAACGGCCAAAATGGCCTGTGATGAACTAGGCGGCCCCATACTAGCGCCAATGGAGCAGCATACTCGAAGATAGGTGTTGATCCATGTGTGTGTGAAAGAGATAGTTTTGATCAAACAAGGATAACTAAGACGATTCGACTCTAGTTAAGACAACTGCCGTTCCCCGGCAACGGTGCCAGAAAGCTTGTTGACACCAAAGGTGGCAAACGGATATACCGCAAGCGTACGGTGGTCAATGTAACCTTCACCGGGAGTATTCCAGGTATCGTATTTTCCACGGGGAACGTGAAGCGAACTAACTAGGTTCAAGACCGTCAGATAATGATCAAAGGGATTTAGTGATCAAAGGGGTTTAGGATATAGGTGTAGAGAGGTTCTATGTAGCAAATGATATCTGGTCTTGGCTTTCTAAGTATAAAGAGGTTTACCACCTCTTCCCTTTACAAGAGGTGATAGGCGAAACAGGAGGAGATATAACTCCTCCCGAGGCGGCTTTGCTATTGTATTGATGCCCTGCCGTTTTAATAACTTGTCTTACGCACGTGGAGGGATATTAAGACCAGACAAGGCTGTCACCACTTGCTGGCACCCACAAACAATCCGTGCGACAAGCAGCCCACACTGATAAGATATAGCCTAGACACCACGTCTACACTATACTTACTACTCTAATCTTAGCTAGAGACAAGAGTACTTCACTAAGTAAAGCAATGTGCAAGTAAAGCAAGTATATACTTAAAGTACCAGAACCAGAATATCAAATACTAGAAGGACTTAGATGGGAAACTTATTAGAATCTTGCATCAGCGGAGGTACACCTTGGAGAAGACTCCCGACAGGCCCGGGGCTTTCTCCTGAAGACTTCTCTCACTCTCTTCCCTCTTATTCTAACACTAAAGCTACTAAAGTAGTCTTTCTCTCTATGATACACTTGATACTTTATTCCTTGATGTCTAGAGTGAAGGACTAGGGGGTATTTATAGGGGGATGAAGGGGAGTGCCATGTCATCAATCCATGTGCCTTTCCACCTTGTCCCTTGGATCCACCGACCTTGAACCGCCTTGAATTGGATGCCCAAGATTCACCACGTTTCCTATCTTCATGCCAAGAGTCGGTGGGCAAAAGTTGGACACCTAGGGGGGTCGGCTGACCCCCCTATGATAGGTGGGTCCCACCATCTTGTGCCCCACATGTCATTATTCCATTCTCACGTCGGTTCCTCCGTTGTGGGCCCATGAATCCGTGTGCTTTGCTCCTTAACCATTGATTGAAGGCACACTTGTGATCCAAGGGTGGAAATGGACTCCAGGAGATGTGCCAAGGATTATGCCACGTCAGCAGAGCCAGCTAGGCTCCATGTATGGGTCGGACGACCCATGACATGGCTCCACGTGGCCTCAGCTCTCTCCTACATCATTCCATTGCTTGTTGTTTGGACGTTGAGTGCTTGGGGTCACTATTCATGGGTCGGCCAACCCATGAATAGTGTCCACCAAGTCTCCACTTGATCCTAAAGTGAAGCCATTGATGATTGTGACATCACTTTGCCACTTTGTCATATTTTGATTTGCAAATTATCTTCATTTTGGGCTTCTATACTCTGAAAACTCCTGGTTTGAGTTCCTCCAAACAAATACTAACATGTACATGTGGAACCAAGTAAATTGTACCTAAGTCACTATTTGTTTACTTGTTTTTTCCCCTGAAAAGAGTGTTTTATTGATGGTTATGATGGTAGAAAACAGGGTATAAATACCGTCAACAATCCAAAACATTTTGAAGTTTTGCAAAGTAATACTGTTATGATTTAGCTATGGATCGCTCTGATACCAGCTGTAATAGAACCACCTAAATCATATGGCCCACAGGCACCTGCCATTATCATCAATGATCTCTGACAGCCGGGCCCGCGTCCCAAATGACCTAGAAGGCTCTGCCGGGCTACATCAGCGCCCGTTTCTCCGACAGGATCCCATTGCGAAACCATTACAGAATTACAACATTTGATAATAAAATACATTAGAGTAAAAGTGCGGAAAGGTTACATAGTACTTAGATTACAAATCAGTTGTCCAAATAGAATTTAAGGCAGCTATTACAAACCATAGGAAAATAGCAGTAGCAGTGGAGTACCAAATATAATATACTTAGATAGTAATAATAAGAACCCTGCCCAAGGGTTTAGCTTCACTCTTCGTCACTTCCTTCTGGGATGATTGTTATGCAGCAGGGATTAAGACAGACCTACGGCGACTGCTCTCCTGCAACAGGGGTTAACAAACCCTGAGTACTGGGGTACTCCGCAAGGCTCACCCAACTAAAGAAAATGGGGAGAAGACTCAAGAATGCAGGCTGAGGGGAGTCAAGGTAAGGCTTTAGCAAGAGTCAAAGGATTTTGCAGAAAAAGCATTTCTAATCTTGAATCCTATTTTCAATATTTTAACTTAATATAATTTTAATCAATAACCATCGATCCCAATTATTTCACATGTATCCTTCAATTCCATTTACTTAGTCATTCTCAAAAACATCCTAGTTCCGAACCACTCTTCGTTGAATGGTCGAAGGATCAAGTCTCCATAACCATGGAGCAACGACGATTCAAATCGATCAATACCCAGTTGGGGATCCCTATCCACACTGCATATGTAGCACCTAAGCTTGCATACACCAATCCCGTCTACCATGGCTTTTCCAAAACCTGAACCGGTCCTACGCCACGCGAGAGCACAGTACTCCTCTCCAAATCCAGCACGCCGGCCACGAGGGTACACGCTACTCTCACCATCTCTCCACTCCCAGTGCATGGTCGTTGGTTCAAGTAGTAGAGCCACCGGAGATAGGGATTTCCGTAGTATGTGGCTAGTTACAAAGTCTCAATCCAGCAGGCCTACAAAGAATGGTCCCTAATTCCTTTTTTCGTTGGAAACAATGAATTGGGACTCTAACCCAAGTACAAGGTGATCAAACGGTTTTCAAATCCCTTTTCCATCGGTGATAATGTGTTGGGACTCCAACCCAAGCTACGATCACCGAGCAGGAAATCCCTTCCCGTCGGTGATGATGTACTGATCAGGTGCACAGCCACCAAACGAGAACATTACCACATCCCTTTTCAAAAATTATTCCATAATTTATCACAATAGCTCAAAAATAGCATTTTGTGCAAAACTAAATTATTCAAGCAGGGCTAAGCATTTTAATGCAGTAGATTAACTCAAGTTATAAATATTTTTGCAAATCACAAGGAAAGGGCTGAATGCAACGGGGCTTGTCTTGGATCGTGTAGAGTGTCGGATCAGGATCGGTGCCACAAATGTCAAATCCCTGGACCACCTCAGGCACCACTTCTTCAGCAGAGGTCTCAACTTTGACTTCTTCACCCTCAGTCACGACACGTATGCAATGATGCATGCTTAATATGATGCAATGATACGAGATGCAAGATATAACAATTAATAATAACACACAACTTCAAATACTACCTCTCATCATAACTATCCAAAGTAAATGTATTCTAAGGTGTCCTAGGTCATAAGGGTGGTTGATGTAAGACCACAATCAATCTTAAAATCACACAAATCCTAAGTCATTAACCAATTTAATTCAATTTATCAATCAAATAACCCAACATTAAACAACTAGCCAAGTAAATTACTTCCAATTGAGCCCAAACTTTACCAACAGATAGGTTTTCCCCTAAAACAGTACCACATAAATTTTCATGATTTTTAAATCATCATAGAATTTACTAAAATTCATCAAATTTACATTTATTAATTAAAGTAGAGATTTTTAGTCTCTGTAGAACGTATCCAAATTCATCATTTAATATTTTTATTAAATACTACACATTATAGAGAGCCTATGTAATTATTTTCATTATTTTTGGAACAACAAATTAATTCTAACAAAAAGAACAATCTGTAGCACTATTCATCTCATCAGAAAATAGAAAATACAATTTTATTCACCGAGAAAATGAAAATGCCAATTCGGCCCGAGACGGCCCAGCAGGGCACAAGCCGGCCCACACGGCCCACACGCGCACGTGCCTGGCCACTTTGCACATAAGTCCCCGGAAGAATTTGCTCTCAACCGGCAGTCCGGATACTACTATTCACATGAGTCATAAGCTTTACACATAACCCCATGACTTTCTATTTCTTTTAACCCGAGGCCCCTCGAGTCCTTCCCCAGCGCTGACCGATGAACCGCTGGCAGTAGACCGGCCCTAGCTCGCCGCCAGCGAGCTTGGTGGCTAAACTGAGGGCACCATCGTGCTCCTGAGACTCCCGCGAACATGTAGACCTAGATTTTAGGGGTCTTAGGGTTTGGTTCAATCCCAGTCGCGACCATGGCGGCTCGGCAGCATCGGCGCGCCACACGCCATCGAGCACGAGGCGATAGAGTATAAATTCAAGTGCGCACGGGATACGGGGGCTCACCGTGACTTGGATAGGCTAGTTGGTTGGACCCGAGGCGGTGCAGAAGCGTTAGCTTGATGACGATGGCGGATGCGGCAGAGTGCACCGGTGGCGAGGCTCCCGTTCCGACGACACTAAGGCACCGAATGAAGAACTACCGCGCGCACGAGCATCAGTGAGAGTTAGGGAGTCCAAAACACGAGACCTAGAAGGGAGAAGCTCACCGCAGTAGCCTAGTCACGTGGGAGATGCTCGCGGCGGCGCTCCGACCGAGTCCGAGGACGACGACGCGTGTTCTGGGATCGACGGAGCACTGCGGCCTGCACAACCGGACGCAATCGATGCGCAGGGATCCTAGGAGGTTGTCTACGGGACGAATTTGGGAATGGTTGAGTGAAGGTGGCAAATTTGGCTGGAAACTGAGACGAGCTCGACGGCGGCCGAAGGCGAGAGGTAGAGAAAAAGAGAGGTGTTCGTCGCCTTTTAACAGTGGAAGAGGAACGGATAAGGCAAGGCATGCGCCCGGGGCCCCCATGCGACGATGGCACGACGGTGGCCGGGCCCTGGCCGGCCAGACAGCGCCAGCGCGCGACGCGGCGCACGCGCGCGCGCGTGCCCGACACCCTGTAGGGGTCTGGTACTGTAGCTTGACTCAAAGTCAAAGCCTATTTTTGATCTTTATCTCCTATTTCCAAAATGTAATAGGTGAATTGCCAAAAATAAAAGTTGTGCCAAATTTTGGGTAGAACATTTTTGGTTTTTTAAGTAAGTTCAAATTCTGCATAGTTTTGAAATTATTGAAAAGGGGGTAAAACTTGAATTTGAATTTGATTTGCAATCCAGTCAAATTCTCCAAAAAATTCTCAACAACTTGAAATTCTGTAAACATAAAAGTTGTTATTCTTGTTGAGCTTTACAACTTTCATTAAGGTTGTTTGGTCAGATTCCTGAAAGCTTTTGAAATGGTATTTCAAATTTGAATTTTAAAATAGTAATTAGTGTTTCATTCAAATTTTTATGTAACAACTTCAAATTTTTGCTAAAATAAAAGTTGTTCCATTTTAAAAGATCTACAACTTCTATTAAGGCACTTTGACCAAATTCCATGTAGTTTTTGAATTTGGGTTTTGGGGTCCAATTTAGGGTTTAATTTGATTTTTCTTTTTAATTTCCAAATTAAATTTAAATATATAATCAATCACACATTCACATAAAAAACCACTCTACAATCCCCTAAGCACAATCATATACAAGAATAAACTTATTTTAATTGATGCACAGTGATTAAGTGTAATGCAGAATGATTTGCAACTAATTATGATGACATGGCAGGTTTTAATTAACCGTCACACCAGAGGTGTTACAATACCAAACCACCAATGAAGATGATGAAGAGTTTGCAACCTTCCCTTTAGCTTATAGTACTTCCAAATTGTAGATCGGGCCTCCAAACCTAAGAAGGAGGTTGGGAGAGGAAGAACACGGTCGAAGCCGTGAAAGCACAAGTAATCACTAGCAACATCAAGAGAGCACGAGATAAAGGATTTATCTGAGGTTCGGACAATCCACTAAGGAAGGCCCACTCCTCGTTCTTGAGGTGACCACTTAGGTCAAAGTCTCTTTCACCTCCTTGCCTCACTCAAGGTTACCACAAAGGTCACTTGAGTTTCATCACTAGAATCAGGGGGTAATACAAACGGTTCGGGGAGCCCTCACAAGTGGAGCAACACGGGCTCTCCCGAAGAACACCTAGCCGCCTAGGGTTCCAAGAGCCCAAGAGTAATAAATACAAAGCAAAGCTGGTGAGAGGGAGGAATCAAGTGCCCAAGCAATGGATTAAAGTTTTCCTCACTCAAATCTCTTCTCACAACTCAAATCTTGCATGGATTCGAAGCTAGGAGCAAAGGAGAGGAGTGAGAGAGAGAGAGGGCTTGAGAGCTCTTTTGTCTACTGTAAGGTCGCAATAAATGAGTGGGTAACATTCTAAAGAGATGAGAGAAGTTTTTTATACTCCTAGCTGTCTGCGCACTGTCGGTACTACCGGTGATTACCGATACTACCGACCCCTCAGGTTTTCTGACCATTGCGGGTAGATCTACAGTCAACGGATAGTACAACGGGAGGAAATATCTGCGTCAGACACAGTACCTATCGGTACTACCGATGGTACTACCGGTACTAACATGTCGTCAGACGCGTAGTACCGGAGTTCCATTGTCACTACCGATAGGGTTCAACAGTTGAACACGTTGAAGTCAGCATGGTCGGTACTACATACTTTTCATCGGTTCTACCGATACTTCATCAGTACTAGCAAGCCTTTGGGCGCGTAGTACCAATATTCTATCATTACTACCGAAGGAATTCAACTAGTGAGGGCCGAGAGTGGAGCTAGAGCAAGTTCTATCGGTACTAGCGATGTTTCATCGGTAGTACCGATACACCATCGGTACTACCGATACTCCAGGAACAGAATAGCCTAAGGACAGTGTGAGTGTGTGCATAGTGACTCTCAACCAAGTTTATGGGTTAAACCTAGAGCACTTTCAACCTCCTAATGACTGACTAGCTTTGCATCCCTCTTGATAGGCGGTTGTCCTATACTCAAGAAAGATAAAAACTAATTAAAACTTTGAGTATGGATCACCAAGTGTTGTGGTCGAATTGGAGAGTGTCGTTTCACTGAATATTTCAATTAAAGCATTCATATGGACTAACACCTGCGTATACACTTGATAAACATGTTAGTCCCTAATTTGGGTGTCATTAATTTTAAAATTTCACATTGAGGACGAATGCACTTACAGAAGGGCTCTATATCACTCGATGAACTAATATCAAAAGAATAGAACTAGTTGAGTTAGAACAGTCAGGTTCAAGTGAAGGAAATCACCAACGGCTTGTGGCAGCACAGCTTGGACTCAAATAACGCGGCTTTGCAGGTCGTTGGTGGAGAAACGGTGCTGACGGATAGGATGGACGCTGGTGTGTCGCGAGCTTGGCCGCTGTTGTTGCAAAAGTAGGGCATGGGACAGCTGTTGGCGGTCCTTAGAGCCTATTTCTTACCGCCAATATGTTACTAAAATAAATAGTAGGTAGGGCTTTAAACTAACATTTCCACAAGTTTTGGTGTGTACTTGACTTGCAGGTGTGACATGTGGAAATGCACAAAAACCATAAAGAAAGCGCACTCCAGAATTCGTATTCAGAAAAGGCACAAAGAAGAAGAGAAGCCCACCTTCATTAGCATTCTAGGCCCATTCGTAACCACAGGAGAAGTCCAGGCCCAGAGACAAACCTACCACGCGAAGGCAGTGGCCAAACGGATCCACCAGGGGGCGGCCGGTCCAAGGGCGGCCGGTCCCCTAGTGGGGCCTCTCGGGCCCAGTCTTCTCAGGCGGTGCGTAGGATGGTTCCCTCAAGGCGGTTCCACCTGCTTCCATATTTGTTGGCGCCCGAACCGTCCTTGTTAGACTATAAAAGAGAGGGAGAGCTCCCCTCCAACACACACCATCATTTGGAGCCATTTACCTCACCTCTCACTTGTATTCTTTAGATTAGTTTTAGTATTAGAGCAAGGCAAGAGCTAGCAAGGAGAGTTTGTATCCTTGGGAGAAGAAGGAACACCTCAGTATGAATACAATACAGTTCTCTTCCAAGTTCAAGTTCTTATCTTATTTATATAGCAATGCATATGAACTAGAGTATAGTCTTGGTCATGTTATGATCATGATATATGAACTAGCATATAGTTTATGTGTTATGTTCTCGATATGTTCATCGTTGTTCTTCATCGTTCATCGACTTAGTATGAATAGAGGAAGAACTAGGGATGAGGTGAAGGTTCGTCGTGCCTTCTCAGTTGCTCTTAGCCTAGCCTGTCACTCCGAAGGGGTGGGGTCCTAGGGGGTTAGGAGTTATTTCTAGGTATGTGAGCATGGTGCTCGGGTATGCGGAGATCGGCGAATATGTCAGTATCACACGGGCAGAGGGGTAGGTGGGCAGGTGGTGACAGCCCTGTCGATCCCTAGCACTCCCCCACGTTTGGATATTGGGTAGGAGTTCGTAAAGTCTCTATCGGCTGGCAGACCAGCTGCGGGGATCTCCCTGTCATCCCAGACTTAGTCCTGATACTAGACATGCTAGTTAGATGTTTACTAACAGTTCTTTGCATAGTTATATATGACCAATGCCTGCTCAATTAGATATATTCTTTTATTCTTTATTTCTCTTTTATTCTTGAGGTCGGCTCAAATGTGTGTCCGCTATCTTTGAACTATGATTTACCCCTGCCTATGCTATGTCTACCTATGCATTCAATAAGTGATCATGTTTATACCAAAGCTAGATGCATTCGTCCTGCCCTCCTACGGGAAATTATAAATACGACACCCCTGAATACTCACGGGTTGAAATGCTACAATGATAGTTCCGTGCGCTTGCGGACTTATCTATACTGAGCTATCATGATTGGCATACCTAAGTACCATTACCTAAGGACTGTAATTCATGTTGCATCCCAAGGCGTCGTGCTTCAGTTTTGCATATCGTAAGTAATGATGGTTGGGAAGGCCAATCAGGCACTTCTAACTGTTATTACCAGACTGCATTATCTTGACCGGCGCCGTTAAGGGCCGAGAGTTACCTTTCTGAAGTAATGGTGATTAGGGATGTCAACACACGTTTCTAGTATCGTTGCTAGGGATGGGCTTTTAGTCTATCTTTAGTAATGATGCTAAGAAACGCCAACAAGCATTTCTGGCGCCGTTGCCGAGGAGGGCAAAAGGAAAACAAAAACATCTAGCTTGGCATAGGCATTGATTGCACAATAAGCAAAAGGTGGCCATAGTTTAGGTAGCCTAACTTCTCTTGTTTTCTTCCTCTTTTTTGTTGGAAAGAAAACAGGATAGTGTATGAGTGGTTTCGACCTGTCGAACAACTTCACCGACAATCCGGAGGCACTCCTAAGGAAGAACAGGTCGCGTACCACTTCTTCTTCTGCTACTCCATCGACAGACGAACCATTCACTCCCGCACCATCCGCTACTATCATCATGGCCAAGACACTCCGCGACTACTCCACCCCTACTGTTGCCAACGTGCCCGTTGGGCCCGCTGTCAATATCGGGAATGGAAACTTCGAGCTCTGTACTGGCCTAATCAAGATGGTGCAGGCAAGCCAGTTCTGTGGCTTGCCAAATGAGGACGCAAATGCTCATCTTCAACACTTCCTTGAATTGTGAGACACCATCGTCACCAAAGACGTCGCACCAACTAGCATCAAGCTCCGCCTGTTTCCTTTTTCCCTTGCGGGGAAGGCGAAACAGTGGTTCTACCAAAACAAGGAAGCTGTCAACATGTGGGACAAATGTTCCATGGCGTTCCTCGCCAAGTTCATCCCCATGAGCAAAACCATTGCTCTAAGGGGGGAGATATCCAACTTCCAGCAAACATCACTCGAGTCCATCCCTCAGGCATGGGAGAGGCTGCAGGACTATGTCCGAGCCTGTCCCTACCATAGAATGGAAGATTGGCTGGTGCTCCTGAACTTTTACGAGGGCCTGACGGCCATGTCAAAAGGGCACCTTGACGCCGCAGCTGGAGGGGCATTCCTCTCCCTCACCATTGAGAATGCCACTGCACTCATCGAAAAGATGGTAGCAAACCAAAGCTGGGGAGAAGGAAGAGAAACACAAGAAGGCATGCATACCGTGAAGGAGACGGATTTGCTTGCCGCAAAAATAGACCTCCTAATAAAGAGGCTGGACGACCGTGTCACCGAACCCACCACAGGCACCGTCCAAGCCACGGACTCACATATGACATGTGAAGTCTGTGGAAATGTTGGCCATTCGGGGAACAGCTGTCCCGAAACCCAGGAAGAAGCAACCTACGTCAACAACGGGTTTCGCCAACATCAACAACCAGGTAATAATGGGTGGAACAACCATAACCACCCACAAGGTAATTCTTCTAATCTCAATTCAAATTTCAAATTGAATTTCAATCAACCTTCCTCGAGAGATTTTATTTTAAGGCAAGCTAAGTTTAATGCAGATCTTGCTAGAAAGCTTTCCTTTAATGATAAAACGTTTGAATCTATAAATGCTAAACTTAAAACTCTATCTTCTTTTGTTAAACATCAGCTGAGTTTCAATAAAATGATAGAAAAATAGTTTGCTCAAATTGCTGCTTCTATTCCTGTCAATAATACAGGAAAAATCTCGGGGCAACCCGAGAATTCTCCCAAGTGTTGACACCAGAAGTGGCAAACGGATATACCGCAAGCGTACGACAGTCAATGTAGCCTTCACCGGGAGTATTCCAGGTATCGTATTTTCCACAGGGAACGTGAAGTGAACTAACTAGGATCAAGGTCGTCCTATGACACAAGGGTATATGATTGAGGGTAGAGAGGATTCCTATGATTATGAAACTAGTCAGGTAAGGCAGATACAAAGGTTGTTCACTTTGGGTCACTAAACCGTTCAACCACAGAAAGGGATGAGAAGGGTGTTAAAACGCCTAGCACAAGAAGACCTACATTTTAATAACTTGCTCAAACGCGGTGGATTCAAAGACTAGATAGGGCTGTCACCACCTACTAGGTACCACAACAAACCGTTGAACAAGCCGCAATCACAGGTAAGCAATAGCCTGGACACCACGTCTACACTATATCTTACTACTCTAATCCGGATCTCGATGAAATTGATTAGAGTACCGGGTTAGGGGCGGTGAACCAATGAACAACTTAAGTAAATACTTTACTTGAACCAAGAATCAAATACCATAAAAGAATCTCAGATGCTTACTTACTAAGAAAGTCGCATCCGTCGAGGTACAGCTTGGAGGAGACTCCCGACAGCTCAGGGGCTTCCTCCAGACTCTCCTCACTCTCTACCTATCATGGATACTACTACTATGGAAAGTGGAATGAATAGCTTTGGTAGCTCCCTTGGTGTCTTGAGAGTGAGGGGGTACCCCTCTATTTATAGTGGAGGTGGAGTAGGGGCTACTCCACTGCCACGTCATCGATCCGCGTGATGTCCATCCTTCTCCGTTGGATCAAACCGCCATCAAACCGACTTGGAATGGAGGGTCATGATCATTTCCATGCATGGGAGCATGCAAAGAGGCGGTGGGAGAAAGGGGGGCTCTAAAGTGGGGTCGCCCGAACCCCCTATTGGGGCCTGGGCCCACCAGCTTTCTTCTAGGAGGTGTCCTACATGTCATAGAGTGGGTTGATGCCTTGGTGGACGACTTGGGGGTTCGGCCGACTTGCTTAGGAGGTGAATTGACCCCCATTCTCTGTCTTGTGGGCCATCCTTTCATGTGGGGTACTTGGAAGCTTGGTAGGCCCCATGGGGGAGTTCGGCCGACCCCCCAATGTGGGTCCCACTAGCTCATTTCTCTCTAATTCCAACAATTCTGCAAGAAGTACTCCATGGACATGTGGAACCAAGTTAATTGTACCTAAGTCACTATGTGTTTGGTGGTTTTCTTCCAGAAAGAATGTCTTGTTGACGGTTTTGATGGGGTAAAAGCATGGTATAACTACCGTCAACAAGATCCCCCACACTTAAGTCTTTGCTCGTCCTCGAGCAAAGGTTAGAGAGAATGATAAAATATGATTATGACATTTTTAAGGTATTAGCAAAAACAAAATTTCATTCATGACACATCTCATACAGGTGGGTTATGTGGTACTGTCTAGCATATATCCTTCAGATGTTGAAAAATGGAACAGTTCTCAAAGCGAAGTCATCTTCCCATTTTCATATCCTTAGTTCAGAGAGTTTTTGACATTGGTTTTAAAAGAGAGCACATAGTTCATTCTTACTCCTCATATAGTACTCTTAAGTCACTCAGTATGTATATGATTCCTCACCAAGGCATAGCATAAGATTGCCTTCTTTTGTTTCATCCTACATCTATCACGCTTATGTGGGGCTCAGGTAGGGATAAACAAGATAGCATACTTGCATTGCGTATATTGTAAAGCCAAAACAAGGATCCAAGGAGAAGACAATCATAATCCTAGATCAAGATGTGCAAGTGTGTGGAAAATGATGGAATGTAGTGCTCCTTTATTTGATGAGATCTCTCTCTACTTTATTTTATTTGAGACATGGCTAGCTCTTTTTATTATTATTATTATTTTTATAAGCCTTCATGAACTCCTTTTTTTCAAAGCAATGGACCTTCATGTGTCCACTTTTTTTTTGCATAGCCTTTGTGTCTTGTAACACCCCTGGTGTTACTGCCACTAAAATCTGCCATGTCATCATGATTGCATGAAAATCATCTTGCATAAACTCATAATTACTGTACATTACTAAGACAATTTTTCATTTCCACATGTGAATGTGCTTAGGTACCCTTCTGTGACTTTATGATTTTAATAATTGTTTGTGTGTATGCCTCTAAATCCAAATAGAAAATAAAAAGGAAAAACAATTAAAAACCCTAATCGGACCCGAAACCCTAAATCAAAAACTAAATAGAATTAAGTGTTGGGCCTTAAACAAAAGTGGTAAATCTTTAAAAGTTTAGCAACTTCTATGTTGGGTAACTTTGAAGTTATTAAAAATAATTTCAAATAAAATCTTAATCTAGGTTTTAAAGTTTAAACTTGAAATACAAATTCAAAAAAAAACTAGTAGGAATCTGATGATGGTCTTTTAATAAAAGTTTTAGCCCAATCAAGATGGAACAACTTTCATTTTTGAATATTTTGATGTTTACCGGTGAAAATTTGAATTAAAACCCAATTAGTGTTTGTTTATTCAAATTCAAAATGCCCTTTCAAAAACTATTAAGAATTTGGGCAAACACCTTTAATAAAAGTTGTAAGGCTTTTCAAGTTGAACAACTTTTATATTTGGAGATTTTGAACTTATGCGGTGAGATTTCAAATTAAACCCTAATTAGTGTTTTAAAATTCAAATTTGAATTGATATTTCAAAAATTGTCAGGAATCTGACCAAACTCATTTAATTAAAGTTGTAAGGCTTTACAAATAGAACAACTTTTATATTTGGAGATTTTCAAGTTATTGAGAAAACTTTTGAGAATTTGTCTGGATTTGAAATAAGATTCAAAATCCACTTTTACCCCTTTTCGAATTATTCAAAATATATTAAAATTTTGAAAATGGCTCAAAAACCAAAGTTGGTCAGCACAAAATTTACTACAACTCTTGTATTGATGATTTTTTGAGTTTGTGCACAAAATCAAAAGGAATTGGTCAAAAACAGTAAAAAGGGAAACAACTCTGCTACAGTACCCGAGCCACCTTCTTCTGTTCGCGAACAGAGCTTCGCGTCCGACCGCGCGGCGACGCCGTCCGGCGCTGCCGGCTACCTGTCGCCGGCCGTTTTGGAGTTGTGGGGGCCCGGAGGACTGTCGGTCCCTTGTTCCCCCTTCCCTGGCTCGCCTATAAGGGCGATGAGCCGCTCCTTTGCCTCTTTTTCTCCCTCCCGGTCACCGGCGACCTTCCTCTGTCCACGGCCAAATTCGTCACCACTGAGCCATATCTATCTAATCCACCGTGCTCGTGGGTTCATCACTTCCTGGCGCACCTCTTTGACCCATCCATGAGGTTCCTAACACTTTGAGTGCACCGGAACGCCGTTGTCTTCCTCGCGGGCGGTCAGAGCGCCGTCGCGAGCCTCTTCGTAGTAGCCAGCCGTCTTGCGTGAGCTCTGACCCATGTCACCTTGTGTTTCGACTTCCATGTGGCCTCTGAGTGCTTATGCGCTAGTTGGTTTGGTGTTTGGCGCCCTAGGATCGCCGGAACAGAGTCTGGCCATCGAGCCCGAACCACCGGATCCGCCACAGTCGTCAAGCTCGCTCCTCTGTGCCACCTCTGCTCCAACCATCTACCGGTCTAGGACCGTGGTGAGCTTCTGGTTCCCCCTCAACCTTTCTCCTTAAACGCTACAACCGGCTTGTCGTCGAAATGGCTCAACCACGCCGTCGCGTCCGCCATGGATGAGCTCGAGCTCGTCGGAGGCGTGTTGCTTTTAGGCCCAGTGCACTAGGGTGTTCGTTAGGCCTAGGGGTTCACGGTAGTGCGTTCGGTCGGGTCGTACGGGTCGTCGCCGGCGAGCTGCGCGACCGGCCGGCTTGGGCGCGCGTGCGGGAGCCCCCTCCCCTGCGCGAGGAAGAAGAGAGGGAGGGAGTGAGCTGGGCCGCGAGTGGGCCGGCCCAGGACGTGCAGGGGGCGCGGGCGAGCGCTCGGCCAGTGGGCCGGCCTGTTGGTTTGGGCCGACTCGGGCCGGTTTGCTGTTTTTCTTTTTCTAGGGAATTTATGAAGCATTTTCTAATTTCAATGTTTGGGAATAGTGCTGCAGTTTATTATTTTTGTATAGATTAGCTTACTGCAGGAAAAATCATGAAAATAATTACATAGATTCTTTACAAAGTGTAGTTTTTTGATAAAAATATAAAACATGAAATTTGGGTGTTACCTGTATGTGGTAAAAATATGCCTTTTAATTAATAAATGGCACTTCTATGAATTATACAGCTTAAAATGTTAATCCAAAAATCATGAAATTTATTTTGGTACTATTTTAGGCTGAGAGCTAGCTATAGAAAAACTTTGGGCCCATATGAAGATAATTTATTTATTTATTATTTTATGCTCCATTAATTGATTAATAAAATAAATAAGGAACCCTAATCTTTTTAGTTTTGGGTGACTTTGGAATTGGTTGAAGACCCTGGGTCATTCATTATAGTGATCCTCGGCACTTTAATTGTTGTGTTACAGTAGAAGTTGAACAAGTTGTGCAGCGGCTTTCTATGACCGTTAAAATGGTCAATAAAAATGAAATACGAAAACACTCTTATGCCTTGAGAGAAGTGTTTTGCAACTTTACCGTGAAGGAAAGTTGTACTCAAAGTTGTCAATTACATGTTTGTTCTACATTTTCCATTCATGTCATTCCGCACCACGTAAGCATGCATCATTATTTTACGTGTAGAGATCGGGTTCTCGGAAGGATTTCTTGATTGCTTCCCGACGGAAGAATTATTCGTCGAGAGAAGCCAAGTGGATTTCTCTAGTTTTTGGCGGAAGTGACAGACCTGCAACACAGGCAAGCCCCGGTGCATTCAGTCCCTCTCCTTGTGATTTAAAAAACGTTTATAACTTGAGTTAATTTACTGCATTAAGTTGATAGGAGTTGATTGATGACCCAATTGCTGCATTACCAACCTTGACCACTGAAATATCTAGAACCCATTTTAAAATAAAATGTTTGAAATGCTTAGCCCTGCTTAAATAAATTAGATTTTTGAATAAAATGCTATTTTTGAGCTGTGTGATATATATGCTAATGATTAATTCATGAAAAAGGGAATTGGTATATTCTCGTTCGGTGGCTGTGCACCTGATCAGTACATTGTCACCGACGAGAAGGGATTTTCTTGCTCGGTGGTTGTGAATTTGGGTTAGAGTCCCAATGCTTGACCACCGGCGGAAAAAGGGATTTGAAAACCGTTGGGACACCTATACTTGGGTTAGAGTCCCAATGCAATGTCGCCGGCGGAAAAAGAATTAGGGACCGTTCATTGTAGGCCTGCTGTGATTGGGACTTTGCAACTAGCCACATACTACGGAAAGCCTCTGACTCCGGTGGCCCTACTGCTTGAACCGACAACCACGCACTGGGAGTGGAGAGATGGCGAGAGTAGCGTGTACCCTCATGGCCGGCGTGCCTGGAGAGGAGAGGAGTACTGTGCTCTCGGGTGGCGCAGGACCGGTTCAGGGGTAGGATAAGCCGTGGTAGGCGGGGTTGGCATATGCAAGCTTAAGTGCTACATAAGCAGTGTGGATAGGGATCCCCGACCGAGTACTAATCGATTCGAATCGTTGTTGCTCCTCGGATATGGAGACTTGATCCTTTGACCTACAATTGAAAAGTGGTTCGGAACTAGGTGTTTTTGAGAATGATTAAGAATTTGAAAGTATGACGATACATGAGAATGAATTTGGAATTATGGATTATGATTAAAATAAGATTGAGTTAAAATATTGAAATAGGATAGTAATGCTTTTCTGCAAAACGTTTTGACTCTTGCTTAAGCCTTACCTTGACTTCCCTCAGCCTGCATTCCTGAGTCTCATTCCTTTTTCTTAGTCGGCTAAGTCTTGCGGAGTACCCCAGTACTCAGGGTTTGTTAACCCCTGTTGCAGGTGAGCCGAGGGTACAGTTCGGCTTGGGACCGTGTTGGTTGACGGATCGCGCATGTTCAAGGATGTGTATATGATATAACCCTTGAGCAAGGGTATAGTTGTACACTGCTTATCCACTACGAAACCCTGGTTCGGGCTAATGTAATCTATATTTATAAACCTATGTTTATGTAATTCTTCCGCACTCCTTACTCTGATTCAAAGTATTTGTGTAAACTGTTGTAATACTTGCAAGGTCTTTACAATGAGATCCTCGGGGAAATCAGGGTTTCCAAGGAAACCCGACAGGCCACCAAGGTCGCAGGGAAACTCGTGCACAGTAACCGGATGTCCTTAGGGACGATGACGGTGCACGTGGGCCCGGTGATCAGGGCGGTTCTGTCACATGTCTCATCTACTAAACCATACTTAGAGAGATATTATAAAACTTTAAAACAAGGAGCATCTATATGGTGGAAATGGATGGAATGTTTTTGCGTACTTCCAGTGTAGAAGTAGCATGTGTATAGGTGGCGTGTACGTGATCTGATCTTGGGACTATGACATAATTCTCAACAAGGGTCTATAGGGTTTGTCCAAACTCAAGACAAGTGCAAGTAGCATGCATAGAAGGGTTTTGAACATGGCATGAACATATATGGCTTTGGTAGGAACTTTCTCACTATTGAGGAGTAAGTGGTTTTATGGCATTTTCAAAAATAAATCTCTAGGCACATTGAATAGAAAAAAGTATGAATCATGAGCCAAGAACTATATCACATTTGTCAACAACTTAGTCAATATGATACTCCTATCAAGATATGTATCCCACAAGTATAAGCATATGTATGAATTAGACTTTGTGACGCTTTTACCCTTTAAATGTCATAAATCATGTCACTTTTTATTTTAGTCCAAGTGTGATGTTGGTTCATTTTATTTTTACATGTTAACAGGATTCAAAGTATTTCAACTCATTTCACATGTAACAGAGAGAGGAAGCAGAGATTCAAACTGATGTCTCTTTTTTTATAGAGGAGAGTTGAGCGCCCTGGTTACAAAAGGGGAGTTTGGGGTCACGAGATCCCCCCACACTTCGTTGAAGCTGTACCTGGCTTTTTATTCATAGAAAACAAAGGTGAAAACACAAAGGACTCGTCTGGCGTGAGGCACCAGAGAGTCCAAATTTATTTAAATGAAGCAAGGCATAGATCAATTTTGGAAGGGAAAGCAACAAGCTAAGGAGGAAGGTTGGTCATTTGATCATGAACTAGATCTTTTGGTTTTCTTTTAAGTTGTATCATTGAATTCAATCATGTCTATTTCCTTATCTAGTTTATCAGGTTCAAGGAAAACTTTTAAACGTTGACCATTTGTTGACGGTGGATATACCATAAATTTCCACTTTCAAACACCATCAACAGGCCTCGGATCCAAGGGAGAATAAACATAACATGAGCATATTTTATCAATAATGAGTTCCACTTGTACTCTTAGCTTGTGAATGCAGGAAAGATCAAAACAGGACAAAATGCAGCAACTGGGGCTCACATATGTGGTTCGGCCGAACCACATATGGAGGCACCAGACAACCACATTCCAATGCATGACACAAAGGACCACAAAGAAGAGATCAGAGCTCAAAGTAGGGCCCACCCATGGGTTGGCCGAACTACTCATGGGGCCCACCTGGCTCTGGTGACGTGGCAGAATCCATGTGACACTTCAACCAAGTTATTTCATCCATCTGATCAACTTGTGCTTCCATTCAACAGTGGAGATCAAAGGCACACGGATTGAGGCGTGAAACGAAGCAATCAAGACATAACAAGTACTAGGGGAGACCCTATAACTGGTGGGGCCCACACCTGGCTTGGCCCCACCCATCATAGGGGTCGGCCGAACCCCCCTGTGTGGGTTTTGGCCACCGACTCACTCCACCGCCTCTCTGCATGCTTCCCATGTGCTGAAATTACCACGGCCGTCCATCTTGAGGCGGTTCCAAGTCGGTTCATCCAAGGGTGGAGATGCAAGGAGCACGCGGATCGCTGAAGTGGCACCCCTCCATCTTCCCCTATAAATAGAGGCTGCATCCACCCTCTCATGATATGATTCATTCAAGATACAAGCGAAGAAGTAGTGTAGTTCAACCTTTAGTAGTAGTTGTAGTCTAATGTGGGAGTTAGAGTTGAGTCGAGCTGCGCTCGGGGTCTCCGGAGTCGTCTGCTGGAGAGTCTGGTATAGCTCTTGTATCTTTCTATTTCTGTAAGACTTATTTACTTTAATATATTATTCTTACTTTACTTTAATGAGTCTTTACTTAGTGCATTACTTTAATAGTATTGTTGTGAGTTATCATATTACTTGGTCGGTTTGCATTAGATTGTGATCCTGTAACCATCTCACGTTTGTAGTTCATCGCCTGTCATAGGGTGCTCTAGTTGCCTTGATCACTGCTAGAGTAGTAAGGCTTAGTCTAAGCGTGGTGCTTAGAATAGATCTTGCCTTTGAATGCCGCTTGTCGCACGGATTGTTTGTGAGTGCTAGCAGATGGTGACAGCCCTGTCTAGTCTTAGTATCCCTCCACGTGTTTTAGGCAAGTTCTTAAAAGGTAGGCTCCCATAAGAGAATAGCCGCTTCGGGTAGAGGTTATATCCCCTACTGTCTCGCCTATCCCCTACACACCGGAAGTAAGGTAGCAGTCTTAGTATGCTTCGTCCATTTGATAGGATAGATCACAGGAGTAAAGTTCGAATCACTGGAACCTTTCTCACTCGTTGTCCTCCCACCTAGCAACACTACACTAGTTATCTTTTAGCATTTCATTTGTTATCTTTGAATCATCACATTCCTATCATACTTCAATCACCCCCTCTGCACTAATTGTGCTAAGTTGATATAGATTTAAGGATCTCTTTCTATTAATATTTCTAGCAATCGCTTTCCCTTGAGATAAAATAAATAACGATACCTTGGAATACTCCCGGGTGAAGTGCTACAGCGGTATATTCTGTGCGCTTGCGGAATTATCCAATAGACATAAGAAATACTACAGGCACTTTTGGCGCCGTTATCAGAGATAGCCTAACACCCTGTCTCTGGTGGTTGCACTAAGAAGTGTCAACACCATTTACCTTAAAGATCTTACCTTCATTATCTTGAAGGGTGATAGCTCCACGAGACGAAGTGTCGATGACTTGAAATGGCCCTTCCGATTTGCTTCGAAGTTTTCCATGCCCAAATAACCTGACTCTTGAGTTGAACATGAGTACCTTGTCTCCTGGCTTGAACTCCTTTTTCTTTATCCTTTTGTCATACCATCTCTTTGTTCTTTCCTTGTAGATTTTGGCATTGTGGTATGCTTTCTCCCTCCATTCTTCTAACTCTGAGATTTGCATCTTTCTATGCCTTCCTGCAGCTTGTAGGTCCATATTCCATTTCTTTATGGCCCAATGTGCTCTAAATTCCAACTCGACTGGGAGGTGACAAGTCTTTTCATATACGAGTTGGTATGGTGACATGCCAATGGGTGTCTTGAATGCTGTCCTATATGCCCATAGTGCATCAGGTAGCTTGTCCCTCCATCCTTTTCCCATCTCATTAACCGTCTTTTGCAGAATGTTCTTGATTTATTTGTTGGATGTTTCTGCTTGGCCACTTGTTTGGGGATGGTATGGAGTTGCAACATTTTGTCGGATGCCTTGATCTTCTGCGAAGCGCTGGAAACTCCCCTCAAATAAGTGAGATCCCCCATCACTTATTACCAACCTTGGGGTTCCAAACCTTGGAAGGATGGCCTCTTCAAACATCCTTCTTGTGCTCTTGGCATCTGCAGCCTTGCAGGGCATTGCTTCTACCCGTTTGGACACATAGTCCATAGCTACCAAGATGTACTCACAGCCACGGGATTTGGGAAAAGGTCCCATGTAATCAATGCCCCATGCATCAAAGAGTTTCACTTGAAGGTTATTTGTCAGTGGCATTGCATATCGGGCATTGATGTTCCCATGCTTTTGGCACCTAACACATCTCTTGATGAAGTTCTTTGTATCTTCATACATGGTTGGCCAAAATAAGCCACTTTGCCAAATCTTTGCATGGGTTCTGAATGTGCCATAGTGTCCTCCATATGGTGCAGCATGACCTTTCTATGATCTTAATTGATTCCACTTCTATGATCTTCCATATATATAAAAGAAGAGAGAGAATAAGGATAACTCATACCCTCATAAAAGATTTTTCTAAGTCTTGATAAGGAGGGAGATGTGTTTCAAAGAGCATAGTGGAATTAGGTTAGACACCAATAATACCCACCATATTCTTTCCACGCACATGCACATTCTGATCTAAGAGTATGACGCTTCCCTCCGGTGCGGTCCAGGGTTTGACTTGGCAATACATGCAAGGTAAGTGTACCTTAGTATTTTCCTCCCTACCTAAAGCTCCAGATAAACTTTTTACAGGCAGGGTGATCAAGTGAAGGCAATCCCTATATATGCCTTGGTGAGGAACCACATACAAATAAGTGACTTGAGATAATCATTCAAGGAACAAGTGCTATCTTTTTGTTTTCAAAACTTCACAAAAACCTAAGTTTCTGAGCAGGGATACGAGTAAGAAGATTTGAATCCAGGCTATTCCATTTTTCAATTACCCAAGATGACTTGGTAGATACTTGGAAGTTCACAGGTTTAAGTGAAGCTTGGAATAACTTGTACGTAGATTTCAAATCAAGGAGATAAACCCGCTTAGTCCTTCAAACCTTTACTCGAGGACAAGCAAAGGACTAAGTGTGGGGGAGTTGTTGGCGGTCCTTAGAGCCTATTTCTTACCGCCAATATGTTACTAAAATAAATAGTAGGTAGGGCTTTAAACTAACATTTCCATAAGTTTTGGTGTGTACTTGACTTGCAGGTGTGACATGTGGAAATGCACAAAAACCATAAAGAAAGCGCACTCCAGAATTCGTATTCAGAAAAGGCGCAAAGAAGAAGAGAAGCCCACCTTCATTAGCATTCTGGGCACATTCGTAACCACAGGACAAGTCCAGGCCCAGAGACAAACTGACCACGCGAAGGCGGTGGCCAAACGGACCCACCAGGGGGGCGGCCGGTCCTCTAGTGGGGCCTCTCGGGCCCAGTCTTCTCAGGCGGTGCATAGGACAGTTCCCTCAAGGCGGTTCCACCTGCTTCCATATTTGTTGGCGCCCAAACCCTCCTTGTTAGACTATAAAAGAGAGGGAGAGCTCCCCTCCAACACACACCATCATTTGGAGCCATTTATCTCACCTCTCACTTGTATTCTTTAGATTAGTTTTAGTATTAGAGCAAGGCAAGAGCTAGCAAAGAGAGTTTGTATCCTTGGGAGAAGAAGGAACACCTCAGTATGAATACAATACAGTTCTCTTCCAAGTTCAAGTTCTTATCTTATTTATATAGCAATGCATATGAACTAGAGTATAGTATTGGTCATGTTATGATCATGATATATGAACTAGCATATAGTTTATGTGTTATGTTCTCGATATGTTCATCATTGTTCTTCATCGTTCATCGACTTAGTATGAATAGAGGAAGAATTAGGGATGAGGTGACGGTTCGTCGTGCCTTCTCGGTTTCCCTTAGCCTAGCCTGTCACTCCGAAGGGGTGGGGTCCTAGGGGGTTAGGAGTTATTTCCAGGTACGCGAGCATGGTGCTCGGGTATGCGGAGATCGGCGAATATGTCGGTATCCCACGGGCAGAGGGGTAGGTGGGCAGGTGGTGACAGCCCTGTCCATCCCTAGCACTCCCCCACGTTCGGATATTGGGTAGGAGTTCGTAAAGTCTCTATCGGCTGGCAAACCAGCTGCGGGGATCTCCCTGTCATCCCAAACTTAGTCCTGATACTAGACATGTTAGTTAGATGTTTACTAACAGTTCTTTGCATAGTTATATATGACCAATGCCTGCTCAATTAGATATATTCTTTTATTCTTTATTTCTCTTTAATCCTTGAGGTCGGCTCAGATGTGTGTCCGCTATCTTTGAACTATGATTTACCCCTGCCTATGCTATGTCTACCTATGCATTCAATAAGTGATCATGTTTATACCAAAGCTAGATGCATTCGTCCTGCCCTCCTACGGGAAATTATAAATACGACACCCCTGAATACTCACGGGTTGAAATGCTACAATGATAGTTCCGTGCGCTTGCGGATTTATCTATACTGAGCTATCATGATTGGCATAACTAAGTACCATTACCTAAGGACTGTAATTCTTATTGCACCCCAAGGCGTCGTGCTTCAGTTTTGTATATCATAAGTAATGATGGTTGGGAAGGCCAATCAGGCACTTGTAACTGTTAGTACCAGACTGCATTATCTTGGCCGGCGCCGTTAAGGGCCGAGAGTTACCTTTCTGAAGTAATGGTGGTTAGAGATGTCAACACACGTTTCTAGTATCGTTGCTAGGGATGGGCTTTTAGTCCATCTTTAGTAATGACGCTAAGAAACGCCAACAACGGCAGGTTGGGTTTTTTTTTGAAAAGTCAAATCATATATTCATTAAACACAAGATTCAAGCAAACCGCCTAAAACAAGTTCATTTACAAAGTCGGGGCTTTGGCAGGTTAATAGCTCAGAATGAGAGGACAAAATACGGCTTCCATAAACAGCCAAAGCATCAGGCACCTTGTTACAACACCTATTACAATTAGAGATAATACATGATGAAAATTCAAAATGCATGATTAGTTGGGCTTGTCGTATAAGGCCTCCAACACCGCTTCGATCAATTCCATTTGCTTTAAGAGCAGAGGCCAACACAGAAGCGCCCACCTCTAGAATGATATGCGGCATGCCCATTTGTGAAGCAAAAAAGCAAACCTTTGTATGCTGCCATTACCTCTATGTGAAGAGCTGAAGTGGCGTAGTTGATCTTTCCGACCCCTGCAGCAAGCACCTCATCATAATTGTTGCGTACAACAAAGCACCAACGTCCTGTTCTTACCTTAAGATCAAACGCCCCATCCACATTAACTTTTTATATGTCCTTAGGTGATGGTTTCCATTTATTTTTATTAGGCTGAACTATTTTGTTGTCGGGCATATTTAATTTCTGAAACTCCATTTGGAAGTAGCTGACAGAATTATTAATTTCCTCGGCCTTTAGCATCCTTCCCCCATCATTTGTTTTATTCCCCGCTGACCACCACCTCCAAAGGAAAATTATAACCTTCAATTGAGCAAGGCGAGAGATTATTAATTGAGCCATGGGTCCTCCCAAATTCTCACACTTTCACCATTACCAGTTCCCCATATGGGCTGCGTTCGGATGGAGGGAAAAGTGCTGAAATTTCAGCACTTTTACAGTATTTCTCTCTCACAGGATTTCAGCACTTCTACAGCACTTTCAGCACTTTTCAGCTTCACCGAACAGAGCCATGATCCCCTCTTTCAGCAAGTCAACCCTTTTCAAAATACTCCTCCATGTATATGAAATACTAGATTGGCGCGGACAATGAAGTATGTCTGAATTTAGAAAATATCTCGCCTTCGAGACATGCCCACACAGAGAAACAACTCGAACTCCAGATTGTGTTCCTCTGCCTGCTGCGGAAGAGGTGCTGGCCGCCGGTTGCCTGGGCCTTGGGCTGTCTACTTCTTCTGATTGCACTTTTAGGGACATGGCCCGTGAACAAACTGGGCTTGGTAAACTGTGTCTGCGTGGGAGGTGTGCGGCAAACTGTGCGTGGCATGTCTAAAAAAACAGAGGGTTTTCTCAAGAAACCAGGAAAAAACAAAGGGACAAGCCAGAAACGAGATTGCAAAGAAGCAATACAAGAAGCAATATAGTTCTACATCAAGAGGCAATATAAAATTTTGAATAAAAATAGAGGGTTCATATCTGTTATGTTCTACATCAAGAAGCAATATAATTAATTAATTATATGTATCAATATCAATCGTATTCTTGCTTAGAGCAACTCTAAGAGACTACTTATAGCATTCCTAATTTAATTGAAATTAGAGATTTTGGTGAACAAAAATACTCTCCCAGAGACTCGTTAATTGAATCTCCAGATTTTCTTCGACAACAGACTCTTTAGTTTGAAAGCATTAAATATTTAAATAGATTTCTAGTTCAAAAAGATATTTACACAGATTGCAAGGTCAAAAAAAAACTATTGACCGTAAGAGCATCTCCAGTAGACTACCTAGACAGACTACCTATCCTATATTTGGGCAGTGGAAGTCAAAAACTGCACTCCAACAGGCTACCTGTCAGCCTACCTAAATCTGTTGGCCCAACAAATCTTTCCTCCCACTGCCTATTTCTGTCGGACCAACAAATGGGCAGCTAAAAATCTGTTCATCGCTTCCCCACTCGTGCTTCCATGCCTCTTGCCCGTGTGCGTTGTGCGCCCGACTTCGCCGCTGCCAGGAGCTAGGTCACCGGCGAAGATGGTCGGCACCATCACATGACCTCGGCGGCACCGCCCCGTGCTCTTCCTCTAGGTCTCCGGTGAAGATAGCCAATGTCGCTCCTCCCTTTCCTGTACACACCGACGATGCTCCTCCCAGCAGGTGTCGAGAGGCCCTCGTCAACGCTCCTCCCCGCAGGCGCGGAGTGGGCCTCGCCGAAGACGCTCCCCCTTCCATGAGGGCAAGTCTCACCAGCAGGATCCTCCCCAGCGTGCGCCCATCCCCAGCATGGCAAGTGTCTCCGACACGGGACCCATATCTGGCATGGCGGGCGTCCCCAATGCGTGCTCCTCCCCGGCATGGCGGGCATCCCCGCCGCGGCGCCCATCCTCAGTGTGGTGGCCTCCCCCGACGAGGTGCCCATCCGCGGCATAGCTAGGGCACGGTGCCCACCTCCGACAGCGGTAAACCTGCCCAGTGGCGCTGGCCATGGCCTCTGCTCCGTTCGACGCCCCACATCCCTGCACCACGCCTCCCACCATGGCCTCTGCTTCGTTCATCTACGGGAAGGAGAACATCAAAGAGAATGACATGTTGGATCCGCCTGTCATTCTCTGCCAGAATAGATTTGGGTTGCCTGATTTAGGTAGTATTGCTAGATTTAGGAGGAAAATATAGATAGTAGAAAAATAGGTGGCTACCCAAACTGAGATTTAAATAGTCTAATTTAAATAGCACTGCTGGAGATGCTTCAAGTTATTGGTTCGTGGGTTTTATTGTGCATGCCATAATGCTGTGTCACCGGTGATCATTGGAAAAGTAATGGATTTTTTTAAAAGAAAGGAATATGTATTAATAGGAAAAACACCAAAGTGCCTCTAACTGAGTCGGTTAGAGAAACTCAGCGGCACTCTTCAGGTTCTGGGTTTGACTCCCCGTGGGAGCGAATTTTAGGCTGGAGTTAAAAAAATACTCTTATCTGTCCCACGGACAAAGCGCAGACTCGGCCCCGATCATGGTCGTCTCACATGGCTACGGTGAAATCCTATCGTCTGTCCCACGGCCAAAACATAGGTCTATGATCTGGCCCTGGTCATGGTCGTCTCACATGGCTACGGTGCCGCTGTGTATAGGTGGAGCAGAGATTCGAAAGTTTTCTTAACCTGTGTGATAAGGTCTTCTTTTTTTTAACATGTGATAAGGTCTTCTTAATGAAATGTCCGGAGACGGTCTTAGGTGGAGCAGAGGTTTAAAAGTTTTCTTGACCTGTGTGATAAGGTTTTTTTTCTTAATATAATGCTCGAAGACTGTCTTACCCACACAGGTCAAGTATTAATACGGAAAGCGATGGATGGATATTTTGCCGCGATAGAGGCGGCGTACGCGTACCATGCGGTTAGGATCGGCTGAATTGAATCATGGCACGACACCGGGGGGGTGATGGCAAGCCGATGGAGACGCTTATATTAGCAGAGGATCGGAACCGTCCAATTTCCAAATTCCCATACACTGTGTTACCCAGGCCAGGCAGGCGGGTGGCAGCACTAGCGTCACCATATTTTCTCCAAAATATATGTCATTTTCGCTTTAAAAAAACTTATATATATATATATATATTAATCATGTTTGAGCTATTTTCTACTTATTTTCAATTATAAAACAATATTTTTTGCTCAAAATAAATCAACCTTAGAAATGAGTAGCAACCGAAATAAGTATGGGCGAACAGAGTGAATACATAATTAGTATCAATTGGATAGATTTTTTTTACGTTGATCATACATCTTTAAATCTAGTTTTTTAATAAATGTATTTAAAAATACAAATATTACATGAATATTTTAGAAATTGAGTCAACTACAAATACACACACCAACAACGATGGATAAAAAGGACCGAAGAACATTCCATTTGTTTTCTGGCCTCTCTAATGAATGCAGAGCGTTAGCGTGATTTTTACGGTGTTAAGGCATCCCTAACAACTAGCTATCTGCCTAACTATTATGACGTGGACAGCAAAAAGTAGCAGAAAATAGTCGCTAGCGAGGAAAAATAGCTGATTTATTTTACGTAGCCCGAGAATACGTGAGAGAAGCATGTGGGTCAAGTAATATAAAGGTGTTCGCAATAGTGTTAGCTATGTAGTTAGTTGATGTGAAGGTGAGAGACTGTTGACGGTCGATAACGTCAACTTTTATTAGAACTTTAGACATGAAAGGACACATGAATACACACTAGTCTAGGGTTTTAACTGATAATTTTCACGAGTTTTGCATGTTCTGTATTTTTCAAGGACTATTCCAAAAAAGCATAAAAGAAGGGTTAAAGAGCATAATTACCACGAAACTTAACCGCCAAAGAAATATCATCACGAAGACACTAGAAGGGTGTGGAAGCACCTCGATGAAGATGGGCCTGAAAGCCCACACTTGGGCGCTGGCCGGCGCCAAGGTGGGGCCGGCCGGCCCCAGCCCTAGGGTTTCATCCCCCGCCTTCTGGAGTCTTCCTCTACCGCCTATTAAGAGTCATCTCGGCTCTTGGTTAAGTCGGTTTGATCCAACGGCTCACGTTCATTCCCACCGGGCTATAAATAAAGGGGCAGACCCTCCTCCCTAAAGCATCAAGTCATTTGGAGATCAAGTCATCCAGAGCCTCTCTAGTTCATCAGAGTCTCTCTAGTTCATAGTTTTAGCCTAGTTAGATTAGAAGTAGAGGAGTTCTAGTTCTTCGGCGGGGTCCGGAGCCCCTGGCGTCTGTCTGGAGCGCGGAGTTCGGTATAGTTCTAGTTCTTTTCTCTTATTGTATTTAACATTATGATTTGGGAAACATTGCTCTTAATCTTATATATGTTCTTAATTGCAATAGTCATTGTTCACTTTGATTATATGACTAGCATAGTTAGTTTGATTCTATTGAATTTATGTAATTGCTCGTATAGAGTTCGTCCAGAGATAACGTGGATGAATGATTGGCAGTATGTAGACGTGGTGTTTAGATATCTTACTTATCTGCGAGTGCACCCTGACGTGCAGGGTCATGTGGTAGATCGCGTAGGTGACAGCTGCGTTGAGTCCTCTGTAGTCCACCCCCCGTACGTAGGACAAGCAGAGCGCGGTCGCGAAGGAGGTGACCCTTGTGTCTTAATATCATCATTAGATGATGCTCCTTTACATTTAATCATGATGTAGGTAGAGCTAAACAATGATTGCTAGATGTAATTGCACTAATCATAGTATTCATTGACGTAGTTATAGAATTACTTTAGATATTAATTCCTTTATCTATCCATTGGCTAGCTATTGTTATGACTAGATGAGCTCTGATATTTACCTAATTATGATGATGACTGATCATATTTATTCTATATATCTTTATCATGTGACTGACTCTTGTTATGAGTAGGATTATAGTTATAGTTTATTTTTTACATTAGCAGTATAAGTTGTAGATATAATTTAAGTCCTACTAGACCTTCCCAGTGGTATGAATATAAATCGACAACCTGGTATACTCTAGGTAAAATGCTACAATGGTATAATTATCTGTCCGCTTGCAGAATTGTTCTTAGTTTATATTTCTGCCTAGTCACATGGAATAATATATAAAACCTTTATTTATTCTTAACATATATAATTAGGATTGACAACCTTGTTCATGCTAATGAATGTTGATAATAGATAAGTGGCTAGTTACTATTGATCAGTTAATTAAAATACCATACATCTTCTAATCTCGTCCCTAGTGTTAAAAGTTATAAAGTTATATTGGGCGACGTTAGTAGATGTTAACAGAGACAAGAATAAAAACTATTTTATATATTCTTATTACTGAACACACACATGCTTCTCTCACATGTTATCAAACTATGTGAAATAGATTAATTTTTTGTTCATCGCTAATAACTGCTATCTTTTTCTCTGTTCAGTTAACCAAATAGTAAATGATGGGTACGGCCTTACAGGCAAGGCATTTGGCATATGCAGATGCAGCGGCTGCAGTTTCCATAATCCATATCCACGCAGATGCAGATGCAAATGCAGATGCTGCAGAGTACTCTCTCCATTCTCAAATAGATATCGTTATAGGATGCGTGCATGTCAGACTTTTTTTAACTTTGGCTGAATTTATAGAAAATACGTGTAACATTTATACCTCCAAATAAATTTATTATGAAAGTATATTCAACAATTGTACACCTCTGGTGTTACTGCAACTAAAACTGATCATGTCATCATATGCACTGCAAATCAACCCCCATAAAACCCTATTACGGAGCATCCACTAAAATAAATTTAATTTCTACTTGTGATTGTGCATAGGTGACTTAGGGTGATATTGTTATGTTAATACTTGTGTATGTATATGAAATTGAAATGAATTAAAGAAATTAAAAATAAATTCATTTATAAACCCTAGAATCCCAAAACCTTAATTCAAAAATTAAAAGGAATTAGATGTTGGGGCTTAAATAAAAGTTTTACATCTTTAAAAGTTGAGCAACTTCTATTTTTGGGTAATTTTGAAGTTATTAAACAAAATTTCAAATAAAACCCTACCCTATGTTTAAAAATGTAAATCTGAAATACAAATTCAAAAACTATCAAGAATCTGAAAAAAAACACCTTTAATGAAAGTTGTAAAGCTTGTCAAATTTAACAACTTTTATGTTTGGGGATTTTCAGGTTATTGAATAAAATTTCAAATGAAACTCAAATTGGTGTTTAAGAATTCAAATTTGAAATGTCATTTAAAAATTATAAAGAATCTGACAAAACTCCTTTAATACAAGTTGTAGGCCTTGTCAAGTAGAACAACTTTTATTTTTGGAGAAATTCAAGTTAGACAAATTTTGAAAATTTGATTCAATTTGAAATGGATTTCAAATGGTACATTTACCCCCTTTTGAATATTTCAAAATCTGCTCAAAATTTGAATATGGTTCAAAAAGCAAACTTGTTCAGAATAAAATGTACTACAACTTTTACATTGATGATTTTTTAAGTTTCCACACAAAATCGGGAGTAATTGTGCAAAACAGTGAAAAGGAAAATGGATTTGCTACAGTACTCGGCATAGGGCTTTGCCACCTGTTGACATCTACTAACGTCGCCAAATATAACTATATAACTTTTAATGCGAGAGGCGAGATTAGAAGATGAATGGTAATTAATTAACTTGTCATTAGCAACTAGCCACTTTTCTATTACCAACATTCTTATGCAAGAACTAGGTTGTCATCCCTAATTAATAATGCTAAGAATAAATAAAGGTTTTATATATTAATCTATGTGACTAGGCAGAAATAAATATAAATAATATAAACTAAGATCAGTTCTGCAAGCGGACAGATAATTATACCATTGTAGCATTTTACCTAGGGAGTTCTACCAGGTTATCGATTTATATTTATACCACTGGGAAGGACTACGATAAACTTTAATCTATTATATTGATAGTGATGGTATATAATGGATAAGTGACATTACCGATGTCATTTACTCTACTCATAACAGGTAGAGGTGACAATGTAAATAAAGATAAAGGTGATAAGTATGATCAAGCATCATAAATAAAAGATAATCATCAGAGCACTTCTCTAGTCATAGTAATAGCTAGCCAATAGATAAACTAAGAAATTAATATCAAAGGTAATTCTATAACTACATCAATGAATAACTCTAATTAGTACAATTAAATCTAGCAATCATTGTTAGACTAATCCTATATCATGATCACATGCAAAGGGCATCATCTAGGAAAGGTGCGAAACAAAGTCATCACCCAACTTCACGACCATGCATGCTGGCCTACATACGGGGGGTGGACTATAGAGGACTCAACGAAGCTGTCACCTACACAATCCACCACACAACCCGGCACATCAGGGTGCACTCACAGACAAACAAAAAAGCTAGACACCACGTCTACATATCGTTCATCATCTATCCATCGTACGCATGAATAAACGCTATATGAGCAATTACATGAATTCAATAAGATCAAACCAACTATACTAGACATATAATCAAAGTAGACAAATACTATTGTAATCAAGAACACATGAACTATTAAGAACAATATTTCCCTAATCATAATGAAGAATACAATAATAAAGAAAGAACTAGAATTATACCGAACTCCGTGCTCCAGACAAACGCCGGGGCTCCAGATCTGCCGAAGAACTAGAACTCCTCTACTCTCTAATCTAACTAGACTAGAACTATGAACTAGGAGGCTCTTGATGAACTAGGAGGCTCTTGATGGCTTGAGGACTTGATGCCTTGAATGAATGACGGGTTGATTCCTGCAGGGGGGTCTGGCCCTTTATTTATAGCCCGGTAGGATGCACGTGCGTCGTAGGATCAAACCGACTTCAAACAAGGGCCGAGATGACTCCACAAAGGCGGCGGAAGAAGACTCCAGAAGCTGGGTCGAAACCCTAGCAGGGGGCGCCAGCCGGCCCCACCCTGAGGGGTCTCGGGTCCCGGTGCCTCGGGTGTGTTCCAGATGCTTCTAGTGTTCTCGTGATGATGTTTCCTTGACGGTTAAGTTACGTGGTAATTATGCTCTTTAATCCTTCTTTTATGCTTTTCTGGAATAGCCCCTGGAAAATACAGAACATGCAAAACTCGTGGAAACTATCAGTTAAAACCCTAGACTAGTGTGTATTCATGTATGCTTTGGTGTCTAAAGTTCTAACAAAAGTTGACGTTATTTACCGTCAACAACGAGCTCACCTCTCCAGCTTGTTCCTGACTCAATCAAGTGTTGTCTTGAAGTCGTGGTGAACCCCTGTTGCTATCCGTGCCCGTAAAGCAAACCCTACCGCACGGAACTCATCGAAACGCAGCTCGCCGCCGGTCACCGAGCTCGCAGAGCCGCCATGACCGCGACAGAGCTTGCTTCGTCCTTTAAATCGATCTGCAAAATGCGTAGAGAGGTTCGCGGGGTTGTTGGCGGTCCTTAAAGCCTATTTCTTACCGCCAATATGTTACTAAAATAAATAGTAGGTAGGGCTTTAAACTAATATTTCCACAAGTTTTGGTGTCTACTTGCCTTTCAGGTGTGACATGTGAAAATGCACAAAAACCATAAAGAAAGCGCACATCTAGGAAACGTATTCAGATAAGGCGCTATCCAAGAAAATAAGAAAGCCTACCTCAAACGCTAAACTGGATCCATCCGTAACCGCGGGGGAGGCCCAGGCCCAGGGAGAAACCGACCACCCGAAGGCGGTGGCCAGATGGCACTCCCCAGGGACCGACCGCCCCCGGGGGCGGCCGCCCCCCTGGTGGGGCCTCCCGGGCCCATCCTTCTCAGGCGGTGTGTAGGTCGCTTCCCTCAAGGCGGTTACACCTGCTTCCACATTTGTTGACGCCCGAACCGTCCTTGTTAGACTATAAAAGAGAGGAAGAGCTCCCCTCCAACACACACCATCATTTAGAGCCATTTACCTCACCTCTCACTTGTATTCTTTAGATTAGTTTTAGTATTAGAGCAAGGCAAGAGCTAGCAAAGAGATTTTGTATCCTTGGGAGAAGAAGGAACACCTCGGTATGAATACAATGCAGTTCTCTTCCAAGTTCAAGTTCTTATCTTATTTATATAGCAACGCATATGAACTAGAGTATAGTCTTGGACATGTTATGATCATGATATATGAACTAGCTATAGTTTATGTGTTATGTTCTCGATATGTTCATCGTTGTTCTTCATCGTTCATCGACTTAGTATGAATAGAGGAAGAACTAGAGATGAGGTGACGGTTCGTCGTGCCTTCTCGGTTGCTCTTAGCCTAGCCTGTCACTCCGATGGGGTGGGGTCCTAGGGGGCTAGGAGTTGTTTCCAAGTACGCGAGCATGGTGCTCGGGTATGCGGAGATTGGTGAATATGCCGGTATCCCACGAGCAGAGGGGTAGGTGGGCAGGTGGTGACAGCCCTGTCCATCCCTAGCACTCCCCCACGTTCGGATATTGGGTAGGAGTTCGTAAAGTCTCTATCGGCTGGCAGACCAGCTGCGGGGATCTCCCTGTCATTCCAGACCTAGTCACTGATACTAGACATGCTAGTTAGATGTTTACTAACAGTTCTTTGCATAGTTATATATGACCAATGCCTGCTCAATTAGATATATTCTTTTATTCTTCATTTCTCTTTTATCCTTGAGGTCAGCTCAGATGTGTGTCCACTATCTTTGAACTATGATTTACCCCTGCCTATGCTGTGTCTACCTATGCATTCAATAAGTGATCATGTTTATACCAAAGCTAGATGCATTCGTCCTGCCCTCCTATGGGAAATTATAAATACGACACCCCTGAATACTCACGGGTTGAAATGCTACAATGATAGTTCCGTGCGCTTGCGGATTTATCTATACTGAGCTATCATGATTGCCATACCTAAGTACCATTACTTAATGATTGTAATTCTTGTGCACCCCACGGCGCCGTGTCACAGTTTTGCATATCGTAAGTAATGACGGTTAGGAAGGCCAATCCGGCACTTCTAACTGCTATTACCAGACTGCATTACCTAGACCGGCGCCATTAAGGGCCAAGGGTTACCTTTCTGAAGTAATGGTGGTTGGGAATGTCAACTTACGTTTCTAGTATTATTATTAAGGACGGACTTATAGTCTATCTTTAGTAGTGATGTTAAGAAACGCCAACATGGGTCTTGAGCTTCGTTTGTACGACCTCGGCTTTGCCGAAGCGGTCGCCGCCGGCAAGCCGCCACGGCCAGTGCCACCGTGCGCGCGTTGCCTTCGCCTGGAGAGGGAGAGAGCTGAGCTGGGCCATGCTGGCCATATTCAACCAGCCCAATAGCACGGTCAGGGCGTGGGAGTGAGAGGGGGAGAGCTGGGCCATGCAGTGGGCCGGCCTAGTGGCACTGGTTTTGATTAATGAAACGTTTTTGCAGTTTCCTGAAAATGTAAATAGTGCTAGCTATTGTTATTTTCTTAACTAAATGATCAGTGCTCCAAAAATTATGAAATTTTCTGTGTAGCCTTTCTGTGATATGGTTTTCAAGGAAAAATATGAAATATGAAGTTTGGGTGTTTTCTATATATGGTAAAAATCTGTGTTTTAATTAATAAATGTCCTTTCTAGGATTTTTGTAGACCAAACTAACTATCCAAAAATCATGAAAATTGTTTTGTTACTATTTTAGGCTAAGATCTATCTGTAGAAAAGTTTGGGCTCCATTCGAAGTAGTTTACTTAATTATTGCTTAATGCTTTGATAATTGATTAATAAAATAAATAGTAAACTCTAATAAACTAGGTTTTGGGTGACTTTTGGATTGAGTGATGTCCCTGGATCCTTCACGATAGTGATCCTCGGTGCTTTAAATGTTGCATTTAGGTAGTAGTTGAATAGCTGTGCAGCGGCTTTCAACAACTGTTAAAAAGGAAATCTTAAGTTGATAATCGATAGTTGGTTTTGTTGCCTTACAACTTTATCATGAAGGAAAATTGTACTCAACTTTCTAAATTAAGTTTACTTTCTATTAATTCACACTTTAGTGCATCTCATGCATCATGGCATACATATCATCATGTTAAGCATTGTATTATTATTTCGTGTAGTGAATGCGCGATAATTATTATCTGAAGAAAATCCTGAGCAAGGTCTTCACTCGGTGGGCGTGGATCTTTCTCAGTGATTGACTTCAGAGTTCTATCTGCTCCAAGAACAGGCAAGCCCCGGTGCATTTAAACCCTTCCCTGTGATTTATAAAATATTTATCACCTTGAGTTAAACTATTACATTAAGTTGATAGGAGTTGAGTGATAATCCAATTGATGCATTATCACCCTTGACTACTTGAATATCATCCTAGAAACCTGATTTGAATGAAATATTTGAAGAATGTTTAGCCCAGCTTAATTAATTTAGTTTTTGTATAAAATGCTATTTTCTGAGCTATGATGATATACTATTGATTAACCACCCATTTAGTCGATTTGCACTTGGGTTAGAGTGTCAATGTACTGTCATCGACGGAAAGAGATTTGGCAACTGTTCGGTTGCTTTGCACTTGGGTTAGGGTCCCAATGTATTATCACCAACGGAAAATGAATTAGAAACCGTTTGTTGTAGGCCTGCTATGATCGAGACTTTGCAACTAGCCACATACTTCGGGAAGCCCTGGCTCCGGCGATTCTGTCACTCGAACCGACAACCGCGCACTGGGAGTGGAGAGATGGCGAGAGTAACGTGTACCCTCATGGTCGACGTGATGGATTGGAGGAGTACTGTGCTCTTGGGTGGCGTAGGACCGGTTCAAGTTTCGGAGGAGCCGTGGAAGACGGGGTTGGCATATGCAAGCTTAGGTGCTACATATGCAGTGTGGTTAGGGATCCCCAACTGGGTATTAATCGATTCGAATCGTCGTTGCTCCTCGGTTATGGAGACTTGATCCACTAACCGTCATCGAAAAGTGGTTCGGAACTAGGTTTTTGAGAATGAAAATGTAATTAGAATATTGAAGGATATGTGAACCAACTTAGATACAGGATTATTGGTTTAAAATTTATGATGAGTTAAAATATTGAAAATAGGCTTCAACATTAGAGATGCTTTTCCGCAAAAGACTTGCTTCTTGCTAAAGCCTCACCTTGAATCCCCTCAGCCTGCATTCTTAAGTCTTCTCCTCAATTTTTAGTCGGATAAGTCTTGCAGAGTACCCATGTACTCAGGGTTTGTAACCCTTGTTGCAGGTGAGTCGAGTATACAGTTCTGCTTGTAACCGTACCGGTTGACGAATCATGCATGGATGAAGATGTGTATATGATATAACCCTTGGGTAGGGTGTCCAGTTGTACATTGCTACTCCACTAGGAAACTCTAGTTTGGGATAATGTGACCTATGTTTGTGAATCTATGGTCATGTAGTACTTCCGCACTTTGTACTCTGATTCATGTTATTTGTGTAAACTGTTGTAATATTGCAATGCTTACAATGAGATCTCGAACGAGTTAGGGTTTCCGAGAAAACCCGGCAGGTTTCCTAGGTTACGGGGAACTCGTGCACCCTAATCGGAGGCCCTTGGGAAGATGATGGTGCGTGTGGGCCCTGTGATCTAGGAGGTTCTGCCACAACGGCCTATCTAATGATACTAATTATTAATATTTTTGTATATTTAATATTTATATATATATATAAATTTGGTCAAATGCAGAGTAAATATTCGCCCGCAAAATCCTTATTGGATTAGAATACTTTACCATGATTCAATAAGAATAAAAAAAGGAGATGAAAAAAAAGGAAGGATAAATATTGAATTTGGATATATTCTAGATCTTCTTTCTTGACTTTATATTTATTTTTCTTTTTTAAGAAAGTCAAAATCAAAAAACCTAACTTCTATTATATATTGATGTGTACCTATCTATAATATTTTTGAATATTATGGAAATAGAGAAATGAAATTCGCACGCTTTCTCATTTCATTCGCGAGGAGCTGGATGAGAAGAAACTCTCATATCCAATTTTGTAGTAGAGATGAAACTAAGAAAGGACCATCGACTATAACCCCAAAAGAACTAGATTTCATAAACAACATAGAGGAAGAATAAAGGGAAAATCCAAGGAAATATAGAATGTTTTCATAGAAGCTTTCTTTTTCATAGGTCAACTCTGAGATGAGGTATCTCATGCTGAAACACAAGTTTTTTGAATTCTGCCTACGCCAAACTCAGCTCATGAGACTTTTAGTGAAATTCATAAGTCTCAATTTCTAAACGATCGCACAAAGTGTTTGACTTCTCGAAAAGTGAGAATGATATATACTCTCTCCGTCTAAAAAGACTGTCATTTTAGACTTTTTAGAAATTATGTTTGACCATCCGTATTCAAAAATTTTATATAAAATACAAAATTAATTAGTAATTATTAAAATATCTCTAATGATAAAATAAATTATAATAAGATAAATAATATTTATATAAAATTTTTAAATAAGACGAAAGGTCAAATATGATATCTGAAAAGTTTAAAACGATCATCTTTTTATGACGTAGGAAGTACTATATCTTGGGATGGATGGAGCAGAGGATAAGAGCATCTGCACTGCACGGGCAGCACGGCGGCAGAGAATGATGCGGACGTGTGGCCGTGCCTCTCAGAATGCAGAAGCAAGGAAAAGGACACTGAGTGAGGGACGGCTGCGTGGGTGCATTCAATTAAAATCAGTTGGGAGTCTGATGCCTTGGTCTGAGAAAGAAGAGGGAAGGTCGGATCGAACGTGAGACTGAGACGTGATGGATGGGCACAGCCAAACAAGGGAGAAGAATGGAATGGAAGGCAAAGGAAAAGAAGGCCGGAAGGGAATGGAATCGGTCCGAATCCCGGGCGTCATCTGAGTTGGTGTGCCCTCATCGAGTCCGGGAGTTGAACCACCGGCATGCTCGCTAGCTGCCTCATCCTCTTTCATCAAATCAAACGGAACAACTCAATGCTGCTGCTGCTGCTGCCGCCGCCGCCCGCCGCTGCTTCTTCTTCTGATCTGATGATTTGATGTGCAGTTTTAGCTTATACTTTTCCCAGGGACCATCAATCTGCCAAGTCCAAGTAGGAGTACAAACTAAAAGGTGGCATGCATTCTCATTTCATAATTGTAGGCCATAATATGGATATATAAATTTGTTTTATTCGCTCTATTCGTTTGAGTTAGATTCAGTTTATTTTCAACCATACAATAGTATTTTTCTCTCACAACAATTCAATTATAGAATCTAGCTCTCATCTGTTCGGCTGGATGGATTGAACGGCTGGATGGATTGTACGGTTGATTTGTTATGAGAGAAAAATATTGTTCGGTGACTGGCTGGAAACTGAAACTAGCTCAAGCGAACAGGTGTTCCGGTGTCTCAAATGAAGCATTAAGAATATGCTAAACATAGTACTAGCATAATTCTAGAACAATATGCTAATTCTAGCACACTTCTTTTTCATATATATAGTACAACTGACATTTGACAAATAGAATAAAAAATAAAATTATTTCTAGAATTTTATCATGATACTAAACACGGTACTAGCACGCAAAGCAGGGACACATAAATTTATTTAAATTACAGTAAACACATACTAAGACAAGTGCTTGTTTGATTGCTTGAACTATCCTAGCCTGTCTTAGTTTTGTAAGCCAGGCCGGTTAAAGTCTAGCTAGCATTGTGCAACAAGCACTTGTTTGATTGCAAGGATTGCCTAAGGCTATATTAACATGTGTATGTTTAGTTGCCTGAATTAGCTTGCATAGAAGCACCTTATCTCTAGGTAGGTCAGTTTACATCTCTCACATATTTTATCGAACACTTGGTGGGCATTATCTAACTAGTCGTAGAGGTTGTCGAAGTCGTTGGCCTGCGACACCGTCAGATAGGCCTCGCGCATGGGGCACGTGCACCACCATGGTGGACGCATCGCACCATGGCCAACATCATATATAGGCCTGGCTAAAAACAAGTGCTAATTTTGGCTAATGCTAATTTGTTCTGAGAGAAAAATACTGTTTTGTAGCTGAAAATAAGCGCTGATTGGTCAAAAGAACAGGTTGATTGAAGACGGCAGCAGTGTACAGCGTCCTAGAGTCAGGTAGCGCCACCGTGCACAAGGCGGACACAAAGAAGATGGCAGCCACCTTCGGCTGCATCGAAGATGCCAGGGCACTCGCGGTGCTCGCGTAGTGGCCGAAGGTGGTTCGCACGCAAACCGACATAGATGCGGAGCTTCGCCGGCGGAGCACGAAGGCCATCGGCACTTGTACAAGGCTGGCTTGCTGAAACCGGTGGCATTGAGCGTTTCCTGGATACCAGACTAGCCCCCCTCGTTTGCATTAGTTAGGCTTGGCTTAGGGCCTTCGCTAGGCAACCGAACACGAGAAAACTACATTATGAAAGTCTGGCTTGACCCCTAGCCAAGCGAGGTAACCAAACACAACCATAGAGGAGAAAATACCAAACACAACCATAGAGGAGAAAATAAA
Organism: Eremochloa ophiuroides; assembly: GCA_038502445.1. Classification (NCBI taxonomy): domain Eukaryota; kingdom Viridiplantae; phylum Streptophyta; class Magnoliopsida; order Poales; family Poaceae; genus Eremochloa; species Eremochloa ophiuroides. The sequence continues at coordinate 42,020,931 of JAHLJS010000002.1, forward strand.
ATTTTTACGTGGAGCAACGCTAGCGGGTAGGGCTGTTTCCTATGGACTTGTGGGCTGCTTATCCGTGGGCTTCTGATCCAATTATATAGGGGAAGTACATGTATACTATGTATTTTTCTTACTAAAAAAAACTTAGGTATTCCATGGCATACAAGGAATATAATACCCTGGCGCCGCCCATGGGAAGAACCCTTTTTGCTCAGCAATTGTTGTAAGAACCTTTGAGAGTCGCAAGTTGTATGCTCCTAGAGCGCGTTTAGCTAGTTCCCTCCGAGCATCGCCGAATTGGAAAAAAAAATAGTTAAAAAAAATTGTTCTGCCACACCTGTCGCACGGTCCCTCTCCCGTCATTCCGATTCGTCAGCGTCGGACCACATGACCCCATCTCTTAAAATCGATTAGACCTCCACGATAAATGAGAGCATAGGCTCTGTTCGTTTCAATTAAATAGCACATGTTTTTCAGTTCTGAAACAGTATTTTTTCTCATAATAAATCAGTTTCAGTCCAAATCAACTCAGTTTTTCAACTGAAGCAAACAGAGCCATAAATTGCAGGTACAGTATACCTACATACATGATTCCAGTGTTGCTCTCGCCCTTGCATTGCGATTGCAACCATCACACTAACTAATCGTTAATTTAGGTTTGACTAGAGTACGGGAGTCATTAGCACCAAACCATGCATGTAATGCGCGGTAGTGTAATGTAATGACAGCCCATCCCTACCGCTCACCAATCAACCATACCGCTCCACCTCGCCACAAACGCCGGCACGGGCGCCTCCCCTCCACCACCCCCCTATATATACATGCCCGCGCGCCAGATCGAGCGCGCAGTGCGCAGTGCGAGAGATCAGTGAGACAGCTCGCACACGCGCGTGCGCAGTGCCTGGTCGGTCTCACTAGCTCTCACAACAGAGAGACGGAGATGGAGGAGGCGGTGGAGGCTGTGGTGGCTGCCGGAGTGGAGCCGTTCCCGACGGTGGACAAGTGCGACGCGTCGGGGCGCGGCGGGCACGCCGTGGTGGCGGACCTGGACGGCACGCTGCTGCGGTCCCGCAGCGCGTTCCCGTACTACGCGCTGGTGGCGTTCGAGACCGGCGGCGTGCCGCGGCTGCTGCTGCTGCTGCTGCTGTCCCCGCTGGCGGCGCTGCTGCGCGCGCTGCTGGCATCCGAGTCCGCGTGCGCGCGCGTGCTGGTGTTCGCGGCCACGGCGGGCGCCCGGGTGCGCGACATCGAGTCCGCGGCGCGCGCCGTGCTGCCCCGCTTCTACGCCGCCGACGTGCACCCGGCGGCGTGGCGCGTCTTCTCGGCGTGCGCGCGCAGGCGCGTCGTGCTCACCGCCACGCCCAGGGTCATGGCCGAGCCGTTCCTCAGGGACTGCCTCGGCGCCGACGCCGTCGCCGGCACCGAGCTCGCCACCTGGCGCGGCCGCGCCACGGGCTTGGTCGACGCGCGCAGGGGCGTCCTCGTCGGCGCGCGCAAGGCCGACGCGCTGAGAGAGATCTTGGCCGCCGACGGCGGCGGCGGCGCGCCCGACGTCGGCCTTGGGGACAGCCGCTCCGACTACCCGTTCATGAGCATGTGCAAGGTACGTACGGCCAGGACTCCAATTGTCACAGCACCTACTATTATGTTTAGTTGTTTACTCTCTCGCTCTCCCAATATTACCGTATTGCACCGCACGCATCTGACTTTATCTATATATTTTATTACTCCAGCATATATTATGATCTTCACCTTTATTTCTCCTTTTAATTTGTTCATGGAATTGAAGCTTTTTTTAAGTACTCGATCACGCAAGAAATTCGATATAAGATGTAGCTCGTACCTCACTGGTGCACGAATTTCACAAAAATCTCATAGTACTGGATGTACAAGATTATTGCGTCCTTGTTCGACTCTGAAAGCCTATCCGCATTTTTGCAATAATTGGGTACTGTAACCGTGTCGCGAAAACGAGCTGCAAAGAATTATTGGCAGTGAAGTGAATGCTGTACTCTCGGTTGGCCACCGTGTGATCGGAGAAACAAAGCTGAAGCTACTTGTAGCTAGTATATGGCACCGAAATGCATGTGGATGTGGTACCGGGCAATGCAATGCAAGCCGCATTGCATCGCCATCACGCATGTGGTTTTGCATGTTCCCTCCATAAATTGGAGATATATTGGCACTGTTGTGGAGTTACACACACTAGCTAGCTTGCACATGACGTACGAAAAAAGAACAGAAAAAAGAAAGTCTTTATAATTCTATAATTCTGTATTGAATATATGTGTATCTAGCTAGAGGCCATGGAAATTCATGGTTGAGTTAATTGCTTGTCTATACTAGCTCCTACTACTCCACTCCGTGTGAGTCAGTTCAGTTGTCGACTGACTTTAAATGTCCTCGATCCCACGCCGTCCATGACCTGGCAGTGGCAGAAATTAGTTGTAGGAAATAGACAGCCATGCATGCGTGTAGAAAAACAAAAAAGCTCTTTTGGAACACAAGGATTCCATGTACAGGAAAAATCACGTTTCCAAAGAGGTCTAGGCAAATTAATTGTACGACGTTTCTGCAAATTCTCAAGGTTATGTATATTTGGTTCAACTTAAAGAGCATAATGTTCCAAACATGTTCTTAACTAAACATGCTTACTGATAAGCAGGCAGATTAATCAATCGAGGCTTGTTTCTCTAGCTGTTAGTATATAACTAACTGTGTTAGTGTATAACAAGAATAGATTTGCACCTCCACTTGTCCCTTGACGATCGAAGAGCACCTTGGTCGTTGGCTTGGTTGCTCTCACGTCATCCAAATATATATGATATGCACCTTCTCCATGCTCTCGTACCTATAGCACATCCACAACTACCAGTACTAAAACTACACACCGCACATACAGTTGGAGCGTTGAGATATGCAATTATATATAACGTTTAATTAATAATTAATAGTCGGTTGGGTCACATCATTGTGAACTAAAGAGTGTTCGTTGGTCAGGGATCCGCGGCATGGCATCTATTAACATATATATCAATATAATACTCCATATATATGCTACCAGCAACCTATGCTCATACATATATTTATCGATTTTGATTAATTTTCATTTATATTTGGAGTTTGGCCGGTAGTTAGGACGGACCGAGCGTTTTTGTGTTGTCTGCAAGCTAAGATTTCCTAAACGCTACTGTCAAGTGTCAACACACACAATGCATACTCGTGGTATAGGCTAGCTTAATTTGGACACGGCTAAGTTTGTGTAACCAGCTGCATTGGTGAAACTTGTTAGGTTTTGGTTTCCGTCAAACACGCATATATAATAGCATGTACTAGTAATTGTTTGGCAAAATCTTGCCACTGGGCGACGACTTTGTCGGACCCAATTCACAAGCCAAGTAGTTAGTGCTGCTATATCTACACGGCGACGCCGGTACAACCTTTTAGGTGAATCTAACTAACCATAGTTACTGCCGCTAGCTGGACGGGAGTGAAGAGCTATACCGCTAGCTAGCAGCTGCATTGGGGTTGGACAGTGATGTAGGTACCGCTGCTACTATTGCTTGTCTGTCCTCAGATTTCGACGCACATGTGCATGGCATTGATCGATCGGAAGATTACCATGTTCAGTTTTCATACTTTTTACTATGAAATACTATATTTTCCTCTTACAACAAATCAATCTTAAAAATCAATAAGTCTTGCCGATCGCTTGAACTTACCTGCCAGCATCAGCCAACCATTCAGCAGAGTTTTTCTCTCACAACAATCAGCCAGCCAGCCGAACAGAACCGTCTAGACTAGCTAGACGAAATATTATTGCTCCATCTTTGGACACTTTTAGTAGTAGAAGCACAATGCAATTATATATGCAAAGATGAAACATTTAGGGATCCTCGGTAGGATGCAGCAAGTAGTCATGCCCTGTGTCCCTGTCCCTTGCTCCTCCATAGCCCAATATATAGGCAAATGAGAAGATGAATTTTGACAAAGTTCAGTCCACTACCATATACACACGTACTGCGTATGTCCAACGACAAACGCAATAGTGTACAATTGTAGAGCAGTACTCTGGCCACCTGATATAGTTCCATGAGACTATATATACATATAGACCCTTCATCTGATGATCAAATTCTTTTCGAGATTTTTAAAATAACTTTCAATTTAGGACGGAGTGAGTACATTCTAAACGTGGATTTTACATGGTAGCACGCAGTAACAACTGATGGCACACACGGTGGTAGCTGCACTCCTCTTCAATTATATTCATTGGGCTAGTAGTAGTACGGCTTTTTATTATGAATGCTGAGACCAATGCATTGCCCTCTTGTTAATTCGCCATTATTTTACTGCATGGGTGACGCATGCTGTGGGCGCGCGCCTGAATGTCAGTCATGTCTTGTGTGCAAATTAAACTGCAGGAGGCGTACATCGTGCCGCGCGCGGCGGTGGAGGCGTTGCCGATGGACCAGCTGCCTCGCCCGGTGATCTTCCACGACGGGCGCCTGGTGCGGCGGCCGACGCCGCTGGCGGCGCTGGTGGTGGCTCTGTGGTTCCCCGTGGGTCTGGCGCTGGCGTGCCTGCGCATCGCGGCGGGTGCGCTGCTGCCCATGCCGCTGGTGTACTACGCGTTCTGGGCGCTGGGCGTGCGCGTGGTGGTCCGCGGCGCGCCGCCGCCGCCGGGCGCCGAGCGCGCCACGGGGCGGCGGGGGGTCCTCTTCGCCTGCTCGCACCGCACGCTGCTGGACCCCATCTTCCTGTCGGCGGCGCTGGGCCGCCCCGTGGCCGCCGTCACCTACTCGCTGTCGCGGCTCTCCGAGTTCCTGTCGCCGATCCGGACGGTGCGCCTCACGCGGGACCGCGCCACGGACGCCGCCATGATCAGGGACCTGCTGGCGGAGGGCGACCTCGTCGTCTGCCCCGAGGGGACCACGTGCCGGGAGCCCTTCCTGCTGCGCTTCTCGGCGCTCTTCGCGGAGCTCACGCACGAGGTGGTGCCCGTGGCCATGGAGAACCGGATGAGCATGTTCCACGGCACCACCGCCAGGGGGTGGAAGGGGATGGACCCCTTCTACTTCTTCATGAACCCCAGCCCGGCCTACGTCGTCACCTTCCTCAACAAGCTCCCGCCGGAGCTCACCTGCGCCGGCGGCAGGACTAGCCACGAGGTCGCCAACTACATCCAGAGGCTCATCGCCGCCACGCTCTCCTACGAGTGCACCAGCCTCACCAGGAAGGACAAGTACAGGGCGCTTGCGGGAAACGACGGAGTCGTCGAAACCCCCAAGCCGCCGGCGCCGGCGCTGGCCAACAAACCCAACGCTGGTCGCTAGATGCATGTTTGAGTAAAGAAAGGAAAACAGAATTGGAGGGTTATTGTGATGTGTCTTTGCTACTACTGATGGAGTTACTACTATAGTAAGTAGTGGTATAATCATTGTCGGTAATTTTCACTTCTCTTTGTATTGGTCACCTCTTCCCTATGATTGTAAGTAGCATGGCTATATTATTTATATATATTGTACCAACCGGAATTGAATGCAAGATCACACAAAGGTGAAGTGAAAAGGAGGCGGGGCAGGGACTATTCTCATTCGTGTCACCAACGTGCATCCTTCTGCACCCAACAGCTAAGAACATAAAGGCAAACTTATTTCGTTTGGTAGGTTAATACTAGTTCACATTCACACAACCTTCGGCTACCCACTGGCCTATATATACGTTTTGCAATTCAATAGAGAACAGCTCAACACTTAACAAACACCATTCATACACACACCACAAAGCACATCCTCGCCCCGCCCTCCCCCCAACCTCCTATCTTAAGAAAAGCATTCATTTCCCACAAGATAACTTATCAGATCACACCACATGAAGGACGCAATTGAGTGCTCGAACCCAGGTCATTGATTAGAATGCTCAGCTTAGCTCGGTAATCCGTCCACATTTTTGAACTTTGGACAAGACATGAGTTCTATCTAGCTCTTCCGATCCCTTCTTCTGGGTCGTACTTATACATGCTATACTCAGTCGTATCTATAAACCCTGGTAATGGGGATAGCAACTACATAACACGCCATGACACTTATCAGACAGCAGATTAATACCTTACTCTGCGCATACTTTGCAGCTCTTCCGGCAGAAGCCAGGAGCTTCCTTGGTCCCAACCATGTAGTTAGGGTTCTTGGCACATTCACCCACGGCCGCCCACTGGGGGCAGAGGACATTGTCATCCTCGCATCCGTCAGAGGAACCCGGCTGCTTCACAGGGAGGTCGAACGACCTCACATGGATCCATTTAGTTGCGGACCACTTCTGGCCTTCGATGACAGGGCAGCTACCGTGCAAGCTGTCAGAGTCTGTTGTTGCATCAGGGTGGAGACTGAAGAACAGCAGGGCATCACCCTTTACCGGTTTAACTGCACAAGGAAACCAGCAGGGAGACATAGGCATCAGACTAAATATGCATGGTGGAAAGTGCCCACATGATGTGCAATGCCGAGCTGCGAAAGCCTGATGAGAAACTAGACTCTAGTGACATTATCAAAGAAAAGTGCCATGGGCCATAGTCACATCAGTTAAGAACTCGTCAGCTTGTAAATCTGCAATGAAACGCGAACTCTACCAGAAACACTAATATACCTGCATATCCATTTCTTGCACAATCAGACCATGTGTCATCCTTGGGTTGTGATAGCTTTCCCTGTGGAATGCTGGAGTTATTACAATTACAACTGGCGTTCTTAAGACAGCAACACAGGAAGGATAAGTTAACTACCTCTGCATTGGGGAAGATGGTCTCTCCACCCTTCTCAACATTTGATAGGTACATCAGCACAGTGGCAATGCGATGGCCACCCAGGGCTTGATTATTTTTGTCATGGAAGTAGTCGTAGTGGGGTTCATATTTCTCACCATTCTGGTAGTGTAATATCTGAATGGATTCACCATTCTCTGAGCATACCAGAACCATAGAGTTAAGATTGTTGACAACTAAAGAGAAGGAAATGCAAGCCTAAAAGGGTTTTGAGTAATTTAATTGAAGCTTTCGAGGTACCTGGTGGAAGAAATGTCCAAGCAGATATCCTTTCCTCTATTCTCTTTACTACTTCATCCTGCCAAGTGAATATCTCAGTTAACATATCATCATATTCATATTACATTTTGTAGTCTGTACATAGGTAATTGTTGAAAGCCAAGAGATGGACATTCTACACTGCATTACTCATTCCAGATAAGCCATGACACATTGACACCTCAAGGCTTCATTTGCAAAGTAGAACCCTGGGGCCTTCCTCTAGCAATACCGTTATTACGCATTGCATGGATAAATTCATTGGACATCTCAGGTCAGAGACATTAGGTACAAAAATAAAATTAAATTGATTAATAATTACATAGACAGTTGAAATGTATAAAGTTAGAGCATACCATTCCTAAGTTGCATTGTAAAAATTGTGGCACAGCATAATCCACATCATGTTTATAATATGCTGTATGTGCTAGTCTAACAAGAATATATCTAGGGAGAGAATTCCGAATTGTGTGCATCCTATGATCATCAAAGTCAGACTCAGTAACCAATGTTTACAAGGTGTACGACTAATCACGATTAATCAGAATAATCGGCCCCTGCTTCCAGGAGGTCGGCCACGGGCACCGAGGCAACTAGCTCAATCAGAAACCTAATAGTCCGACTAGTCGACGCTTAATAACGATTAGTCGTCCGACTAGGACAGGGGCGACCAGGATGGTTGCTCTGCTTTTTATGGGCCTGCTTAGCTGGGCTTACATGTGGTCTAATGGGCTGCCAATTTGGTGTTAGGGTTAGCATATAACCACCAAAACGCACAGCAGGGAGGAGGCAGGCTGGATTCCTCCCCCGCACTGCCGCCATTCCTCCCGCTCACAATTTCTCTTCTTCCCGCGTGCAATTCCTCTGTGTCTGCGCGCGATTTTTTTCTGCTCACAATTCCTCCACACAGGCTATTCCTCCTTCCCTGCGTGCTATTCCTCTTCCCCTGCAGACAATTCCTTGTCTCCCATGCATCTTTCCCCATCTCGGGTGAACCTATCAAGGGCACGACACACTCTGCTAGCTCAAGTCGCTGCTGCTCTCCGTGATGAGCTCCTCCTCCGAAGGTATGTGCCTTTCCTCCATCTTTAGTCCATCTTCTTCCCCGGTACCCCATCACTCACTCAGCAGCTCCCTAATAGTCTGCTTGCTTGTTGTGCTACCCCTTTACTAATCATCTTGCTTGTTGGTTCATCCAGAGATGCTGGAGCTGGACTATTCTTCTGTACATCTGTAGATGTGTAATGACCGCGTGCAATGGTGCAAGAGACCATGCTTGCATATTGTCTATGCTATATAGAATATATATAGGTATGTATATAGCATGCATATGTCCTGAAATATATAGGATAACTATGTGGACGACTAGGATCGAGTTGGTTTGACTAATTGGTCTGGTCGACGACTAATCGTGATTAGTCGCCTGGTCAGTCCCATGGCGACCAGGTTCGACTATACGATTTGTAAACATTGTTAGTCACTCACCATAATCAGACTTAGACCGGGGCACCGGGCACCAATTCTATTGCTTTATCATTACACTGCGATTCTATACGAATGTCATAGATGACAGCTGAGTCTCTCAAGTCAGCCTAGTGGAGGTCAACTTAAGTGCCAGTGAATGTAAAAAAGGTTTCAAGATTTGCACTCAGAATAAAGTAAGAGCATTTAGCCAGCTAAAGTATCTTCTTTCCAGAGAGTAATGTTCTATAATTCATTTGTCTTTTTTTGTCCCAATTCAACTTTTCCATTTCAAGGAACAGAAAACAAGCTCTATCCTTTTACAGTGTATTTATTGTACAAACTAAAGATAATCGATGAAGTATATGTCCACCTTTATTCTACTCCAACTGTTGCGGTTCAAAAATACAGAGAGTAAAGAACTTTTCACTATCCCATAGCCCTGAATATTAGTCTGAATAACAAGATGCCCATCTTCATCTCTCCAAGTGCCTAAAGGTGATTGTAGTAATAAGATCATCAAGCTACTTGTAAGTTGTAACTAATATGTGCTAACTCGGTCATTAGTAGATAGCCAGTGAACAATTTGATTAGTTTCTTCTTCCTATATTATCCAGAATACAATACGGCGGTGATCCATTGCAGACACAATTACAGATTAGAGGCAAGAATTGCCTACAAAAGCAGGGTACCAAAGCTACATCTCCAATCAAATTCCACGCAAGCTGATTGCCTAGTAAGGTGTCAACATAGTTTCTTTGAATACTTCTGTTAGATGCACTAAAACAGAGTGTGTGAATAGTGCATCTCTAGATTTCAATTTTTTGCATGTACAGCAGGGCAATTTCCTTTTAAATTGCTTCAGCCATTGATATTATGCTTTACTTTTATCAGTTTACAGGAAATTCATATCTCAGAAGGATGATGTCAAATGGTACTCAACATGCATCTCCTATTTTGATCAGCATGTAGAAGTCAATTACAATGCAGTTTATTCATTTTTTAATGAAAGTGAACAAAACTTGCTTGATGTTGGATGGTATTCAATACAACTTTAACTTCAAGTAAGATATGTCGATTTATGGATATTGGATAGTGGAACTCTAATTTGTCCAGGGTGTGTTTGAACTCTGCGGTGGACTGCAGATCCAAGTGATAGATGCGGGGTTGAACTATGCTCTCTTATGCTCAGAGTTCGGTAAACTGGCAACGGTGGTGCTAATTTAAATTTTCAAATGACCCTGCCATTCTTTTGAAATTTTCAGGACTTTTTCGGATTTTTGAGCCTAATACTTTAATTCAGCTATAACTGAAATGGATTGATACTGTCCATAATTCTAGAGGTTAACTAACTAATTAAAAGTCCAGTCATCCCACCTATATTGGGATGGGATTGTACCTCTACTCGCTGATCAAGAAATATTTTTAGTATCTTTCATCTATCCCTGCCCATGTTGCGTGACCACCAGTCATCAGTAATTAGCATCCTGCTTTGGAGCTGTATTGCACACATATAGGACCTGTTTTGCACAGGTCCAGCTGAAAGGCTATTTTGAGCTGGCCAGTCCTAGATCCAAGAATATTTGGAGTTGGTAATTCCTAGCGCCAAAAAATCTTGGAGCTGGAGCTGTGGGCACACTGATAAAGGTTTTAATTAAACAGTATTGTATTATTTTGGATTAAACACCCTCTATTTTATCCTGAAAACTCCAAACTCTAAATCCTGCATGGATTTCAGAGCATGACCTGTGTGGCTGTGTCCAACGGGGTCATATACTAACTACATAAGCTGTTGAACACAATAACACATGTTGATCATGCATATATGTGAAGAAGGATTGCGACCTAATCCTACACTAACAAAACCAAAACTTCATGGACAACTCAGACATTGAACCAGAACCCAATAAAGCCGACAAAAACAAAATGGCATCAAACAACCAACAGCAGAACAGTACACCATTACAAACATGGTATTTTAGCTCTTACAGTCTAGAGCAAAGAATTCGGCAGTCAAACTCAAAGAACAAAGATGGCATAGATCAAAATCCAATCATCTTACCCAAAAATATCAACTTAACAAGGGACAACACTCCTACCAAAACTCAAGTTTATTAAAGAGACAAGCCAAATTTTGTGTGGGGCCATCAAGGGACACCACAATGTGGAAAGTAAATAAGAACCATTCATACTATGCCACCCAATAAAATTCATGTTCCCTTCCATATGTTGAAGGTACAATGCCCCATTTGTGGAAAAACTTTGTGAAGTGCATGATGCACTATTCTAAAAAATTGAAAGTTAAAAAACCCACAGATGCAGTACAATAGTATATTGCGTTATCATGCAAAAATTTAGGGTCCTCTTTTTGGATCAACAATGTGGCAACCACAGAGAACCAAGTGTGGAAAAAATTGGGATACAAATTTAGTGAAGATGGAACCCGGGGAACGATTAATCATTAGGGATAAAACTTAGTCAACAATTTTGTGTAAATATGAGATTATATGGTCCTATGGTTCACATCTAAGATGCATATTTAAATCAAGTAATTTCATAAGCAATATAATTAAGCAGCCAGTAAACAAACAAAATTTTAATAATGAGGAATGAATCAATTTTGTTGACCTTAATTCATAAATCGTAAGATATAAAGAGGTCTAGGCAACTATAAATTTGCTCTAGACAACTACACAGATGCTTACAAACATCAGCATTCAATAGATCACTATAGTTTAATGTTTCTTTTAAAGAAGTTAATCCTTGAAGTTATTGGTTATAGATAGTGAAACCCAACATGAAAATTATGTTCAAGCACCACAAGTAAAAACCAAACTTAGTCATGCTAGCTACAGTATCTCCAGGGCCCACAAAGAAACAATCAAACTTCACAAATGTCAACAAAAGAGCTATAGCAACAGGTATTTAATTGCATGAAAGCATTAGCCCATCACCACGGTCAGGTATTAAGTATTAACCTAAGAACCATGTAAAGCTATCAGTAATTCAAGCAAATAATTTTTCCTCTTATTTAAGGATTGCGATACCCAAAGTAAGATGCAATTGTTGATTAACAGTTTAACAAATTTCAATTGCTTGTGGAGACCCGTGAATGTACAAAGCATTACGTTCCATTCTACACGATACTCCTTTCCATCTCCGAACCATCCGAACCCAGAAGATGACGATGGAAAGAAAGTGAGATCGATTGGAGTGCCATCTGCTCACCTGCTTCTTCTCGAGGAACATGCCAGAGCTGGTGCGCACCTCACTCTGGACACTCTTACCGGACTCGTTGTCCGCCACCATAGACTTCTCCAGCTTGTCCTTGGCCTTTTCAACCAATGAAACACCGAATCAATCAACCAAACAACGAACCAAAGTAGACATCACAAGCCAATCCACCCAGCCTCCGGCACTCACCAGCGCGATGAGGTGGTCGCACTCCGCATCCGACAGGAAACCCTTGTGCAGGAACGCCCTAATAGCCACACGAAAACACACAGCCGTCAGACTCCCGCGCGGCCTAGGGTTTGCGGAAGTAGAGAGCGGAGTGGGAGGGAGATCAGATCGCCACCTGGGGCGCCACGAGAGTTGGACCACGCGGGATGGGTCGAAGGAACCGGCGCCCCGGCTCGCCGCAGAAGCGCAGCCGGCGAAGAGGAGCGCGAGCACCGCGGCGAGGAGGAGGTGGCGGCAGAAATCCATGGCGCGGCGAGATGGGAAGGCGACGACCGACGAGCGGTGGAAGAATGCCAAGCCGCTCTGGAAGTTTCCACACCCACGCGGCTGGCGTGTCCGCACACGCTGCTAGCACCGTCGCTCGCTGCAGTGGGAAGTGGGAAGGAGAAAAAAAATATTTTTAATCAAGAAAATAGTATGAACAAGAGACTTTGAACGGTGGCCAAATAATTATCGAAGAAGAGGAAAAGAAATTTAGACGTCTCACGTGCTGTAACTTTGGTTTGCTTGGCTATTAAAGAGTTGTTTAGATTGCAGCCACGACACGTCACACTGCCCCCGTTTGGCAGAGCTTTTCCAGCGGTTTCAGGAGCCATTTGAAGTCGTTTTCTACCAAACGGGATAAAATAAACTGCTGGCTCCAGCGATAAAGCCTAAAAAAACATGCTCTCGCAGAACTGTTGGATGCGAAGGAGGCAAAAATAGTAGTTTCTCTCGGCTTCACCTTATCCCTGTAAGAACACATTTTGAGGAACCGTATACATGGAGCTGTTTTGCCAAATGATTTAACAAAATAGCTCCACGATATAGCTATTTATGAAGCCGGAGCCAAAAATAATGGGTTCACTAGTGAAGTGAAGCCGTACCAAACGGGGCCTAAACTGGCGGTTGTCACACTAACCATGGCTACTATTTGGTTCCTGTACAAGCTTTGACCGCCACAGAATTTTCTCTTATCATTTAGTTCCTGCTGCTTGTCGTTTAGCGTATGGCGAGTGTGGCGAGCAGCGACACCACTAGCACCACACTGCGGCGTGGCCAACGATGGCCATGAACCAAACAGGTTCTAAGACTCACGCTCCAAATACTCCTAGGTAGTCACTTTTAGTTGTAACATATGAGAAAGCAATAAAAAGTGAAATAAAAGAGAACTTTTTCCGCTTTACATCTTTGTGTTCTTGTTGCTCAGAAAACGTGATTTGTAATACAATGGCTTTCTCTTATTTTCTATTTTCAATAGTATCATCTCATTACTTAGGCCACCAGAAAAGATCAAGTCACCCTGGCACTTATTAATAGTATCTCCCTTGCCCTGGCCCTCAATCTACGGTGGTCGTCGCGGCCGCGCTGGATAAGCGACAAGGCCTAGGGCCTCGCTAGCATGGGCTTGAAGGACTCGGTGGCAGCTACAACGGCCATGAGGAGGCAACGGATGGCGATGGGGATGGCTCTCAGAAGAAGTCGATACGTAGGGCAGACAAGAGCTCGGGAGCTTGGTATCCCTAGCGTGGTAGCGCAGGTTGGAGGGGGGAAGTGCGTTGCTGGCTATGACAGTGGTGATGCTTGGGTGTGGGCTCGTTTGCGGAGGATAACGCCAAGCTCGCGACGACGATGACATCAGGGGAGGAGCTAGAGCAGGCCGCCATAGCGGGGCGCTACCACATCGACCATGAGTCTAGGTGAGGCATCGCCGCGGGGAGGGGCTTAGAGAGCTGGCAATAAAGGTGAACTGACGAGGCTTTTGGAAGGCCGGAAGTTCCAATCTACAAATCAAGCTTTTATAATGAAGTTTTTCTTTTTTTATATCTTTTGTTAGTATCTCTGAAATGGAGTTCGCAGTTTAAATGAAGGTGAGGAGGTGGTTTCTTTTTTATCTTTTGTGTTTTCTACAACTATTTATTTCTAAGTTGGTTAACCCAGTATTGACACTTTTGGTTTCAATATAATAACAACTCTAGTAAGAACATTTAAATCAGGGCTTCTACTTCTAATTTGGGACACCCTACTTTTGTTGGTCTTCTACTTTGCAATTGTTCCTGCCTCCAGCACAAGCCCCAAACCAGAGGCCGTAAAAGTATTGCAATAGTCACTTGCAAATGGGTCCCATATGTTACGGAGAACCAACACAGTTGTGGAGGCGAGCAGAGGTGGACGGGCGAGCCCGTGTGGGCGCGCTCATGCAGCAATGACGGGGATGGCCACGCCCGCACCCACAAAGTGGCGATGCAACAACACGCACGCACCCAAGCAATGGTGGCAGAGAAGAAGAGGCCATGCGCGGGCTGCTTCCGCGCGACAGAGTCCTTGTCCAAGACCACGACCTGCCACTACCGTCGGGTCCACATGGCAGCCATGAGCCCTTCCCAAATTACCCTCCTCCTCTAAGGCTGTGTTCGGTGAAATTGAAAAAAAGCGCTGATTTCGACCAGATGCAGGTGCTGACTGGTTTGTGGTGCCAATTTGAGGCGAATATATAACTCTGGCCAATGATGCAGGGGCTGATCGGTTTGTGGCACCAATTTCTTTCTTTTTCTTTTTTCTTTTTTTTTTGCAAATTTTGTCAGAAAACATGCATTGCCTTGGACCGACAAAAATCACCAAACATCTTCTTAAGTTTTTTTTTTTGTTGTCTTACTGTTTGACTCCAAATACTAATCCTCGTTACTCATCGCTCATTGAAGTTATGACCCTAAGAGCAAGAAAACTGCAAACAATATGGACCACAAGCTAACCACGATTTTCTTGTTCACCTGTCCCCGTCCTTGTACACAAACAGTTTACACTTTTCGTGTTTCAAAAGAGGTCATGTAGATGCATGATAAAACATACAGATGATTTGGAAGGAATCTAGATTTTTTCTATAAACATTTTTGTTTGCACTCAAAATTGGACATGGCGACGAAACCGGCCAAGCCGGATTTGCAACCAGGCTAGGCCGGGTTTGGCCCCTATGTCGGCCTCCTTCAGTCAGGCCACGTGGTGCATCCACGACCCCCGTGAAACCCGGCTTGGCCGGGTTTGGCAGAGTCCGAGCCGATTAATAGATTTAATCGGTTTTTGGTAGTTTTTGGACGTGGGAAACTTGGAGACTTGCTTAGATACATGTTTCCTACTGGGATAAGACTACCCCCCTCTATATATATGGAGGATCATGGCCGATTGGGATCTTAATCATCCAATCGTCAAAATACATCTACCAAGTAGACTTTTCGGTGGTTCACCCCATTTATCTTGCTGTTCGGCTCGACTCTCCGCGAGTTTAGTCGGCGCTCTAGGCAGCCTCCGCGGTTCCTAGGGCAACCTCTTCGTGCATCTTTCCGACGGATCTTTCCGAGAGGTGTTCGGGAGTATTCCGGCGAAGGACGGGTGCTACATCGATCATCAACGTCCTCTACTTAGTTACCGGTCGTCCTGACGACCAAATACCTCAATCCCTAGCTTTCCCGGCATCACCCGGGGAAGTCGGCCCAGCCGGTTCTCAGAACCGGCCAAGCCGGAAAAATCGGCTCAGCCGGTTTCCAAACCCGGCCAGGCCGGAAAAGTCGGCCCAGCCTGGTTTGAAGCCCGGCCCAGCCTGTTTTCGTAGGTGTGCAGTTTTGCTCTGTTTCGCTTCCTGTGCGACGTGTGCGATCTAGCACCTGCTGGTGTGTTGTCCGGAAAAGACGTCAACACACTTTTTGGCGACTCCGCTGGGGAAGAAAGCTCAATCCTAGATCCAATCTACTAGTGGCATGGCGGCCGACGACGGGAAGAAGACCGACAAGAACGTCAATGAAGACAACGTCGTCCGCCCCAAGACTATCGACGAGCTTCCTGAGGAGCTCCGGAAAAAGCTAGAGGCCAAGCTTGCTGCCGATACCCAAACCTTCCTGGATAGCTGTACTAAGGACCGGCGCAACAAGGTCATCCAAGTCTCCGAGCCTAACTTCGGCGACTCGTCTTCTTCATCCGGCGGAGGAGGCGGGAAGACCGAAGCGGAGAGGGCTACTAAGGAGGATGAAAAGCTCAAGGCAAAGGTGAATGATGATGAAATCCTCTCCTCTGCTTCCCATGATAATTTGGCTTACTTAGTTGAAGGCATCGGTAAACAGATTAAAAATTCTAGTCGATGCATCTGAAATTAAAATTGGTAGGCGCATATCCAAAATAGAGGAAAAATTAGTTGGTTTTTCAGATCATGATAATCAACCTGAATTTGCTATGCCTTTTGATTTTTATGAAAATCAACCTGATTATGCTACAGCTAGCCAGCTTCAATCGGGTCATTCGGCACATGAAACCGATAGAACCGATCGCGGTTTGGTTGGCTTATCATCTAGACAGGCGAATCCGAATAGGCAATCGGCGGGTCGTAACACCATTTTACCTAATCCCCCGCCGTCACCTAGTCAGATTCCAATGGCTAATAATGTGGCCCCTGATTCCTCTCAAACCGATGTAGACGCTATCGTAAATCGGTTTAAGGCTGAGATGACTAAATCAATCGAGAGGAATTTAGGGATAACCATTAAACCTATTCAGAGTTCATACCAGAAGCCATATCCCTCTACCTATGATGTTCTGCGGGCACCCCCTAGATGGAAGATGCCCGATTTCCAAAAGTTTAGTGGTGATGACACCAAAACCACGATAGAACACGTTGGCATGTACCTTGCTCAATTAGGAGAAGCTAGTGCTCATAATTACATGAAAAGGTACAGCTTTTGCATGGTTTTCATCATTGCCTCCTTATTCGATTAACACCTGGAATGATTTGGAGGAGAAATTTCATGATTATTTCTTTACTGGTGTGCAAGAAACTAAGCTATCTCATCTCACATCGGTTTGTCAAGGACGTGATCTTGTTCTTGATTATGCTAAGCGTTTCAGAGATGTTAAGAACCGATGCTTTAATTTAAATATTTCCGATAGAGACTTGGCAGATCTGTTCCTTAATGGTATGAACTCTAATATTAGAGAAAAATTAGAGCATTATGAATTCTATGGCATAAATCAATTATTGGAAAAGGCTATTGCTGTAGAATCTCGTTTGGCAAATGAATCTAGAAAGTCTTATCGGACAGTTGTGGGAGAAGGGCATTCCGATGCCTCGGACGATGAGACTCTAGAATGCAATTCTGCCGAATTTATATGGTCTCCAGATAAGAAGGGGATTTCTTGCCCATCTCTTAAGCCGATTTCTAAAAATCGGCAAGAAGAAATTAAATTTACTTTTGATGTTTCTAAATATGATCGGATCTTTGATGAATTGCTTAGAACCGGTAACATAAGAATTACTCATACGTTGCCATCTAGTGATGAGCTAAAGAAAAGGGCTTATTGCAAATATCATAATTCTCATAGTCATGCCATTAATGATTGCAACTATTTTCGTCGAGAAAGGAGAGTCGGCTATTTTGATTCGTCCGGAGCAAGCCGACACCACGCAAGGTAAGAACGTGATTATCGGTGAACCACGGGAGGCACCGAAACAAGTTTCGGGGCGTCAAGTGGTGCTAGAGAAAGATGAAGACGGAAAGACCAAGCTGACAATTTCTGCAGGGTCGTCGCAGTACCTGTCCCTGCAGCGGCGCTGGGAGTCCACGGCGGCACAGCAGAGGCCGGCCAGGCCGGTTCCAGGAACCGGCCCAGCCGGCAACCCGGCTCAGCAGGTTACAGGAGCCGACCAGGCCGGTTATAGCTCCAACCCAGCCAGGCCGGGTCCAGGAGCCGGCTCGGCCGGTTCTGTCGAGGGCGGCGTCCCGTCCTCCTCTGGAGTTCCCAAGGTCGCTGGCGCTAGTGGCGTTCAAGTGAGCAAGACATTCGTCCCAAAGCGTCCAGAGATTGGCACTTGGAAGACGAATGCAAATTCGAACAAGGGAAAGTACGTTCCCAAGAAGCTTTGCACGTTTGACCGGCTCATGGAAAAATACCGGTGACAAAAGGCCGATTCTCAGGATTGGCCATTTAAAAAAAGAGACTCTACACCGCAGAAGCGAGATGAGCAACCGAAGAAGATGACAGTGACTTCGGCGACGTCCCCGGCACAAGAGGTCATTCGTCCTCGTGCTTCTCGTTGGGGTCCTCCTCTTCCACCTCAGCCACATTGGGGGCCCAACTGGAGTTTTTGTGCCATATCCTTTTCTCATGCAACATCAACCGATGAGAGGAGCGTCCTCGTCATCGGTGTTTAGCCGATTGGGCTATGGCCAATCGAGCTACGGCGGCCAAGGGTTGTTGCTCCCACTGACGCCAGCGAGGTTGGTGATTGGTGATGGAAGAGAGAAGGCTCCACCGCGACAAGTCTATGTGCCTAAGAGGGTCGTGGAGTCTCCCATTGTTCCTATTGTTCCTACTGCACCACCGCCGAAGGAAGCACCTTCGGTAACAATTCTTATCGGCTCTCAAGAGGTGCCTATCGTTGACAACGACGAGCCGATGAGGAATTGAGGAGCCATCATCCACCGCTCCGGAGGTCGCCGCTAAGGTTGTGGAGAAGAAGCCAATTGATCCAAAATATTTGCAACCGAAGTGGTGCCCACTGGGATTGACCAAGACGCAGCGGCGGAAGTTACAGTGAGCGCGCCAAACGCAACGAAAGCGGGAAAAATTGGAGAAAATGAGGGAGGAGATCTTCAACGCTTCACATCCAATTTTTCCACAAACACAGAAAGGAAGTGATCCAGCGTGCTTTGCAAAATCCATGGAGAAGGTTCCTGGAGACCGGGAGCTTCCAGAAACGAGACCCGCACAAAATGCAGAAACCGGCCAGGCCGGGTCAGAACCGGCCAAGCCGGGTCTCCCAGAAACCGGCCAGGCCGGGTTGGGGGCGGCTCGGCCGAGTCTTGCGACGTCGCCTGCTGATGCCACTGCCGATGCTGTTTCGGTGGAGATAGTCTCTACTACCGTTTCCTCTGCTATTGTAGATTCTGGAGATGCAGAGGAAGATGAAGAGATGGTTGACTATGAGCCAACGCCGCCACGCGCCGAGCTCAGTGTCACTCGGAGGGCATAGTGTAAATTCTAAAGCTCTCCAAGCAATGGCCGATACATGTATCGCCCTTAGAAAAAATGGCCGATGTATACATCGTCCTTAGATGCTAAACAGCCGTTGGGTCAAGTATCGTCGCTGTTTAGTTTTGTTTGTGTTTTCAGGTTCATATGCAGAGATTCACCTGAAAACAGGGAGGCATATGTTTGCACTCAAAATTGAACATGGCGACGAAACCGGCCAAGCCAGGTTTGCAACCAGGCTAGGCCGGGTTTGGCCCCTATGCCGGCCTCCTTCAGGTCAGGCCACGTGGCGCATCCACGACCCCCCGTGAAACCCGGCTTGGCCGGGTTTGGCAGAGTCCGAGCCGATTAATAGATCTAATCGGTTTTTGGTAGTTTTTGGACGTGGGAAACTTGGAGACTTGCCTAGATACGTGTTTCCTACTGGGATAAGACCACCCCCCTTTATATATATGGAGGATCATGGCCGATTGGGATCTTAATCATCCAATCGTCAAAATACATCTACCAAGTAGACTTTTCGGTGGTTCACCCCCTTTATCTTGCTGTTCGGCTCGACTCTCCGCGAGTTTAGTCGGCGCTCTAGGCAGCCTCCGCGGTTCCTAGGGCAACCTCTTCGTGCATCTCTCCGACGGATCTTTCCGAGAGGTGTTCGGGAGTATTCCGGCGAAGGACAGGGTGCTACATCGACCATCAACGTCCTCTGCTTAGTTACCGGTCGTCCCGACGACCAAATACCTCAATCCCTAGCTTCCCCGGCATCACCCGGGGAAGTCGGCCCAGCCGGTTCTCAGAACCGGCCAAGCCGGAAAAATCGGCTCAGCCGGTTTCCAAACCCGGCCAGGCCGGAAAAGTCGGCCCAGCCTGGTTTGAAGCCCGGCCCAGCCTGTTTTCGTAGGTGTGCAGTTTTGCTCTGTTTCGCTTCCTGTGCGACGTGTACGATCTAGCACCTGCTGGTGTGTTATCCGGAAAATGCGTCAACAATTTTATATTCAAATTCTCCGCGGAATCATTTTGACAAAAATCCATAAAACTATTTGGCTATTGTCCAGATTCTCCTTATTATAAACTAAACCACCATGAGAATAAATAGGGAGTCCGATTTGTAATACCGTGGCTCCGCTACCACACCACGGTCACAAAATGTGTATCCAAAATTCCAAATAGAGCCTAAGTGTTCCATAGAGAAACACTTTAGTGAATAAAGATTCTAGAGATTCACATTCACTTGAGAATCTAAAACGTTTTTGGCATCCAAACACATCCCCTTTTGCTGGATTTTCTGTAAAGAAAGCTGGTCTGTCACATCCCTAGAGAGGGTGCGGCCTGATTCAACAAAATGCAGATTGCCAACACAAAATCAAGGGAAAACATCAAATGGGGTTTGATGATGTTCATAATTGTGCATTTTATAAAAGGTAACACGCATAGAAAGTTCGTGCAGCAAAAGAGGAAACAGCAAAATGCAATGTGTAATGTCGAATTATGTCCAGATAAAAGGAGGTCTACTAGATGTTCTTTTCATTTCGTGGAATGGGAGATCACTGGCAAAGAAACAAAGGATTGACAAATAGCAGCATATATATCCTAAAGCTCATATAGATTCATTTATGTAGTATCGAGAGCATCCTAGTACCATGAGTGTTTAATGATACACAATATTTTATTGTGATACCAAAATTAATAACATCATCCCTTTTGTATTCGGTCTTTTAAACATCGAAGTGTGAGGTGACTCATACAATTTAAAGCAACATAATAAACATGCATACATCCCAATCTTTTGAACATGATCAATATGGGCAGTTTACAAATAGTCATACATTACAATCCTTTTTTTTTTCTTTTTTGATGAAAGATCCAATATCCATTGGCTTCTACTCTCTGTCACAATATGTAGGACTGTAGGTTGTTTTAGTTGTCCTAACTTAAACTTCAGTAGCTGATTTGTTGTGAGAGAGAAAAAAATGTTCCATGCCTACAAAATAGGGCTGAATAAGTTGAAAGTAGTTCAAGCGAACATGGCGTTTATAGGTGCTTATAAAAGGAGGCTAAAGCATAAAACAAAATGCACTAACATCTACAACATCAAAACTAGTATCGTTAATCCAAAACAAATATATCTTGCAAGTGCATTTATTTCATATTCTACTCCCTAGAGTTACAAGTGTAGCTTGTTCTAGGATTCTATCAAGTCAAACTTTTTTTTAGTTGCCCTATAAATATATGGAAAATTATAAAGATTTATAACACATGATTCATCATATAAAAGACTTTCATAATAATAGCTAAATGGATGGCCCATGGTCATTTTCAGAATTAGCAAAAAAAAAAAAAAAAAAAAAAAAAGAGAGAGAGAGAGGAAAGAATAGCGTAGCAATAGCCTGCCGAACAGGGAGTAGGTATTAACTTTGTTTGGGTCAAATTAGAGAGGTTTGACTTAAGACAATTAAAATGGTTTACATTATGGAACGGAGGAAGTTAATTTTATATTAAAAAAAGGGAAAAATGACTATCAGACCATTGGAGCTTATATATAGGAGCAGTAAGGAAAAAAAAAAAGACTTAGACCATCCCAAACATACCCAAATTTCAATCCCCATTGAGAAAAAACTACCACCCGTGAAACCACAAAGGATATAGGCATAATTTCCACTCTCTCTTACAACCGGAGAGCATAGTATTTACCCATTACAACACATGCACCTTGCTATGAACCAAAAAAAGTAGTACGCAGCAGAGTACCAAACACCTCAAGCTTATTTTAACTCAAGATTTCACGAAGCAAAATTCTGATGCAGCAAACAAAGCATTGGCTTGGACATTTGGACAGACAAAAATCACCAAACATCCTCTCAAGTTTTGTTCTCTCTCCTTAGCTGCAGAGAAAGAAGAGCTCCCTGACCCCAGACACTAATAATCCTCACTAATCGATTATTAAGTTACGGCAAGAGAACACGAAAACTGCGAGCAGTTTGGAGTTTGGAGGACAAGCTAACCATAATTTCTTGTCTCACACCTTTCCTACTAGATCATGCAGGACAAAGCATATTATACCACCTTTGCCGGATTCAGTCAAGAAAGCCAGTCTGCCGGAGCACGGCGTCGCGCACGCGGCGGAGGTCGCGTCCCTTGAGCGTGCGGCCGACGCCCTCCAGCATCGAGGACGGTTTCCCAGGCTCACCACCGTAGCCGCCGCCCGCGGACGCGCGCGCCACCATCTCGTGCGGGGGTAGCATGGCGGCGTCCCCATGAAAGAGCTCCTCATCGTCGTCGTCGTCCCCGTCGCCAGGACCGCCGGCGAGTCTGTCCCATTTGCGCCCGCGGCCCCAGGGTGGAGGGACGGGGACTAGGACGGGAGCCGACTGGTGGCACGGCGCCGCGGGCGGCAGCGTCAGCTCAGGGTCCCTTGGCCTCGGTGCCACCGGGATGGCACGCGAGGCGGAGGCAGGGGACAGTGAGGGCGTAGCAGAGGAAGCCGACGCCGCGGCTGCGGCGGCCGCGATGGTCGCCTTGCGGCGGAGCAGCGTCCCGGAGGTTCCAGCCGTGGCCGTGGCCGTGGACGCGGCCACAGCCGCAGCAGCAGCTCCGCCGCGCCCACGTACCTTCCGGTCGCCTTCGTGGAGCGCGGCGAGCAGGCCGAGGTGGCCGCCCTGGACGCGGCCCGGATTCTCGGGCGGCGGGCCCGAGGAGGAAGGTGGCGCGGGGAAGAGGAGGTCACCCTCGAGAAGCTCGTCCCCGGCGGAAGGCGAGGAAGCGGGGAGGGAGTGGGACGGGGAGGAGAAGAGGCTGAGGAAACGGTCGGCGGGCGGAGAGCGGCGGGGCCGGCCGGGAGAGTCCATTGGTGGTGGGTCGTCAGGCGAGGGCCGGCGGGGGCTCAGGAGGAAGTGGGGGCCGGCAGAGTCAAAACAAAACGGCCGCCAGGCCCACACGTTGTCGAAGAGCGGTGAAATGGAAACCAAACAAAACTACCCACACCTGCAGTAGAAATTTACACGCAATGCCACTGGGGGTTACCCCTCCCCTCCTCCCCGGCTCTGTCGCGCCCGTCCACCGCACCCGCACGCTCTCGTTCCTTCCTGCAAACCCTAGGGTCTAGGGAGATGCCGCCGGAGCCAGCTCGTCGGGCCGGAAACGGGAATCGGGTCGCTTGAAAGCCGCCTAGCCATCCCCCCTCCCCCACCCGAAGTCTCTGCGCATCCGTCGCAGGTCGCCGGGGCCGTGGACGCCGGGCCGCCGTCGCAGGGCGGCAGCCGAAGGGAACACGCTCTCTCCTAGCGGCTGCGGCAGGGAGACACCGTCTCGGGCCCGGCTGCTGCAAGGGAAACTTGTCGCCCAACCTCGGGCGCTCAGGCTCATGGCGCCCACGGAGGTGAGGTCGACAGCCTAAATGTGAACGTCCCAGAATTTTTTTTCGATGAAATCGCATTGTCTTGGGCGTGAGTTCGTTAGATAATAGATATTGTTGTGAGTTGAGCAAGAATGGCCTGCACCTACGTTCATTGTGAACCATAGATGGTTGTCTTTTAGTTTTAGGATGTCTTTTTTACCATACACAAAACCATGTGCCTTATTGTGTGCTACGGTGCCGAACACAATTTTGCTGATTTGCCAATATCAGCAATAGCCATGCAGTTCCTGCTGTTTAACTAGCACCTATTTCTATGGAAATGAATTTCTTCACTGAAGTGCAACTAAATGATTTTATTAGTTCATCTACAGTCAGTACATAATTGGATGTGTACTTCATGCACAGATATGAATTTATATCAGTATTAAATTATTTAATTTCCATTTCTCTGTTAGAACATTGATTGGACGGTAGCTGGCAATCTGAGGATTTATTTGTGTGATGTATTTTACCTGTCTGTTTCTTTCCAGTACTCTTTCAATATGTTCTGTGAGATTTTAAGACGTTTTCCTCCTATCCTTTTATTTACCGCAGACCTATGCAAGGGACGACGATGCAAAACTGGAGAGCACACGCGCAAGGCGTAAGAACCTTTTTTTCCTGTCCCAAAGAACATTATTTTGTGTCGTGATGAAGGGGAGTTTCTACCCCTCACATGCTTAATAATTCTATAGGAGTGCCATAAATCATGTAAAAGGTGGCTCTCTCAACTCATATCTTTATCATTTTGTTTTGCAGTGTCAAATATCCTCAAAAGGCATGAAGATCTGAAGGAGCGGCTTTCACGGTATTCCTTTAACTTTGCAAAAGCTTCACATATATTCAGGACAGCTCACTGTTTATGATAGTTATTGTTTAGGTACTTTGGCATGTCACTGTTACGATAGCGGAATTCTTGTTTCTCTGAAATTGAGAACCAATTTACAAACTGCGAGTTAATTGTTAAGCTATTCAGTTCCCGTTTCATCTATCATTCATTCCTTCATTGCTAACAGTCATTGCAAACTTGAATCCAACTGTATTTTTCTATATCTATTCCTAACGTTGTACCTCTTGTGCGATAGTGCTCAAAAGAAACAGGAAAAGTAATCGAAATGAATTATAGTGGTTGGTACAACCATCTGTATTAAATTTATGTAAATGGATTTGGCATCTTTCTTCAGACTATAGGGTTGTCTTCTATACTGAAGTGTGTTATGGCTCATTGCAAGAAGTTCGTGATCCAAAATCTTCGCATAAAAAGAACAGTACTGCAGTTAAGTAATATAAATAAGCCTTGTTTGATTTATAATGCTGCTATACTAATGCTATTGTCTGTTGGTAATTGTTTTTCCCTGTGGTTAATGTTTCTAACATTATTGGCATTAGCCCAAGGAATGTGATTTTCAGCAGAAAGTTCCCATTACCTCCTGTTTGATATTTCAACATGTCACAGGTGTTTTGAGAAAAAGTTTGTCGAGTTATATTTCTTTGATCCATATAGATCCTTTGCTTGTAACTACTAGAGTAGCGTCTAAATCCATTGCCCTGTCAGATGAATACTAAGCTTGCACTACACAACTCAACGCATATACCCTATAATGTCTGTCGATTGGAGGATATTTATATTAAGTGATATTCTAGATGATCTTCTGAAAGTTGGCTGTTGGTAGTTTTTACTGGATTTTTTCCTTCATCTTGTTTCCTTTTCTACTTGTTTTATACTCACTGCTCATGCTCTGAGCAATTTCATGCTTTGTAAAACTATACTATATACTATTCTACTTCATAATTATTTTTTTTTACTTTAGGGATTCTGATAAGCTCATTTTTGAGCGCCTACAGAAAGAATTTGAGACTGCACGTGCTGCTCAAACCGAAGGTACACTTTGCTATACTACATTGGAATGGATCTTTGTTACCTAGTTATATAAGTAAGCTTGTCAATTCCTATATGTTATTTGTATGCACAGAAATATGGATGTAGGGCATAGGTGAACTAATTATAATACTCTTCTGCATATTTCGTGGTCTCTTGAACTTCTTATGGCAACACCAAGCTATTAACTATGCTTCATATTGTTTCCAAAACAAATTGGTTAATTTACTTCTGAGAGTAAGTGTTAAATGGATGAATTACATGCTAACCTACAAAAATCCTGCACAGTTTAGGAAAAACCGAAAAAGGCACCTGTGAATCGTGTGCTGAATATCTGTTCAGTTATATCTTCCGAGACGTGTTTTAAGTTAGAACTGCCATGTGCTGACACTGCAATTGAATCTCAAGTCTTCTCTTTTTGGCTAATTAAATTCTGACAGTGCATCCTTTTGGTGCTGATCAGTTTTATCAGTTCAACAGAACAGACTGATAAATTTTTTTACTGTACACTACATATGATATCATTTTGAATGTTTCTGGTTTGAGAGACACATTGCCATTTTTCTGAATTAACTATTTGAGAAGTTGTTTGCTACTCCCTCTGTTCGTTTTCCTTTCTATGCATTGCACTTTGTAAAGTTTTCCAGATTGATTTACGTAATGTAATTGTGATGCGGTACCACTTTGCCTTGGGTGACTACGCACGCCCATTCGTATGGCTGTGTGCCAAGTAATTGCATCAGCCCTCCCCTCATCCGCTCGCATGCCTTGGTGAATAGGAGTACAAAGAACTAGTTGATGACTAGATGCATGTATACTGCGGCCGCACATGCATACTCTGAGGAAAAGGTGCTTGGAGCAGTTGCGAACAGACAGAGGGAGTTCTCGCGACGAGTTTCCTTGGTCTCAGTAAAATGATATAATAAAAGTAGATAAAAACCGAATGGAGGGAGTATAAGTGTATAGCTGAAGGTGGCGTTTGGATTCATGGTGGGTTAGGGATATGGATATGAGGTGGGTTACAATTTGATAGGTTTGGGATGAGGATAGAAGATTCTATACATTCCCTTGTTTGGATGAACTAGTTTGGGTTAGGGATAAGATTATAGAGAAATAAAATAGACAAGAGACAAACAAAGAAAATAAACTGCATCTCCAGGCAAGATCGTTGCTGCCATCTCATTGCTTTCACACCGTTTAGCTAGCAAGGATGACAGAAAATGAGCTAACAGAAGATAAATAGATTTCTCCAAAAAAAAAGATAAATAGAGGTAGAAAAAAAGATTGGAAGGATGCTAAAACAATTACAAAGGAAAGAAGAAAGGGAGCTAATCGAAGGGGCCAAATCTCACGGCCTAATCGCTGGCAGGTACAATGAAATTCAGTTGGAACGAACGATTGAATAGCAGATAAGCACGTGACTGTAGCTTGCTCGGTGGTGTCGGGCTGCAAAGGACCGGGGAAGCAGAGCTCAACCTCGAAGCTTCTCCACCCCAATCGAAGTGCCAGCGACGAGGGCGGCTGGGGCTCCTGCAACGCCGGGGCGTTGGCGGCCGGGTCTCCTACAGCGTCGGCGTCTCTATCCTCTCTGCTTGGCTCTTCCGTCCCCAATCGGCAGATGCAGCACACACATCATTTCTCCTCCGTCATGCTCGGCAAATTAGCAAGCAAGAACCGTGCTCCTCCGTCCTGCTTGCCGGAGCGCAAGGAGCCTTGCTTTGGCTCTTTCGGCCTCACGTGGGGCGTGCACGGCGCCTCATCCGCAGCAAAGGTCCTGTGCGGACGCACCGGGCCAGGCGGAAGCGCACGTGCGACGGCGGCCTGACATGTTCGAGGAGCAAGTGCTATGAAGGCTCCGACAGCACGGCGCAACGGGAGCAGCGGCGTAGCTGGCACCCTGGTATGGCGGACGACTGCTGGCTGCTGCTCGCATCTCCAGCAGGACGGGAGGCAACTGGCTCCAGCAACGAGGGTGACTCTTGCTCCGGCAGCCAGGGCGACTCCAAGCTCTGGCGACGACCGCTGCCGTTTCGATTTCTGGGTATAACCCACCCCTCAGGCTGGGATTGAATCGGTGGGATAGGAGCTGCCTATTTCCCTATCCCAGAACTGCCTGATTTCCCTATCCCGCTGTCTAAACGTGGGTAAATGTTATCCTTCCCAACATTTCCCATACCCACCCCGTGTACTCCATTATCCAAACGCTACCGAAGTAGTAGAGGCTGTTGGATGAACAGAAGCATCTTTCTGTTCTATAAATGGAAAGCATGATCTGTTGAACAAACTGTGTCAGTGTGCTCCAATGATAACTTTCTTTAGATGGTTTGGATCTTTGAGTTAACCAGATTGAAACTCTTTATGTAGGAATAGAAAATTGTGTTTTCCATTCATAAAGCTAAATGGTATATACTTCCTTGCAGTAGTGCCTGAATATAATATTGCAAGCAAGTGTTACAACTCTTCAAGTTGGCTCTGAACGTAATTTGGCTAGGTGTATCTGTGTTTCTAGGTGTAAGAAAGTGTTAGCAACGTATTATGGTGGATTGGCCTGGGTAGATTTGTCACGTTTGTCACAGGTTTCAGTTTAGTTTTTTTTTTTAAAAAAAAAAAAAACTCGACCTGCTGGGGTAACAGAGATGCGTATGTTACATTGGTTTTGTGGGCACACGAGAAGGGATAGAATCCGGAACGAGGATATTCGGGATAGGGTCGGGGTGGCTCCAATTGAGGAGAAACTGATTCAGCATCGGTTGAGATGGTTTGGACATGTCCAACGGAGGCCTCCTGAGGCGCCGATGCGCAGCGGGGTCCTAAAGCGGGTCGACGATGTTAAGAGAGGTAGAGGTCGGCCTAAAACTGAGAGACCTTAAAGAGTGGAATATCTCCAAGGAATTAGCTATGAATAGGAGCGCCTGGAGATTAGCAATTAGTATGCCTGAACCGTGACCTTTTTTTCCTTTCTGTTTACTCCTAACTCTATCTTTCATCTTGTGTCCGTTTTGTGTTTCTGTCATCTTGGCCTCTTGTGGGTTTCATCTCTAGCCTACCCCAACTCGCTTGGGACAAAAGGCTTTGTTGTTGTTGTTGCTTGCTGCTGCTGCTGGGGTAACACAACCCCCGAGTATTGCATCAAGAAGACCTTCTCACGCAAAGTTGAGAAACCTAGGGGCACCGTAGCCCATGTGAGAACAACCACGACTGGGGCCGGGACTTGACTGTGCTTTGGCGTGGGACAAACGAGGGGATTTTTTTAACCCTAGGTCCCTGGCTTGAGATTCGCTCCTACGGGGAGTCGAACTTAGGACCTGAGGAGTGTTGACCAACTCAGCTAGAGGCCCTTTGACTCAGTTTAGTTGATAATATTGGTGGTTTCTTTGCTGAATTTTCTTGTAATCTCTGAAGAGTTGGCATAATCTCGTACTTGGTTTTTTACTCTATGTAGCATTTAACATTCTAATATCAGCATCACAAAATTGTTGTGCTGTGAATCATATTGTTCACTTGGAGGATTGTCGACATGTTCTTTTGGCATTATGTAGAGATATCAATAGATGATGACGAGTGGAATGATGGTTTACTGGCAACCATCCGTGAGAAGGTATTTAGTGTGTGTGATGAACACATTATTTTTCTCTGTTTCTTGTCACAGGAGATAGACTATTTGTTCTGTGAATTATGAGTTTTTATTAAGTTTGCTCTATTCCGTAGACCAGGTCCATATGGAGGCTGATAGAAAGGCCATGGCCAACCAAGTAAATGTTCCAGGAGATCTCCCATTTCAATCAAGGACTACATATAGGTTTAAAAATAAGGTAGCATTTGCTCCCCAGATCATTGCTGTTTTTTATAGCTTTGTATCTGGTTAATATGCATGCTGAGCGTGGCGCTCCTTGGTAGGATAATATATTTTCTCCTTGTTGATTTGCCTGGTTAACCTTTGCCTGATAGGATTCTATCTTTATGTTTAGAGTTTGTTTCCGTCTCCAATTATCTCTAACCATACATACCTTTTGACTCTGGTGTTGACTGATATGTGGCTTAGTTGGGATTGGTTTGTAGTGGCATATCATATCATCCCTTGTCATCCCAATATAGTATATACTAACCAGCGATTATGTTGGTTGGATAGTGTTGATTCATGAATTGAAACTTTGTTTCTGACTGTTTGTATCTAGAACTTGCGGAATATCTATACTGGTTGCTGCACAACCAATATATCTGTCAAACCATTATTTTAGACTTTCAGCTTGCTTACTCCAGCTCAAATATGGCTATGATGCCCTTATGAATTAGCTTAATACATTGTTTTGGGGCACCATCATGCTATTATTGTTTTCCAGAGTCAAGAATGAGTCTCAGCTAAAGACTATCTATGGTAGACTTTATTTTTCTTATTAATATGTCAGTTCAACTAAATTTCTTCTCTTTAACAGGTTATCTATTGCTTGGATGGAGCGAGGATTGGCATACAGTATGAGACATTCTTTGCTGGTGATTACGTATAATATTTTTAGTTGCATTTTTCCCACAAATATTTTTTTCTCCTATTTTAATCTTTCTTAGATGCATAATATTCCTGTTGTACATAGCAGTTTGGAAACCTCAATGTCTAGGTTTGTACAAATAGTTTATTATTTGCAGTATGCAATCCTGTGATATTGTGAATGATATTTATAATAGCAGCTGAAGTGTGGTAGTTCAGCTTAAAAAAGTTGAAAATACATGATATGATACACCCAAATCTCTAAAGTCTAAACATATGATTTCCTAAGTAGATAAAGACATACATTCTACTTTTGCAGGTGAGCCTTGTGAAATTTTTCATTGTGTTTTGGAAAGCAAGTCATTCCTGGAAAAGATGATTGTGATTGAACACACCTTACCTTTCTTTCTGCCCATACGTGAATTGGAAAGTGATCTCTTGTCATCTAATTCCATTGTAAGTTTTCACAGCTTGCTTTCATGATATGAATTAAATGCAAAGTTCTATATGCTAACACAGTTGCTTTTCCTTATAGAAATTCATTGATCATCTTGAAGAAATTTTACAGGCTTATATTGACAGGAGAGAGCAGGTCAGTATCAGCTATTAGGGGTCACTACCACAACTTATCTGTGTTTTTTTATATTCAGATTAGCTTATCTTCCTTTTTGTAATGCTAAAAATTAGTTGAGCATAATTATTGTTCACCTCTGCTACAACACTTGATTTGTTTAAATATCAGTCTAATTTAAGTGAGGCATAACCGATCTGATCTGATGGGCTCCATGTTGCTCAACTGTTATGAACCTTAGTTCATTTGGGGATAACCATTGCCAGTAAAAGGGCCAGGCAAAGTCTGTGTGGAGGGAGACTAGAGCTTTGGGGGGAACTGGATTGTTTGCTCTTTCTTCCTTCCCTTTCTCCTTGGTACATCACCTCCCTTTATAGAGAGGGCTGCTGGCCACCTAAGGAAGGCCCATCAAATCATAACAAATCATATCCAGTTCTATCTCTAAATGACCCAAATCTAATCCTATCTCTAACTGATCCAATCCCTCTAATTGATCTAATCTAATATCTTTCCTAAGGGTCCGTTTGGATGTAGATATTGAGGGGGTCGGAATTGAATTGGGTTCAATACCAAAGTAGCCATGGTATTGAAATGGCCACAATTCAAATGTTATTGTTTGGATGACCATTGAATTGTTTTTTGGAATTGTAGCAAGTAGCTCAATTTCAATACCTGTTTGGATGCAAAACCATAGAATTGAAACTCTCTCATGGCGTTCATGGCGGGCAGACCTTGGTGGGAGATCGGCCGCGGGGCTGCGGGGGAGACGATGGCGGCATCCATGGCGTTTGAGCCAACAGCAGGGGAAGCGAGGCCACCTTGGGGAGCTCAACCCAGCTGCGCCATGGGTGAGGACCCGGCTGCGCCAACAGTAGGGGTAGCGAGCGAGAGGGAGGGGCACGAGCGGAAACCTCTGGCTGCGCCATGGGGGAGGGGTCGCGAGCGGAAACCTCTGGCTGCGCCATGGGGAAGGCCTGGAGGAACCTTCATAGCCGAGCGGGCATACTGCTCCTGGCACCAACGCCGGATCTGGGGCCCGCATTGCCGACGGGGGCGCATGACGAGCGAGAGGGAGGAGTCGCGCGTGAGGCCACCATTGGGGGGGGGGGGGGGGGAGTTAGAGGGAGGGAGGGAGAGGCAGGGAGGGTGGGATGCCAATTCCAAATTCTGGGCCTGAATGCCAACGTCCAAACGGGCCAATGCTTATTCCTTCCTTAGCAAGGGCACTATACTACTATAGGACGCGCTACAGTATGACATGTACTGTTCATGCCAGCCCAGGCTGGGCCATCCTGGGCTCGACACCCATGACATCAACTGAGTTTTGAAGATTTCAGCTGTTTATGTATATTCCTCCACTTTATCGTTCAGAAGATGATCGATAGTGACTTTTACTAATTTATAGGTTTCCATGATCTACTCTAGCCAAACAAAACCGTGATGTTTCGTATTGTTATTTTCGGAAATTAGGTTTGTATCAAGTGAAGAGGTTTATAATCACGAAACCAGTACCATCAAAGATGTCATCACAGATGACCGGTTAACTATTTGTTGCAAAGATCTCAGATAGGTGTATTCATCCCAAGCTAAAATGGTCGAAACAACTCTAGTTCTAGCACTTTTTACTTTTTGTTCATTTGACTTTGATTCTGCTCCAGTATCTGAATTGCAACCCTCAGTATTAGAAAAGAGTTACATATGAGTTACGACATCCCTTTTCTTTTTACTGGGTGTGCCTTCTACCATTTGGCCAATCCACTGTTGAGGCATTTATAGCTGTAAAGATTGGAGCTATGGTCGGATGTAAAAGCTGGAGACAGATGGGCCATACATTCTTTGACGGTAGATTGTTAATTATAATTTATATTTCATGTTCAAGGTTCGTCTTATCAAGGAGCTCTACGGGAACCAAATTGGCGAGCTGTTCCATAGTCTTCCTTACAATGTGATAGAGTTTGTATTGGAGGATTTCGAGTGGTAAGGATAATATTTAATTACTGCTAATGCTAGGATCTGCATCAATAATTTCTGTTATGTTGCTAGTGCACTCCCTCATAGAATATGTACACCTGGTGCAGCCTTTTATTTTTGTTATCTTGCAGCATGCATGTTGAATATTGCACACTGATTTTAAGCTGCTAATATGCATAAGTAGCACGTTGCACATCTTGTAGAGATTGATCTGTTTTGCCACTTATAAGCAGCAAGGTTACAATCAGTATCCGATATTCGGATCTGCTGCAGACCCTACCGAGTCAAGCAAGGGTCTTGGCTTGGCCACTTCGCTCGGCCAAGAAAATATCCACAAGAAGCAGTAGTGCATCAGCTGTGCAACCAGTACCTTTTCACCTTTCATATGCCGAAGAAGCACTCAAGACATTGTGTCTACCAGAAGGTGCTTCCTGTCACCTTGCCTTACAGCATACATGGCTTTGTGCTGAACTCTGTTCTGATCTATTTCCCCCACTATTCTGTGTTTCAGCTTACGCAGACATCGTGCTGGAGCTGCCCCATGCTCTGAAGAGGATTTTCTCCTCTCGGGACAGTGACTGAATCGTGACCTCAAGGTCTCCAGTCTCAATCGTGGGGCAAGGTGTTTGAAGATATTGTTCAGAATCTAGCGGTAGCATGGCCTGCACTTGTGGACTGCAATTCCTGTGGAAGCGATGCAGACACATTTGTTCTGCTGAGCGCTCGAAATATTCCGGCTACAATTACTGTAAAAAAAAATCAAAATTTTAGGAGGCCTACCCCCGACTACTTTACTGTTAAGAAAAAACAAAATCCTAGGAAGGCCTTATGGTCAGAGGCATAATCGACCCAACTGCTGTCCTTGTCCTTGATGTGTGCTCCTTTTTGGCCAACTTTAGACTATCTCAAACACCGCCACCTAAAATATAAAAGTCATTTCATGTTTGGGTCGCTATAGTGAATAAATTTAATACATTTTTTAGGCCCTGTTTAGTTACACTGCAAATTGCAATTGCAACTAGTCACATCAACGTTGCGGCATATGCATGGAGCACTAAATATAGACGAAATGTTTGCATGTTTGTACTTTTTGTATGTACATCATGAGACGAATCTTTTAAGTCTACTTAGGCCATGATTGGACAAAAGTTGTCACTACAATGTAGAATTGTAATTGTAACTGGTAACTAAACACAACCTTAGTCTTCTTCAATAACACCACCTAAAAGAGAATCCTTTCTACAAATGCGTTTTCATGGGAGAGGAGGTTCGTATTTGAGTTATGTCTCTCCAAACACTAAAATGGGTCTCGAATATGGTTAGTCTTTAAAACAGTACTGTTGAAGATCTATTTTGCATTTGGGTGTCCATATGGATCTCTTATTGGAGATAGTCTTATGAGAGTGGATGCGTGCCCTAGGCCGGAAAAGTGGAGATATTTCCCATGCCTTTAGGTCATGTTATATCGTCGCGTAGCAAATTGCAAAGTCAGTCATTTAGACTAATTTTGCAATATGTATTAGAAGGCTTTGGATGTCATATGTTAGCTTATACCTATATTGTTCTTATACCTAGAGCATTTAATTATATATAAATAAATAAATAATAGCAGGATAAATAAATACATTTAGCGATGATCTCCTCAAAAAGCTATAACGGGAGGTATTTTTGTTTAGGTTTTATAAAAATGCAAATTTTTACTAAGTTATGCATAGAAAAATTTAGGTAGGCAAAAATTTATAAACTCAAATACTCAAAACATATATAGCGTCTAGGAGAATACGAATGCAAATTCATTACTTAACATTCATCACATCAAACATACTCACGGCTTCATTCATGTGATCAACATTCAGTATATTTAATAGTTACACATCATTTGTTAAGTAAAAAGAATACAATGGAGGTAAAAAATTATAGTCCTCTAAAATAAAGAATGGATATTTACCTGTGTATTATATGTACGTTGCAGATTACTTTTTTATATTCTTTTTGTATCAAGTGTCATTAATAATTATCACCAATGTATTTCTAGCATCATACTAGAGATGACAACCTAGTAAAGAGTGACGCTAAAAAAAGTAACATATCAAAAGTAAGACAGTTTCACTTAGGATAAACTATAAAGTTAAGTTATTTATGATTGATATTGTAGGATCTTAGTTTTATACATCTCACATGTCGTCCAATTAAACTACTACGCACGAAAAATCGGTATGCTCAACTCTCTTGTTAGTTAAGTAGCTAAGTCTTAAAGTGTTTGGGCTAAAATATCCCCGGAGATGTACTTCTAATATGGAGCAACCTTAAATAGAAGCCTCCTCGCCGCGGTAGCAGAGCCCTGGTGAAACCATAGCATGCTCGCGGCATCCTCCTCCTTTCCCTTCCCTCATTCTTCCGCGACAAGCTCTAGTCATGGGTGCTCCTGTCCTAACCTAGCCCAGCCGCCTTCGCCATTGCTAGGACCCTAATGCCGCCCTCCCCACTGTCTGACTAGCCTGTCTCTCAAAAGCCCCTTCTCCTATAATCTCGTGGAGTTAGGGAAGAAAGAAGAGAGAGAGTAGAAGAGAGAGCCGTTGTTGCTAGAATCCTAATCTTGTTGTCATCTTTTTTTTTTTGTCTCTGATGCGGGGCGCAGGAGGGAAGCACGTATTTGAGTTTGCAAAATAGAAGCATACAGAACTTTACTTTTGTACATCTTCCATATCAGACAGTTAAGCTGTCCATAGCCCATACACATGGAAAACTAGATGGATTTACCCATCCACAGAAACAGCATACCCTATTTCCGGATGCCGTCTACCATTTTCCCGAATCTACAAATACCCAGAGGCGGGGCCCTTCGCAGCGCCACACGAGAAAATCCAAAATTCCAAGGCGCACCCACCTAAACTGAAGCTCCAAAGTCCAAGCGCGACACGAGCACACAGCCAGGAAGAGAGAGAAAACAGAGCGCGGCGAAGAGAGAGAGACAGGGAGCAAAACCCAAACCCTAACAATCATTTCCAGCCCCCGCCCCCGGCGTCTCCAGAACGTTCCAGAACCTTCGAGGAACCATCAACAGGCGAGGCCTCGCTCCCCGCCCGGATCTCCCATTTCCACCCGGCCGGCGCGGCGGGATCCTGACACTGGTGCTGTACGCTGGGGTTTCGTGTAGGAGCAGGCGCGAGCGCGGGTGTTTGGATCGGGGGAGGCAACGCTGGCGGCTCGCGGCGGCAGCAGGTGATGGCGGATCCGCCTAGCGGTGGGGGATCAAGGGCTTGCGTCTGCTGGGGGAGACAGGTCGAGGAGGCAGCGGCGGGGCTGGGGCTCGGGAGAAGAGAACAGGGGTGGAGGGAGGGAGGATGCTGAGCGTGGTCCGGGTACACCTGCCGTCGGAGATCCCGATCGTGGGCTGCGAGATCACGCCCTACGTGCTACTGCGGCGGCCCGACGGTGCAGCCTCAACCGACGATGTCCCTGAAACTGCGCCCGCCGACGGCCAGTTTATGCGGTACAGATGGTAAGCAGCTACTTTTGATTGTAATTTTCTAATCTTTGGTTGGTAAGACATGGCATTTTGTCATTTTGGATTGCTCAGTTATTGTTTGCTTGCTTGTGGTTGTGAATTTTGACCAATTTTAGGGTTTCTTAGCAGATACCTAGAAGCTCGAGCAGTTGCTAAACTCATGATGAGAATGCACATTTTTATTCAACCAATGCGTGTTAGAACTATGAATGTGCGGTCACAGCTGTTAACCTTACAAAAGCGCTCTTAATATTCTGGTAAATCATGCAAGTCTCAAATATGCTGCTGCTTGCAGTTTAGATAGGTCACATAGACAGATTTTAAGGTTAGAGCATAATTGGGTACAGAACTGGCTGATACTGTTTTTCAAATGGCAACATAGTTCATCAGATGTCTCAGACGGGGAGTTGGGGACAGAGATAGCTAGTAGGCGTATAATTCGATGAACAATTTGACAAGCCGTCTGATTTTAAGGTCTATTTGAATGTTGGAAACGGAAAAATGTGTGGTTACTAGAACCATAGACATCTAGTTATTAATCATCATGGGAATTCTATTTTGCACTATTCTCCTTGTAAAACATCTCCCTTCTATAATTGGTACCTTACTAAATACTGTCTAACTTGCTTGAGGTCATCTAGCCATCTAGGTAAAATTTCTATTAGGCCCCGATAGTGGAAGCAATTTGCCCTGTTGTTAGAAGAGTTGGTGTGAATTGAGTTATACGTTTTCGCTACTCAAGCACAAGCTTATGTCTCATATGATTCTATAGTGTTGGTTATTCTCGAAGTAAACAGTCCGTTAACTTGATTACTCCCTCCGTCGTGAAATATAAGGAGTCGAAAGGATTTTCATACAAAATAAGGGGTCTCACAAAATTCCGCATTACGCCTCACTATTAGGAGGGAGTGAGTAGTTCGGTCATTGGCTTTCCTAGTTTAAAAGAGATCTTTACATGTCATTATTTCCTGCTATGAATTAAAGAGGAAAGGTATGGTGTACGTAGAAGGAAACAGGGTGTTTGGTTAATAAAGACAGAGGGGAGAGAGAGAGAGAGAGAGAGAGAGAGAGAGAGAGGAACTGAGGACCTAGAATACCTTATATTTTGGTACACATTTTGAACCCTGGATTCCTTACATTTCAGGACAGAGAGAGTAGTTAAAGCTCAATGTGGCAATGCTGGATCTGGACTTTAATCTTAACCTGTTTCTATTGTGGAGCTTGGTGTTCTGCAGCAAATACTTTTATTGATTTTAACCCGCAACCACACTTTTTTGGTTGATATTCATTCTGGGCTTTTGATTCCACTATACTAGGAAAATCTCATGCATAATTGATTCTTTTCGTACTCCATCCATTTCAAGAAATCTGTCCAAGCTCATGAACATAAAACATATTTCGTCTTAGGCAAATTAAGAAGGTATTAATAATAGTAAACTACTATTTTCTTATGAAAAGTATTCAAGTAATCAATTCATGTGCAACTTTGTTGTACCAATTTATATCAGTGTGTGCGCACTCCAAATTACTTTTAATATGATATCAATTCTGTAATAATTGATGATATACTCCCTCCGTACTCGTATTACTTGTCGTTTTAGACAACGGCGCGGTCTCCAAAGCATAACTTTGACTTCATATTTATATAAAAATACTTATTGAAATGTGACATATGCATACTTTTAAAAGTATATTTCAAGACAAATCTATTTATATAGTTTTCACATTTTCAAACCCAACAACTTAAAAGTTATTCAACTTAAAAGTTATTCATGATTTATATTCCCAATGTTTGACCAAAACCTTGTCCAAATGACAAGTAATATGGGTACGGAGGGAGTATTATATGAGAAATAAAGTCAAACTATGCTTACGAATACTTTCCTGAATCAAAGTATCCCTTATAACAATGAGCGGATGGAGTGATTTCTGCCGACAGTTACTCTGTGAGCAAACAACATACCTTGATACCAATATTCAACTAAAACTGCAATCATTTTGTAATGTACTGTGCAATAAATACTAAAAACAACTAGTTATGAATGCTATTTCGAGATGCCTTTTTCCTGACTTCATAAATCTTGATTGCAATGTTGTTGGCACACAAGCATTGTGGATGATTCAGTTCCAAACTATAAATTTATCTTATTAGTTATTTACTTAATCATTTATATTTTGTTAAAAAAAGGGGCAGGAGCAAAATCTGCTGGTTCTGGTACTATGAATTAAAATAGAAGAATGATAGAATTCATGCGCGCGCGCACACACACACTGGCGGTTAAGACATTGCAATGACTTGAAGCTAACATATTTACACCTTGCCACCTGTGCAATGTTGAACAATTTTGCATACTCAAATTGTCCTGGCAAACTGGTTTTTGAGCTGATGGTACCGAATTTCAATGAGCTGATACATGCAATACATCATCTCCTTAGAGGGCCTCTTGATTTTCCAGGATTTTTTTTAAGTTTCTGTATGTCTAGTTGTGGTTATGTTGATTTGCTTTTTTTCTGTAGGTACCGCATACAGAGCGATCGGAAAGTCCCTATCTGCAGTGTGCATCCAATGGAACAAGCAACGATTCAGTGCCTTGGTTGTCTGAAGTCAAAAATACCTGTTGCTAAGAGTTATCACTGTTCAGCTAAATGCTTCTCTGATGCATGGCAGCATCACAAAGTTTTGCATGAACGAGCCAGTAGTGCTCTAAATGAAAATGGGGCTGAAGAAGAGGAGTTATTTGGCAGATTTGGCAGTGGTGGTTCTGGTGTTCTAAGTACTGCTGGATCTGGTTCTTTGTCAAATTTTGGACAAAGCCCTGGTATTAACAATGGACCTGTGCCTTTGTATCCCTCAGGCACTGATAAAAATTCTGGAGAAACTTGGTTTGAAGTTGGACGCTCGCGAACGTATACACCAACTGCTGATGACATTGGGCATGCGCTAAAATTTGAGTGTGTAGCTGTGGATTCAGAAAAAAGGTCTCCAATTGGACCTCCGACCTCAATTATGACATCACGTGTAATCCCTGCGCCAACTCCTACCCCTCGTCGCCTTATCCAAGTTAATGGGGATGTTTTAGGTCACTTGGATTTAGACAGCCAAACTTCGTCCTTGGGGACGTTCACTGTGTTATCTTACAATATTCTTGCTGATGCATATGCTACAAGTGATGCATATAGCTACTGCCCAACATGGGCACTTACCTGGGCTTATAGAAGACAAAATTTGTTGCGTGAAATTATTGGTTATCATGCTGATATCATCTGTCTTCAAGAGGTACATATTTGAATCTAACCTACCCAATTTATTTGTGCTGGCAACCTTTTTCTCTATTTTCTTGATGGATATGTTTTACTGTGTAAATTAAGAAAGTCTACAATTATGCGATCCAATGGACGTAAGAGTGGTAGCACTATATAATTGTTAATGATGTTTAAGTTTGGTTTGGTTATGACTTATGATACTCCCTCCGTCCCAAAAAACATGCAACTCTAGCAGTAGCATGTTTTAGTGTATCAACTTTGGCCAATTATAATATAGAATAAACACCATTAGATTAATTATGAAATGTATTTGCATAATATATTAATTAACTTGGAGTCATAAATACGAATAGTATTCGCTATGAACTTGATCAAACGTGAACTACTTTATCTGGTATGCAACCCATAGTTGCATGTTTTTTGGGACGGAGGGAGTATTTGCCAGCTATTTTGGCTATCACAACATTCTATGCTTGTACATTAGTACATTACCAAGAGGTTTCTGAATGTACTTGCATTTACGTTATGGT
Organism: Eremochloa ophiuroides; assembly: GCA_038502445.1. Lineage (NCBI taxonomy): Eukaryota > Viridiplantae > Streptophyta > Magnoliopsida > Poales > Poaceae > Eremochloa > Eremochloa ophiuroides. The sequence continues at coordinate 42,060,509 of JAHLJS010000002.1, forward strand.
CTCCGCAATATTGGTCTCTTAGTTTTTTTTTTTTTTTTTGCATGGAATATAATGCAAAGAAAGTCTAAACTCAACATGTACTCCCTCCATTCCAAAAAAAGTTGTTTTAGCTTTATCATAAGTCAAACTTGTCTAACTGTGACCAAGTTTATAGAAAAATACATTAGCATCTACGGTATTCAAATAAATGCACTATCGAAATATATTTAATGGCGTATCTAATCAATCTACTTTGTTGTTATAGATGTTTGTGCATTTTTCCATAAACTTGCTCAAATCATGAATAACTTGCAATTTGGAACGGAGTGATTAATTGGTGGAATCCTTTTGTTAAGCTAAATTCAATAATCAATACTGTTTATGTGTGACAAAACAAGGTATCCTCCTTTTTTAGGTACAAGTAAACCACTTCGAAGATTTTTTTTCACCTGAGCTTGATAAACATGGATATCAGGCGCTTTACAAGAAAAGGACAACAGAGGTAACTTCAAGTTGCTTTTACTTGGTTAATTTGATTTGATACCTTTTACTGTTCTGTTTGATACTGCTCCTTTGCTGTCACAGGTGTATTCTGGAAATCCTATGGCCATAGATGGCTGTGCTACTTTTTTCCGCAGAGACAAGTTTTCACATGTTAAAAAATACGAGGTATGATCACTTGTGGGTTCGTAGTTATTGGCTGGTTTGCACCTATCTAACTCTTGCACTTGCTTGCATAGGTTGAGTTCAATAAGGCTGCACAGTCCTTAACAGATGCGATTATTCCTACTGCCCAGAAAAGAGTGGCTTTAAGTCGATTGATTAAAGTAAGGAAAACAATGAAATGAAACATTATATTATATGTCCTGTCATTAGTTCTATTTATGAATTTTAATAATGCCATTCCTTTGAAGGACAACATTGCACTAATTGCGGTTTTAGAAGCCAAATTTGGTAATCATGGAGCCGAAAATCCTGGTAAAAGACAGCTCCTTTGTGTGGTACGTGAATAAAATCTTCTTTCTTTTGGTGTGTACAAAGAGCTTGTAAGATGCATCATCTTCATGTTGAAAATCTCGCTTTGTCTTCATCATTTATGCCTTTTCCTCACTCTTATTGGCCACTAATATAATTTTATTGTCACAAGGGTCTCTAGCCTCATTTTCTTTAAACGATTTTAATCTGCAGGCAAATACACATATAAATGTCCATCAGCAAGACCTAAAAGATGTGAAGCTATGGGAGGTCCGTATGACCACATTTGCTAGTGCTCTCTGTTATCTCAATTTTCCAGGATAACAATAACCATGGTTTTTACAGGTTCATACCCTCCTAAAAGGATTGGAGAAGATAGCTGTCAGTGCAGACATTCCTATGTTGGTCTGTGGAGATTTCAACTCGAGCCCTGGGAGGTGCGTCCGCATTTGAAAATCACGGAAATATTTATCAGGTTTTTTTTTTTTTTTTGAACTATGATTTTCTAAGCACACAATTGTACATTTCAGTTCTCCACATGCGCTTCTTGCAATGGGTAAAGTTGATCAGCATCATCCAGATCTGGCAATAGATCCCCTTGGAATTTTGCGCCCTCCAAGCAAGTTGAATCATCAGCTTCCTCTGGTCAGTTAATCTGCCATGGTTTTGGTACTCTTTTTGCTCTGGTCATGCTCTGACAAACGGCGTTGCTTGTACATAGGTCAGTGCATACTCTGCATTTGCAAGGATGGTAGGTGTGGGCTATGATTTGGAGCAACAGCGGAGAAGGACGGACCCTGCAACAAATGAACCGCTCTTTACAAATTGTACTAGAGATTTTACTGGAACTGTTGATTACATATTTTACACAGGTTGGTGCATGGAGCCTCACTCACTGCATACGTAGCCTGTTATTCTATGTTTGCAGCTTCTGTATCTCCATTTTTCTGGAATAGATTACAAGCAGCAATTGTGCTTATCCTTTTTTTTATGATGGTCATGTTTGATCTGTTTCAGCGGACTCATTGACAGTGGATTCATTATTGGAACTTTTGGATGAGGAAAGCTTAAGAAAAGACACAGCTCTTCCATCCCCTGAATGGTCATCAGATCACATAGCGCTCTTAGCCGAGTTCCGGTGCAAGCCTAGAATTAGACGGTGACGCATTAGGTATGTTACAAAGGAAATCAGTGCCATCATATTGCTCTTATTGGAACTGCATGTTGTTTTTTGTTGACATGAAAATGTTGGACCTTACAATGATTGTTTATGTGTGGTGGGTTCCCCCCCTCATTGCTCCCAATGTGGGTGTTTAGTCAAGTGCACTAGTATGGTTGCATATCTGCATTTATGTGACCAGTGTTTGCAATATTCTTTTGCTGCACCAGAAATCATTTTATTGTCGATAGAAGACACTATTTTGTGTTGTAGGAGTTCATCATACTTTGTTCTTTGGGATCATGCTTTTGCTTGGGGGAAAATAATGCTGGAAATCATGCCAAATTTCTGCTATGTGCTTAGAATGCTTCATATAAAACACTCACCACTCAACTCGCCACAACTGTGTTTAAGACATTTGATTCATATACTATCCACGATCTGAGTCATCTGAGCCACATTCAGATTATGGTTGTTTGCGGTGACAAATTAACACTAAATCGTCATAATTTTTTAATCTCTCCAGGTCTTGTAGAAAAGGTTATTGTGATCATCCTTGGTGGTGGAACACCGTTCCATGTGGGAACTTGAGGCAGGGCAGGGACGCGGGCTCTCGGGGAAGCAAGTAGCCTTAGGAAGCAGCCTCAGGAAGGAGAAGAGGCTTGTAACATTTGATTTTACCCTCTTACATTTGAGCTCATGATATTTATGCTGCCCCTGTGTACCATTACTTTCTATAGAAGAAAATATTTGAGAGAAATATTTAAAGGGTTATAAGCCCGTTCTTTTTCTTTCACTTCAGCCGCGTTCGATTTGGCAATGTTTGCTTGTCTGAAAAGAAACGCCGATTTCAGCTAATGCTGATTTGCTGTGAGAGGAAAAATACCGTTCTAGACTGAAAAGAAGCTGAAATTTTGGTTGATTGGGCAAGCGAATTGGGCCGGCTGTATCCATGCTCGCTGCCTACAAGATGCGGGGTTCCTCAGCTTCAATTTGGTAGCAATGTAACTATGTAAGCCTGTAATGCCAGTTCCAGTTTTTGTTTTCCACAATGTTGCTGGTTGCTGGTGCTGGCCATGGCACTCATTGCCGTTAGATTTGGTGCCTTTCTGTTGTAGTATAGTCCTTGGAATCTGGCCGTATGGTTGTTGGCTCCGTGACCTGTGCCACCTTGTAACCTTGTTACGAGTTGGTCAGAGGCAGTCCTCTGCCCAAGAGCTGATGCTTGATCGTACACACGTACAGCTTGGCTCCTTGGTTTCTTCGACCAAGCACGTTGGCGATTAACGCAAAGTTCAGATGTCGGACGTACTGAAGATCGCATGCAGAGACAGAAAGAGGAAGCTTCTATACGGTCAGTGCCCAGGGCTTGGGCAAATCTTGACCTGACCTTTTGTAGCTGCAGCCTGCAGGCACGTCAAAAGTCAAACCTGTGGTGCGTCAGAAAATTTCCAGACGTTTGACCTCGTGCATGTCTCCCGGTGCCACTGACACCGCGGGACCCAGCTTGCGTAGACCATGGTAACATAACCGTCGGCGCCGCCGGCTCTTTCGTTACCGACTAACCGATGCCTAATGTACACGGGCAAGTTTTGTTTTTTCCCCTTCTTTCATAGGAATTCTATGAATACGTGGTTCAATTCCAACTTGTACCTAGTGTGTGTGTGTGTATATATATATATATATATATATATATATATAGGGTTTAGGGAGAGAAATCTAAAAAAACAATAATGTATTGCAGCCATCCATTTCTGCTTTGAGACTAGTGCTATACACTGTTTCCAATGCTTATCACTGTTATTTTGTACTGCACATATCTCGAAGCGCAATGTGGACGGCTTAGATAAACAGTGAGCACATAGACAAAAAAAAACTGCTTAAAAAAAAGCCTCAAGAATGTCAAACCATACGAAAGCCCTTTGTCACTCCTCCCGAAAAGAGTCACTATGAGATGCATGTAACTCAAACTTTCACAACTTTAACTAAATTTATAGATAATATGTGCGACATCTATATCTTAAAAAAGCTTATTATAAAAATATATTCAAAAATCTATCAAATAATACTAAATATGTGCTATAAAATATTAAGTTTTGTTATGTATATTTGGTCAAAATTAAAGATAATTTATTTTTTAGAAAGAGGAAATAACTTTTTTTTAGAGATAGAGGAAGTATTGCTTTATGGGTTCTCTTATCAGCTTCTTAGGAGCTTGTAAAATACTCTTTCCTAGCTGGACATCGTATTACTAGGAAATTAAATAACTATTAGTTTTTCTAATAACATAATGCTCAACTTACTTTGTCACGGCGGCGACAATTTCTAAACTACTTACTTTTTTATCTGGTAACACATGGATTTCAAGAACCATTTTTGGCAAACACGGTAAACCAAAATAACCTCACTCAAAAAGACCCTTAAATCATGTCCTCATAAAGGTCTGAGATGTGATAAAGCCAAAAATTGTGGCTTTACCGTGCTTCACCTCATCTTGGTGGCCCTACATGAGTTATGTGAGAGTATGTTTTAAGAAGTTCTACATGTGGAGGTGTTTTGCTAATGATTTACCAAAATGACTCCAACTTCACCCAAATAAAAAAAATAACTTCGCTTGTGAAGAGAAATCGTGCCACATGAAACCCTACTTGTCACTGCGACAATTCCTTCTATAGGACAATATATTTATGTCCAAAATAAAACATGCTATACTATACCTCCAATGGACAAGTCCCGATGAAAAATTAATAGAGCTATATACACATAATAGAATGATGTTACAAAATACTCTTTCTCATGCTACTAGATTTGTAGCTTAGTTGGTTAGGTTTCTTATGGTGGAATCTGTTCACGCGGGTTCAAGTCTTTGACTTGGCACAGGTGCTCGTATTTTTTTGATTAATTTCAGAATTTAATAACGTTGTGCTTCGATGCAGTGTTACAGATGTGCTTATAGAGATAAGGTGGGTGTGCATGCATTGTGAGCGTCTGTGTTTGTATTGTGTAATTTACAATAAATAAATATTAGTAACATTTGTATCTCGAAATAAACTTATTATGAAAAAGGTTTAATGATCTATCTAATGATACTCATTGTAGATTTTAAATAATATTATTATTATGGATTCAATGATCTATCTAATAATACTTAATAATACTTATTTTGTGACGGATGGGTGGTAGCATATCGCGACGCATGGAGCAAACGTTAAATGATATAATGATAATGTAATAGAAATTTTTGCATATATCCCAACCAAGGAAGCAATTACCCTGCAGTTAACAAAAAGAATAATACGCACCCATATACAAATGGCTCATTAACATCTTATTAATCACAAATACTATGTCTATACGCTAATGCAAGGAGCAACTAGAATATTTTGCATATCCCACATATCCCGAGCTAAGAAAAGCATGCATCGATTTGAGCTAAACAGCTAAAAGATGACTAAGTGGTGATCAAACAAATTGTATATATATTTTTTTTCCTGAAGAGCAGCGATTTGTGCCAGAGAATCCCAAGCATGTAGTTTGCAAGGGACCTTTACTTTGCTTCACCATTGTTTTAGCTCTTCTTAAGTATTTATGTACACAATGGAACTAAGCTAAACCAATAACACACTTTCACATGCAGTGCAGGCTATGAATGACTTTCACATGCTATAGCAACCGAGTATTATATATATATTTAGGAAAATATTGTTTCTGGCGTCGGTGTGGAAGGAAACAGAAGAATATTCGTATGGAAATGGAGAGAAAGTAAAAGGTGAAGAAGATTCAAGTTTTCGACTACACCGCTCAACTTTCGAAATGCAGTATTCTCACCGGAAAAAAAGAATCTTTCAAAAACGCAGTTCTGAAACTCGTATTTTGAGGTTAGGCCAGGGTGCATCTCACAAAAATCATCCACTTCCTCACCTCCGTTTCTTCCAACGTCTCCTCTCTCTCCCGGCGAAGGAAGGAAAGGAGCCACGGCCACGCGAAGGAAAGCTGACGCCCACTCGCCCAGACGCGTGATCAGATTCGAGCACCAAATAATCCCCTCGCTCCCCCCAGCGACCACGCTAAAATCTACACAAAGCCTCGCGAATCCGGCCCGATCTCGCGCTCGATCGCAGCCCACCAGGAGGTCCCCGCCAGATCTCAGCGTCGGTGGTTCGGTTTTGGATTTGGTGGCGCAAGTGAGGGGATGAGCGGGCGGATAAAGGAGATGGTGCGTGTGGCCACGGCGCGGCTGGGCGGTGAGCAGCCGGGGGGTGGCGGGGCTTCCTCCTCGGCGGGCTTCGCGCGCCGGGAGTCCACGGCGCGGCTCGGCGGCGGGGGCACCAGCCTCCGGAGGCAGCCGCAGCCGATGGCGCCCAGCGTGCGCACCGTCTACTGCAACGACCGCGAGGCCAACGCCCCTGTCGGCTACAAGGTACGCTGCGGTTGCCCCACCCCCCACCCATTCTCTGACATTCGGTCTGGTCGGTCCGCCGGTTGGATCTCGGGCGGCGATGTCTCCTATCGTATGGTTGTGTTCGAGCTGGATCGTCTGCCGCGATAAGCTAGCTGGTCTGTCCTTCGCCCTGGCCGTTTAGGATTTCGCTTCACGAGGATTTTGTGTTGCCGCCCAGCTGCGAGTGCCCTGGGTGGATTGGAGCTTTGCCTGCAGCTTATACAGTTGGTTTTGGGAGATGGGAATGACAGATGCTTGATATTACCTTGCTATATTGTCAGAGAGCAGTGAAGTTTAGACCTCCGCAGGTGCAGGCTATTGTGTCTCTCCCTGGATGGAGTGACCAGCTCACACTCGACATTACTAATCTTACGAGCTGGAAACCATGATTATTGCCTGAAAATTCTTCATGCTTTAATTGTATCGTGAGGATCATACTATGGCCTGGTAACTACGGTTTAAATGTCAGTGGAACACAAACACAACCACATGAGGTTGTTCCGAACTTGCTTGATCTCACCCCTTTGCCATTGCAGTTTGTATTAGAATGGGTCCTATTAGTAGTATTTTCCCCTTCTCTTCCTATACAAATGTTGCAGCTGTAGCTTATTTAAATGTTTTTGAAAGAACTTTGGAGTTTGGTGCATCACACTTGCAAGAACGTTTAAATGTATTCGAAGCTGATACCCTAAACATCAAACTTTATTTTGCCATGTCGGCACTAAACTTTAGTTTGTTTGACAATGATGATTGGTCTATTTTTTTTTTTCTTTTATGATATGATGCAATCTCCATGAAAGCTGTCAATTCTGCAGAGTAAATTGGCAGGATATTATTTTTATTTTCACTGTTACCATCTAATGTTAGTTCCGCGTTTAACATTATTTTGTATGCTTTATCCGTATGTCTCAGGGAAATTCTGTGTCGACTACAAAGTACAGCATCCTGACTTTCCTACCTAAAGGATTATTTGAGCAGGTATTAATACATTATTTTTGTTCATCACGCTGTTAATCAAGCAAGTTCTTTAGATTCAGGATCTTTTGTAGCAATTTTCCCTTCATTTCTAATCGAAAGGCATTATATGTGTCTATCAAATTTCATATGTGCAATCGATTGAATTTCTTTGCTCCCCTTTTTTGTTCCCCAAATACTAATTTCTTTTGACAAAAAAATGTGGACTTATACTGAACTGAATGAAACACCTATGTTCATTTTCTTTTTGTGCAGACTGATCTCTTAGAATTATTCCTTTCCGGATCATTGTATCTCTTAATTGGCTTAATGATGGATTAGTGATATGTCTGCTGGGTTTTCAAATGTCACAACATGCACTATCTTGATTTATGTTAGTGCATGTTGTGTTTCAGCAGTTTGAGCTGCATTTTGTGCGACTTCTGATATCTAGTTCACAGCTTTGGTAGATAAGGGGAAATAAACTTCATATCATAGACAGCTGTCATCACCGACTCGAATATAAGTGTTATTATTCATGTTTCCATGCCCAACCAATCATTCACTAATGCAGCAGAAATTTCAATGTTTTATCATCACCAAATCATGCAACAGTATTTGACCAGAAGAACCTTTTGTAATTCATTTCTCTTTTGCTTTGACAGTTCAGGCGGGTTGCAAATCTTTACTTTCTCATGATCTCAATATTGTCGACTACACCTATCAGGTCTCTCTCACTCTCATGTGCATCTTCCTAGTTTTGAGTCAACTTGTTGTTCTTTGCTTTTTGTTAGCCTTAATTTTAACTCTGCACTTGTGCTTACAGTCCAGTTCATCCTGTCACTAATGTTGTTCCCCTAAGTCTTGTGCTTCTGGTGTCTCTCATCAAGGAAGCTTTTGAGGATTGGGTTAGTATTGCCATTCACTCTTTTGCGCTGTTATGTTAAGTTAAGAGACCTGATGCTGCTCCTTTTCCTTTTCTGCTGTGTACAGAAGCGTTTCCAGAATGATATGTCAATTAACAATGCACATGTCGATATATTGCAAGGTCAATGTTGGGAAAGTACTCCATGGAAACGACTGCAGGTTGGAGATATTGTGAGGGTAATGTCTTAAATGCCTATTTAGTATCTTGTGCGTTAATCAACATATTCCATACTAAAAGTAATTGTCCTGATCTGTTTGTAGTGTAATATTGAGGTTTAATGGCATAAAAAACTAATAGTGCTGACACTTCTTTATAGCAGATCAAGCAAGATGGTTATTTCCCTGCTGACTTGCTCTTCCTATCAAGTACAAACCCTGATGGTGTCTGCTACATAGAGGTCCATATTCATTTATTGGCTCAATTTGAAACTGAAGCCCTAATAAATGTGCTTTGGGGAAAATATTCATTGATTGGATGAAAAATTAATTGCAGACAGCAAATCTTGATGGTGAAACAAATCTGAAAATAAGGAAGGCTTTGGAGAAGACTTGGGACTATGTATTTCCTGAAAAGGCTTCTCAGTTCAAAGGTTTGGTGCTTTTTATTTTCTGATTAAGGAAGCTGTGTCTTTTTTGCTTAACTCCACTTAGTTTGTCCTATTTTATGTGCCTTGGAATTCTTCATATTTAACTTTAAATGCCTTACAGGTGAAGTGCAGTGTGAACAACCAAACAATTCCCTTTATACATTTACTGGCAATCTTATCATGGACAAGCAGACCATACCTCTCTCACCTAACCAGTTACTCCTAAGGGTAAGATTTTTTTTTCCCAATCTTTTTCTTTCTTTCTTTCTATGATTACTTGATTAGCCTTATTGTGTTTTCTGTCCCTAGACGAGCAATATCTTTGGAGTTCCCTAGATTGGCCACATGTCAGTGTTTGCTCTATATATCCTTCATGAAACACTTCTAGAAAATGATTTGTAGAACTGGGATAGCTATTGTACAAGAATTCATGTAGATTAGCCTTTCTTCACTTTTAACACTTCTCTACCTTTTTCCTAGTTTTATAGATGGCCAAGCGGGTGGCATGGCGCAGCCTGGCCTGGTCCCACATAGGCATGGCGTGGTCCCACTTAGGCATGGCATATTGGCATGGCGAGGCATGATTAGCTAGCCATGCCATGCATGCTAGCACACGAGCTCCGCTGGCGGCCAAGGCATGGCACAACAGTGGCTTAGTCATGCCATGCCAGCCTGACGAGCCCACACAAATCTATCAGAAAATTCATTGAGGGGAGATTAGCAACGGCAGCAACATCTTTACAACCAATCATCCATACGGACGCAAAACCATACCACAAAAATCAATCCAATCCAAGTTCATCTATCCAGATCCATGCTGGCGGTGGAGTATTTGAGTGCTGCATGAGGTGGCCATCATAACTTACCTGGTCAACACCGGCAGTAGATGAGAAAGGACGGAGGAGAGCAACGCTGACCACCTCGTCAGAGTTCGACTATCACTCCTACACAAACAATGGATGGCTGGACGAGGGAGGGGAAGGGAGTGATGCCGGTCTTGACTCTTGAAGGGGAGAACTGGAGAAGGGAGGGGAAGGGAGCAGTGCTGGCGTTGCTGCGTTGGAGTGGGGAGGAGAGTATAAGAGGGGATGGTGGAGGGGAGGGCTAGAGTGGAGCGTGGTTAGCAGGAAAGGAGAGTACGGGTGTGTGACTGCACAGCAGGAGAGTGGTGAGTGGCTAGGGTTTGGGGTGCAAATTATATGTGGGGAGGGGGTTGTGATGGTTTGAGATGGGCCGTTAATGAGGCCACCTGCTTATCATGCCATGCTTGGGCCGGCTCTACGGGCTGATGGTGTGGCCAACATTATCCATTGGTCCGTGCTGGCACGGGCACGGATGGCACTGGGTTGCGCCGTGCTTAATCGAGCCATTCCCCGTGCTGCCTGTTAGATCTGCCCCCCTCTTGGTGTCTTACCTAGTTTTGCTTGAATGATGAATAGTTGATGGCGGAAAAGGTATCTGTAAGGTGCATTATAAAAGGTTTGTACCATGCTTTATGTTGAAAATATATACTATACTAAAAACCAATACTAAAAGGTAAAAGCTATATATCTCTTAAAATTTAAAAAATAGTGACCTTATAACTATAGTTTGTGGGGATGGTAAAGCATCTCCTCTGGTCTTTGTTAGAGGGTGCATTGGTTTAGTTTATTTTCCATGATAAGAGAAGGTGCCTATACCTAACATTTGGTGCCTGATTAACCCATGACAATATACTTGCATTTGGATATTTCAAGTCTAGTATAGATCTGTGGTGAAGAGTCACATTCTCCATTCTAGTTGCCATCCTCTTGCAGTACAACATTTGAAATTCTTAAAATATTTTCATTTTTTCTCTTTCTATCATTTGCTTCATCAGATTGATCTGTGCCTTGTGTGGTTGTGCCGCCCTTGGGCTAGTCTTTTCATCCACCCGGGAACTTTAAATTCGATCTGTGCTTGAGTGAAACATTGACTTATCATTGCCTTCTTGCTACAGGGATGCAGCCTTCGTAATACAGAATACATTGTTGGCGTTGTCATATTCACTGGGCATGAGACAAAAGTATGGAAAGTCTTTCTATTCCTCTATCTATTCGATGTGGAAATTTGAAGTTTTGGTTTTCTTCAACTTTCGAAATTTACTCCTGTAGAAAACTGTTTCAGGTTATGATGAATTCCATGAATGTTCCCTCCAAAAGAAGTACATTGGAAAAAAAGCTAGACAAGCTTATCCTTGCTCTTTTTGCAACCCTCTTCACAATGTGTGTTATTGGTGCCATTGGAAGGTCAGTTCTCTTACAATCTACGTCTTTATTTAACGTACCTGCTTTATATGTCAAAACAAATGTCTGCTTCATTTATGAATGTCAATGCCATTTATTGTCCTAGTGTAGAAGAATAGAATTGGTGGGATAATCGTTGTATTTCGATTGGGCCTCATGGGCTGGACTAACACTCCACGTGGGTAGACAATGTTGTACTTTCCTATTTACGATAACACCTAGAATATGTGTAGTCAAAGTATCTTGAATTTAAAGAACATAAACTGATACGATTAGATTTATCACAAACAATATTTTTCACATTTTTTAAGTTCTTAAGCTTACAAAAGTATTATAGTAAACTGGCGACCGAGGCAGATGGAGATGGGAGGGACCATAATCACAAAAAATCTGGGTCGATCGGGTCGACACTTGACAGTAGTGTAGGCATCTCATTGGAATGTTGAATTCCGAATATGGTTCGTGACCCCAAGATATCCAGAATTCCAGATTGATGATGCCGGGACAAAAGGAAATATAAGGGAAAATGATAAAAGAAAGAAGATAGAATGGCTGCCAATTCTTGGCCCATCCAAATGCCTCCAGTTGACCTACTGTACCCTCCACGAACTCATCTAGGCACGTTATGCGCAAGCAGCCGCCGTTTATTTCCTTTTCGGTCGGAAAAAGTCTACTTAACGCCCTAACCTTTCAAGGGTGGTCTACTTTACCCCCTAAATTATGAAATGGTCTACTTTACCCCTGAACTTTCCAAAACGGGCCAAATTACCCCCCGGACAGTTTTGGATGGCGGTTTTGCTACAGTGGCGGTGGTTTTGTCCTTTTCTTTTTCAGCGGAAATAAATAAAAAATAAAAAGACAAAACCACCTCCACTGTAGCAAAACCACCGTGTTACTATAGCAAAACCGCCTAGGGGTTAATTTGGCCGGTTTTGGAAAGCTGAAGGGGCGGGGGGTAAAGTAGACTGTTTCATAGTTTAGGTGGTGAAGTAGATCGCCCTTTAAAGATCAGGGGGTTAAGTAGACTTTTTCCTTTTCGGTCTCCTCCCATGTACACTGCCTCTGTCACCAGAAGCCACACTACTCCGTTCAGACCTTTGTTGCAGCGCCTACTCCGTTGCCACTGAAGCAGCTGGGCCAGCTCTGCTGCAAGTTCCCTCTTTCCTCCCTTCAGCCCTTCTGTTGCATGGGACTCACGAATTGGGATGATGACCTGGGGTTGTGGAATGTGGCATCGTCCCTGTTGTGAGGGACAGAAATGCTCATAGGCTAGCTGTTAAATTTAAATTCTTTTGCAGTGTTTTTGGGGCGTCGCCTAGTCGTCGCCTAGGCAACAAGGCGTGCTGGAGGTCCTGGGCGTCGGGGTCGCCACGACCTCTGTTGGTATGCCATCCGCCTTATAGGATTAGGCGTCGCCTAGGCGTGAATGGCGTCGGGCGGACGCCTACATCCGTCCAGTAGACTGCCAGATGCAAGTTGGAAAAGTGGGGAAAATCGATCACGGGTGGGGGGCGCCTGGGCGGGAAATCGACCGTGCGCTCGCATCAGAAGGAAAACGGGGCGAATCGATCGCACATATGCACGCCCGCGCGGGAAATCGCCGCTTGAAGGAATTTACCGCGGATTTGGGCTGCTTCATGGAGAGAGAGGCGGAGGAAAAGAGAAGGCGGGCTGCTTCACGGAGAGAGAGGGAGAGCAAAAGAGAAGGCTGAGGCAGGCGGCGGCGGCGGCCCTGCATTTCCGCTTGCCGCTCCTCTGCTCGGGTCCAGCGGCCGTCCGCTTCTCCCTCCGGTGCGCCCCCTGCTTCTGCTCCCGCCCGTCCGCAGCTGCAGCTCCTGTGCGGCTGTGCTGCTGCTCCTGCTCGCCTGTCTCCGTCGACCGGCAGGACCTGCAGTCGTCGGCCGTCCGCACCTCCGTCGACCATCTGCCATCCTGCAGTATGGTCCCTGTCTCCTCTAGTCTCACAAAGGCTAGATTTCCTAGGATATCTTATGTGCTCTCTGTCCCTGACTCCTCCCGTGCTTTGTTTATTTGGCCTCCCGTGCTGCTCTGCTTTTGCTAGTACAGTACTCTGCTCTAAATTCGTACGTGGGACTGCTGGGTGCTAATGCCTGCTTTTTTATTTTATATATTAGATGGGTTCTCACTCACATACTGTTACTCACATATACAAATGCCTGCTACAGCCTTGCTTTGATTAGTATATAAAATATTTAGAGAAATAAGGATCTTTCTCTGATTAGTATATAATAAAATATTCAGAGCAGCTTGGGCTCTCACACACCCTGCTACAACACAAAGTAAAAGGATCTTTCTTTGTTAGTTTACTTGTGTTCACTTATAGGCTGCACTAGTATATAAGATTGTAGCTTACAACGCCTTATAATGTATATATGGCGTCACCTAGGCGTCCGCCACAAACGCCTAGGCGTTGTGAAGGGGGTGTGGCGCCTCAAAAACAATGTTCTTTTGTAACATCAAAATGAAATTATTTTATCTAATAAAAGCTTTATGCAGTTAGTTGTCCTTACATAGATTTTGCTGTTGAAGATTAAAGCTATATCTGTACTAATGGACCTATTTTTACAGTGGTGTGTTTATTAATGAAAAATACTTTTATCTTGGATTGCGTGGGCATGTGGAGGACCAGTTCAATCCTAAAAACAGATTTGTGGTATATACTGTTTTGGATAATTTTAGTTGTATCTAAATTCATACATGTTGCTCTAAAACACTACTTCTTCCACAGGTGACCATTTTAACCATGTTTACTCTAATAACTCTATACTCAACAATCATCCCCATTTCCCTTTATGTGTCCATTGAGGTATTTTGTTCAACTTGTTATTTATTAGAATGACCTAACCTATGTTTGGACTATAAGAGCTTATCTTTCCCTTGGCTGCCAGATGATCAAATTCATACAGTGCACACAATTCATTAATAACGATCTTCATATGTACCATGCTGAGAGTAACACCCCTGCTTTGGCACGGACTTCTAATCTTAATGAGGAGCTTGGACAGGTAATCTCTTCCTTTTGCCCCTTATCCTGTTTTCAATTTGAAGAACAACTATTTGGTCACTCAACTGGGAGTATGGGACTATCTGATCAATGCTACATGCTTGTGTTTGTATTGACGTACATCTTTCTAGCGTGATTCATTCCACAAGTTATAATTTGCACCATTTGTGGAGAGGGGGGTTGCCCTCTGAGCATAAATAAGGAAATGTCTTTTGGCTTCTTTCTGTCCATATGTGGGCATATTCCATATAATCTGTACATTTTTAGCTGAGTGCTTGGGATCTTCTTCTCAGATTTTGAAGATTACAGATATAAAAATTCTGTATATCTCGCCTTACTTTAGATCTAACTCATCATCAAAATTATGGTTCAGGTTGAATATATATTTTCTGACAAAACTGGAACGCTTACAAGAAACCTGATGGAATTCTTTAAATGCTCGATTGGTGGAGAAATGTATGGAACTGGCATCACAGAGATTGAGAAAGGAGGAGCAGAGCGGGCTGGAATTAAAATCGATGATGATGAGGTGCAGTCTTTATTGTTGTTGAGGTTAATAAATTGTATCATTATGTCTGCAAATCTAACAATGTTTATATTTCTTTTTTTTACTTCCATAGGGTAAAAGGTCTGCCAATGCAGTCCATGAAAAAGGATTCAATTTTGATGATGCTAGAATCATGCGCGGTGCGTGGAGAAATGAACCTAATCCTGAAGTTTGCAAGGTAGGTGGAGATTTTTAAAATAAGTTTCAGTCTTCTGTTTGAAAAGTTATTTTTATTTGTCTCTTGTTAACTCAGATACGATGATATAAAATTCTAGTTTGTTCTTGAAACCAATCTTTGGATTTTCTGATGTTATTTTTAGGAATTCTTTAGATGCCTTGCAATCTGTCATACAGTTCTTCCAGAGGGTGAGGAGACTCCGGAAAAGATAAGTTACCAGGCTGCCTCACCTGATGAGGCTGCACTTGTGGCTGCTGCTAAGAATTTTGGTTTCTTCTTTTATAGGTAATTATTTCCTTGCAAACAGTCTTAGATTCCTTAGGCATTTCCATTCTTCTATGTAATATCCAAATATCCAAACAGTTAATATTTTCTGTAAAAACCCCTCACTGTCTTAAATGCACTGCACATGAAAATACCCATGTTTTGCTCATATGGCTATCTAATTGGGAAGATTGGGTTCACATCAGCACCATCGTGAACAAAGCATTTAGTCCAAACAAGTTGGGCGTATGCGTACGCTTGAATCATGTATGTGAGCCTGTGGAGTGTACTACAAACTGGACAGGTGTAAGCCATTGCAGGGGTACGCAATAAGAGATTGAACCGCCGCTGGTCAGGGGCATCAAAGAACAGAACAGAAAGCCTCAGAACCACCTTCTCCAGTTCTTTGTTGTGCTGCCTCTCACCTCCAATGCTGATCTGGTTCTACTGTAAGGTGCATCTAAAGCTGACAGGGCCTATCCTTCTTAATGAAAATACTGAAGGTTCAAAGTTGTATTCCTAGGCAGGACATGATGGCTAGAGATCAAACCAAACAATAGCTTCACGACCCAAACAAACATGATGGCTAGAGATCAAACCCAACAATAGCTTCACGACCCAAACAAAATAGTAAGAATGTAAAATGGTATGTCGTAGTAGCATTTGAAATTTTGAGTAAGATAATTGGTAGGCTAGAATTGAAACCCAACGTGAGCCCCAAGTCACGATTCAGGCACGCCAATAGCTGATTTCCAACCATTCCTATCCAAACAAAAATCTCTAGATATATCCCAACATTTCAAATATCTTTTTATTGCTTCCCCCCATGTCAACTTTGGCCTTCCTCTCCCTCTCCTCAAATTGATATCTCGAATTAGGACTCCACAATGCACTGAGGTCTCCTTTGGACATGGCCAAACCACCTCAACTAATGTTGGACAAGCTTTTCTTCAATTGGTGCTACCCCTAGACAATCACGTATATCATCATTCCGAACCCGGTCCATCCTTGTGTGACCACAAATCCAGCGCAACATACACATCTCTGCTACACTCAGTTGTTGGACATGTCGTCTTTTTGTAGGCCAACATTCTGCTCCATACAACATAGCGGGTCTAATCGCCGTTCTATGAAACCTGCTTTTAAGATTTTGTGGTACCCTCTTGTCACAGAGGATGCCAGATGCTTGGCGCCACTTCATCCACCCTACTTTGATCCTATGGCAAACGCCTGCATCAATATCTCCATCCTTCTATAGCATCGTTCCTAGATAGCGGAAGATATCTTTCTTAAGCACCTCTTGACCTTCCAAACTCACCTCTCCCTCCTCAGGCATAGCGTTGCCAAAGTTGCATCTCAGGTTTATGTTTCTACTGGAGTTGTTCCTTTATTTCTGTAGTTGCAAAAAGAATAACCATTTTTTCAGATATTAGTGAATGGTATTGTTTTGAGGTTCACATTATGCTTGTTTTGTAGGCGTACACCCACAACAGTTATGATTCGTGAGTCACATGTTGAAAGGATGGGGAGTATACAAGATGTTCCATATGAAATTCTGAATGTTCTGGAATTCAACAGGTGAGTTTATTTTTTGTGTTTGTAGTGTATATTCAATGAGATGAAATCATTGTTTGTTGTTTATATTTTACTGTACTAACAGTACGAGAAAGCGACAATCAGTGGTTTGCCGTTTCCCAAATGGAAGATTAGTTCTCTATTGCAAGGTAATACAAGGAAGACGACCCTGGTTGACTTCTGTTTTGTTTGTCGCACTAACCTGACATAATCTTTGTGTAATAGGGTGCTGATAATGTCGTGTATGAACGATTGGCTGATGGAAATCATGATATGAAAAAGATCAGCAGAGAGCATCTAGAGCAATTTGGTTCTGCTGGCTTGCGTACACTTTGTCTTGCCTATCGGGATCTTAGCAGGGAGCAATACGAAAGCTGGAACGAGAAGTTTGTACAAGCAAAGTCATCTTTACGAGATCGTGATAAGAAGCTCGATGAGGTTTGATGGGTTACCATCTTTTGGTTATTACTACGGCGATTGACATGAATTCTGACAGTGTATTTGCTTGAACTGTGGTCCTTTTTGTTAGAACTTATGCTACTGGACCTATACTTTGTTTAGTACCACTTCTTCACTTGCTTGGGTGGTTTCTTATTTAAGCGGCTCCACCTCATGCATTGTTCGAAGGAAGCGTGACTCAGTAGCATGAAACATTCAGAGCTCTAGACATTGTTATTATCTTTTCCCCTGAAAAGTTTATTTGTGACATTCATTAGCGCTTTGCTATTATTCACTTATAAGATATTAGAGTTTTCTTACTTCAATTGTAAATTTAACGAGACTTATCCAGGCTTTTCTTTTATAACAAAGCTACATGGGCCGTGAAAGCGGCCACATGCAGTTATTGCAGTTTTGTCTAGTTTGTTGTCATTTGCTGCAATACCAATGTTAAGAGGTTTGAACATCCTGTATTGGTGACCCCAGTTAGATATTAAAAAAATATTTTTAAATAAAACCACAGTAGTTATACTAAAATCATTTTGGTGAACACATTACTGTTATGGAAGTGATGATATCTGAGTGTTAATCTGTTCATTTCCTATTTTAGAATCTACCTTTTTCATTGGTTTATATATGAATTTTATCATGCTAATCAGTAATCACTGACTATCTGCATTCTAGAAAGAATAGTAATCCTTCAAGTTGAAGTTGAATTGTTCTGCTATTTCTGGCAACTTTTGATGCAATTTTCCTTCTTTACCCTGTAGGTGGCTGAATTGATTGAAAAAGACCTTATATTAGTTGGGTGCACAGCTATAGAGGACAAACTGCAAGAAGGGGTGCCAACCTGCATTGAAACTCTCTCTGCAGCTGGCATAAAAATTTGGGTGTTAACTGGAGATAAGATGGAAACAGCAATTAACATTGCATATGGTGAAGCTTCCATCTATCTTGATTAGTTTGTGTTACTTGTTCTGCTCCTTGAACTATTCTTCTGTCAGTTTTTGTTTCTGGATGTTCTTTTTTTCCTGATCTCTCTTTCATCTAACATATGCAGCATGCAGCTTGGTAAACAATGACACCAAACAGTTCATCATTAGTTCAGAGACAGAAGCTATTAGGGAGGCTGAAGACCGGGTAAGCTGCACATACTGCACTTTGGACAACATATAATGCTTTTAGCTGGTTTATTTCTATTGCTGAAGGTTTCTTCTGTAAAATTTGAAGATTAAAATAATGGGATAGTTTAATTGCAAAAAGTTCTCATTTGGTTATTTCTATTGCTGAAGGTTTCTTCTGTAAAATTCGAAGATTAAAATAATGGGATAGTTTAATTGCAAAAAGTTCTCATTTGGTACTTGACTACTTGTGCTGTTGTGGTATTATGCATTTATGGGTGTCTGTTCATAGGGGATATTAACCATGATTTTGGCTCATGTTTTTGGAACCCATTAATGCTATTTTTTTGTGGAATACATATAAGAATGTAGTCTTCTTTAGTTGATATGGAGCTTTGTGTTTATTGCTCTAGTGCTTTGGCCTCTCTATTTTGTTGACATTGTTTTCTTCTACATGTCTTACTATACTTATTTTCTTGCATAATCAGTTGTATAATTGTTTCCTGTAATCCTGTTAGTATGATCAACTTTAGACCAATTTCGTTTTAGAAAGGAAAGGACAACAAAAGCTTTGCCGCGAATTCTATTAGACAA
Organism: Eremochloa ophiuroides; assembly: GCA_038502445.1. Taxonomy (NCBI): domain Eukaryota; kingdom Viridiplantae; phylum Streptophyta; class Magnoliopsida; order Poales; family Poaceae; genus Eremochloa; species Eremochloa ophiuroides. The sequence goes on from JAHLJS010000002.1 coordinate 42,079,537, forward strand.
AAGAAAGAAAAAAAGGCAAGTGCCCGCCTAGATTTTTGAATGAAAACTGGGCCCAAATAACATACAATTGAGGAGAGTGTTCCACTCATCCTACACAGCTTTGATATAACAACCGGACAAGCATCAAAACTCACACCGCTACTTGCTCCAACTTGGTCGAATTGACCCAAATAACAAGTTAACAACTCAACTTTGGTGTTTTCTTATCTTTTTTCTTTGTTTTGTTTACAACCCCTCACGGCTCGGCCCGGAGTGAGGTGGTGGTGACTTGTATAGGGACTGGCTTTCTTTCTCTTAATGCAATGATGCGCAGCTCTCCTGCATATTCGAAAAAAAAAAACTATAACAACTAAATGAAGAAACATGACGACCCGCCGGGTGAGACCAAGCAGCACAGCTTGGGGCACCACCATGGCCAGACATCAAGGAGCAACCGTGGAACTGGGAAGCCTAGCAATGCCTCCAGGAGGAAACGACGCCAAGGCAAGGTTTTCACCTGTTACATCCAGTACGGTAGGAGTGGTAGGACATCGTCGTCGAAGCTTTCGCCCCGACCTCAAGCAACCTGCACTTGCCATCGCCGGATACCCAACCCTTCCAGGCAGGTAGGGTGCGTCGATCGTTCAGCAGCAGCTTCGCCCGACCGTCGCCCCTAGGGATGCCGGCAAGGAGAAGCACCGGGAGAAGCCCGTCGGAGAGTCCACCCCAGTCGGAACTGGTAAAGCCAGCTAGCAGCAAGCAGATCCAGCCAGCTCCGCCATGGAAGCCAGGCTGAGGAAGGGGGAAGGCAGATGGTGGGAGGGCCGGGATCAGAAGAAGCCCCCGTCACCCAGCCCACCAATGTCCCAACCCTGAGCCAACCTCGCATCTACCACGCTGCGCAAGGCCTCCAGCAGCCTCCACACCGAACTGTCGCCGTCCGCACGCCCGCTCCCCGCGGAGCCGCCCGAACTTTAGACCATTATTTTGTACTTTTTGGGGATATTATGAGCTTGTTTTGGGGGAATGCATTATATTTTTCCTGCTACCATCTGTTTTTTATATGGTAGCGGTTATATTTTCATAGTTATGTGTGAATTGTTCTTCCTTAGTGTTTGGGCTGATTTCTCCTAATTTTTTATTGGTGCTCTTTGTCGCTTTGCCTGTACTAGACTATTAATTTGGCCTCACTGGTCATGATAGTTGTGGAATGCTAGTTGCTTTGGTCTAGTGTTCCCTTGGGGAGGGGTATTCTTCTCCCTCCTGTACTATTCTTTTTTCTTCTCTTAATAAAATGATGCACAACTCTCTTGCGTGTTCAAGAAAAAAGGCCTCATTGTATTTCATAGTTATGTGTGGATTGTTCTTCCTTAGTGCTTAAGCCTCACTATTTTGCTGATTGTTATCTTCAACGTAGCTCGTGGCTACCTTTTTCCTATTTATTTATACTTTGGTCTGTAAACTGACTTACCACCAGTAGCATATACTTTTTTTTTTTGCATACCTACTCCTATATGTACCATACATAACTTTTGTCCTTTCAGGGCGACCCCGTGGAAATTGCACGTGTTATTAAAGATTCAGTGAAACAGAATCTGAAAAACTTTCACGAGGAAGCCCAGCATTCTTTAATTAGCACCCCTGAAAGGAAGTTGGCTCTCATTATTGATGGTAGATGCTTGATGTATGCACTGGACCCAACTCTTCGTGTTGATCTTCTTGGATTGAGTCTAAGTTGCCACTCAGTTGTATGTTGCCGAGTTTCTCCGCTGCAGAAGGCACAGGTAAATAATGTTTCTTGTAGAATATGGCAGTTTGTTGGAAAAAACCCTGCACAGAGGCCAGAAAAGGAATAAATTTATTTTTACTAGATGTTTTACTAATCAATATGCAATGGATACTTTTACTACTTTGGTTGGTCTTTACTCTTAAACATACTGTGTACACTTGTATTTCTGAGTTCGGAGTTGCATTTCTGATGTGTGATCGTTCTGTTATCAGCTGCCATTATCCTTATTGAGGGTGTTTAGTTTGAGTTATCAGCTAATCTTGTATAGGATGGTGCACCACGGTTCTGTTGTGATACCAGTCCTCGTGTTTGTATTGGGATGAGGTGTTGATTGGCTAGGCCATTCCATTCCTCAAACCAAACCTGTAGGAAGAGAGGACTGGCGGGTCCATTCTCAAAGCAAACGGGGCAATAGTTCTGATTGATTGGATGGTTTCATTGCACAATCTTGTATGTTAGTTACATGAAAATATAAAATGCTGACATTAATTAATGTGTATATGTAGGTTACAAGCTTAGTTAGGAAGGGTGCTCAGAAAATAACTCTCAGCATTGGTGACGGTGCTAATGATGTGAGTATGATTCAAGCTGCTCATGTTGGGATTGGCATCAGTGGCCAAGAAGGAATGCAAGCTGTTATGGCTAGTGACTTTGCCATTGCACAGTTTCGTTTTCTTACCGATTTGCTTCTTGTACATGGACGATGGTCTTACTTGAGACTCTGCAAGGTATGACTAATAGTTGCCCAACTTTAACTCTGTATATAGTTGAAAGTACTGAATATGAGATGTTCTGTTGCAGGTTATCACATACTTCTTCTACAAGAACCTGACATTTACACTAACTCAGTTCTGGTTCACTTTTCAAACTGGCTTTTCTGGTCAGCGGTTTTATGATGACTGGTTTCAGTCTCTATATAATGTTATTTTCACAGCACTACCTGTAATTATGGTTGGATTGTTTGATAAGGTATGATTATTCTTACTTGTTTATGGAGTTGTCTCCTGCATCGCACTAAACTGAATAACTGACTCCTTTCAGGATGTCAGTGCGTCACTGTCAAAAAAATACCCACAGCTTTACAAGGAAGGAATCAGGAATTCATTTTTCAAGTGGAGAGTGATTGCAGTGTGGGGTTTCTTTGCCTTCTATCAGTCAATAGTGTTCTTCTACTTCACTGCAGCTGCAAGTCGGCATGGTCATGGTTCATCTGGCAAGATTCTTGGCCTATGGGATGTTAGCACTATGGCCTTTACTAGTGTCGTGGTGACTGTGAATCTCCGCCTTCTCATGGCATGCAACTCTATAACGAGGTGGCATTACATAAGTGTGGCGGGCAGTATAGTGGCGTGGTTTATGTTTATTTTCATATACTCTGCAATAATGACGTCATTTGACAGACAGGTGAACTTGTTTACTGATCTGATCTGAATCATCTACTATTCCTGTGGTGGCTTTCTTCCTTCCTCACACGATTTATTGTTTTTGCAGGAAAATGTGTATTTTGTGATTTATGTTCTGATGAGCACCTTTTTCTTCTATCTGACAATCTTGCTTGTTCCGATCATCGCCCTGTTTGGTGATTTCCTGTATTTATCGTAAGATCCTGATTCCTGTGTAATTATGACAAGTTCAGCTTTTTACTTGACCACACATGTCAACCGTCTCTGACCCTGTGTTGTCTCAGGATTCAAAGGTGGCTATTCCCCTACGACTACCAAATAATCCAGGAGCAGCACAAGGACGAGCCCCACGAGTACGGCAGGGTGCAGCTGCCAGAGACCAGCCACCTAAGCCCAGAGGAAGCGAGAAGCTACATGTTCTCGATGCTCCCTCGGGAGTCATCAAAGCACACTGGCTTTGCCTTCGACTCCCCAGGATACGAGTCGTTCTTCGCCTCGCAGCAAGGTGTCGGCGTGCCACACAAGCCGTGGGATGTAGCCCGGAGAGCGAGCATGAAGCAGCAACGAGCAGGAAAATCCTAATCGCGCGAAAACCTCTCCGCGGTGTAAAGTTTTGTATATCTGGTTTCTTGATCGCAGTCGCAGACCACAGGAGTTTCTTTTTGTATAGGTAGCACTGTAGCCCATTTTCGTGTTTGTCAGTGGTTCACCCATTTGTTATTTTGGGATGAAAAGTAGGCATCGAGCCATTTGGCTGTTATAGAATCATGTAGGGATATACTTGGTAGATAAACCATGGTATTGGAAATGCAGTTAGGAATTTTTTTTTTCTGGTGTTCATTGGGTGGATGTTGCTTTTCAACTGTTCAGAGTTGATTGTTTAGCGCATGCAACTTAAAACATGTTATTATTGGAGGCCTGTTCGTAGCCTATTTTATTTTATTATAAGAACTTTTGTACTACTATTCCTTGTCTAGTGCAGCTTTTGACCTTTTGTTCGGTTGGTCGCGGCTCGCGAGGTACGGCAACTTTAGTGTTTGGGAGATTGCCTTACAGACGAGGGAAGAATCAGCGGCTTGGGCTCTCGGCGTAACGAAATCTAAGTCTACAGAGTACGATGTACTGTATGGCGTAGAAGAGAGTGCATGTCCCTGATCAGACCTGGGTGTTTACCACGCCAGGACTAGAGACCGAACCCGGTCCTTCAATTCCAGTACCTATCATGCTTTATTTCTGATGAAAATCTCCTTATCCTCTTCTTATGCTTGCAACATATAACCAACTATTGTTACTCCCTCCGTTCTAAATTGTAAGTCGTTCCCAGAATTTTGGGGAGTCAAACTATCTCAACTTTAACCAAAATTATAGAGAAAAATATAAAGAATTATGACACCAAATAAGTGTATTATGAAAATATATTTGATGAAGAATCTAATAATACTTAGTTAATATTGTAAATATTATTATCTTATTATATAAATTTGGTCAAAGTTGAGAAAGTTTGACTCTCTAAGATCCTTGGAATGACTAACAATTTGGGATGGATGGAGGACCTCAAAGTCGACGGCTTCTTTAATGACTTGAATAATACCACAAGAAAAGACAATAATAGGCATTCCAATGCCGTAGTGTAGTAGCAGCGGCAGTAATAACGAGTCAATATTTCGTCGCCGGTTGCACGTCTGGCGACACGGCCGCCCAGAACTCGTCGTCCTGCTCCAGCGCTACCATGTGCTCCGGCGTCAGCACCACCTCGGCGTCGATGCCGCCTCTGCCGCCCCGCCCCGGGAACAAGGACACCTTGCCGTCGTACTTGTTGGCCTTGCCGCCGCGCACCGCCAGCGCCTTTCCCCACCCGAAGTCGCAGCCGTACATGTCGAACCGGGGCGAGCTGCTGACGAACATGGCGTTCGGGTCGAACAGCCTGAACGCCGACAGCCCCGTCTCCGGCGCCCAGCCCGCCGCGAGCGCTCGGATGGCCGCGTCCGTGTGCGCCGCCACCGCGCGGCCCACGGCGGCCGCCGCCCACCCGTGCCCGCGCGCCAGCAGCTCCGACGCGCGCACCGCCTCCGTCGAGACGGCGTTGATGGCGTTCCCGAAGTACTCCGCCGGCAGCGGCGGCCGCAGCCGCCCCCGGTTGTTGGCGGACGCGCGGAACACCACCTCCTGGTCCGGCGCCGCGCGCCGCGCGCGGACGAAGCACCTCCAGAGCAGCGAGCTCAGCGCCTGGAAGCTCGTCACGGCGGCCGCCCCGGCCGTGTCCCCGGCCGCCAGGAGCTCCTCCCGCGCACGCTCCTTGAGGGCCGCCAGCGACTCCGCCGAGAAGTGCAGCATCCGGTCTCTCCGCGGCGGCGGCGGCAGCGTCGGCCTCGCGACGAGCCCCTCCAGGTCGGCGTAAGGGAGCACGACCGGCGCCGCCGCCGCCGCGCCACTGCCGCCCTCGGGCGACCAGCGCTCGAAAAGGGGCGGCGCGCGAGAGCGCGGCGACGCGAGCACGCTGCCGCCAAGCTGCAGCCTGGCCCGCGCGATCTCCGCCCACGCGTTGATGAAGTTCCAGAAGGCGGTGCCGTCGGAGAGCGCGTGGTTGTACACGAAGCCGACGAAGACGCCGTCGGCGAGCTGGGTGACCTGGACGACGAAGAGCGGGCGGTCGTGGCCGTCGTAGTTGATGGCCTCGTTGAGCGGGAAGAAGGACCGGACGACGCCCGGGACATCGGCGTCGGGAGGGACGACGTCGGCGACCGCGACGCCGGCCGCGACGGCCTCGAGGACCTCGACGCCCTGGCCGGCGCAGTCCACGGACACGGAGCAGCCGACGACGTGCCCCTCGTCGTCGTGGTGCTGGTCGGTGGCGAGGCGGCCGGCGACGGGGTAGTAGGTGGCGATCGCGTCGGCGAGGGCGGCCTCGAGGTGGTCGACGAGGTGGGCGAAGGTGGAGAAGCAGGGCGGCGGCGCGAAGAGCAGGCCCTTCTGGATGTAGTCGGCGGAGAGCAAGGAGAGGTCCCAGGTGGTGAGCGGGATGCGCTCGCGAGGCCGAGGCGGCGGCTTAACGGTGCGCCTCGACACCACTTGCACCGGTGACAACTGCATTCTCGTCGATCGCAGCTGCAGGTGGAGTACGTCGAGCACTCGAGCTGCTGATTCTCGTGTTCTTCGGTGGTGCAACAAATAACATCCATGGAGTCATATATATACTACTGTATATAGCAACATCGTATGTTAATTAAGAAGATGTAGGTTCATGCACGCATCGTCAGCCCGGCGGCTACGCCAACCCATATATTACATATTTATATGAATTCATGATCCACGTTGTGGTTAGTTCCTGCAGTGGAATGCTCACGGAAACTGCCGTGCCCAATGCAAGTGTCCATCGGGAAGCTTTTTAAGCGTATAGGTATAGACTCTAACCGCCAGATATTTAAGACAAATAGGGACATATTATAATCTACAAAATTGATAGCGAAAGATTGGTGACAGGAAAATTTGGACGCAGACTCGCAGACATTACCGGAACGAATAAGTCACGGAGTAATCAGAATTCTTCCTTTGACAGAGTTGCTGTCATATGTGTATTGCAACCATAAGAACGGTAATGACTCTGAGTATTCCTGTCCTGCTGCACTACTTCAGCAGTATTCCTTTGACAGCATTTCCGCACAAACATCAGCAGGAAGCCAAATTTCAACAAAACGAACAGGTGAAAACCTGCCCACCCGTACCATGGGGAAACCGGAACTGGCCCAAGCCCTGCACATCACGCTCATGCCTCGCCACGCCAAGCCACGACACGGCCGGCTCAACGGCGCACGTGTGTGGCATGCTATTTGTCTCTCTCAAATGTACTCCAATAGATACACACACTTATGGTTTCTGCAGGTCGCCATGGAATGCTCATGGAAATTTCCATGCCCAATGGCTAAGGGTCCATAGGCAAACCTAGTCTTTATTTTAAGAAAGGAACCGGAGGTTTTCAATTCAGATTGGATTTCATCATTAAAAAAAATACTATGGCCGGATTTGGTTGGTATTCCTAGAATAGTCATACATTGGTTTTCACCTTTTTGAGTTGTGTATCAAAAAAAAAAAAAAAAAAAGAGAAGCTGTAAAACATTCGACTAGTTCGTTTTAGCTTGTTGCACTACTACAACAGCCGCTTTAAATTCGTATATAGGTGCTATGATGGTGTGAGTGATTGCTACACCAATCACAATTGAACGGGCTCGTTAATAAGAACAAAGATGGCAATATTACTTATCTATTTACTTTTTATCCTTTCTACAAAATTTAAAAGTTAACTTTATTTTATGATGATCGTAGTAGGACGTCTGAAAGAAAGGAAATCAAAACAGAAAAAAAAAACGGGGCCAACGAGGACACACTCTCTACAGCCAAAAAAAGGAAAAACAGAAAGAATTCGTAGCCAACAAAATACGTGGCTCACAAGGACACGATCTCTATGACAAAAAAAAAAGTCAGAACATTTATACGAGAAAACAGAAAAATGACCCAAACTAAGAGTCGGATTTCGGCGGGACGTAGTTGGAAATCGGCAGCAGCGAAGTCGAACTTAGCGGAACAGTGAAATTTGGTCACGGTACTTGCTTATGATTCCGCCAACGGACCCGATGGATCCTGGCGATGCTGCACGCACACGATATCGGAGGACGCAGAGCCTCAGAAGCTGCTTCAGATATACGTAGTTAGGGATGAAAACGGTACGGATATTTTCTAACCGTATTCGGGACCGAATCCGTTTAGAAGAGTTTTTATCTGTCCGTATCTAAGTCTGGATATTCAACGTCCGATACCGTATCCGTATCTAAATGCTTAAATCACATATTTATAATTTCTATATCCAATCGTATCATATCCGACATAACTGATACTATTAGCATTCGAATCTGAATCCGAGTAGAAATCTGAAAACAAATATGATATCAGTAATATCCGTCTGTACCCGATCCGTTTTCATCCCTGTTACCCAAGTGCCACGAACTGAGGACCGGCACATGTAACGTCGAGCTCCTCTAGCTAGGATGCTGAGTCACGATGGAATCGCTAGCTGCCGCCGAATAGTCGTGGATATCGTTGATGAAGAAATTGCCATGCGAAAAAGGTTGATCTCGCCGAGAACATCACATGGCCACCAAGCTCTCGAAAGTAAATTAAAAAAAAACCCCTACATGGCACACTAGATGTCGGTGTTTGACGACCAACAACCTGTCACAGGTGTACTAGGACATAGTTTATATATGATGAACTTAACGATAATCACGAAGACAAACGGTTTATACTGATCATGATCGAGTAACCTTTACGTCCGGTTTGACGTGATGCCTTTATATTGGATTGTATGATTGAGTTGAGAGCCCTGCATTCCTTTATATATCCTAGCTAGGAGACAAGTGTCCTAGTCGATTAAAATAGAGGAGTCTTATGCTATTGAATTACATACAAAGAGTCCTAGTTATATTAGATCCTCGCGTTTCCTCGTGGGATACCCAGGGACTATGTACCACATGGTCATGAAGCACTTCACTAAGAGATGGAGAGCCTGTTGCAGGCAATGTGGTCTTTTTTATCGGATATAATTTTGGACGCACACAACCCATATGCTCCACAATCACACTTACACGTGTGCGTACACACACAAAGAAGAGACTAGGAGACTCTCTAGCCTCCGGTGCATGGCATGGGTGTCGGGTACCTCAATTAGGTGTACCCAATTAACGTTGACTAATCCACATCTCCTCTAAGCTCCCGAGCCTAAGGAGCATTCTCCGTCTCTCTTGACTCCCCGGGGGCTCGGGCGCAGACAATGCTTGTCTCATATTCTCGGCCTCGCCCAACCCCTCCCCTCTCGCGAGGAGTGCTCGGGCATAAACCACGCCTCGTCCTCATTCTCCATCTCATCCGACTCCCCATCAAGATGGCTCGGACGCAGATAACGCCTCGTAGCTCAGGAGGGACAACCCCCTCGGATGGACTCTTCGCCTGTCACGAAGTCTTCAGTGACATCAACACTTCTCGGGCGCAAACAAGAGACGTGCGGGTCCCCTACCATGACATCTGACTGGACTCACGCATGTCCCACAGTGGTTAGAGGGATAACGTCGTGGTACGACTCGATGAGACGCCGGTCAACTCACCGTTCGAACTGCCCATGTCCTCACAGTGACAGGGGTCACCGCCACTATTTCACCTAATCCCTCTCTGCGCCGATCAAGGGTATCGCAGCAGCCCATCTTGATGCTGTGGAGAACACCAAGAGCTTGCACGACCTCGACATGCATCACCAGTACGCGGAGAGGCTAAAAGGTGGCGCTCATACCATCTCCTTCAAAGGGTCAGACGTACAGGCCAAAGCAGGGAGGCGGCATCCGAGGCCTCGGCTTTTTGTTTTTCTCTTTCTTCTTCCCGTAGCCTATGACGTAACCCATGCCCTCCCCTTGAGAGCTATAAAAGGGGGGCGCCGGGACAACGCAAAGGCAGGGAGACATTGACAGAGAAAGACACATTCATACCCATGACTCCACGCACAAGACAACTACCAAAATATGAGCCCGTGCTCATCCCAGAGACCTAGGAGCTCCTCCCTCTCTCGAACTTCTTGTAACCCCTACTACAAGTATTCCGGTGTACAGCAACATGAGTAGCGCATCACACTGGACGTAGGGCATTCGTTGCTCGAACTAGTATAATCCTTTGTGTCTGCTTTGCACACCATCTGAGCCCCCAATGCGCAGATCACAAATTTACTTGACGGTGCTTAGATCGCCATTTCTGACACCGACAGTTGGCATGCCAGGTAGGGGCCTTCTGCGCATCATAGCTCATATTCTTGGGCTTCAGATGGCTGATCATGACAATCGTCTTCCCTTTGGTACTTTCATCCGCTTCGGGAGCCTAGACTTTTCTCTTTGGGAGTCGGTTACGATATGGTTCTCCTCCCTCCTTATGTTTTGGTTGCGTCTAAATCCTCCCTAGGTTCCCTAGACTCCCACGGGGTCACCGGACTTAGTTGCCGGCGTTGGTTCACTCACTGAGTCGATGGTCGATCTCCGTCTGTCGTCCAACGAGGCATATGTGTTTGGGGGTGCTCGTCCCCACATCTTCGATTATGCGAGGCTTGGAGCATCAGCTCGACGCCATCCTGGGACCACGCCCGTCCCAGGATGACCTTCATTGCCTCTACTTCGTCTTTGCCAACAATGCGTTGGCACAGCTCACTGGAGGGTCTCCTCTCTCCCCAAAGTTGATCTCTTTGTCGACACTGACACTCTGGACCTATGGGCTACGTAATGCCACGGATACCTACGGTCGCCTTGCACAGCCCGTGGAGGACGTCTTTGTGGATCTACCAAGCCACCACCTGCAATCCCTCTCGAAGCTCCTCGTGAGCACCGCGACGTCTTCGAATGTCGACTCCGAGGAGGAAGGGTGGTAGCTTGGAGGGCATTGACTTCTCTAGGTTCGATGACCTGAGAGCTCTGTGTCGGTTCCTCGACAACTGCAACTACCTCCTCGAGGGTTCCAGCTTCAAGGAGGGAAGCTACAATCCCTCCCGAGAGTTCTTCAAGTGCGAAGAAGAAATCCGTGAGGAAACCCACGATGAGGACGAAGGAGAACATACCCTGGCCACCACCACCGTTTGTGCCATGGCGCGTGCCAAGGGCATAAAATTACCACCACCACAACTGGAGCAACTCTAAGAACTCGAGAAGAGGCTCGATGAGGAGCAACAACAGTTGGTGCAACTTCGTGTGGCTCTCAAGTAGGAGCTCAGGGGTCACTGCGATTGAGGTGTGGCCTGATGTAGGGCATGCAATGTCCACCGACGCATCTATGAGGATGTCGACGGTGGTGAACCACCGGTCTTCGCTCGGGCAAGCCAGAATGTTGCCGCTGCGGCGTTCCTCCTTCGGACGATGCCTGAACCATCGACCCTAGAGTAATGGCAAGCCCGATAGGAGCTACACACCCTTCTCGAGCATGCCGCAGTACAACAAGACGAGAGTTTCTTGTCTCGGTGACATCGACCCGAGCCCGGATAGCCTGCACCAATGACACCCTGTGAAAAGGAGGCCTCGGTTCACCCCGAACCGCAAATGGAAGGCAACAAACCCCCGTTGGCCCATGACCGCCTTAGTAATGATATCGATGAGCATGATGTCCTCAACATGTGCAGAAGATTAGAGGAGGATGGTGCCAGCCAAGGTTACCACCCTTGCTGAGGCAGCCGCTACGACACTGGGGAGGACCGAAGCCCATCTCCTAAGCCCCTAGGGCCTCGGGTCTTCAGCCGAGGCATCCGCAACTTTCTGTTCCTAGCGCGGTTTTGATAACTCAGGCAATATAATCAAGTACTCTTGGGAAATAAACCCCGAACTCTAGTTTGACGACTACTGCCTCGCCTGCCAGCTGGGCGGCATGGATGATGGCCAGTTCATCATCTGCAACCTTCCTCTGTTCCTAGCCGACTCAACGAGGGCCTGGCTGGAACACCTCCTAGCCCGCCACATCCACAACTGGGCCAACATTATCGTACGTTTTCGTGGGAAACTTTCAGGGCACTTACATGCGCCCTAGTAATCCTCGGGACCTTAGGAGCTGCTGCCCAAAGCCGGATGAGACTCTGCATGAGTACATCCAGCGCTTCTCTCGGCAGTGCACCGAGCTGCCCAACGTCATCGACGCCGACGTCGTAAGGGCCTACTTGCAAGGAGTTAGTCCATGCCATGGGACGCAAAGGCCCATGCACAGAGAGCTCCTGGACATTGCCACTAACTTTGCCTCTGACGCGGAGGTGGTTGGGGCCATCTTTCACGATGTCAGGGGCAAGGAGAAGCGACAGGAGGACACCGGTGAGGGCAGCTCTGGCCACAAATCTAAGAAGAAGAAGAATAGGCAACCACGTGGCGACCCTCTCGTCGTAGCCACCGAATGTAAGAACCCCTGATTCTGCAACTTCCTGCCTACCCGATGAGAAGCAAAGAGTTGATTCCCCACCTTCCAATCTTGGAATACTTGAAGAAAGGCCTAAGGAGACAGTTGATTCTCCACCTTCTAGTTCTGGAATATTTGAAGCTACTACATATTTAACTGGTGTTGACAAGTTTGCTGAGTTCCTTGAATTGTAAGCTTTTCTATATAGTTCTGCGCGCGCGCACACACACACACAAAGGTTTCTACCTGATTATGGATATTTCAAGTTGGCTACCCAAAGTGGCTAAATGACTTGTTATTTTTTGTTTGAATACTCATATTTGTAGATGGAAGCAGCTCGCACAAGGTTTCTCATTTTAAAGGTGTAGCATCAGGCATGAACTTTGCAGCTGAGTCTAAGATGTATGTCCCCGACAAACTTATCAGGCAACATGATCCGGATCTTGCCACCAATATCCAAAATCTGTACCCTTGGTTGGTATATCTCCTAAGTTGGCATCATCCTTTAAATATCTAGGGTTGAATTTACTAAGACTTCGCTTGTCCTTTCAGCATCCATGGGGAATTGTTACAAGAAACTGTGACCTTCCTAGTTAGTGAAGGATTCAATGCGGAATATGCTGCAAAGCATGTAGAGCTAGAGATTCTTGGTTTACCTGAGCCAAAGAGGTATTTATCAGCTAATAACATGAAAATAAAAAATTATAGCATATTTGGATGAAGTAGGAAACTATTATAATTGCATTTTTTCATATATGTAGCATTAAGACCTTTTCACAATTTGTGGCTGCCAATGCCGTTGTCCACCAATGCATACTTTATGGCGAGGAAGAGGATCAAGACACAACACCAGCCGAAAGGGACATAGCACTTGGTTATGGATGGGATATCAGTCACTTGGAAGTGAAGAACCATGGGAAAGAGTTCTTTATCAATAAGAAGGCTGATATGGATCTGACAAGGGATCTCCTTGTGTATAACCTGCTACGGTACTGTGAGAAAAAATTATCACCTTTTGGGGGAAAAGTGAAAGGTCCTAGTATGGCTAGAGGGGGGTGAATAGCCTAATAAAATTTCTACGAAGTACTTAGGCCAAGAGGTTAGTGACAAATATGGCTAAATGTGCAATGCTAGAGCGACTACTAACCTAGGCAAGCCACCTACACAATTCTAGTGAAATCTTAGTTCTAAGCCACACAAGCAAGCTAGCAAAAGCTAAAGACTACACAACTACTCAAAACAAGAAAACAAGCTACTTTGCACAAGAATAAGAAGGAATGATCGTCGATTAAACCTTTGCCTTGTGAATAAGCCAATCACCAGGACAATCAATAAGTCACTCACTCGAAGGTGAAGAAATCAATAGAGACACCAAGATTTATCCTCGAGGTTCACGTGCTTGCCGACACGCTACGTCCTCGTTGTGTCGACTTCAACCGGTGGTTCGGTGGCTAATCGGTATCACACACCGGGCCTACACTAGGCGCCACAAGAACCTACCATGGAGGAAGTAACTCAAAGACACGAGCAATCCACTAGAGTTGCCTTTGAGCACTCCGCTAGGGGAAGGCACAAGAACCCTTCATAATTGCCGGGTGTGGGCAAGCACAATCACCAAGCTCCTCCACACCTTCTTCTCCTCCAAGCCGTCTAGGGACACGGTCATGTCTCAAGAGAATAAGAACTGAACAAAGGCTTGCTCTCAAGTGCTCTAGAATGCAAATCACAAGCAATGATGCACTTCAGGTTCACTCAATCTCACTAAGGATGATCAAGATGATGAAGTAGTGAGAGAGTGGGAGGCTAGAATGCAACAAAGTGTATGACAATGATCCAAGTGTGCAAGACTATCACCAAGTGACTAGGGAGGGAGTATAAATACCCCCAAGTGCAAATCTAGCCGTAACCCACTGAAAAACAGTCGTTAACCATGTTTTTCGGGGCGTTGGACCGACAGCGTCGGACCAAGCGATAGCTTCCGACGCTCTAGATCTCGCCACGTGTCAACAGGATTCAACGATGTTCGTCTGATCGCAACGGATACCTCAACGCGCTCTTTTTCAAACCGTCGGACTGAGGGCGTCGGACTAAATACTTGCGTCCGACGCTCGCTCAGTTCACTGTGCGCGTACCGTCGGACGATCGCGAGTCAGTGCGTCGGACTAAAAATTCTCAGGGTCCGACGCTTCCAGAGAGGTTCAAAAACACTAAAACATCGTCGGATACCGTCGGACGCTCGCCGTCGGACTAATCTCAAGCGTCCGACGCTCTCCCGAACGCCACGCGTCACTTTGCCGCTGCTCGGCACCGTCGGACTGAAGTGGCCAATGGTCCGACGCTCATTTACCGAGCGTCCGACGCTCGCCATTTGCCAGAGCTAGGGTTAGGCGTCGGACTCTGCTCAATGGTCCGATGCTGCCCCTCCACACAGTCCGACGCTCCTTTTTCAGTGATTTTCAAGTCTATTTCTCACCCCTTGCTTCTATGTGCTAACACTCAAGGTCTCCAACACTTGTGCACAGTGTGTTAGCATTTTGCAAACATTTTTCAAGGGTTTTCAAAGAGATTCTCTAGGTTGGTTAGATCAATGCACATGAGATGCAATCTAGAGCACTTGAAAGTAATCCAATAGCTTAGTTCTCCCCTTGATAGTCGGCTATCTATTCTAAATGTGATCACTCCCACTTGGAGTCTTGATCACTAAAAGAAAAGCCCTATTTGAATATACCTTAGCCTCTAGCTTTCCTTCTTTAAGTCCTTTTCTTTCTCCTTGATCATTTCATCTTGATCTTCGCTTGAGTTCATGTCATCTTCCTCCTTATCACTAATCTACTCTTGGCTACACACACTTAGCACTTAGATTAGTAACAAGGTTTCATCAATTACCAAAACCAAACTAGGGTCTTTCAAAAAGGTAAAAGATACCTGCATTCTTTGATGGTTTTCAGAAAGACTGCTTGCATGCACCTGATCCAAAGGGAGAGCAACATATGTGGCAGAGATTTCTGATATTAATGTGATCATCACTTGCTCTAAATGCTCCTTTGGTACAGTCTGGACTAATTTGTAACTTCTATAGAGCTCTGTCTTCTCAATTGAACTCTTCATGTTTTAGCTCACTTTCACAAGAAAAGCTGAACAACAATTGGCGTGGGCTTATAAGAGATACTGCACCATTCTTACAAGTTTACAATTACAAGAACAATATTTCGCAATATTATGCACATGATAAGTGGGAAGCCTCTGTAAGGACCGGATAGGCTAGAGGGGGAAGGTGAATAGCCTATAAAAATTTCTAAAAAAACTAGACCACAAGTTAGCAATTAACAAAGCAATGCTAATTACTAGCTCTAAGCTATCCTATGCAAGCCACCTATCATGAATATGCTACTCAAAAGAATATACACACAAGCGCAAGAAACTCACTCCTCCGAAACCTAAGGAGAGAACACCTAAATAAGTAATAGAGCGCAAGTGAGTAAGTGATCGAGGAAGCTATACCACCGAGAAGAGTAGAGGTTGATCCAATCACAGGGAGTAAATAATCAATATGAAATCCAATAGATCAACCAAAGGAAATACCGGAATACCAAATCATCCACTCGAAGGTGGAGAAGAGAATGAACACTCGATTTTTACCGAGGTTCACGTGATCGCCGTCACGTTACTCCTCGTTGTGGCACCGGTGTTCCTTGGTGGATTGCGAGCTAGCTTACATGCCCCTCACGAAGCCTCACCAAACAAAAAGTGAACACAGCATCCACTAGAGCGTTTTGGCACTCCGCGGGGATAACTGCAAGAACCCTCACATTAAACTTTGTGTGGGCTGGAACATCACCATAAACTGCAATCACCTCGAGCCCTAGGGACATGGCAATGCCCAAGAAATAAGAACTCAGCAATGGCTTGCTCTCAGTGCTCTAGGAATGCCAATTCAATAAGCAATGATGCACTTGAGGACTCGCTCAACTACACATGATGATCAATGGATGAACAAGTGAGTGAGTGGGAGGCTTAAGAGAGTGCTCACAAGTGTATGGCAATGAATCAAATATGCAAGAGAGTCACCAAGTGACCAGGGAAGGAGTGTAAATACCTCCTAAGTGCACTCCTCGCCGTTGCCCAATGAAAAACAGCCGTTAGACACAATTTTAGTGCGTCGGACGCAACCGTCGGACCGAACTCATCGGACCAAGAACAAGCGTCCGACGCTCGGATCAGTGCCACGTGTCACTCAGATTGAACCTTAGCCGAACGATCTTAACGGTCACTTGTTCGCGCCTTTTTCCCAACCGTCGGACTCAGCGTCATTCGGACTAAAGATCTCTGGCGTCCTGACGCTTCTAGAGAGTTCACAGAGAGCTACAAACCCGTCAGACATTGTCCGAGGCTCAGTGTTGGACTAACCTGCAGCGTCCGACGCCCTAAACTTTCTTCACCGCACACTATGCCATGGCGTGAACTTGCACCACGCCACGGCGTCGGACTGAGGCACAAAAGTCCGATGCTCTCCACTTGAACCCCGTCGGACTGTCCAACTCTCACACTCTTGGACTCAGCTTCTCACCGTCGGACTCTCAGTGTGTCAGTGCAGTCGGACTAACGATTCTCAGCATCCAACGCTATGCAATATTACGCAGAGAGCTCCCGAAATGCTCGGACGGCGTCCGACGCAAGCCGTCGGACCAAACCCAGCGTCCGACGCTCTGAGACAGTTAGAAACAGTGTTAGGGACCGTCGGACGCTCAAAGACATTGTCCGACGCCCTGCAACACTAGTGTCCGACTGCTCTGAAAACTGCCCTTTTACAAGTTAGTTTCTCACTCCTTGCTTCTATGTGCTAACACTCAAGGTCTTCAACACTTGTGCATAGTGTGTTAGCATTTTCAAAATATTTTTCAAGGGTTTCTAAGTTGATTTCTAGGTTGAGTTAGTCAATGCACATGAAATACAACCTAGAGCACTTGAAGGTAATCCAAACACTTAGTTCTCCCCTTAATAGTCGGCTATCTATCCTAAATGTGATCACACCCTACTTGGTGTCTTGATCAGCAAAAGAAGAGCCATAATGGGGTTATACCTTTGCCTTCAAGTCTTTTCTTTTGACCTTGATCATCTCCACTTGATCCACACTATGGTTAAGCCATCTTGATCATCACCATCACTTAGCTCCTCACTCCATGGATTGGACAACCTAAACCTTGCCAACACTTTAGCAACTTAGGTTAGTCCTTAGGGTGTCATCAATTATCAAAACCAAACTAGGGCTTTCAGCCTCCCACTAGCATGTATTGAAGTTCACAAGACGCTTCACTGAGCATGTTATTTACTACCTACTGGTAACTAATTCACTTGTCTCAGATGGCATTCATTCCTTTTAATTAGTTTGTGGTTGAAATTTTATTTTGCTATAAGCTCTGTCTCTTTATACACACAAGTAATGTTATGCAATGATCTTTTTTAAATAAAGCACTTGCATTGTGATATTAGTCTTGTTGAGCTGACTATTGTAAGGCCCTTGAGAATCACATCGCTTATGTAATATGAAAGATTGTATTGGATTGTGGCATCGATGGAATGTAAGACCTCTGAGGTTTCATAAATTATACATCATTCCGTACGTTTAATGAATGTTCTCTTTTGTAGTCTATCTTCTTCATGGGGCTGCTTCAAGTTATCGAAGTATGTTTGATAGGTTTAACTAGTACATTGGGTTCTGGTTCTGAACAGAGTTCTTAAACATGTATATTTATTAATTAATTCTAGTTTGTGAATGTTATGTGCTTATAGCTGTAAGACGATGCCACTTCAATTATCTTCCCAAGGTGAACATGTGTTCTTGCTAATGTGCTAAAGGAAAGTGAAGATGAGAGAAAGCTGATTGCAGAAGGTAAACATTCAACAAAATAAAATGTGTTCTCTAAAAATTTGATTTTTTTGTATTAATAACATTGTCTTACTTTTTTTCAATTCTCAGATATAATGGTGGTTCACCTAAGAAAGGTGCGGTGATATGATATTGGATGGATGCTACTTTTTTTATATCTTTTAATTTTGTTACTTAATGTGGACCTGTAGTTATTTTCATGCTTTGTACAGTATGTGAGCAAGAAACTGTTAGGGCATATGTGGAAGTTGGGAGAATATGTACTCACTCGTCTGAGAAGTCAATGTATCTAGGGCATGTCTCTATGGATGAGTGCAAGGAATTGCGACAATATCGGATCACGTTCATTCATAGTTGTCATGGTTTTCTCAGGGCGCATCCACCTGATGTGATCTGCTGTTAGTCAATTAGTACAAGATAATGCTTTAATTTGTACTACCGATTGTTCTATGGTTACTTGAACTTAGTAACTAATGACAAAGTTGAACATTAGTATGATTTGTTAAATAGCTGACAGTCTCATGGCCAATTAAAGAGCACAAATAATTGATCCGAGGAAGGCACTTCGCATCTCACTTTGCGGGCATAGCCCTATGGAGTGGAGCTCTCTACTAGATAGAGGTATTTGTTGGCCCTCTTGTGTGGTGTGGAAGACCTCCTTGTGTTGTTGTGAGAGAGGGGGTGAGACCCCTCCTTTTATAGGGAGAGTGAAAGGAATGATGCTTGGAATATTCCTCTCCTAAATGACCAAAACCAACCTCCCAACGTGTCTAGGTAGGTTGAATGTGGCGATACACCCCTGCACCGCCTTCCCTTTAGTTCAATGCACTGACTGAAAGGAGGCTAGGCCCGGGAGGCAGAGAGTGGCGTGGCCATGCCTAGGGCGCGCCTGCGCCCTGGGTGTCGCATCTCCTCAACCGCCTTTGCTCAATGGGCTTTTGGCTAGGCCTGGGCCTCTGCTACGGTGTGGACTCAGCTTTTTGAAGTAAGTTGGTTGGGCTTCTCATCTTTCACTTGTTTTGTCGTGGGCTAAAATAGGATTAGTTATTTCTTTAATCTCTTATCTACTTTTGGCCCACTTTAGGTGTGTTTCCATGTTTGTTCCCTGCAAAAAAAGTGAAACACCAAAACTTGTGAAGTTTGTTAGTGTAAAAGCCCTATTTACTAACTTTGGTGTGGATTTTCATATGAAAGTTGGCAATAAAAACATGCGTTAAGGAACTCCAACAGACGGTCGAGTCAAAAGAAGCCTACGTCCCAACGGATACGGTGCCTCTACTCACTGACCTCGGCCCGAGGGGTGACTTCTATTCCTAAAGACTTTGTGGAATTTTAGCAAGAGTCGGGAAGCGTTTATTTGGAAAACTTAGCAAAGTGCGGCCGCGTCCGAGCCCTTCGGTGATAGCTTAGAAGTGTGGGCAGTGATGGAAGGCGGGGACCCCTCTGGCTAGGGCAACATGTCCAAGGGGATGCCTATGCCTCTACGGCTATGGCACCCTTGGTCACTAGCCTCCCAAGGGTCAAACTAATTCCAACACTCACCAGCCTATACTAAGAGCACTATAGGGTTTAGACAAATGCAAAAATACTTAAAACAACGTAGAAAAATCATTTAAGGCCTCAAGGGCCACAAAAAGTTATCCAAATCTCTAACCTATTACATAGGCAAGCATGCCTAGATTTATCCTACAGGTCTAGCGGCAACGACACAACCTCCTCCTCGAACTTGGTGGCAAGAACGGATCCTAGCTCCTCCACCTCTTGATTGAGGCCTCAAGCTCTATCTTGGGGGGCTTCGATGTACCCCTCGCTCAGCGCCATTAGATCAAGTCTAAGGTAATGTGATCTAGCGACGGTGAGGGTGTGCTTCACCCCTAACATGGAGGGCGTCCCTCAACTGAGACCGCACCCGCTCAAAGGACACGCCGAGGTGGCTCCGCAAGCAAGCTCCCCTCGTGTAGCTCCTCCTCAGCCCTGAGCATGTCATAGATAGTCCGGATGCCCGACTGCAGAGCGTTGTGCTCACGCTGCTCCACGCCTGAGGGCTACCCGAGCCACCGTAGGGCTGCCCTCTAGCTCGGTCACCTTTACCATTAGACTTGCCAACCGCATCAAGTCAAAGAGAGGCACTCAAAAGGGAAAACAATCCATGTTGCAAGATGCTTACCTTCGGCCTCCTTCCGCCTAGCAAGCTCCCGCTCACGGGCGTACTGCATCGAGCGCTAGGTGTCCTCAAGCTTTACCTTCAGGAGCCGGGTGTCCTCGGCATGGTGGGTCATGAAGCGCTTGGCCTTCTCCAGCTCATCCTTCAGGTACCGAGCTTTCGCCCGAGCGATGTTGCACTCATTGCATTGGCCAAGGGTTGTTTCCCGCTCCCTAGGGATGGCCTCAATGGTGGTAGCGTGCTTTCAGGAAGCCACCACCAGCGTGTCCCGCTCTACCCTCACTTTGGCAGCCTCCTCCTCCTTTTGGCTTGCCTGCTCGACAAGGGTAGCCAATTTCTCCCACACCTCCATCGCCTCTATGGCCGAATCGACGCAGTGGAGGCAGAGGTCCACCGCTTCGGCATTTAGCGTTGCGAGCTTCTCCTAGGCCTTGAATAGTAGCTCCTTCTCCTGAGTCAGCTGACTCCAGAGATGGATCTCGTGGTGGATAAACACGGATTTCTCCCGAGTCCACTTTACCAGTATATGCTAAAAAAACAACTTCAGAAAAGTAGCACAGAAAAAATATGCAAAATACAAAAATCTATCCCTAGCGTACCGCGCTCAGCGATGGGAGGTTGTCATATAGGATACATAGCTAAGAGGAGCCTATAGCTGAGGGCTTCTTGGAAGGCCTCCATCCGCTCCCAATCTGTGATTTTCCGTGGCATCGTTGACTATGTAGACCGGCGGCACCTTCGGGGAGCCTCAGCTCTTCCACATCATGCAAGTGCTAGCCCCATGCGAAGGGGTCCCACCCTGCCACCACTAGGGCCCTAGGACCCACGGAGCAGGAAGGTCCGACTGCCCCAGTCAAGAGATGACCCATCCTTGTCCCCTGTCTCGGTGTCCGCATGTCATGGTCCGGTCGTCTCAGGCAACTCGTCGTAGGAGATGGACACAATGTTCACCCACATGACGCTCGTTTCCTAGGTGGGGCACCTATTTTCCTCGAGGCTCCTCCGTCCGAGCCCCCGCGGCCCCTTCAGGCCTCCTAAGGGGTGCTCTCCGCAACCTGCCTCGGCGCTGGTGGTGCCAAAGCAGCAACACTCGTGTCCACCGGGGCTTCTGGAGCCTCGGCGCTCGCCACAGCCTTGGCTGTTGTTGACGGTCGTTAACATCCTATTTTACCATCAACATTCTACCCATAATCAAGGTAAAAACAACATGAAATATGAAAGAACTTATTTTATAACTCAGCTAGTTCCACATGAACTTGGAGAAATAGTGTGTATGCAGAAAAAATAGCGAAATGAACAAACATGAGGAGGATATGACAAATGGGACCCCTTGGTGCCACGTGGGCACTAGATAGGGGGCGGCCACCCTATCCAATAGGGCGCCCGACCCCTTATTTGGCTTGCGACGTCCACAATCCGTGGGAAAGGCCTCCATCACTTTACATTGCCCATTCTATGGCGATTTTCATCCAACAGCAGCAAAGGGGCGGCGACCGCCCTACCAAAGGTGGCGCCCGCACTATCCATTTTAGCATGCCACGTCAGTGATCCAGAGCCCATCCAAGCCATCCATTAACGTCAGTTTCATCCAAAGGTGACCAGAAGACGTGTCAAGGATCTATGGACCCATATGTCATCCTCCAAGGGTCACAAACCGCCTCTCCAACCTCCATATGGACCTCAACCGACCTTAACACCAACTTTGGGGAGGATCCATGGCCGTTGGATGGCAAGGCGGTGCATCGGAGGGGGCGGTTGCCCTGTCCAAGGCAGCGCCCTGCCCCCTCTCTGCGGCCACTGACCTCTAGAACCTCTACAAGTACCCCTAGAGCTCCCAAGTGATATAAATAGAGGTTTTAGGGTCACTTGTTCAGCAACTACTAGAGGAATAGCTCAACATCTAGAGGCATAGTCCAAATAGCTCATTCATTAGTCCAGATATAGTTCCTAATCTCTCTCTCTCTCTCTCTCTCTAGCGAAGCTCTGCTCTTAGGAATAGTAGCTAGCTAGAGAAGAGCAGAGTAGTGAGGAGTCTCTCTCTGAGGTCTGGAAGAGTCTTCTAGAGTTCTCGGGAGAAGGTGGAAGAGAGAACATCAGAAGTCTAAGGAGGAGTCGGGCTTGTCGGCAACCTCTTTTGTGGTGTTCTTCTCCACTCTTATCGGTAATACATATCCCCTGCCTTATTTATTTATTGTTATACTTTAAACAGTTCTTTACTTGTTTCACTGCTTGGTTAGAGTGCTCTAATTCTTGGTACCGAGTTAGAGTAGCAAGTTTATAGATTAAGTATGGTGCTTAGGCTATATCTTACCCGTGAATGCGGCTAGGCCCACGGATAGTTGTGGTAGCTTCTAGGTGGTGATAGCCCTAGAATCCTATGGATTCCACTACGTTCGGCCTAGTTCTTCAATCATAGAGCTTATAGGTATACAGTGCCTAGTCAGTCATACCATGGACAAGTTTAGGACTTTGCATGCTCACAATAAGGCAATATCTTTGGTATAGCAAACAATTAATATGATTATCATAGTAGAATTATGCCATAGACTCATACTACCCAAGAACCTTGTTAGAGCAACCCTAGTAAGTTCACCCTAGTTATCTTTCAATTATTTATCCTCACTAAGTTTTACTCCATTTATCCATTTCTAGACTTTTGACTATCAAATCCTAAGAATCACACCTACCCGCCTTCCTTTGGGAATAATATAAATTTTGACACCTGATACTCCCAGGCGAAGTGCTACATGATAGTTCTGTGCGCTTGCAAAATCCCATTATTCTATCCTATAGAGCCATTACCGCATACTTCTAGCATAGGGACTGACAACCCCATTAATTGCATATAGAAGTGTCAACAAGCATTTCTAACACCGTTGGTAGGGATAGATTTTCTTGTCACTCTTTTGATTGCGTTAGCAACTATCAACAAGCATTTCTGGCGCCGTTGTCGGGGAAGACAACTGTTGAATTCCTATAGGTTTAGTCAAGTCTAGGTATTTATCTTGTTTATGGTCAAGGTTGAATGGCTGATAGTATAAACAAGAAGCTCCATGCTAATGATAAAGTGCTAGATAACATAAATACTAAATTGGATGATTTCTCTTCTGCTATAAAGAATTAACTTAGTTTCAATAAAATGCTTGAGATCCAATTAGCACAACTAGCAGCCGCAATTACATCTTTTGAAAAAGATAGAATACCAGAAAAGTCTGAAATAACCATGGAATCTGCTAATCTTGTTACTGTTAGTTACAATACCTATGAACTGGATGGATGGAAATTTCCAGCTAAAAAGGGAGATCTTGGAATCCCTATTATATCATGCTTTATTCAATCCTAAATTTTCAATAATGCTATATGTGATCTTGGATCTAGCATTAATATCATGTCTAACGAACAT
This sequence comes from Eremochloa ophiuroides, assembly GCA_038502445.1. Classification (NCBI taxonomy): domain Eukaryota; kingdom Viridiplantae; phylum Streptophyta; class Magnoliopsida; order Poales; family Poaceae; genus Eremochloa; species Eremochloa ophiuroides. The sequence continues at coordinate 42,103,111 of JAHLJS010000002.1, forward strand.
TATGAAAAGTTGTTCTACATTGAATTAATACCTACTTCTGCTTATGTGCAATTAGCCGCTCAAACAACTTCTTAAGCATATTAGTAATGCATAGCATAGTAATAGTAAAGTAAGCTTTAGTCATTTAGAAGTTAGTGTTGGCACAAAAAGTGGTTCTCGCGCTCGACACACCAGCGAAGCCGGAACGACCTTTGAAAGCAGACGGAGCTTTCGCAGATCCAGCTAGCTTCAGGCCCAGTCTGAGAGTGCCGATGACTCCCAAACGTGCCAGTCAATTTGACCTGCAATTGACAAGGATAAATATATGATCAGCAACAACAAGGCGGAACTCACTGGTGTGTCCAGATAGTTCCGAATTTTTGGCCTTACAGACTCTGTTTGCAGGCTATCGACTAAAGAGTCGATATCTGGATGACATGAACCGATTTTCATAAGATAAACATTATAACATAAATTAACCGATTCTCTTGCATTAACAGTAGTAATGACTTGCATAAGACAAAATATAACCTATTTAACGCACACATGCCAAGTTAGTCTGATCAAAGATGTCATAATGCAGAAACAGATTGAGATCGGATAATTAGCCGATTCGGTAGATGTCTAAATGTAAAAACAGGGCGAAATCGGCTAAATAGCCGATTCGGCAAATACGGGTAACACACAAGCAGATAAGACAAGTAATACTTAGATCCTTAAACCAATACATTTAACTCAATGTTTACAACAGTGGGGATCGAGCGGATCGAGGCAGCCATAATGTAAACTATGATTTAAATCTATTGATCATCGAATCCAAACACTATTCATCTTATTACTTGGGTGCAACTCGTACACAATCAAGATCTAGATCTATCGGCTGTTGTGAGCATATTCTATTTATCAATGCATAAACGTGTTACAATTATCATTCATTGAACAAACAGATCTAAAGATAAAGCCGATATAGACAGATCAAGATTGGACAAATTTGGTGAGTAATACATGTAAATAAATAAATAAACTCATACATCACCGATAACTTGATGAATCTAACTAAGATGCCAATTTTAGTTAGAGCCAATAACTAATCTATGCACATTAACCAAATTAATCTAACCCTTCGTCCACCGGATGACGCTAAACATAGATTAAGCAAGCAAACAAGCATGAATCGATAACTAATCCTTATTTGATCTAAGTCCACGTCCACCGGATGACGCTAAACTCATATCAAATAAGAATCGACCTTGATCTACAAAGCTCCCATGTCCACCGGATGACATTAAAGAGACAAAACTTAGCAAGGCATGACGGTACTTACAAGCAAGCCTGTGTCCACCGGATAACACTCAGCCCGTTCGAAGAAACTCGTCGGAATCTACTTTGCTCCTACTCCTAAGGGTTTGGCCGGAGCCGAAAGGTGTGTTGTATTGATGTGAACGTACGTATTACAATGGCCAGGGGCTTATATTTATACCCTGAGCTCGACAAGATAGAGTCCTAATCGAATTACAACTCAAAAATAGATATGAAAACTAACAAACTTTCCTATTCTAAAGGTAACTTAGAGTCCAGTCTTCCCTTTCTAAACGGATTCTGATCATGATCGCTTCCTGGCGCTGGAGACTCGTGCTGACATCATCAATCGACTCTTGTCCTCAACCGCGCCGTCTTCACTTCGGCCAACAATCGATTCAGGACCCGATCGGCTATTCTCGGCCTTTCGCATAAAGACTCTGCTTCCCGAAAATCGACTGTCTCTACTCTTGGCATCGGCTATCTAATCCCAGTCCAAATTTTAGTGTAAACAGTTAGTAATCATAATAAATAAGAAACTGAAGGAGAATAGTTCTGACCAAGAAGACTTCCGACCACGTGAAAAAGAAGTTAGCTTTGGGGAGACATCTTCCACGCCAAGATATGAACTCAACCAAAGTATTCTTCTTTACTTCATGAGAATTATGATGAGTTTATAACATAAGGGTAACCTGAATTTTGCCTTGAATAAATTCTAAGTAAAAATATATCCTGTTGAAAATGATGAATAATTGCTCTGTGATACTTTGCAAAAATCTTGTCATACAACCTTTACTATAAAAGTTTTGAGTGTGATATCTAAAATTTATCTTAAGTCAATCACTATTGTGGGTTGCACATGCTAATAACCTAAGTTATACTCTTGTAAGATTGGAAGTAGTATAAGTAGAGTAATTCTTTTACCTTGTGTAAGGAATTTGTGAGACTAATCTAGAGTTTTTGATTTACAAAATTCAACATCCTTGCCCAAGGTTCCTTTGTGGTGTTGAATACCTATCACAAAGCCATAAAACCACAAATATTGAACCCACCAAAAGAAAGCCCTTGTTTGTTTTGAGATTGGTTAGATCTTATTTGATCTAGGTAGAGAAACTAGTCATGCTTTTTATCAAGATCACGTACACATTTTACCCATGTTGCTACTTCTACACTGGAGGTATGCACCTATGCTCCATACATCATTTGAGACAAAAATAAGTTATAACCAATCTTTTGTCCTTTTGATACGAGGGGAGTATGAGCTACTGAGAAAAGATAGAAAAAGTGCCCAAAGGAAAAGATGATGAATGTCCCATGGGTGTAACACCCATAAGCAAAAAAAAAAAAAACTATGAGCTTAGTAGCCATGCTCTTCCGTATCAAAGGCAAAAAAAAAGAAGTCTCAAGGAGCCCATCAAATATTCACACTTGCACACCTTGATCATTTTGTATGACCTGTTGCTCCTTTTTTATCTAAGAGTCTAACTTTGCAATATATTCATTACAAGTTTGCTTATGCTCCATTCCTATAGCTCCACATAAGCTTTAGAATAGACATGAAAAAACTTTTATAAGCTCTTGTGAAGTTCATTACATACCAATGAGTGACTAAGTGTGTCATTAGAAGTTTTCTTTTTCAAAATGATAAAACTCTCTAGTGAAATTCTCACTCTACCAAAGCAAGGATAAAGTCTGCTAAACTGCTCTCTCTTACTTTTGCAGAATCCAAGGTGAAAAAGCTAAAGCCCCATACGGCTAAGACCCATGATGAATTTCTGATCCATGCTTAATTCTATAGTAGTATTGGTTTGTATATGAGTTTATGTAAAATGTTACATTGAAGCAATTTCTGATCCAACATTATTTCTTGCTAAGTCCACAACTTTGCTTAAGGACAAGCGAAAGGTTAGCTTGGGGGAGTTTGTTGATGGTTGTTAACACCCTATTTTACCGTCAACATTCTACCCATAATCAAGGTAAAACAACATGAAATGTGAAGAACTTGCTTTATAACTTAGCTAGTTCCATACTTCCACATGTACTTGGAGAAATGATATGTATGCAGAAAAAATGGCAAAAATGGACAAACATGAGGAGGATATGACACATGTGGGCACCAGAGAGGGGGCGACCTCCCTATCCAACAGAGCGGGCGCTCTCATAGCCATCGTAGTTGACGGCCTTGTTAGGCGGGAAGAAGGACCGAACAACGTTCGGGACGTCGGTGTCGGGAGGGACGACGTCGCTGTTCGTGATGGCCACGAGGGTCTCGACGCCCTGGCCGGCGCGGTCGACGGACATGGAGCAGCCAAGACGTGGTCCTCGTCGCCATGGTGATCGTCGATGGCGAGGCGACTGACGACGGGGTAGCATGTGGCGATCGCATCGGTGAGAGCGGCCTGGAGATGGTTGACGAGGTGGATGAGGGTGGAGAAGCAGGATGCCGGCGTGAAAAGCAGGCCCTTCTGGATGTAGTAGGTGGAGAGCAAGGAGAGGTCCTAGCCTCCCAGGTGGTGAGCGGGACGCGCTCGCGAGGCCGAGGCGGCGGCTTCACGATGCGCCTCGACACCACTTGCACTGGTGGCGGTGACTGTTGCATTCTCGATCTCAGAGGTTGCACAAGTAGTGGATGACAGTTGCAGGCAAGGTTCTGGGATTATTTGTTGAAAAAAAGATGAAATTCGGAAAATTCGGACCGGTATTCAATGGAAATTTGAATGAAATTTGAGTAAATTTGAACAAATTTTCTCCAAACTGTCAAACATGGAGGTGGGCATGGAGAGAGTGCATCCGGTGGCAGCGTGGAATGCGCAGGCAGCACGGAGGGCGGCCACGACGCCATGGTGGGTGCTGATTGCAGCGACAACGCAGCAGAGTTGGTGACGGCGAGGCAACAGCGATGAGGAGCAGCCATGGCACGGCGGCAGCGTCAAGGAACATCCATAGCGACTCGCAGTGGGTGCAGGAGAGCTGGTGGTGGCGGCGAGGAGCGGGTCGTGACTCGTGAGGAGGTTTCTTTTTGTGTTGTACTCATCGGTCGGCTCTTTACTGGACCCTAGATTGGACTGAAAATTTGAATTGGGCCGAAATAATTTGTCCGGTTTAGTTTTATTTCGGACTGGGTTGAATTAGACAAATTTCGGTGGGTTTCGGTTGATTCGGGTCGAATCCGAGAACCCTGGTTGCAGGTGGAGTCGAGCACTCGAGCTGCTTCTCGCTGATTCGTTTTCTTCAGTGGTGCAACAGATAACATCCATGGAGTCATATTATACAGCAACAACATATGTTAAGATGCAGGTTCATGAACGCATCGTCAGCCCGGCGGCTCTGCTAACCCATATCATGATCCACATTTTGGTTAGTTCCTGCAGGTCGCCATGGAATGCTTATGGAAATTGCCTTGCCCAATGGCAAGTGCCCATCGGTAAACCTATTATTTCTTTTAAGAAACAAAAGACACAAGATGTTTTCAATTCAGATTGGATTTCATTAAAAAAAATGCTATGACCGGATTTGCTTGGTACTCCTAGAAAAGTCATACATTGGTTGATCAGCCATACAGATACAGCGCACAATTCGTCACGCTTCGTTACTTTTTTCTTCTTCTTCTTCCTCCTTTTTTTTTTTTTTTTTTTGGCGAGGACCCTTTGTTGCTACCTCACCCATAAGAAACCTGACAAGCTGCGCTTGAATTGAACTGACAACAACTCAGTACTCCCTCCGACCCTAAAAAGTGTCCCATATGGTTTTATATTTGTCAAACTTTATGTTTCAAGAAAAGCTTCAAAAAATATTTGTCAAACTTTCTTAAGTTTGAATAAGTTTGTAAAAAAAATATTAGCAATATTTGTATATCCAAATTTTATTATGCGCCATACATATTAATATTGTCTTATATATATTTGATTAAAGTAGAAAAAATGTTTGATTTCTGTTTGTGGGAAAGATGGAGGGACTACACCAGCAACTCGCTAGTGGATAGTTGCCAAAGTAGATAGAAATAATAAATGTACTCCCTCCGTATCGGACAAAGATCACGTTTTGAAAAAGGTCTTGGTCAAACATTGAGAATATAAATCATGAATAACTTTTAAATTATTGAGCTTGGAAATATGGAAACTATATAAATAGATTTATCTTCGAATATGTTTTTATAAAAGTATGCATATATCACTTTTCAATAAGTATTTTTATAGAAATATGAAGTCAAAGTCATGCTTTGAGACCGTGTCATTGTCCTAAACGTCATCTAATTCCGATACGGAGGGAGTATTAAATTTCGACTCACACCAATTAAAATCATCATATAATAAAAGCATGTAATGCATAGAAAACGAGAATCATATTAACCTCACCAAAATTAGTCATGTTATCTCAAGTGAATGAGTGCATAAGACTCCTTACATAGAACCCAAAATAATCATTGTTGGGAGGTTGCTTATGGCAGAAGTTTGACTTGTGTACGTCGAAATCTCCCCCAAAAAAAGAAGCTCTATGTATCATTGATTTTTTTAATGGTACTTCGCAAAGGCCCTATGTGATATTATGAAGAGTGAATATAACCAGATTGAACAATACCTACAGGACTACTATATCAGTAGAAAGGGGTTGTGTTTAATTACTTGCTTAGGACATCTATGTGGGGTTGAATAGGTTCCATGTTTTTGCCTTTTTGTGTTGTATAAACCATGATCGTGCTCTTGCCCAGATTGATATGAGGACGTAATGATGACTGCATCTAAGCAAACCCTTTTAGATTATTCCTAAGCTGACCAATGAAAGTAGGAGTTAGAACACACTACTCACAGTTGTAGTCTAAGGGCCTGTTTGGGACAGCTTCTCCAGCTCCAGATCCACCAAAAATAGCTCCACTTCCAAAAAAGTTTACCAAACGGTCTAAATCCACCAAATGCAGATCCACAAAAACTATGGATCTGAGACCCAGATTCACCAAAATAGTGAATCTCCTCAAGAGGTGCTCCACCAAACTCAAAATGGTGGAGTTGGATAAAATTACCCACCACTGCCACTGATTACACAACATACCGATTCGTTCTAATTTTTTTCCGTCGCTCTTCTTCCTCTATCGCGAGGTCGCACCCTCCACCGTGCTTCCTGCCGGCAGCCCACGGCCATCTCTCTCCATGGCAGTCCTCCCCGATGTGCCTGCCCGCCTCCCCGACGTGCCCACCGTGCCCGCCGTGCCTCGCCGGCCCGCGCCTCGCCGGGATGCGCCGCCCCGATGCGCCGCGCCGTCGCGGCATCCTCGCCGGAGCCGAGCCGCCCAGCATCCTCTCCGGCCTCGCTCCGAGCAACCCCGCCCACCGTGCGCGCCTCCCATCCTCCCTGACGCCGCGGCCGGCGAGCCACGGTGCCCTGCGCGCGTCCTTCCTGACCTCGCGGCCGGCGAGCCATGGCGCCCCGCCTCCTAGCTCCGATGAGCTGCGGGCCGCGCGGCTCTGGCGAGGCCGTGAGGCCGCCCGCGCCCGTCTATCTCCTCGGCCGGTGAGCTCCACCATACCCCGATGCGCCTCCACCGTGCGTCCGTGCGCCTCCGCCGTGCCCTACCAGTCTCCATGGAAGAAAGAAGAGCCATTGACGCGTGGGCCCATTAAAGGGTAAATTTGTCCATTCCAAATAACTTGCCCTTGAGTGAATCTGGAGCTGATGTGTAGGCCAAACGGTTCGTAGGTGAATCTCAGATCCACTAGTGAAGCTGCTCCACGGTGAATCATAGATCCAGATTCACTTTTTGAGTGGTGGAGCTGTCCCAAACAGGCTCTAAACTATAGTCTTCCGACCATAGCTCAGCACAAGACGTCAATGGTGTTCTCTCGATCAATGGCCAATGTTTTGTCATTTATATAAACTAGTATAATGCCCGTGCTAACGCCACAGTTTTGTTTTAGGAAAGCACATAGAAACAACCAAATGTTGAATTATTTTAGGGAAGCATATGGAAACAAGTCCTAAGTTAAACCAATTTTAGTAACATGTTCAAAAATAAAATACCAAGCATTGACATGAGAACTTATAAAATAATTTTAGTAAACCCATCGTTAATCACTCATTCAAGAGTCTTTATAAACAAAAGGACAATATCTCCTTTAAAAATGAAGTAAATATTGAGATAGATTAAGATTTCCTTGTCGTGCAGCTGGCGCTCCCTACACCATGGGCAACAATGACAAAAATGTAAATGTAAATCTTGGAACAATGATAATTGAGCCAGCGGCATTGTTCCATATTTTCTGTCTATAACCTTCGTGTGGAAAGTGCAAGTAAATGGCACCATCGCCCCGGGCCAGAGCACCATATTTTGCAACATGTGATCAGGTAACACCTACTAAGAAGCATCGTACTGAAGCTAATACGATCAGCATTGTTAGACTTGTACTCAAATTCTGGCTGATTCTTTCAATGTGATAACTTTTTGCTTTCCTGAAACTAAAATTCAGAAGCCAAATAAATTAATGTATCACTTGCAAAAATAAATTACCAAACCTTTTACACTGCAGTAGCACACAAGTTTGTTGGCTCTTTCCATATGCCCATTCCAAAGTTGGGTTTAATTTCAGCTAGAAAGAAGAAAAAAAAGAATACAAGTTTGAAGCAGGTAATATATAGTCATGTTTTGAGGCAAGAGCTAGCCCTAAGGTTCAGCATCTGTACTATATTAATACTGAATAGCATGAACATATACTCTTGAGCAAGAACTGATCCATACAAAGCATAAATAATTGATCACCCAAAAAAGTGTGAGGTTAGGGGAGGGGTGAGATGCAGCTTACCCGGCCAGGGGCCCACAGCTCACCATCTCAGAAAGTTTTCTCCATTGTTTCCTTGACTTTTACCTGATAATAAAAAGGATAAGAAATATAATAGAATCATCCCATACACCCTGAATTCACATATGTTAATTTCTCAAAAAGATCATCAAAACTAATAAAAAATAGCTTTGATGACATACATTGCAATGAAACCACCCATTTGTTATGGATTCCATTTCGGCATGCTATTCTTGCAAGTCTGCAACCTTCTCTTTCCTGTATCTAGTTGCCACGCAACAATAACTCCCACCAAACCACCTAAAATAGACTGAATGTCATCGAGAAGTACAGAGCTTCTAGGATAAAACTGAGTTAAATTGACATACACAGAAGGTAAACGAATCAGTAAGCCAAACCTGAGAACCAGTTTGCTCCGAAAATTTGAGAAACTTCACATTGCTTGCCGGAGGTAATATTCGAAGCCGCACCTAAATTACATTAAAAAAACGAAGACTAACCAAGTTAGGCCTCCACTCTTTACGTAATATAGTATGAAACGAAGACTAACCAAGTTAGGCCATAGTCATGAAACGACCATAGCCATGTTTATGATTTAAAGGCAAAAAAGGAATCCTTGATAAGAAAATCAAACAAAGATCACCATTGCAGTCACATGGAAAAGACATGCATGCTTATCAAATATATGAATTCATATTTGTTGAAGCAAAAATCACTCTGAATTAGAGAAAATCACAAGTTTGAATGTGATCAGAGTTCAGAGGCACCTACAAACATAAGATGGCATCTCCAAATTTGTTGTGCAATTTGATTAGTCTGCAAGTAAGACACCCATAAAACTCAAGATGCACAACCATGCTGGAAATTTACATGAAAGCAAACAAACCCAGGAGCAAGATCACCATGAGTGCTTATTGAGTAGGAAGAAGAAAATAGGGGCATTGTCTACCACTTGGCAGCAGCAAGAGTTGCACGGCAGGAAGCAGGAACGTACAAGTAAAGCATTTCTCAGGTTTTAGGTCTGCTTTGAGAATTACTGAGGGTTATGTAATATAGTAAAGGGAGAATTTTTTAATTGAAGAAGCAACAGGATGTGTAGCGCAATGACACATTATTATTTATAGCATGTTATAAAAACAGATGGTTCCTCTTTAAAGTAAAAATAGATTACTATTTTTGTTCTGGTCAGTTGGCCACAGCTGGTATTTTTCAGATATGCTACAGCACTGGTTGTTCTGACAGCCCCATGTATTTTGGCCCAAATTTGAAAATAAAGATTCATGTGATGCTAGTTCACCTGTATACTGGGATATGTATTGATGCACGGGCTCTGGAGCTTTGATCCTGAGTGCGCCATGACGTCGAGGAGCACGTCTACGAAGCATAGTTGAAAACAGTCAAATTTAAATAATCATGGATGAATATTGTCAAGTAGGTTTACATTTAAAGTTATAAATAAACTGGCAATATGAAATTGGCCTATGAAATTTTATAGATCGAAAGTGACAGTGAGTTGAAAACACTTCATGGCATATAGGCAAAAATCAACAATTATGTTAGACAGCTACTAAATTCATTGGATCATGGAAAACAATATGCAATTTTGGCTAATCCCTAATCAATTTTTGCATCAAAATTCAGGTTAAAAACAATCCAACCTCGATCTACGGATCAGACCTAGCAAACGCGGATTTGGGCAGCCAGCATCACATACAGCCAGATCCATGCAGATGTGGATCGAGATGCACTCACTCATGGTGTCTCTAGGGCTCCAGGCGGTCGAGCAGGTCCTCCTCCTTGGTGTCCCGCAGCAGCACGACCATGCGCTTGACCACCACCCTGCCCGCGTCGAGAGAGATGAGAGAGGGGGAGGGGGGCGAGGGGAAGAGAAGAGATTGCCGAGACTCACCAGCGCGTGGTACGGAGGGGGGATGGCTTCCGGTGCAGCAACCGCGGCGAGCGCCGTCGCTTCGAGAGCGCCAGCCGCGGGGGCATCGTCATCGCCGTCGCTTCGGGACGAACCGAGGGATTATGAGGTGCGTGCGTTTTTTTTTCTTTTTTCTTTTCGTTGATGAGGAGAGGAGGCCGGGGGTCGGGGGGAGGGGGCGCGGGGAACGGCCGCATACGCAATCGCGGGGGGGGGGGGGAGGGGGGGGAAGGGGGGGAGGGGGGGTTCCTTCGCGGAGCGGGATCCGGGGAGGTGGGGGTTGCGGATTGAGTGAGTTTGATGGACAAACTTTGATCTACAGCTCTTGGATTATAATTACATGGCTTTGTGGCTTTTGATTATGATAGAGATAATTCTCTGTGTACAATTTCCTGAGTGCATAAAGGTTGGAGCTCTCAGCGGGAGACATTTCCTTGGGTGGACATAGATTTATTTGAGAATCCCATTATAGGAGAGATAGGGTCATGGCTTGGGTGGACATAGATTTATTTGAGAATCCCATTATAGGAGAGATAGGGTCATGGCCAATGTATGGATAAGGTAAAGGTTTGAGGGTTCTTTTTTGAACCTACGTGAAAATATCTTTTTATTAGCAAAATGATTGTGGGGCTGTTTGGAATGCGAGAAATTTTTTGTGCTACCATGTTTCTTTTGTAAAATTGAACTGATTCCCGTGAAATTCCTACATAATTCTGCGTTCCAAACGCGTCCAAATTGTCTTATCCTTGCTGATCAAGTTTTGATTATTTGATTTTGAGCTGAATAACCCGGGCCCACAGGGCTTGCAACTGCTTCAACACGGCCCTGGTGCCTGCTTTTAACGGTCCAGCCCAGCGTTTAAGTGGGCCTCAATTTCTGGGCATCAGGCATCAGCGCTGCCAGAGGCAAGCGGAGATCATCTGGAGCCGGGCGACCACCCCGAGCGGCACCAATGGAGCCCGAGGCGGCGATGCTGTCGCAGCTGCAGCTGCAGCTCCTCGCCCTCGTCTCCGAGTTCCGCCTCCTCCGCGTTAGCCAACCGCCCACCCCGCCTGGCCTTCCAGAGCCTTCCAGACCCGCACACTAACAATCGCACCCCATTTCCCGTTCGCAGGAGCGGGAGCGCGGCGCCCGTGAGGAGCTCCGCGACGCCGGCCAGGCGAGCGCTTCTCTCGGTGTTTATTATAGGGTCCTGTTCCACGTCCGCTGATGGAGAGATTTGTGTGTTCTGGCAATCTAGCGCAGAGGTGGGAGGCGGCGGCGGAGGAGCACCGTAGGGAGGCCCGGGAGCTGCGCGCGGAGGTGGCCGCGCGGGACGACTCGATACGGAGGCTCGAGGCCAGGGTTCGTCCTTTCTCACCATTTCTCTCTAGTTTTTGTCCGTACCGCTTGGGGGTGTCGTTGTCGGATTGTGAGTTGTGATTGAATTTACCTGTGAAGCTGCCGGACGCCTGCAGTGCATTTGCACTTGGTTTAATGTGCCGCGGCTTCTGATTTGATATGATGTTATGGCTGTCAGTTACTCAGTTTTAGGTTGCATTGTTGTTGGAGACCTGTTCCTGGTTATGCAGCCCATTTGTCTCTCTGTTGGGTCCTTCCAGTGATATGTGTTCCTCGTTAGGTCATGATTCTGGACAGTATCCATCATATGTGTGCCATTGCTTACAATTCTGTGTCGTCATACCATATGGATAAAGCTGGTTGCTAATGCCGCTTTGATCTATTGGCCTTCTAGTTGGTATTTCCAATTATAGTGCTTCTGTACAGATAAAGTGCCTTGAGAATGAGAATGAGCTGCTGGAGAAAAACGAAAACAACATGAAAGAAAGCATGGAGGTGCTGCTTCAATCAAGAGAGGCTTTTATAAAACACTACTGAGGCAGGTAGCTTCCCTTTTTGTTTGCATCCTTATTTTGGGCCACCATCTATTTGCATGCACTCTTTCTCTATTACTGAACTTGCTAGTGTATATTTCTCTGCCACAGTCACATTTTGTGTACAATCCTGAATCATCATCCACATGAATATAGCTGTTGAAACCAAGAGCATAATACAACAGATTTACTGCTTCTTTTTTTCTTTGTTATGCTTGGTTTCCTTGCTCAACTTTGCCTACTAGCGAACTAGCCTTGCTTGGCAAGGTTGGGCAAGGCCGCAAGGGATACCTTGCTAGGTGAGGTGAGTCAAATTGGCTCTCCCTCAAAAGCATTTACATCTTCACCTACCTCCCCAATTCAAACCAAACAAAGGAATTGAACAGACTTGCTTGTTCTCTGACTTTGCCAAGTTCCTAGGCAAGAGAACCAGACATTACTGCATCTTTGATAAAAAGCTTGAATTTGTTTTTTGGGGGGTACAATGCCAATTGCCAACTATAAGTGTTGTAGAAGCATTTATTGGTTTGAATTTGACAAAAATCGGACACCATTTACTATCATGGAATTCACATTGTTTGGTTTCATTTTTTTTCAGAGGTTTTAGCTTAGGTTCTGAATCAACCTGTGCATGGACACAAACTGACATTTGACTCATATACCATGTTCGTAGGCAGGACTCTACTTGTTCTATGCAGTGGACAATCCAGATGAAGGATAAACAGATCGCTGCAATTTCAGAGAAATTGAATTCACATCTTGTTTTGTTTAGTTCGGTAGAAAAGGAAGTTGCTGCTGTGAAACATGTACTAGGTGATGTATATTGTCTGGTTGGTGAGAAGGAAAATGTAGGTATGGCTATGATCACTCTTGACACTTGGATTCTCCAGTTATCTGATTACTCAATTTCATTTTGATTATTACGTTTCACTGCTTCTCTGATTATTATGTTTCCTTACCGTCACTTGTATCCTTATTCAGTTGCTGAGTTGAAGGATAAAGTCCACAGGATTTCTGTGCTTGAGAAAGATTTTGTAGGTATTTCCTCTTCTTTTGTCTTGCTTGATGAGATCATGTTTTTTTAATATGATGATAGTAGCTACTGTATATGCACGATTTCTTTTTATTTTCTATTAGGCAGTAACTCTCATATTTCATTTCTGCAGAGAAACTTAATTTCTTGGAAAGCAAAATCAGTGCATACCAGCTTGAACTCCGTAGTAGGGCAAGGATCATATATGAGTTAAAAAATCGCCAGGATAATAATCTTAACAACAGTTTTCAGCTCCATCTGGAGGAAATATCCATTAAACTAAGTCAATATATTCCATATGTTTGATCTTCAGTTCATATCAAAATCATGTCGGTTGTTTTCTACCTTAATGACATTACCTTAAGAAAACCTTGTTGGTGAAGGATGAGACTATTGATAGATTAACTTCAGAGAATCAGGTGATTCTGTTACCAATATTTCAGATTTCGAGTTGCCTTGACGATCCAAATTGAATGCCTATTTTTTTTTGCAGGCAATGCGTTTGGAACTTCATAATATGGAAGGTGCTTTACATAAATTTCAAGATTTATTCAGCACTATTGGGCAGGAGGTAAGATGCAAAATTTTAGTAAAAAGTTGAATGATATCTTCACTGTTCATATTAAGAGTCTGCATTATTTCGTCATCATGTCTATAGCTAAATACTATTTGTTCTTGAACTAATTGTGTATTAGGGAATGATGAAGCGTTTTTCAGCAATTTCTGAGAGTCAGGACGTACAGGATGCTAATAATGAACAGCTTGAAAGGTGAGTGATTCATTAAGCATTTACTGTTCTGGTCAACAAATTGATTTTTTAAAATTCTGAACACGCTCCATGTTGTGAATGGTGAAACCATTAGTGTTCCAGGTACACAATGTGGTCTAGCAGATGAGCATACCTTGGTAACTGCAGTTGTCAAAGAAGGTAAGTCCCCCTTTTCCTCTTTTAAGATTTCAGTTTCAATACGTCCTTATAAGACCTAGAGGCCATTGTCATAATTTATATTTACTTTGTGTGGTCGCGCACTTGGTTTCAAAAGCTCCTGATAATCTTTCTTTGTTCAAGTTCCACTATAGAAAGCTTCATGTCCAGTTTTGCACTTGGCGTATCATTTTTTTAGAAGGCGGAATAGCCAAATTCGTCCTCGAACTATCGTTGAAAGCTTAGTTTGGTCCCTAAACTACGAAAACGGCCGTTTTAGTCCTCAAACTTCACAGCCGGCTCAATTTCGTCACTAAACTATGAAAACGACCGTTCTCGTCCTCAAACTTTCGCAGCCGGCTCAATTTCGTCCCTGGTCCGACGTGGAGCGCCACGCTGGCTTGTCTCGTCATCGCCCAGTTAGCTAGAATCAGTTTCTGAAAGCCTGTAACTGTTTTATTCTTATTCCAATTTGTCGCAACTAGTTGTAACTCTTCAATACAACATGGGATGAAGATGATTTTTGCATAAAAATTGTAGATCTCGATAAGATCTACAACTTTCTAGTTTTAATGTTTTTTATTTGAGGATGTTAAGATACTCAAAAAGTTAATATTATGGTGCTAAAATTTTATATTAACTTTTATATTAATTACAAGCAGCAACAGGTAATTATTATGGTGCTATAATTTTATATTAACTTTTTGAGCATCTTAACGTCCTTAAATAAAAAAATTAAAACTAGAAAGTTGTAGATCTTATCGAGATCTACAATTAAAAATCATCTTCATCGAATGTTGTATAGAAGAGTTACAACTAGTTGCAACCAGTTGAAATAAGAATAAATCAGTTGCAGGCTTTCAAAAACTGATTCTAACTGACTAGGCGATGACGAGGCGAGCCAGCGTGGCGCTCCACGTCGGACCAGAGACGAAATTGAGCCGGCTGCGAAAGTTTGAGGACGAGAATGGTCGTTTTCATAGTTAAGGGACGAAATTGGGCCGATTGTGAAAGTTTGAGGACTAAAACGACCGTTTTTATAGTTCAGCGACTAAACTGAACTTTCGACGATAGTTCAAGGACGAATTTGGCTATTCCGCCTTTTTAGAATTACATAGTAAAACAATGACGCTCAAATCTTAACATCGACAATTCGATTCCATTTTTTATGTTTCTGATTTCTACTCTCTGTCTTGTGTGTCAAACTGTCAACTATTCTATTTCTATAATTTCTACAGCCACCACACATAATGTAGACCACCAGTTGGAAACTGATCCAGGCAGCATGCAAGTACAAAGCCCAGTGCACTTCAAGGCAAGTTGCCTATTACTTCATTGTTTGTCTTGTCTAACATGGGTAAAAAGACCCATTTTTCATAGTTCAGTGATCATATACTGAGTTCTCTTCATTCTTGTAGTCTGGTGTCTTGCTATCTCCAGAGTTAGTAGCTGCAAATACAGAAAGAGCCGACAACTTTCTTGAACCCAAAGGAGACATTGACATGGTGTAACACCTCTGGTGTTACGGTTAATTAAAACTTGCCATGTCATCATCATTGCATGTAAATCATCCTGCATAAACTCATTTTTTTTACTATGCATTAACAAAACTGATTTTATTTCAACATGTGATTTTACATAAGTTCTTAAGAGTGATTTGTTATGTAAATGTTTGGGTTTTGTATGTTATTATCTAAATTGAATTAGGTATCAAAAAGAAAATCAATTATAAACACTAAATCAGACCTAAAACCTCGACAACAAAAACTAAGCATAATTAAGTGTTGGGCCTTAAACAAAAGTTGCAAATCTTTAAAAGTTAAGCAACTTCTATTTTGGGAAATTTTGAAGTTATTAAAAATAATTTCAAATAAAATCTTAATTTAGGTTTTAAAGTTTAAACTTGAAATACGAGTTCAAAAACTAGTAGGAATCTGGCGATGGTCCTTTAATGAAAGTTTTAGCCCTTACAAAATGGAACAACTTTCATGTTTATAGATTTTAAAGTTTACTTGTAGAAATTTAAATTTAAAACCCAATTAGTGTTTGTTTAATAAAATATAAAATGCCATTTCAAAAATATCAAGAATTAGGGCAAACTACTTTAGTGAAAGTTGTAAGGCTTTTTAAATTGAATAACTTTTGTATTTGGGGATTTTGATGTTATGCAGTGAGATTTCAAAATAAACTCCAATGAGTGTTTTGAAATTTGAAATTTAAATGCTATGTCAAAAACTATGAAGAATCTGACAAAACTCCTTTAATGAAAGTTGTAGGATTCAACAAGTAGAACAACTTTCATATTTACAGATTTTCATGTTGTTAAGAAAAGTTTGGAGAATTTTATTGAATTGCAAATCAATTTCAAATTCAAGTTTTACCCCCTTTTAAATAGTTTCAAAACTAGGCAGAATTTGGACATGATTCAAAAAGCAAAGTTGAACTTCACAAAATTTTACACAACTTTTACTTTTGGAGATTTTACAGTTGCTACAGGAAATAGGGAGTAATTTAACAAAATAGCTTTTGACCCTACTGCTACAGTACCCTTGGGGGGGGTCCGCTTCTGGCCCTCTGCGCGCACTGGCACGCGTGTGCCGCGCCGCGCGCCGGTGAAGACCGGGGCCGGCCGGCCGCGTGTTGCCGACGGTGCCGGGCCCGTGGGGGTCCTCTCCACGCCGCACTACCTCCATTGCCCTGTATAAGCCCCTGTCGCCGCCATGTTCCTCCTCTTTCTCTCCATGGCCGCCGCGGGCATGCTCCCGGCCGCCGGGAAAAAATTTCGTGGTCCGTGAAACCTTGTCGTCAAATTCCTCTTGCCCACGTCCTAGTCACGTACTTGTGCCCCTTCCAAACCTCTTGGCGTCTGTGTTCATTGCCGCAGACGGTGGAACGCCACTTTCTTCCCCGAGAGCGGTCGTTCGCGCCGCCGAGACCTCCTCACTATGGTTAAGGTCGCACGGTGATTCTCGGAGTCCTTATTCTTGTGTTCTCTGCTCTCCATCTACCACTAAGCTTCACTGAGCCATTGGTTTTGTTTCTCTTTCACAGAAGCAACTGGAACGGAGCTTTGTCACCGGAGCTCGCCGACGCGGCCGCGGTCCGCGATGATAGGGCACCTCCGGCCACCCTCCGCCCTGTATAACTAGTGCAATAGCCTTTGGTGAGCTCTCTGACCGCCGTAGTATTTCTGGTTAGGTTTCTCGGCTCTCAGAGAGGCCGGAACGCGGCTGTGCCGCCGTGCCTCCGCCGCCAAGCCGCCATGGTTGCCGAAAGTCAAGCTCGGAAGGTCTTAGTGCGCAGCGGAGTACCTAGGAGAGGTCCAGGTGCTTGTGGGGATGTTATTAGGGTGCTCGACCTCACCGGCGTGGTCGCCGCCGGCGGCCCCATGGCCGTGCCGCCGTCGGGTCTTGTGGTTGGGCGAGGGAGCGGGAGGAAGAAAGAGAGAGCAGGCCGTGTATGGGCCGGCCCAGTCATGCGTGTAGGCCGAGAGAGTGTGGGGTGGGGGCTAGGCCGTGTGGGCCGGTCTGCAGGCGTTGGGCCGCCTCGGGCCGAAAGAAGTTTTATATTTATCTCGTGAATTAATAGATTTTTCCATTTCCCGATAAAGTGAACAGTGTCACACTTTGTTATTTTCATAGGAATTTTTATAGAGCTCAATAAATTGTGAAATTTATGGTGTAGTTTCTCTGTGCTATGAAGTATTTATGAAAAATATGAGATAGGCATTTTAGTGATTTTGCTAGGTATTAAAAATGTGTCTTTTAATTAATAAATGGGACTTCTAGGATTTTTATAGGCCAAAATATTTATCCAAAAATCATAAAATTTAAATTATATCTATTTTGGGTCAAGATCTATCTATAAAAAAATTTTGAGCTCGAATGGAAATAATTTAATTATTTCTTATTTATTACTTGATTAATTGATTAATTAAGAAAAAGGTTATGGGAATTAAATAGTTAAAACCCATGTTAACTGCAATCACTTAGGTTTTGTGTGTGATTATATGAAGACCATAAATCATAAAGTCTTGAATGGTCTTTAGCAATTTGTTTGCTTGATGAGTTGATATTATTTGATTTTTAATAATTAACTATGCTTAATAGGTCAATACATGTCATTAGGGTTTTCTAACTTGTTAGCGGACACCTGATGCTATTATAGGTAGATTAACTAGGCTTTCTATGACTGTTAGAATGGTCAATAAATCAAAGTAGTTAATACTCGATGGTAATTAGTTTTGTTGACTTACAACTTTATCGTGAAGGAAAGTTGTACTCAACTTTCAAATTAAGTTTACTTACTATTGATCAGTGATTCTGTGCATCTCCTGCATCATGGCATACATGTCATCATATAAGTGTTGTATTATTATTTCGTGTAGTGAACGCGCGGTGATTATTATTTGAAGCGTGTCCCGAGTAAGGTCTTCGCTCGGTGGACGTGGACCCTTCTCGGTGATCGACGTCAGGGTTTCGTCTACTTCAAGCAACAGGCAAGCCCCGGTGCATTTGCCCCTCCTTGTTATTTAAAATATTTATCACTTGAGTTAATCTACTGCATTAGGTTAATAGGAGTTGAGTGATAACCCATTGATGCATTACCTTTCCTTGACCACATATTATACCTAAGACCCTGGTTTATTTAAAGTATTGAAAAATGCTTAGTCGTGCTTAATGATAGAATTGCAAAAATGCTATTTTGAAAACTGTGATGATATGAAACAAATGAATCATTTTATGGGATTGGTATTGTCCTCGTTTGGTGATGGTGTACTTGGCCAGTCCATTATCATCAACGTGGATGGGTTTTCCCGTTTGGTTGGCCAACTGCTTGGGTTAGAGTCCCAACTTTCGTCGCCATCGGGAAAGGGATGTGAAAACCGGGTAGTTACCAGTGTACTTGGGTTAGAGTCCCAATGCATGGTTTCTAACGGAAAAATATTAGGGACCATTCGTTGTCGGCCTGCTGTGATCATGACTTTGCAACTAGCCACATACTACGGAAAGCCTCTGACTCCGGTGGCTCTACTGCTGGAACCGACAACCACGCACTGGGAGTGGAGAGATGGCGAGAGTAGCGTGTACCCTCGTGGCCGTCGTGCCTGGAGACTAGAGGGGTACTGTGCTCTCGGGTGGCGCAGGACCGGTTCCGGGGTATGAAAAGCCGTGGAAGGCGGGGTTGGCATATGCAAGCTTAAGTGCTACATATGCAGTGTGGATAGGGATCCCCAGCTGGGTACTTCTGGATTCGAATCGACGTTGCTCCTCGGTTAATGGAGACATGATCCTCACACTTACAGCGAAGAGTGGTTCGGAACTAGGATGTTTTTGAATGGATTAAGTAAATGAAAGGATGTTGATATATGAGAAGGAACTTGGAGATATGGTTAATGATTAATAATATTATTGAGACAAAATACTGAAATAGGATTAGTATTGCTTTTCCGCAAAATCCTTTGACTCTTGCTAAGCCTTACCTTGACTCCCCTCAGCCTGCATTCCTGAGTCTAATTTTACACCTTTAGTCGGGTAAGTCTTGCGGAGTACCCCATGTACTCAGGGTTTGTTAACCCCCTGTTGCAGGTAAGTTGAGTAAACAGTTCTACGAAGGATCGTGCCGGTCATCGGATCGTACATGGATGAAGATGTGTATATAATGAAACCCTTGGGCAGGGTGTTTAGTTGTATACAGCTACTCCACTGCGAAACTCTGGTTTGGGATAATGTAATTGCAATCTATGTTTAAGTAATACTTCCGCACTCTTTACTCTGATTCAAATTATTTGTGTAAACTGCTGTAATACTTGCAAGGTCTTTACAATGAGATCCTCGGGGAAATTAGGGTTTCCTATGAGATCCGACGGGCCACCTAAGTCAAAGGGAACTCGTGCAGACTAGTCAACGGTCCTTAGGGACGATGACGTGGCACGTGGGCCCTATGATTAAGGCGGTTCTGTCACAGGTGGTATCAGAGCATTTCATTGTGAAGCACTTGCAGTATTACTTTACAAAAACTTCAAAAGGATTTCGAATGAATAAAATTAATGGGGTAGTTTGGTCCGAATTATTTCTGAACTTTCCTCGTTCATTCTATAGCATCTTTTCTCGATTACTTCTATAGATCTATAGTTAGGTTTTGAGCTTAGTAGTGGATTAGCACCTTAAGTATGCCCTATGTTTGAAAACGTTGAGTGCATGTCACTCTAATAATTAATTTAATCGGTATATTACGTATATGTCAGGGTATCCTGGCTTGCGTTGGAACGCTCATGCATCATGACATTACAACTATTAGTAATACCCCCGATATAAATTAAATCTCTACTTTCTAAAATAAAGCATGTTTCCAAATGTATATTTTGTTAAAAACAAATTCTTACCTTTCTTTTCAATAGATGGATCCCCAAGACCCTACCACTGGAATCGACGAATGCCTGGCTATGTTCGGAACTCCTACGGTGTTGTGGCAGTTACTTCAGGAGGTAGGCTACTCGAAACCACCAAAGTATCGTTGGTCCCGTACTGTTGTCCTTGGTCGGCCGTGGTACGAAGTGTCACTTCGGATCCCAGCTTGTACCACTGCTCCGTTTTGGCCAGCTTGGGAAGCACAGGCAGAAGGTATGTGTCCTTGGGAAGGAGCTCAGGCTACAGCATTGGAAGTCCTGAGAAAGATCTGCTTCAGGTGTCAGAAGGAAGTCAGAGTTTCTACTCTGAGAATGTTTCCGTCAGAGGCACTAGGGAGTTGGGATGGTCTTCAACGACAAGCTAAGCAGTTGGAAGAAAAGTCTGATCAGCAGGATCCCATATTGGTAGCCACTACTCGAGCCATGTTAGCCGTTCTTAACCTCCATCTGACCCGTGAGCAAGGACGCGAGGAGTGGCAGGAACTTTACTCCGAGTGTTATGAAGCACTCAAGAGTACCGAACTCAAAAAGAAGAAGGCAAATAAGAAAGCCTTAAAGTGGCAAGAGGCTGCTCAGATCAGTGATGTGGAAAAGATCGGTTTGGACGTCCAGGTGGAAGCACTCGAAGCACAACGACAAGCAGACCAGCACCGCATAGAAGAACTAGAGAGTCTGGTGGATAGTCTTCACCTTCAGACTGGACTTCTCATCCAGCAGCGCGAAGAAGCTCATTCTTATGCCGTAATGGCTAGAGAAGGTCTTAGAGAGACCGTTGGATATTTGCAGCATCAGAATGCGATGTTTTGGGGTCTGCATAATACCTATCAGCAATAACTTCAGGCAGCCCATCAGAACATTGCCGATCTGCAAAGAGAAGTGCAAATGCTCCATGCCATGAACGATCCAATTCCAGATATAGATGTTCCAGCAGCTGACCATCAGGAATTGTCTTGTTCAGCAGAGAATGCCGATGAAGAGTTTGAGGAAGTAGCTAGTGACTCGGAATCAGAAGTAGTGAGTGATCGAGTCGATTAGTTTATGGAGCTAAATAGTCTCCTAGACCCAGTGTCAGATCAAGTCAAGTTTGGGGTTACGTGTCCTTGTAATCCAAAACCCTGTGTTGGTAGGGAAACTGGTGTAATGGTAGTTCCATAAGTTGGAGTAAGTCGACCTAAACTAGTAGTCAATGTGAATTAATGTGTAAACCTCGGATAATCCTATGTCATCGGCCAGATCATTTTATACTTAAGCTTATGAGTGTTAGGTGTTCAACAGTTGGTAAATTTTGTCATAGGACTAGGTTTTGCAATCGCCACTAAACTTCGCTCCATAAGTTTCTAGTCCTTGGGAAACTTCTGGATGCACTCATTCACTATTCCAACTCGGCACAAAACTTTGGCTAATCCTTGATTTAATAAATCCATTAATGTAAGATTTTTATCTTCTCTTTTCAAAACAATGCTATTTCTTTGAAAGCTATTGTAATTGTAGTCTATGGGATATCGTGCTCCATGACCGTGACACAGCGTCGAAATCTGGGGTCTCCTATGGATCACGACCATGGGAAAGTACTACCGGACACTCGCTGTTGTCAAGGTTGATGGTCACGATCCTAGCCTGCAATTAATGTGTTTTCATTCCCATTTTCCAAATATCCTTTACCAGAATTCGTATTCATCTTTCTTCATGAGTTTCAAAATCCTTTTGCTCTTTATAACTATATTAAAACTCACTTTGAGAATCCACATCTGATCTCTCCGAATTCTTAAGATTATTTGTCTTTGCAATCATCTTAATTTTATCTGATAGAATAACAGGAACCAATTTGGAAAAGATACCTAAGATCCAATCACTTGGAAGTGGTATCTGTGATCCGCTGAGGATTCCATGTTGTTTTATCGATTCTTGGTTATTTATAAATATCTTGACATCTATTTTGAAAATTCACTTCGACAAAAACTTTATGATGCACTTAAATTCGCCTACAGACTCAGGATGAAAACCTAGCACTAGACCATGACTTTTATCTGCATAAGTGTCATGCCTTGATCCGACACGTATCTCTCATTTAAATCCAACACGTTATTCCAGAATCGTTATGCCCATAGTGATGTCATGACCTGCGACCACGGTGCTGCGTCGAAACCTAGGGTCTCTCACGTGCCATGGCCACGCCGAGATTCCGCTAGGCACGCGTAGGTATCAAGGTCTATGGCTGTGACATACTGTAGCTTCGCAACCTATAAAGTTTCCTTGTCTGCACTGTATGTAGAAACAAATTCATCTTGCTATGATGTAACGTGATCTGCGGCTGCGATACAATATAGCAACCTGGGATCTCCTGTGACTCACAATCACATAAGATTCTGAAGGGTATATGCTCGTATCAAGGTCTGTGGTCATTGTACATCATAGATACAGTCGATTTATTTTTTTTCTCTTTTTACCGAGGTTACTTTGATTGTGTTCTATGATGGTGTCTCGACCCGCGACTATGGTGCCGTGTCAAAACTTGGAATCTTCTGTGAACTCCAGTCACATAAGACCCTACCAGGGTACACACTGGTATCGTAGTCGGTACTCCTGAATCATCGTAGCTCGCAATTAATGTGCTCTCACTCTCCTTGAAACCCACCCTTAAAAGATATTCCTCGCAAGGGTGGTATTTCGAAGAAATAAGGTTTCAAGTTTTAGTGTTGAGAAACAACTGATTAGGTCAAATAAGAATCTTCCTCATAACAGGAAGTAAGAGAAGTGCGGACTAGTAGCTTATCAACTCAAGTGTCTGAACACTTGTCAGCTGCATAGGCTGTATTTCATGTGACACCACTCGAGGAGTAACTTCAAGTATCAAATCGGGTTATTGATTTGGTAGGAGTGGAACTGGACTAGATTTGACGCACTCCGGATACTCAGTGTGGGTCATAAACCAATAAGAGATCGTGTTACTCAAAGGACTTCAACAGGATGAAGCACAAGTATGTTGGAATCAGTCTTCAGAAGAAAAAAGTTACCCGAGGGACCAGAGAATTTCTCACCTAAAAAAAAAACATTTTTAAGTTCTTAGCTCACCATTAAAAAAATAATTTACCCCTTTCAAATCCTACAAAATGTAAGATCCCTGCTTGCTCTACAGTCAAGATTTGAAAAATATTTACTTGACACATTTTCTTTTCCATTACTTAACCTAAGGCTCTAGCCGCTTCTAAAATCTCGGGACGAGATTTTTTTTTAGGGGAGAAGGCTGTAACACCTCTGGTGTTACGGTTAATTAAAACTTGACATGTCATCATCATTGCATGTAAATCATCCTGCATAAACTCATTTTTTTACTATGCATTAACAAAACTGATTTTATTTCAACATGTGATTTTACATAAGTTCTTAAGAGTGATTTGTTATGTAAATGTTTGGGTTTTGTATGTTATTATCTAAATTGAATTGGGTAACAAAAAGAAAATCAATTATAAACCCTAAATTAGACCTAAAACCTCGACAACAAAAACTAAACATAATTAAGTGTTGGGCCTTAAACAAAAGTTGCAAATCTTTAAAAGTTAAGCAACTTCTATTTTGGGAAATTTTGAAGTTATTAAAAATAATTTCAAATAAAATCTTAATTTAGGTTTTAAAGTTTAAACTTGAAATACGAGTTCAAAAACTAGTAGGAATCTTGCGATGGTCCTTTAATGAAAGTTTTAGCCCTTACAAAATGGAACAACTTTCATGTTTATAGATTTTAAAGTTTACTTGTAGAAATTTAAATTTAAAACCCAATTAGTGTTTGTTTAATAAAATATAAAATGCCATTTCAAAAATATCAAGAATTAGGGCAAACTACTTTAGTGAAAGTTGTAAGGCTTTTTAAATTGAATAACTTTTGTATTTGGGGATTTTGATGTTATGCAGTGAGATTTCAAAATAAACTCCAATGAGTGTTTTGAAATTTGAAATTTAAATGCTATGTCAAAAACTATGAAGAATCTGACAAAACTCCTTTAATGAAAGTTGTAGGATTCAACAAGTAGAACAACTTTCATATTTACAGATTTTCATGTTGTTGAGAAAAGTTTGGAGAATTTTATTGAATTGCAAATCAATTTCAAATTCAAGTTTTACCCCCTTTTAAATAGTTTCAAAACTAGGCAGAATTTGGACATGATTCAAAAAGCAAAGTTGAACTTCACAAAATTTTACGCAACTTTTACTTTTGGAGATTTTACAGTTGCTACAGGAAATAGGGAGTAATTTAACAAAATAGCTTTTGACCCTACTGCTACAGTACCCTTGGGGGGGGGTCCGCTTCTGGCCCTCTGCGCGCACTGGCACGCGTGTGCCGCGCCGCGCGCCGGTGAAGACCGGGGCCGGCCGGCCGCGTGTTGCCGACGGTGCCGGGCCCGTGGGGGTACTCTCCACGCCGCACCACCTCCATTGCCCTGTATAAGCCCCTGTCGCCGCCATGTTCCTCCTCTTTCTCTCCATGGCCGCCGCGGGCATGCTCCCGGCCGCCGGGAAAAAATTTCGTGGTCCGTGAAACCTTGTCGTCAAATTCCTCTTGCCCACGTCCTAGTCACGTACTTGTGCCCCTTCCAAACCTCTTGGCGTCTGTGTTCATTGCCGCAGACGCTGGAACGCCACTTTCTTCCCCGAGAGCGGTCGTTCGCGCCGCCGAGACCTCCTCACTATGGTTAAGGTCGCACGGTGATTCTCGGAGTCCTTATTCTTGTGTTCTCTGCTCTCCATCTACCACTAAGCTTCACTGAGCCATTGGTTTTGTTTCTCTTTCACAGAAGCAACTGGAACGGAGCTTTGTCACCGGAGCTCGCCGACGCGGCCGCGGTCCGCGATGATAGGGCACCTCCGGCCACCCTCCGCCCTGTATAACTAGTGCAATAGCCTTTGGTGAGCTCTCTGACCGCCGTAGTATTTCTGGTTAGGTTTCTCGGCTCTCAGAGAGGCCGGAACGCGGCTGTGCCGCCGTGCCTCCGCCGCCAAGCCGCCATGGTTGCCGAAAGTCAAGCTCGGAAGGTCTTAGTGCGCAGCGGAGTACCTAGGAGAGGTCCAGGTGCTTGTGGGGATGTTATTAGGGTGCTCGACCTCACCGGCGTGGTCGCCGCCGGCGGCCCCATGGCCGTGCCGCCGTCGGGTCTTGTGGTTGGGCGAGGGAGCGGGAGGAAGAAAGAGAGAGCAGGCCGTGTATGGGCCGGCCCAGTCATGCGTGTAGGCCGAGAGAGTGTGGGGTGGGGGCTAGGCCGTGTGGGCCGGTCTGCAGGCGTTGGGCCGCCTCGGGCCGAAAGAAGTTTTATATTTATCTCGTGAATTAATAGATTTTTCCATTTCCCGATAAAGTGAACAGTGTCACACTTTGTTATTTTCATAGGAATTTTTATAGAGCTCAATAAATTGTGAAATTTATGGTGTAGTTTCTCTGTGCTATGAAGTATTTATGAAAAATATGAGATAGGCATTTTAGTGATTTTGCTAGGTATTAAAAATGTGTCTTTTAATTAATAAATGGGACTTCTAGGATTTTTATAGGCCAAAATATTTATCCAAAAATCATAAAATTTAAATTATATCTATTTTGGGTCAAGATCTATCTATAAAAAAATTTTGAGCTCGAATGGAAATAATTTAATTATTTCTTATTTATTACTTGATTAATTGATTAATTAAGAAAAAGGTTATGGGAATTAAATAGTTAAAACCCATGTTAACTGCAATCACTTAGGTTTTGTGTGTGATTATATGAAGACCATAAATCATAAAGTCTTGAATGGTCTTTAGC
This sequence comes from Eremochloa ophiuroides, assembly GCA_038502445.1. NCBI lineage: Eukaryota > Viridiplantae > Streptophyta > Magnoliopsida > Poales > Poaceae > Eremochloa > Eremochloa ophiuroides. The sequence continues at coordinate 42,129,133 of JAHLJS010000002.1, forward strand.
AATTTGTTTGCTTGATGAGTTGATATTATTTGATTTTTAATAATTAACTATGCTTAATAGGTCAATACATGTCATTAGGGTTTTCTAACTTGTTAGCGGACACCTGATGCTATTATAGGTAGATTAACTAGGCTTTCTATGACTGTTAGAATGGTCAATAAATCAAAGTAGTTAATACTCGATGGTAATTAGTTTTGTTGACTTACAACTTTATCGTGAAGGAAAGTTGTACTCAACTTTCAAATTAAGTTTACTTACTATTGATCAGTGATTCTGTGCATCTCCTGCATCATGGCATACATGTCATCATATAAGTGTTGTATTATTATTTCGTGTAGTGAACGCGCGGGTGATTATTATTTGAAGCGTGTCCCGAGTAAGGTCTTCGCTCGGTGGACGTGGACCCTTCTCGGTGATCGACGTCAGGGTTTCGTCTACTTCAAGCAACAGGCAAGCCCCGGTGCATTTGCCCCTCCTTGTTATTTAAAATATTTATCACTTGAGTTAATCTACTGCATTAGGTTAATAGGAGTTGAGTGATAACCCATTGATGCATTACCTTTCCTTGACCACATATTATACCTAAGACCCTGGTTTATTTAAAGTATTGAAAAATGCTTAGTCGTGCTTAATGATAGAATTGCAAAAATGCTATTTTGAAAACTGTGATGATATGAAACAAATGAATCATTTTATGGGATTGGTATTGTCCTCGTTTGGTGATGGTGTACTTGGCCAGTCCATTATCATCAACGTGGATGGGTTTTCCCGTTTGGTTGGCCAACTGCTTGGGTTAGAGTCCCAACTTTCGTCGCCATCGGGAAAGGGATGTGAAAACCGGGGTAGTTACCAGTGTACTTGGGTTAGAGTCCCAATGCATGGTTTCTAACGGAAAAATATTAGGGACCATTCGTTGTCGGCCTGCTGTGATCATGACTTTGCAACTAGCCACATACTACGGAAAGCCTCTGACTCCGGTGGCTCTACTGCTGGAACCGACAACCACGCACTGGGAGTGGAGAGATGGCGAGAGTAGCGTGTACCCTCGTGGCCGTCGTGCCTGGAGACTAGAGGGGTACTGTGCTCTCGGGTGGCGCAGGACCGGTTCCGGGGTATGAAAAGCCGTGGAAGGCGGGGTTGGCATATGCAAGCTTAAGTGCTACATATGCAGTGTGGATAGGGATCCCCAGCTGGGTACTTCTGGATTCGAATCGACGTTGCTCCTCGGTTAATGGAGACATGATCCTCACACTTACAGCGAAGAGTGGTTCGGAACTAGGATGTTTTTGAATGGATTAAGTAAATGAAAGGATGTTGATATATGAGAAGGAACTTGGAGATATGGTTAATGATTAATAATATTATTGAGACAAAATACTGAAATAGGATTAGTATTGCTTTTCCGCAAAATCCTTTGACTCTTGCTAAGCCTTACCTTGACTCCCCTCAGCCTGCATTCCTGAGTCTAATTTTACACCTTTAGTCGGGTAAGTCTTGCGGAGTACCCCATGTACTCAGGGTTTGTTAACCCCCTGTTGCAGGTAAGTTGAGTAAACAGTTCTACGAAGGATCGTGCCGGTCATCGGATCGTACATGGATGAAGATGTGTATATAATGAAACCCTTGGGCAGGGTGTTTAGTTGTATACAGCTACTCCACTGCGAAACTCTGGTTTGGGATAATGTAATTGCAATCTATGTTTAAGTAATACTTCCGCACTCTTTACTCTGATTCAAATTATTTGTGTAAACTGCTGTAATACTTGCAAGGTCTTTACAATGAGATCCTCGGGGAAATTAGGGTTTCCTATGAGACCCGACGGGCCACCTAAGTCAAAGGGAACTCGTGCAGACTAGTCAACGGTCCTTAGGGACGATGACGTGGCACGTGGGCCCTATGATTAAGGCGGTTCTGTCACACATGGTATGGGATCTTACGCTCCTTACACTATGGGGTTGTTTGAAGCACAGGTTTTGTGGAAATCAAAATTCCTAGAACAAATTATAACGTAACTACCTGAAAACATTGTTTGGAAACTCTCTCATTAGAGAAAACCTGTTTTCCATAAAAAACCCCAGCCCTGCACTTTGTGAAAAACGGTTACAACCGGTTTCCATGAAAACTGGCTTTCAGAAAGTCATGCCTACTGGTGTTGTTTTGTTGGTTCATGTTCACTTCGCTAATTAAGATCTGGATGATCTGGGTTCAAGCAGCACTCTACTGCATTGTTAGCTCTACATGTGCACCAGCATTACTGCAGAGCCCCGTGCTCTGTGCCTGGCCTATGCAAATTTTTCATCATCATGAAGCCTGTTGCTTCACATCTGTCCAGTTACTTTTGCTTCTTCCTGAAGGCTGACGGCCGCTTTAGCCATATTGCTAGTGGCCTGCTCAATTAGTGATGCTGCTTCACGGGATATGGGGAGCAGGGGAGGTCAGGAGGTGCATGGCGGACTGCTGCTCGACTAGGGCATGACTAGCTATGTGCCTGTGTCCATGTAATTGCTGCTGGACACTGAGTTGACAAACAGGAGCCAAAAGAGTTGAATGTCGATCTCATGGCTTAGGTTGTGTAAAGGAGGTAGGAATCAGTGTTTTGTTCATACTGTATCAAGAAAGAGATGAGATCACACTGTGTTTTGCCCAAACAGAGTATATGTAAAACGAAGTTTCATGCTAGCCAAGAAAGCTGAAGTCAGCAAAACAACTACTTAAAGCTGTCTTTTCCAAAAGTTGCTCTTAAATTGTACTTTTCCAAAAGAGATATGTTGTTTATCAGATCCAATTCCAAACAACCACTATAAGCCCCAAGCCCCCAAGCATCTTCCTTACATGATAAGTGATAGCTTTAAAATACAATGCATTATGCTGGTTGATTGAACTTGGTGTTTTGCAGGGTGGTTTATCTTCTGCACGACCAGCAGATTGTTTGAATCTGGATCCTGACTCGGAGAATCAGTCCTGACCATGCAATTTATATCCCTTCACACCTGGTATTTGGATAGTTACCGATTCCATGGTTGGTCATCGAGCATATTTTATTTCTTGTAGTTGATCACCCCCCTTGTTTGCATAGCCTGTTTAGTTAACCACTAAAGAGATAGATCAGGTAGTGTAAGGGCATCTTGGCTCCTCTCTACCACAGTACCACCACGAATCCACGATGGTCGAGATTCGGATGGTAGCTCAGTTGATAAGATCGAGAAGAAAGAAAAGACATGCTGTCATTGTCCGTTGGGATGAATTTGAGGGTTCATGTAGGAGGAGACTGAAAAAAAAAAACCCAGGCCATCAAAAATAGGAGAAGCCCTAAAACATAAAGGGGCTCTGGAGATGCTCTAAGGTGTATTTGGTTTTCGATTTTTGTTCTATTAATATTAACTTGGGGTGTCTTGAGAAGTATGTCGACAGTATTATTGTACATTGGAATTGTTGTACTCCCTCTGTCCCAAAAAGACCGTCGTTTTAAACTTTCCAGACATCATGTTTGACCATTCGTCTTATTTAAAATTTTTGTATAAATATCATTTATCTTATTATGATTTATTTTATCATTAGAGATATTTGAATAATTATTAGTTGATTTTGTATTTTGTACAACATTTTTGAATAAGATGGACGGTCAAATATAGTTTCTGGGAAGTCTAAAACTACATTCTTTTTGGGACGGAGGGAGTACGTTATTATTGATATGAATTTAAGTCAACCTTATATTTGGTGATAAGTTCTATCAACTTTACACTTCATTTGCTTAATTTTGTAAGATCGAGCATATAATATTTTTATGTAACTTTTTTTTTGTACTAACGTTGTAACCCTTGCACGAACAAAATAAGAACAATACTGTTATATATTTTCATTTGAGTGGGACAACTTTATTTTTTTAATATTTTTAGGGGAACAGATTTGTTTTGATTCTTTCGAGAGGAATGTAATTGCTTACATTCAGCCTAAAAACCTTTTTAATTAAGAAGACGAAGGTGCCTAAAAGAGGGAGGTGCCATGAGGCTGCTCCTGCAGTTGCTGCCTTTAAAATGTGATACTTCATATTTGCCCATCAACCTGTCAGTGCCATTACAACGGCATTACCCAGTGTTTGCCAAATGTTAATGCTGATCCATCTATCCTCATCTACGTGAACAAAGCATGCTGCCGTGAAGAAGCTGAAGCATGTGAATCAAAATGCGGTCCAGGTGGCACTCCTCTGCCTTGGCTTGAGCGAAACGTGCACGCCGTCGCCTTCCGCCATAAGGGAGCCACACTTGGCGGCGGGGATGCTGTTGGGCGTGAGCGCGCCCGGCCTGGGCGACGGGAACCTCGCCGGCCTGTTGCCGCGGGGCGACAGGCTGACCTCCTCCAGCGCCCGGAACTGGAGCTCGGACGGGTAGTCGCGGACGCAGCCGATCCGGGGCCCGGCGCCGGTGCTCCAGTGGAAGTGGAGCTGCTTCCCGAGCTGGTACGAGTGCATGGCCCGCTTGGAGTTGATGCGGCTCAGGATCAGCGCCTCCGGCACCTCCGCCAGGCCCTCCAGGTACTGCTGCTCCTCGCCGCCGTCCTCCTCCGCGAACAGGTTCCGCTTGCAGAAGTCGAGGCACTCGCCCAGCATGGCGGAGTCCGGGTCCACGTCCTTCACGCCGGCCTGCGACGGCGCCCTGGCGTTGCTGCTGTGCGTGCTGGGCGGCAGCGGTGCTATGTTGTTGGAGCTGATCACCAGCCTGGGCGGCCGCTTCCCCTGCAGCCTGTTGTCTGAGGAGGTCTTCCTGATCGTCGCCGCCGGCGTGCTGCAGGTCTCCGTTGGCGGCAGGGGAGTGGGTTCCTGGCTGCAGGTCCTGCCTTCGCCTTCGTCGTGGCGTTGCGCAGATTGCGGCTCCTGTTCACCGTGGCTGTCTTCTTCTTGCTGGCAGAGTTGGGTCAGGTCCAGCTGAGAGTGGCTGCCCCTCAGGCTGAAGTCGCCGTCTTCTTCGCCTTCTGATGGGCTCAACTGTAGCAGAACCGAAAACCCAGCAAAAATAAATAATACTACCAGTATTTTCAGCTGAAGCGTTTTGGGATGGTTAGCTAATTAATCTAGGTAGTTATTAGGATCCACATTAAATTATCTAGGCCGCTTACCATCACATTGGTAAGATCCACACTCCTTTCCTTGAGGAAGTTCATGAACTCCTGAAAGTTCTGCTCCGTCGGCCGGTAATGCCCACTGTGAGGCCACACAGCCTGAAATGACGAACGCATCTCTAACTTGAGCAAGAACAACAAGTAAATCAGTGATGTTGGGAGTACAGATTCCTATGCCACACCTTGAGAATTCCATCCTCCACAACCAGTCTTCCTGCAGCAGATGTGGCTCCCCCTGCAAGGAAGCTTGAGTGCTGGAATACCCCCTTCTGCTTCTGCAAACATTCGGCCTCACTTCATTCACTAAATTGCTCCCAGTGTTCAAAAAAATTCTGTTCAGAGAGAGAGAGAGAGAGAATTATCATTCACCTGGCCTATGTAGAGAGTCTTGCATGTACTGAGCACAAAGATCCACTTGGTCCCCTTGGCGCTTCCAGTCGTGTCGACTATCTGACGGCTCAGCTTGTACATCAGCCGTTTATCCTCGACTACCACTTCATAGTTTTCCCTTTCTTTCTGCACGAGACGACATATTTGGTTAATGGGCCTAATTTCTTCTTCATTTGTTTAAATCAGAGGAGGAACAAACAGCGAAACTTACAGGGCCAAGGTACTTGATACATTGCTTGTGCAACTTCCACCTAGAGCAATGCTCCTCTAAGTTGACATCTTTACCTTCTCCTACATCCAACCTGCCCAAAGAATTACAGAACCGTCAGTTCGTTGGTTCGGGCACACGACTAGTGCACTTTTGCTGTGTTTGTGTACCAATAGAAGAATGGCTGCTTGCTCTGGCAGTGGAGCCAGCGGTGGTAGTAGAAGTGCAGGTTGTGGCCATACCGATGTCGAGGGTCAATCTGACAACCAGAAATGGATCAAAATGCAGTTTTTGATTTCTCAACGGCATAATCTGACTAGCATTATATTTATCGAGGCAGTTATATTCTTGGTACATAACATACCGCCTCGAGCCAGTGCTGCAGCGCAAGTTTCTGGGCCTTTTCATCCTTGGATAGACCTTTGCCAACCTAAATGCGACAACAGGACTACACCTCTGTCAGGAATACAGTATATTCCAAGAAAAGAGAACTTCTGATACGAAGTTGGTATTGCACCTTGCAAGATTCATAATGCTGATTGCTGAAGTAATAATGATGATATATCTGAACAGAAGAATACAGTTGGTACCTTGGCAGCCCTCATTCTTGCCCGGGACCATTTTGAGACAGCAGTCTCAGGCTTCTCTATGTCAAAGAATGACACCGAGTTCCGCTTGAGCAGTGCAAAATCAAGCAACTTCCACCTGCATTGTATATAGAATCATAAGTAAAATTCAGAAAAGCACCACCTTGATGGCTTGATGACAAGAACAAGCTCGCTCAACCCAATAAATAGCAAAGAACAAGGCAGTGTCCTACCATCGTTGTTCCACGAGAACAGCGCAATCCGCAAGCTGCCGCCTTGTCCTGAAGCTCTTGTACACCTTCTGCAGCCTGACGGCCGCGGCCTGGTGCCTGGAGCTGTCCATTCCGACGATGGGGTAATCATAATCTGGTGGACGGTCGAATCTTGATGAACCACAAGTACCTGACGCAGCACCGGGACTGATGATGTTGCAAGCTTCTCTATTAGGAGGTTTTGGACTCCTGATGGACATCATATTCTGCATCTGAACGCTGTCAGCCTCTCTCCTTTTGAAGCTCAGGGATCCCTCGATGATCAGCTTCCCGGAGCCAAAGGTGGGGGGCAATGCCGAAGGCGAAGACGAAGGCGAATCGCCAGCGTCCTCCATGTCGTCGAAGCTGAGAGACCGGATGAAGAGCCGCCCCATGTTGTCCTCCACTGCTGGCAGGTAGTCGTCCGGTGGGTATGAGATTGACAGCCCCATTTTCCCTGATGGCAAGATGTGGTGCCACACAGACAAAGGCCTTTCGCCGTCTTTCCTTTTCTCTGAATGGATTGGATTCGGTTGTTGGATTGGATCTCACAATCTGCGGTCCGTCTCAGCCAATCTGCATGTGCCATGAACGAATGAACACCGAGTTCAAGTTTTGTTCGTGAATCTAAAAAAAAGTTCAAGTTTTTTGAATGGGCAAGAACTGTTTCAGAAGAACAGAATTGAAGCCCTTTTTGGTTAGGTTCATGCTGCTCTTTGCAAAAACATTCCCATCTTCAGGAACAGATTGAAGGTGACGAATGGAGAACAATCAAGGAAACGAAAAGAAAGAGAGTATGCGACTCAACAAGAACAGCATCCATCTTATCTTGAGAAGGGCATCCAAAATCAGAAGGGCAACAAATGGTGCAAACATAAACCAATAATCAAGAAACAGACCTTGCCTCCAAAATCCAAGCAACTTGCAACCACCTCAGAGGCAGGCTCCTTGATTATGAGACAGACAGGCTTGCTGTGAGGCAGAAAAAGCTATTTTTTGAAGCGCAGGGGCCAATGGGGAGGAGATTTAGGAGGAACAGAATCTAAATGGGGCGGTGGCCATACGAGGAAGGTAGGTGCCAAGACCCCCAAAGCCCCTGCACTCCTCTATAAATAACAAAGCAAAACTTGCGGTGTCCTATCCTAGTTCCCTGATCAAAAGTCCGTCTACTGACAGATTTGGTGACTCATAAAAAAATACATTATACATAATAACAAGTTAGTAGCACTTAATATGCATGTAAGTGCAGGCTATTGTCTGATACAAGGAGCTTTCACGATAGTCCTCCTTGCCTTGAATGCGTTCTGAAAGAGTTGAAAAGGGGATCAGGTGTGTGCTGGCAACAGATGGCCGGTCTATTCTGTTCTTCTTCTTTTTTTTTTTTTTTTTTTGCCCTATTTGTTTCTTCCTCTCTAAAAAGGGTTCAAGTGAATGAATACTATAGGTAATAACTAAGGAAAACGACGGGGTTTTCCTTTTGTAATCGGCTCTTCATCATTTCAGGGTGATATTAGCATTTGCTTCAACTTGCTGTTACGTTTTCTGTCCAAATAAATAAATACTTGTGTACAACCTGACAATTTATTCGCAGCATTTTTTTTCTAAATAATGGCAGGAGCTCTGTCTTTCAATTAAGAGGAAAGAATTTTATGTACAAGCAAGGGTAACCCTGCGTGGCGCCAAACACCATGAAGGGCTAACCCACCCACGCGAACGCGTCAAGGTACATCACAGACGACCCACCCAACGATCTAGACCCGGGAACAAGAGGACACGACTGGTCATCGTTGCCGAGCTCAACACGAGCAGCTCCGACTTCCTGCCTTGCACTCCAGCCCTCCCACGGTGTTTGCCGAAGCCCCTAGCCGAAACCGAGTCGTCGAAGATGGGGAACGGCCCCCGTCATCGTTGCCAAGCTACAACCCTGCTGCAGCAGCTCTGACTCCACAAGACCAACCCTTCCATCACGTCGACCGGACGCTGAAGCGGAGAGCACCCACCGAAGAGGACATCGAGGCTCAGACAAAAATCCTAACGACGCCTTCAAGAAGGGAACGACGCCGATAGCGCCGTCATCGTTCGTCCAGGGTTGGACCAGGTTTTCACCCGAGGATAAAAATGGCTGGGGGATGCGACACCCCCAACAGGGAAAGTGGCGCCTCCTGGCATCACCGTCGCCAAGGCTTTCGCCCGTAGCTCCCCAACACCAACGCCAGGCCAAGATGACGAATCCCAACAAGCCGCCATCCTCATCGTCCCAGCCGTGCCGCCCCACAGAGGCCCCACAAGAGGGGTACCGACGCGCCGGCTGCACGCAGCAGTCGCGAAGCTGCGACGGCCGCCACCCCCTCTGGCCGGGCAACGTGTAGAGACTGGCTTACCCAGCCGCGCGCGTCTCCATGCCGCACGCCGGAGCCTCTGGCCATCGACGCCGACACCGGCATCTGCCGCAAGGATGAATGCCTCCACCAGAATAGGCGTCGCCTCTTGCCCAAGGGCTACCGGATCTGGCCAGGAACCAAATCCGGCGACCCGCACCGACGCCGCCGTCTCCAGTCTTGACCACAACGGCGGCCACCGGCCCGAGCCAGCCGGCCACCGCCACAGCATCCGGGGCCGTGAGGGGAGGACAGCAGAGAAGAAGAAGCTACCCCCAGCGCACGCACGAACCCCGACCACCGCCGCCGTAACCACCTTGGCCGCCACCCGGACGGAATCTAGGCGAGGATCGGCCGTGGGACCAGATCCAGCTGCCCTGGCCACTTATCTGGCCGCCGGGGACGTGATCCGGGCGTTGGGGACGGCCATGGACCGCCGGAGCAGCCAGCCCCGCCGCCGCAGCCGAGAAAGGAGGAGGGGAGCGTGCGGAAAAGAAACGCCGACGTCCCCTGCGCCGGCAAGGGCACCGGCCGACGCCGCCACCCCCACGGCGGCCCTCCCACTCGAGCTCCACGCAGCCCAAGCGGAGGACGCGTCGCCGGCCGCAGTCGCGCGCGCCGCCGAGGAAGGAAGAGGAGGGCCCTGCCGCCACCCTCCCGGTCGGCCGAGCGGCCATGCCGGCGGCCAGCTCCGGCGGCGGCGTGGCGGGGGAGGGATGGAGAGGGGAGGAGAGGGTTAGGGTTTCGGGGGAGCCTCCCGAGCCACTCGCGTGGGAGCGACGCGGGGGCGCGGCTTCCTGCAAAAGCTTCCTTTGCTATTCGCAGCATTTTTGTTTTGGGTATTTTATGGGGAAAAATCAAACTTGCGGAAGCATTATTTTGCCGACACATAGGATGATGCAATGCAACAGGCATTAGGACTAATCGGTGATTAATTTAAATCAAGATCTGGTGATCCATATTCTTATCAAGTCTACATCAGAATGACCAGAGGGGTCCCTTTCGGTTGGCAGTTGAATCTGATGAAGAGAGACATCAACCCTTTGACAAATGTCAGCACGGGCACGAATTAAAAGGCGGCCACAAGTCTACTCCAGCCGAGCTCCATGACCAACTCCATGACAGGGCAATCTTGAGCTGTAATATCTTTTCATGAAGGGCTTTCTAATTCCCTTTTGAAAGGGAATAGAGATCCAGCTCAACACTTTATCCCATTGCTAATTTAGCTTTTGCCCATCTGTAAGGACCTTGATGTCACCAAGAGGGGCCTAGAAGGGGGTGAATAAGCCTGTAAAATTTTAGCTCAAACAAATATCAGAACATAGCCCGGCACTGCTGCTCCTCAGAGCGGCACTGCTGCCCTGGCAGACCTCCGAAGCTCACAATTCAAAAACTATCCAACGAAAAATGGATCATGTAAATTTGTGAGCTTCCTGGGACTGTGTAGAGCCTATTCCACCACCTGGATGTTAGCGGAAGCTTGCACACAAGTAGATCGAGACCAATCCCTAAAATCACCACAAATATGAGTAAGCAATGCAAATCACAAGAGCACAAGTGAGACACCGATTTATCCCGTGGTTCAGCTCGCCACTAAGGGTTGCCTATATCCACGTTGTTGAGGTAGCCACAAAGGCTTTGGTCTCTTTCAACCTTGACCTCGTTCTCAAGTCAAGAGAGTAAACTCTTGAAATGAGAGTGTTCCATTAGATGTAAAGGGTGATAACAAACGTCCCGGGGCTGCCACAATCGAGTTGGAAGCTCCCGGGCGACGCCTAGCCGGCTAAGAGCCTTGCTCCAAGAGTAATGAACACAATCCACCGGCTTGAACGTGAACCAAGTGCTCTAGGAGATTAAAAACAGTTGGGGCTGCTCTCTAATGTTGTTTGGAGGCTCAAACTCTCAAAAAATCGGAGAGGAATCAAGGGGAGAAGCTTGAGGGGCTCCAATAGAGTGAGAGAGAGGAAGAGAGAGCTTCTCTGGTTGCACCTAGGAGAGGGAATGGCCGAACTAGCCATTGGGGGCGACGAGGAGGTGATTTTGAATCACCCCCGAGTCTAACGGTCAGAATAAGTCGTGGCAGTGCCGGATCCCGGCCGTGCCGCGCCTAAGGCCGGCAGTGCCGCGCTGCCAAAACAGATCAGAATGAAATGGAATTTTGTGGCTGGTTTTGGCAGTGGAAATTAGGATGTTTGGTGGAGACTAAAGCACTTGGTCACATGTTTAAGCTTGCGCATTGTATCCCCCTTTATAGTACGGCTTTTCCTAAACTCAAATTCAAAACATAGAAGAATTTAAACTTTTTTGAGCTTGTTGCCGCTGCACTTTACAATTTGGGGATTCCACCATCAATCGTATTGTCCTCTTTCTCAATCTCTCTCCATAATGGTTTGCAATCATCCTTGTCTCATCCCTTCGAGCCAATCCATCTTGAGAATGTGACTTGAACCATTCAACACATGTGAATTCAATTCATGGCTTCAAATTACTTTCACTAAAGATTTGATCCTCAACACAATATGACTCCTCATAGCTTGATTAGTTCCTCGACTAAATGCAAGTACTCTCTTCTTCACTTTAGCCATGGTATCTCGGTTCGAGCCTTTGCTTACCCTTCACCTCCGCTTAGTACCTCGAAGCCCTTTCCTTGCTATCTTCACCCCATCAAGCCATATTCAAGTCACATCATATTAAGCATCAATTGAAAACCATTTCTTCAATATTGTGATTCTTACTTGAATATCTTCTAGATTTGAATGTTGAGATCAATCAAGCTTCACATAGAGTGACGTATATAAATCAACATCAATATGGTCAAGGCCAATTCACGATTCCTTATATCCTCTTCATTTTGCCTTACTCCAAACACTCACTTCAATATCTATCTTCATACTTCTAGCTTGATCACTACTAATCCGTTATCAACTCTTCTTGTTCATGAAAAACAAGTCATGATTGAGACCAATCCAAGACTATCAACTCATGTCTATTTTGCTATTTGCTAAATATGCTTGTTTTCTCATAATGCTATGATATCCCACCATATAAGCCATCTCATCAATTCCATTTGCATTGTTGTCTTTCACTTGAACTAGAGTGTATCAATGATCTTCTAGCACAACAATACATAATATTAGCCTTCATTGAACATTATGTGGAGTACCATCAAGTTTGCTTTCTTGTTAAACCTTTGACACACTTAGCAAACTTGTTAGACCTTTAATTGTCTTATCATTCAATTCACCAAAACCCACTAAAGGGCTAGATGCACTTACACCATCCCAACTGGACAGCGACTTCTCAGACGCAAAGTAACTATGATCCACATGTTACATTCTAGACTCTGGAGTATATATAGACATTTTATTCTAGAGAAATTAGTCGTTGTATGGTAGATTAAAAATAAAAATAGAAAAAAATACTATTATACTTCTGCTTGTTAACCAGAATCAGTCATACTTTGTATCTATGAAACAGTGTTTTTTTCTTACGACAAATCAACCATATAAATCAGGCGCCGCTGTAGTCACCAGTGCAGAAGTCCTGTCAAAAAGAGCCGGCTCAGTACTATAACAGTAAGGTGCAGCTTAGCAATGCTGTTAAGCGGAACAAATCCTGGATTTATTCCAGTATTTATTGGCGTTGTGCTTTCAGTGATATGCGATGTTTCCGTCGACAGCGAGGTGTCTTTAAACTAGTTTCAGCTTTCAGTTAGCCACAATATAGTATTTTTCTCTCACAATACATTAGTTGTACAATCCAGCTAGCTGAACAGACCTTTATCAATCTAGAGATCTACTGGAAAATTAGTTGTACAATCCAGCCAGTCTTTTAATCCAGCCAGCCGAACAGACCTTTATCAATCTGGAGATCTACTGGTGTATTTTTTTTAAGGTGCTCATACGAGTAGGGCTTGTGTGTTCACAAGAATAAATGTGCATGTGGTTGTGAACGTCTATGTCAGTACTCTGTAATTAAAAAACAATGAAAAAGTTTTTAAATGGTCCAGCCTAATCGACATAAATTTAAAAACCGACTGATGGATGGCAGGCCAGGGCCCGAGGAGTCAAAAGGTGAGACAAGGCAAGCTGGCAAGGTGAGACAAGACAAGCTGGCGATCCGATTCTGAAATCCAGCACCGTCACGCACGTACAGTACACGGCCGTACACTCTCGCCGTACAGGACGCTAGCTGCAGTTAACCATCCCTGCCACGCGCTTTGCTGTCCTTGTTTTTTTTTTCTTGGCGTTAAAAAGGATGCACGCTCCAACGTCGTATTTATTTATTGCCATAAATATTAATAGTTTTAGCTATACATTCGTCAAACTTTAGAGTTTAGACATACTAACCAAGACTGTACCTAAAATTGTATTATTTCATTGAGAGAGGTAGCTGCTACTTTTTTTACCGGGGTAGTTTGAATCCACTTGGTAATAAAGGTGTGGTTGAATATTGAGTTGGAGATGCATATAAATTATTAGACCTATTAGTAACTCCAAACCAGCCAAATCAAAGTATCCCTTCCCTCACCCAACAATCAGGGTAGGAAGGATATAGTTAGCCCCACCCACTAATAATTAGCAAGTTTATTAGTATGTCTTCTTCCATCCGCTAGTACTAATTTGAGATGTTAATTTTTAATGCTAATGGATCCAAATAGACCCTTGGACTAACGTTAAATAACTTTCTTATATAAGTAGTTTGCAAAATTCAACCTAAAGTCGACCATGCAGTTAGGTGGAGAATCCCAGGGTTGCTTTGTACCCTAGACAAGGCATGTTTGGCCACGCATGCATCTGAACCCCATGCGCGTGAAATCCAACGCCTGGGTTAGAGATCATAATGACTGGAATTGTGTAGGATTGGCTTGCTTGGGTGGTTTAGAGCTAAAGGTTTGCAAATGTCTAATTGTTGTCTAACAATTGTTTTAGTGTTTTGTACAAAATTTTATTAGGTTATTCATTGCCTCTCTAGCCATCTAAGCCCTTTCAGGTGGCTTCCTATATTTGAATTGGATTTCATGCATGCTACCATTCACTGTTGCTCGTCACTACCTAAACTCCCATCCCTTGGTCTCTGGTGGCATCATAAGTTAGGGTTTGTGCTGCTGTTTTGTGCTATGCTACAGGAGTGAACTAAATTAACTCTGGCGAGTGAGCTCCGGTGAGGGTAAAAACCCTCCACCAAGCTACTCTTCCAAAACTTTTTAAAATGGCTAACTCTAACAGATCTCTCATGGGATGACCCACACCTTTAGTCTTGTGTTTTTACAATATTTTCCAAAGTTTTCTACTTGATTCTTTTTACACCACTCGATCATAATGCATTTAATGTTACAGCTCACTAACCATATTAGCGATGGATTTGCTCATCGGTTACTATCCTAAACAACCTAGTCATTCATCTTCTCTAATCGCCATATGACAAAGCCCCATGTACGTATCTTTGCTTCATCCTTTGCTCTTGTAGCATCCATTATCTTTAGTACTTCACTTGTTGAGTCTTTGCAGCACATGTTCCCTGCCATCTCTACCACGACATTCATTATGCTCAACTCTAGCTTGTGGACTAGCCTCAACCTTTCACATGAAAGAATATTAGTAGACAATTATTATCATTCAATTACCAAACACTCAAACGGATCTTTCATCCTGGCCTCGTTAGTTGCTGCTAATGGTGCTGGTTGTTGTTGCCCTAGTTATCTCTAGCTGGGTGTGTTTCTTAGCGAAGGTTAGGTGCACGGAGAACCACGTGGTACGGTGGTGTCGAGTGTGGGATCTTGTCAATGACTTGTTTCTGAGTCAGCCTCCTCGCATCGAGAATCTAGATCTTGTAAACTCATATGTCATGAGAATTGACCTCCTAACATCCTTCCTTAGCCCATCTATATTATCGATTGTCATCGTCCATCTCATCGTTAGGATTTTGATGTCCACATCAGTTGTGTGGATCCAATGTGTGAATGGAGAAGGGGTTAATCTGAGATGTAGGTCCTGAACTTAGCTAGGACACTCCTAAGGAGAGAAGGCCAAGGATAGGGGCGGCAACGTCCGCGTGGTTCATAGAAGCGAGTAGTGGAGAAATCGAAGATCAATTCACGGACTAAGGGTGGAGGGAGGGATCGCTAAAAATAGGATGTCCATGTATTTCTTTGATTTTCTAATAAAGAATAGGATTGACTCTATGAAATATAGATATAGTATAGATAATTTGTTGGAGGATAGAAAGATGTAGATAAGGTCTTGTTTGGATAATTATAGTTAGTAACTATCTGCTAATATTTATTTGTTTGGTATCTAAATAGATATAGATAGTGGACTAGATAGTTGTTAGTTTGAGTTGTAGATACAACTATCCAACTCATTAAATAAAATCAGATAATAACTTAGCTAGGATAACTCCCGGAGACGATCTAAACCAACGGCCTTGATCTCTTCGCCACTCCTCTTCCCGCACAGGTATAGCTCATCATGTTCCTTCGCCGGCGCCTTCTCTCCACCGCTGCCGCGGCGGCCGCCGCCCGCGGTCCACCCCCGATCCGCGTGTCCCTAACGGAGTCCGCGGGCCGCGGCGTCTTCGCCACCCGCCCAGTCTCCTCTGGCGAGCTCCTCCACTCGGCGCAACCCCTCGTCTCCCACCCCTCCCACTCACTGCTCCACGAGGTGAGGTGACCGCTCCTCCTGCTCCTTGCCCCTGCCAGTGGAACGAACCAACTCAACTGTTCTGGGTTTAGGTTTGCTACAATTGCCTCAGAAGGAAGACCGGCGAAGGGCGCGCTTCAAGAGGGGGTTACTACTTCTGCAGCGACGCTTGCAGGGACCACGCCAAGGTGATATTCCTTTCTTCCCATTCGTTTAGCGATTCTTGCATGTCTGCGTTTGTTTCACCTTGGCGCATATGATGCTTAGTCTACTCTCTTCGCCTCACTAACTGTTAGTCGCTAATGAAATATGTTGTGTTACAAAGTGTTCATGTCTCAACATTCAGTAGGTCTTAATATGTGTGTTCAAAGCTCGAACGCTATGTGACAGTACGTGTTTCCAGTTATGTATTGCGTTTGTGGAAATACAATGTGGATTCTAACCTCATGCATCTTTGAATGAGACATGTTAATTTTCCTATACATGCGAGAAAGATTGAATGCTGCTGCTTATTTGCCTGCCATAGAATAAAAGAAAGAAAAAATGTTCAGCATTTGAGGCTGGATTTTGCTAACAATATGTGTGATTTTCACCAATCTAGGGGTTCCATGACATCGACAAGGACGTAGATTGGTCTTTATTCGATTACCACTGCAGGTATGATAGTACTCGGCATTAATCTTTCTGCAGATGTGCACCTCTCGCCTTCTTCATTTTGTGTTTTTATTTTTCTGTTCTAAAGTTCACGTGGTCTGAAGTACCCATACATGGCGAAGCGCCTTGCTTGCATGGTTATATCAGGAGCTGCTAATGCGGATTGTCTTAACATTCTTCAACCAGCTCGGTTGCACCAGGGGACACTGATTGAGGTAGTGATTCTTCTCCTTCCAGGTCACCCTGAACTCAGTTTGTATTATTGTTGTTATTATCACAGCATAGTAATACAGTAATCGCAAAGTTGTTTGGTTCAATGCTTATTGTTGCAATGTTATATTTCAGATGAAGGAGGAATTTGAGTTGTTGGAGTCCACTTTTAGAAAAGCTGGGTTTCAGGAAGAGGCCACAGCCTGTATCCTTCAATTTTTGTTTCCTCTCATTGTGACTATTCTTAGTTTCTCACAGTGGAATGTTGAGAAAACTGGATCTTTCATAGAGTTCTTGTCTCAGTCCTCTTCAAATTTGGTTGTCTTTGACAAAATTAGTTTTGACCATAGATTGGTATATCAATGTATTGGCAAGAATACGAATAAATGCATTTCGCATTGAATTGGTTGCAAGCTCATATGAGGATCTCTTATCCTCAGCGGCAGCCTCTGTATCATGTGATTCATCAGTTGGCAATGCAGTTTATATGCTCCCCTCTTTCTACAACCATGACTGCGGTATGCTCTTCACCTGTACATTTGGAACTGAATGCCTTCGCTATTTAAATTTCGTTTTGCTATCAGCGATTCAGTTGATAGATTGACCAGACAAATTCCAGGATTTGTCACCACCCTTGTTGTATGGTGCTTGTTCACTATGCTACGTAACTTGTCATATCAATATTAGACTAGTGTTAGTCTTCTATTACATTCGATAGTGGATGGCTCTGCTAATCTACTCTCAATATAAGGACATATTTAGTTAAGCTTTTGTATGTACGGTAATTTTATAGTGACAGGAGTATACTATTTGATACAATAGCAGAAATTTTTAGGCTGCGTAATATGTCTTTTTTTTCATTATGCATTAATGATTCGAATATGCACTTTTGTTTTTGTTGACTATCAGATCCGAATGCTCACATAATTTGGCTGGATAATGCGGATGCGAAATTGAAGGCCCTCCGTGACATTGAAGAAGGTATGGAGAAATGCAGTGATACCTTTATGACTATACAGGAGTTCTGTTACACAGGCAACCTTGTGCACAGTTAAAAACAAAAACAAAAGTCATAGATGCTAACAAAATTGTTGTATTGTGCTGTTGCATCTGTTATAGGTGAGGAGCTGCGCATCTGCTACATCGATGCTAGCATAGATGCTGATGCTAGACAGAAGATTCTTGCTGATGGATTCGGCTTCAAGTGTCATTGCCTTCGGTGCTTGTCTGGAGACTAGAAATCATGTTTTACTTTCTTCCTGAGCATGATGAGATTGTCTTTGATTGAAGCAGCTTGAGGTTGGTGCTGAGTACGTTCTTGCAGAATCTTACAGGCAATCTTCTGTACACTAGTTACAACCACGCCAACTGAATTCTTGTGGTTAAGCATTACTTTGGCTTTTGCACTTCCCTACTATGACATGCTAGAAAGCCAGAAATGCTGATTTATTTACTTGAAAGTGCTGAGAGTTGTGTTGTAATGTTGTAGCCGTTTTTGTTTGGCTTATTTTTGAGTCCTTAGTGGCAGAAATAAAGTGTTGATTATACGCAGATCATTTGAATATCAAAAGATTTTATAGTTATAGTTGTGGTAGCAATTACATATACATATACTAAAGCGAGGTAGTGTCATTTGGAGATGGGTTCTTGGCCTGCATGTACATAAAAGAATTAGGACCGCTGTATTTTTGTTGCAAACGCATTACGCATTGAATACAGAAGAGGCATCCTTTTGAATTGTTAAAACTTTTTTTCCTAGAGTATATCGATGCTCAATTTTTTTTTTTCACTGTGGAAGGCTACCCGAATCAATGAACTTTTTTTTGGGTTAATCTGTAGCTGGAAAGTGCTTGCTGAGGGGGGAAAATACAGTACTAGTAGTAGTTATCTAAACTCTTGTGTGTACATTTATCTCATTACCTGCCATGTCCATGGATGAAGAATGATTTAAACCTAACTAGCACTAGTGATCTAACCCTTGTATTCATATTTATCTCATGAGTTGCCATGTCCATTGCTAAAGAAAGATTTAAGCCAAGATAAGTTAATAACATATCACGTCTTTTTTGTTCTTGAAGTAATATAAACTCTTGTGTGCACATTTATCTCATTACCTGCCATGTCCATGGATGAAGAATGATTTAAACCTAACTAGAACCAGTGATCTTACCCTTGTATTCATATTTATCTCATGAGTTGCCATGTCCATTGATAAAGAAAGATTTAAGCCAAGATAATTGATAACATATCACGTCTTTTTTTGAATGGATAAATGTCGATAAACTGTGCAGCTGGAGAAGGGCCAAAAATACTGATGAATCTAAGGATCTGACAGCATCTTGGTTTGCTGCAATAATGAATGAGTTCGTTGCAAACATACACGGATCTGGATTTCATGTATGCTTCCGATCTTAACCATCCTTTTTTTTTTTTTTGACTCTTTCACCTAATCGCTCAAGATAAAAATAAGTTATTTAACTTTTGCACTTGAGTCTTCGTTTTGCCTGCATTGCTGATTCAGTCGGTACATTGCCAGACAATTTTAGAATTTCTCAGCGCCCTTTCTGTTGTGGTATAGTAGTGATTACCAATTGTAACAGTGCTGGACATCCCAAGAACATTTTTGTTGTTTCGCCATGTATTGATGGACACACAAAAAAAAAAGTGCAAGTGCCAATAGACTTGCATACTAGCACCAGGCAGAAGCAAACAAATGCTAGGCTTCAATCTATCTGAATTGAAAGCGCCGGAAGACGGTGAGCAGTAGCGAGAATTATGAGATAACTTTCGTAATAAACAACTGAAATTCCAAAGCGTAGGCGATCCACACTGTTCTGTTAGTCAGGCCATACATCTGTGCCACTTTAACCCATCTGCTAGCTGTCACAGTTTTCGCTGAGTTCAGAGAAGATTGTGCAAGAAATATGTGAAGCAAACTTTGTTCATTCAATTACCATGAGCACTAACATGATAAATGAGATGCGAACAACTTGAGTGTAACGTGTTGCTGCTACATGAGAAGAGTGGCTAAAGAAACAAAAGAGCTAGCAGAATTCGTTCAGTATGTTTCCAATTCTTGCAACAAGATCAGCTTGTCTGTTGTCATTTAATCACAGAAGTTACAACTAACAATCACACAAACACAAAACTAGCTGACACGGAAGACAGAACTAAGGTAACATAGGCAGAAAATGTAAGCTCCGATGCCCAAATGCCCTTCGAAACAGTGAAGATCTATGGGGGTCAAAGCCCAAGGGAGGTGCTGATTCACCACTGGGTAGACAAGCGGATCTTTTTGACAGCTTGGGATGTAGAGACTTACAGCACCTCTTGCAAGTGACAAACCCGGATATGAATCTTCCCAATTTTCTTACTGTTGCTGGTCGGCTAAGTTATCATATAGATCCAACAAAAATGTTACTGACCGATCACTATCGCAATATTGGACAAAATCCAAAATGGTATGGCAAATAACTCAAAGAAAATAATCAGGTGTCCTACGTGTCACATCTGGTTCACCTCTCCTAGGAGCTGGCTCAAACTGCAGGAAAGGATCCAATGTAACTTCAGACGCAACAGTAACGTGACCAAAAAAAAGGAAAGAAAAGAAGAGGCATTTCCTTGTTATTCTGATTTTCAAGCATGTAAAATTACCCATTTTCTATAATGTTGCATGCACATAATAAAGAAAGCAGATACACCTAAGCCTACCAAAGAAAAAAAACAAACAATTGGAATAAATGTAACCTGAAACAATCAAGAACCAGTTACCTGAATAAATGTGTGATTACTGCAGTCATCAACCTCGAGGATGGATGCCATGTTGCCACACCGGTAACAATAATTAGGTGCACTGAATATGGTCACCTACCTTTTGTTCCTGTGAATTTAGATTAGGAAATCATAAGATCATATCAACAAAACAAATGCTATAATCCATTCTCAAAAGTGAAAACTTACATGTGCCCAGTTGTATCCCTCCATAACCAACTGGTGAGCCCGAGCTACAAGTTTAAGATTGTTGGTGTGATTAAACTGTTCTGATATGTCCTGAAAATGAAAGCCACAGAGTTGAGGACAGAACTGAAGAAAGAGTATGGCTATATGTAAAAGATACGGCAGATCAAGTACTTGGCCAAAAGTGTATCCAGCTCCCCGAGGAGATATGCCCCAGCCACATCGATCGTCTGGATCAGACCATAGAAGGTCACACATAGGTCCCTCATGAGGGACCTCTTGGACACGATCTAAACTACGAACACTATCAAGATTCTCAATGGATGGGGATAAACCACCATGGAGGCAAAAAATTTCTGATTCCACCTACAAGCAGATAAGAAATGCAACATCAAAAGGATTTCTGAACGAAAAAAACAAACAACCATTAAAAGCCATGGAGCCGAGAGGGTAGGAATCCTAGCATAAAGATTTGAACATCAAACAGAATGTGTCGTAAGTCCATCAGATCATTTCTAGCATTTCAAATGTCATGTTCACATACATATTTATCTGGACATGCAAAGAGAATGTAAAACAAATATGGCAGATGAGTGCTTCAGCACATCACCTTCTTAGCAGCCTTTCTTCTATCTTTTGAGATAGTTAAGCCTTAAGTCAATAATAAATAGCACGTGTGAATGAAGAAAGAAGCTTGACCATGCAGCACATTAACGTCTAATAGATGAGTGACGGTGCTATCAGCAAAAGATAGTTGCAGAATTAAGTTAACAAAGTAGCATGTGTGGAAAGTAGCTTAAACTCGCAGTACTTTAACATGTATGATGGATCAATTTCAAAAAGAAAGACAATTGCATGAGTCAAGGGACTAAGGGTTTAAAAAGAAAGGAAAATGTTGCCTAAAGCTCAGCGAACATACCAATGCAGTCAATGGAAAATAATCAAAAAGATCCGTGAAGATCTTCCAGACATTTGCACTGCCATATCTGTTTTGAAGAATCAAAGACAGTACAACAGAGTCAAACAAAAGGAATCAAGCTAAACATATTGTAGTCAAGAACAATAACGAGAAGAGCCAAATTAAGGAGAACAGCATGATGAATCAGAGCAGTATAATAACAATCGGAGAGATTTGAACTTCATTCAGGCCTTATGGGACAACTATAGGACATTTCAAACATACTAGACAACAGAAAAAGTACTCTAAATGATCCATGGCAAATACACTCTGCAAGGAAAAGGCGGCATATACAGTGCACTGAAACTAGGTTGGCAGTCTCTTATCATGGAGGCAGCCCACACGAGCTCGAAACCAGGCACTCCCAACCAAATGTGGGTACCTCCCTGAGGCTTCTGGCTAGCTCGTTCCAAGCCAGCAAAGGTTAGGTAGAACACACATACCCCTCAGAGCAATGCCAGGAGGTCATCTCTCCCCCATGACTGGGTTCTTTTTTTTTTTAGTAACACAAGGAAGGATGACCTGTGCGTTGCTGCAGGGACCGTGGATGATTTGGAATGACTTATAATTATTTTATCTGTATGAAGGGGTAAACTATCATAAATGGTAAGTGTGGCTCACTGTTGTGGACAACTAAATGTGGATGATGTGGTTTGATGACAAGGATAGCCTGCATGGGATGCTGATGTGGATAGCTTGCATGCATAGATAGATATGCATCCTTAGAGCACCTCCAAGACTTTCTTAAATCACTCTACAAAACATCATTTGGAGAGACATCTGAATAAAAAATGACTTTCTATATCTTTCCACCCTCCAATAGCTTCTCGATATCTTGTGCGCACTCTCTAAGACAAACCCCACTCTCCATCTTTGACTAGCAAGAAATCCGGAACAGAGGTTTGGAGATCTAAATAAAGAAGCTGTTGGCGGACATTTTTCAGCAAAAATTCTGTTCCTATCAATAAAGAAGAATATAAAGAGGCTTCTTGGAGTTCCTCTTACAGTATTCAACTATAGTAAGATCTCTCTAAGTTGCCATAGTCTTATGATCACTGTGGAGCAACGATGTAGCCTAAAATTAGGTGCTCTAAATCTCTGCCACTTTCCTGAGTCATTGGCGGTCTTCTAGTATGAATGTGATGCTGCAGTACAGAGGCTATACAAGGAATAAGAGTAGCTGAGTAGGTGATTTTCAAGCACCTAAATAACTCACTTTCGTAGGCATTCATCATAGAAGCCATACACCTGTGTGATCTGCAATAATTGAAGATTCCTCAAATGAAATACAGAATTGGAGTGAGATTTACAACAAAGAGCAGGCATGATTCTACATGCATTCATATCATAATATAGTTAAAGAAACAAAAAGAGAAGGTTTGTATTTTAGCTAATGAAGGAGCAGATAATTTTGTGTGAGATATACATGAGAGTAGGCACAATTCTATATGCATACAAATAGAAAGTAAATAAAGAAAGGTAATACATAAACAAAATGAGAAGGTTTGTATTGTAACTGATGAAAGAGCAAACAATTTCATAGGCATTATGGAGTTACCGTACCTGCCTACTCTCATGGTTTCCACGAAGAATTGTAATGCGCTGTGGGTACCGCACCTTAAGTGCAACCAAAAGCTGCACGATGGCCACTATATCATGTCAACAAATAATGACTAACAGAAAATTCATTACCATAACAATAGAATCAACAGATATGCTTACTTTCATAAATAATCCTAAGTTGGTAATGATAATAGAATTGCCACACATTTAGTTTAGTTCAAAATATTGTACAGGGATTTCATTCCATTTGTATTAGCAGGGTGTAATAGGGTGCCGATCAAACATATCCATAGCACCCTTGCAACAAATTGCTAATGCCAAACTTCAGGGGAAATTTGTGGACTGAAAATTGGCACTAGCGAAATCATCTGCAACTTATGTTCTGCTCTTGTTCTTGTTTCTAGATAACAAAAATAATAGGACAAAAAGAAATTTACAGCCATTTACTATACAATTCTTGTTTCTAGATAACAAAAACAGAAGAAAAAAGAAACAATTTACAGCCATTTACTATACAATTCTTGTTTCTAGATAACAAAAACAGAAGAAAAAAAAGAAACAATTTACAGCCATTTCTATACAAATGAAACGGAGAAAATCACACTAACAGAAAAGTGGCAAAGAGAGAAGGAAAAAAAAAACACTATATGGGCAGTGGAAAGGAAATTAGGGTGAGAACAATAGCAGGAACTTGTGAGTGTCCACACGACAACATTGACTTATCAATTACGCATGCTAGACTTAGACTATAGATCTCCCTGCTATTCAAGACAAACACTGCACATATAACTTGTGAATTTGAGAGTTAAATGACTTAGATAGAAAATAAAAAATAGGGGTGGAATGATACCAAAACAAAACTATTACCATCAAGAAAAAACAAATGCAACTATCAGGCTAGATCTTACCGTTACTGTCTCAACAGAGTAATAGCCACGATCCACATAATCGCCCATAAACAAATAGTTTGTATCTGGACACTAGTAAACAACAAAGAATGACCTGTCAGCTCTCGGAGAATAAAATGAACAACATCAGAAGTGCAAAGAGAGAGTATAATGCACAAAGATTGCGCAGTGTACTGAGTACCTTCCCACCAATCCGGAAAAGTTCTACAAGGTCATGGAATTGACCATGAATATCACCACAAATTGTCACGGGGCTTTTAACTGGCTGTACATGTATAGCATAAAAGGCCAAGTTAAAACAAATCATCTGCTGGAGCATAAAACAGCATAGTTGGATGCATGTTAAATGCACATAAAGCATGCATTGTTTTGGCTACTTGGCACATCAAACTTCACATCAGAAACTAACAGTTAATCAAATGGTTTTGGTTGTAGCTATATATACAGCACTCATAAGGGGTCAAACTTACCAAAAGAACCTTGAATTATATACTAAACAAACATGCCAATAATAAATACATCATTATTATCCTGAAAGTACATGCACAAACTTTGAAATTACCAAGCCAATAGTGAGGCACCCACTTTCCCTCTCGTTTGTCATTAAATCACTTTTGCATGCCAACCAGCACATAGTGTTGACTGTATAATCCACAGGTGGAAGGTACCAGGAAGGTATTAGGCTCCAAAAAGGTCAACTTCTTTCATGGGATGCCCAAGAAAAAGGGCACAAAAGTTTCAATTCTTCCTGTATATGATTATCACTGAGCATGATGTTACTCAAACTAAGTACAGCATGCATGCATTATATTATATCCTCCAACCAACCTTAGGCCCCAAAACCATTGATGTTGTGACAAGCAGTGAAGAGACAAACATTGTAGCACCAAAAACAAAAAGTCAAGCAGAGTAATTGTGTGAGAGATCTGCCGTACCTGAACATTGCTTCCCTCCATTAATATCTCCTTGGCCTTCTCACACAGTGTTTTAACCTGCCAATGATCCAGGCAGTCAAAAAAATAAATAAAAATTCCAATCATATTACCCGGAACCAAACAGCAGCGTGGGGCCATAAAGTAGCAAGGATGTCGATGCAATGACAAATACAACCACCATAAATTCAGGGTTAGCTGTATTGAAACACAGAGCAGAGCTAGATTCGGTAATCTATGGCATAAGCTGCTGTAGCATATTCTGACCCAGAAACCATAGGAGCATAAAAAGCTGCAGGATTTATTCCACACTTGACACTCCATGACGTAAAGACACTGAGAGATCTACAGCAGCCGGCGAAATCCGGACCACAGAAAGGCGTCATCTTTCCCGAAAACGATCTAACCCTAAAGAAACTCCCCCCGCCGAAACCGGCCGTCGTAAGCCTCCCAGATCTCGCCACGAAACCTGTAGTGGAGGCGAATCAAAGAAGCCAGATGGAAGGGCATTGGGTGGCACTCCTCACCTCCGTCTCTGGGAGCGGGCGGCACTCCATCAGCTGCTCGATCTGCGCGTCAAGACCACCGCACCCCCCGCCGCCACGCGAACTCGAGAGGTCCTCCATCTCTTCCACGGCTGCCGGCACAGCACCCTGATCTACCAAACGCTAGTGGGAGCTTGCCGCCGGCGTGAGCGCGAGGGGTAGGGAGCTCGCGGAGGGGCGCGGGAGGAGAAAAGCGGGCGGCACGGAGGAGGGTGTGATGGAGAGGAAGAGGGCGGGAGAACATGCGGCCCGCCAGTCAGTCAGAAACGTAGGGTGCGGGGCCAAACTTCAGTGGGACTAGGAGGAGCGGGAACAGAACGAGAACGGAACGGACGGCATTGGCAAACCAGTGGAGAGTGTAGAACGAGACCGGCCCCGTGGGGACAACGATTTTTTTAAAAAATAATAATCCCTTCGTCCCAACTCCCAACTTATAACTTGCTCTCTCTAAAAAAAATTATCGTTTTTTTGACTTTGAGATATCATATTTAACCAGTTCGTTTTATTCAAAAATTTTATATAAATTACAAAATAAATAAATTATTATTAAAGTATCTCTAATGATAAAATAAGTCATAATAAGATAAATAATATTTATTAATTTTTTTAATAAGACGGATGATTAAACAACATGTTTTGAAATCCTACAACGACACTTTTTTTGAGACGGAAGGGAGTATAAGTTATTCCAATAATTTAGGAGAGTTAAAACATCTTAAGTTTGACCTAAATTATTAAAAAAATATAAATATTTATCGTATTAAATAAGTGTGCTATGAAAATATATTTGGTGAACAGGCTATATAGCTAGATGACTTTGAAATAAACTCACCGAAAAGACTACAACATGCATTTGTACTACCGGTGCTTTCTTCAAATAATATATGATCGGTCCATGAAAAGGCTACAAAGCCAGACCATGTACATCATTTATCTGTTCAATTGTCATTTTGCCTCGATATAGGCATCGGACTGTATTGGAGTGTTGGCTCCATTCAAATAATGAAAACAATAAATATGATTCGACGCAACAAAAATGTACAGAGTATATACATAACATCCATGCAAGCTTCTACCTATGCCTGTTGCCCACCTCAGGCTACAAAAGAAAACAAATCATTACGACCCTTCGTTAGAATACAGAAATACAAAGCTTAGAGGAAAATATTTACATCACGACACAACTAAAATGTACACATCGTCGGGGGGCGTCTAGCTCGTCAGGCAAATCGAACTCTTTGAAAACGTACATCTCATCGTTGTATGCCTCGTAAGAAGACAGGGTCGGCCTCCCAATATCGAATCGCTCGAACGACCACTACATCAGCAACAAGGGAGACCCTGTCAACGTACCTGCCGCAAGTCCTTCGCGTGCACGCGTCACACAGAGCACGGGCGGGGCGAGGCTCTAGATCTGGCAGCACAGAAAAATAACCGAGGTAGGCAATACATGTCTTGGTAACAACGTTCGCTATTTGGCTTTGGAACGGCTTCGACGTTGCGGTGATCCTAAAGCTAGACATCGTCATCACCCGGATCCGCCCACGAGTGCCTCGATCCTATAATCTGCTTCGTCCTCCTTGGTGGCAACATGCAGGCAGGCGCGGGCAGCGGCGGCAGTGTGCCTAGATGCAGGAGGGCGCGTGCGGTGTGACTAAATGGGAGCGGGCATGGGCGAATGTCAAGAGCGTGGGTGTTGTGCCTAAATGCTGGTCAGGTGATGATAGGCGCGCTGGATGCGGAGCCAGGTAGACGAATCACGGGAGCGAGGTTTCTTTCCTTCCTTTTGAATTTTGTCGCATGGGATAAGCGTAGGAGCGGGGTATGGGATAGCACGAGCCTAGGCAGATGGAAAAATGAAATCAAATATCACACCAAAACATATCTGTCTAGTTTGAGCTTCCCTAAACCGTTCTACCGCAAGGTCACACAAACCTAAGCACTGGTACTTTAAACACCTGAGAGCTCTTATCCACTAGTAAGTAAAAGCGCACTAAGCACCTAAACTCACTACGTGCTCAATGACAAGGATACACAATCCTAATCAAGGAGCGCAACTTGATTAGCTACACAAACTAATCAAGGCACTAGTTCTAAGCTACACAAGCTAAGAACGTAAGTGGCAAGCTACACAAGTTAACCGATCTCACAAGAGCAACTTACAACAACACAAGTAAAGTAATGCACTAAAGTAAATAACTTATGTAGAAGGGAGCAAACCACCGCGAAGGATGGGAAGATGTTGACAGCAGTGATTTATTTCCCGGAGGTTCACTTGTCGCCACAAGCTACGTCATCCGTTGACACAAGCTCCAAGGTTGCCGCCGATCCTCTAGCAAGAGGTGTACCACCCCCACGTGGGGCATCCGTAAGCATTTGCTCTTTGATTCGATCGGACCACTTGTCACTCTTCACAGTCTCGCTCTACTAGTGATGCTCTTCGCGAACTCCCGCGGTGTGAGCTCCAACCCTTCACAATCTCTTCTCCAGGAACCACGCACAACCTTCTTGCGTGCTTCGACAGAGACCACAACCACCAAGCCTGTCTAGGAGGTTGCAACCTCCAAGAGTAACAAGAAATCCCCAATCACATAGATTTTCTAGTGTCACCAAATGCATACTCAAAATGCACGCACTAGGTCTCTCAACCTCTCTCACAAATTCGCACTAAGCTTTGAGAGGGAGAAGAAGGAAAGGAGGTGGATCTTCAATCTCTCATACACACCCTACACACGGCACTCAATCTCTCCTTGAAAATATCAGCTCAAGACATGGGAGAGAAAGAGAAGTGTTCTTTTTCAACTGTTAGAGTGGGGAACCAGAGAAAGGGAGGAGAGGAAATTTATCTTGCAGTCGGGCAGCCTCCCAGCACCTACCAACGGCTCCCTGCACTTGGCCAGCAGCAGGAGCTCCAACGCTCCTTCCCAATGGATGAGCGCTGCACCAGCACAGAGCAGGAGAGAGGACACACACATTTCTTTTCTTGAACGACAGCAACAGCAGCACATACGAAATTTCCAGGAAGCTCATTTACTGCTCCTCTGCTCTCCCAACTGCTCATATTTCTCTTGTCCACAAAGTCAAAAAGTGGACAACAAGTAGCAGCATCATGCACCCCTGAAAGCTCCTATGTTTGGTTTTGGCTAATTGATGACACCTAGTATCTAACCACATGTGTTAAGTGTTATGATTACAAGTGTGGGTGAAAGATCAAGTGGGAAGCTATGACGATATCCAAGTCATTGGAGTAAACCCATCAACATGAAGATCAAATGCTTCTACACTTGGTGCCATGGATGGAGTTCAAGGCAAAGGTGAATCTTATAGGGCTTGTTCCGTTTTGGTGATCAAGACACTATAGAGAGTGTGATCACATTTAGGATAAATAGCCGTACTATAAAGAGGGGGAGTAATTCCACGGTTAACACAGTTATCAAGTGTCATTAGATGTTTAAGTCATGCATTGCATTTAGATCTAGTGGCTACCTCGAAACCTTTGCAAAATACTTTGAAAAAGGCTAACACACTTCAAGAAATGCTTTACACATAACAAGTGTTAGTCAACACAAGCAAAGAACTTGACACGGGCTTAAACTCACCTAATTCAGTGCGTCGGACGCTTTGATGGCCGAGTGTCGGACCATTCTGTTGGGTCCGACGGCTGACTGCCCTGTACGCTAGAGAGGAGCGTCAGACGACGGTTTTTCAAGCGTCAGGACCTTTGCTTCACCAGTCCGACGGTGCGACACAGCAGCAGAACAACGGCAGTACGACACGTGGCGACTTCTGGAGCGTCGGACGGCAAGGTTTAGTCTGACGAGGAGTGTAGGACAGCGTCCGAGCATTTCTGAACCTCTCTGGTCAGAAATGCGAGCGTCGGACGCTAGTTTCGTTTAGTCCAACGGTTGTGGTGGCTTCGTCCGACGGTTTAGCAGTTCATGGCGCCAACGTTCGAATTCAAACGGTATTGTACACGTGGCACACGCTGTAACAGAACCGCCTAAATCAGCATGGCTCCATAGGCACCTGTCATTGTCACTAATGACCTCTGACAGCCGGGCCCGTGTCCCATAATGATCTAGAAGGTCCTGCCGGGCTACATTAGCGCCCGTTTTCTTCCTGACAGGATCCCATTGCGAAGCCATT
The DNA here is from genome assembly GCA_038502445.1 of Eremochloa ophiuroides. Lineage (NCBI taxonomy): Eukaryota > Viridiplantae > Streptophyta > Magnoliopsida > Poales > Poaceae > Eremochloa > Eremochloa ophiuroides. The sequence goes on from JAHLJS010000002.1 coordinate 42,158,576, forward strand.
ACAGAATTACAACATTTCATAACAAATTACATCAGAGTAAATGCGCGGAAAGATTATAAAGTACTTAGATTACAAATCTTTTGTCCAAATAAAATTAAGGTGCAGTTATTACAGACCATAAATAAAAGTAGGTAACAGTGGAACGACGATACAACCTAATTAAATATTTAATGATAAGATCCCTGCCCAAGGGTACAACCTTACTCCTCCTCACTTCCCTCCTGGACCACTGTCACACAGCAGGGGGACGAGACAGACCTCCGACTGTTGTATCCCTGCAACATGGGATTAACAAACCCTGAGTACTAGGGGTACTCCGCAAGACTTATCCCGACTAAAGAAAAAGGGGATGAGACTCAGAAATGCAGGCTGAGGGGAGTCAAGGTAAGGCTCGAGCAAGAGTCAAAGAGTTTTGCCGAAAAACATTACTATCCTATTTCAATATTTCATCTCAATTTTATTTTAATCATAATACAAAATTCCAAATTCATTATCATATTTCATCATACTTTCAAATTCTTAAATCATTCTCAAAACACCTAGTTCCGAACCACTTTTCAGTTGTATGTCAAAGGATCAAGTCTTCCATATCCGAGGAGCAACGACGATTCGAATTGATTAGTACCCAGCTGGGGATCCCTATCCACACTGCATATGTAGCACTTAAGCTTGCATATACCAACCCCGCCTACCACAGCTTTTCTACCCCTGAACCGGTCCTGCGCCACCCGAGAACACAGTACTCCTCTCCTCTCCAGGCACGCCAGCCACGAGGGTACACGCTGCTCTTGCCATCTCTCCACTCTCAGTGCATGGTTATCGGTTCAAGTAGTAGAGCCACCGGAGTTAGGGCTTTCCGTAGTATGTGGCTAGTTGCAAAGTCTCGATCACAGCAGGCCTACAATGAACGGTCCCTAATTCTTTTCCACCGGCGACATTGCATTGGTACTCTAACCCAAATACAAGTGTCCAACTGGTTTTCAAATCCCTTTCCCGCCGATGGTCAAGCATTGGGACTCTAACCCAAATTCACAACCAACGAACAGAAAAAAATCTCTTTCCGTCGGTAACGATGCATTGGGACTGCTACCCAAGTACACAATTTCCCGAACGGACTCATATCCCTTTTTCCTTTCTCATGATTCATAAATATCACATTCCCATAGGTCAAAAATAGCCTTTTATGCAAATCTAAATTGATTAAGCAGGGCTAAGCACTTTTTTGAACATTTTTTAATTTTAAACAGGTTTCAAGGGTATTATATATCAAGGCAGGTAATGCAACAATATAGGTGACAAACAACTGCTAAAATCTAATGCAATAATTAACTCAAGTTATAAATATTTTATAAAACTCAAGGCAGGGCTGAATGCATCGGGGCTTGTCCTTGGATTGCGAAAAGTGTCGGATCGGGCTCGGTTCCGCAGATGTCGAATCCCTGGACGACCTCGGGAGTCACCTCTTCAGCAGTGGCCTCGACTTTGACTTCCTCGGTGACGGGCACTACACGTATGTAATGATGCATGCTTAGCATGGTATGAAGATAATGAATGAAATGCTCAAAAGTAAACCATTTAGTCCTTGAGTATAACTTTTCCTTCACGGTAAAGTTGTAAACGTTTTATAGAAAACAAAACGGTGTTTTCATACTTTGTTTTAATTGACCATTTTAACAGTCATAGAAAGCCGCTGCATAGCCTTACTACAACTAACAAGTGACATCAGTACTTTTGTCAAGGATCACTATAGTGAAAGATCCATGAACCCAATCAATCCAAAAATCACACAAATCTACAGGGATTAATTGTTTATATTCATTTTATTATTCACTTAATTCAACACTTAATTAATAGATGATCTAACAGCTTTCATTTGACCCCAAACTTTACCAACAGATAGATTTTACTCCTAAAACAGTGCCATATAAATTTTCATGATTTTTGGATTAATCTGGAATTTATTAAAATTGCCCAAAGCTTGCATTTATTAATTAATATGCTGATTTTTAGTTCCTGCAGAAGGTGTCCAAAACTTATATTTAATATTTTTATTAAAAACTACATACTTTCAGAGAGCATACACAATTATTTTGATAATTTTTAGTTCAACAGAAATATTTCTATGAAAATAACAAATAGTAGTACTATTTCCTAAAAATCAAAATGGAAAAGTCCTTTTTAAATCCTCCAGGAAAATAGAAAAGGGATTCAGCCCGAGGCGGCCCACGAGCGAACAGGCCGGCCCAACTCGGCCTGCCCGCGCGGTGCCCTGGCCATTTAGCGAAAAACCCCTCGAATTAAATGGATCTCAACCCGCAGTCCAAATCTTACTATTCATATGAGTCTTACACTTTACAGATAACTCCCCTACACTTCTATTTCTTCTCACCCGAGGTCCCTCTCGCACACAGAGAGGCGCTAACCAGCGGCCCGCCGGCTCTGACCGGCGCTAGCTCGCCGCAGGCGAGGTCTCCGACCAAACCGACAGCACCAACGCGCTCGCCTAGGACCCTAACGCATCCATTGAGGTAGGTAGTGGGGCTACTGGGACCTACGGTTCTGCCCAGCCGCGAGCATGGCGGCCCGACCGCGGCGGCACGCCGTGCTCCGGCGAAGGTCGTGACGGTAGCGTTCATGATTAGGAGTGCAATCGGTTCAGGAGCTCACCGTGGGTCAGTCAGGCTAGTAGGTCGAGCTTGAGGCGGTACCGAGACGTGAGCGTGACTGGCGGCAGTGACTGCAGCGATGTTCCCAGCGGCGTGCTTCTCGTTCCGACGACCCTACAGGACGAAACGGACAACCGTCGCCAACATGAGCCCCAGCATGGACCATAGAGTCACAAACGGGAGACCGAGGGAGGAGAGGCTGATCACAGCAAGCTAGTCGCGTGAAGGGATGGCTGCGGCGGCGCTCCGTTCACCTCGCGAAGACTGGAGACGAGCGTTCCGGCACGTACAGGCCACTACGGCTCGCACCACCGGATGCAAACGACGCGCAAGGAAGCTAGCTAGTTGGTTGCAAGATGGAGATGATGGCGATGGCTCGGTGAGGGCGAATTCCGCCGTAATCCGAGGCGGGCACGACGGTGGCCGGGAGGGAAGAATGGTGGAGAGAGGGCGACCGTCGCCTTTTAAGGAGCTGGAAGGGAGGGGACCGGCCAATCCAGAACGGTGCGGGGTCCTTCACACGCGTGGCCACGCCGGGGAGCAAGATCCTGGCCGGCACGGGCGCCGCGGCGCGCGGGCGGCGCGGTCGGCAGCCGTGCCTGTGCACGAACAGGGGAGAGGGGCAGAGTACTGTAGCTAATGGATTCAATTTCTTACCGTTTTCTGTCCATAACTCCACAAACTTTGTAGCAACTAGAAATTTGGCTAAAATAAAAGTTGTAGGGTTTTGAATTCAGCACAACTTTGATTTTAGACCAAGTTCAGATTTTGGATAATTTTGAAGATATTTGAAAGGGGGTAAAACTACTATTTAAATTTTATTTCTAATTCCATTAAATTCTCCAATTTATCCTCAACAACATGAAAATCTTCCAAAATAAAAGTTGTTCTATTAGTTGAGCTTGACAACTTTCATTAAGGCAGTTTAGTCAGATTCTCAATAGTTTTCAAATTAGCATTTCAAATTTGAATTTCAAAGTAGTAATTAGGGTTTAATTTAAATTTATATTAAAGAACTTCAAAAACACCCAAAATAAAAGTTGTTCCATTTTTAAAGATCTACAACTTTTGTTGAGACACCATCTCCTGATTCTAAGTAGTTTTTGAGTTAGGGTTTTAGGGTCCGATTAGGGCTTAATTCAGATTTTTCTTTTGATTTATTTTTAATCACCAATTGGGGATTCAATTGCAACATCAATAACATTCATAAATAAGTCACTCTAAAGTCCCTAACCACAATCATATGCAGGTACTTAAAAATACACATGATGACATGGCATAATTAATTAGCCGTAATACCCGGGGTATTACACACGCTGGTTTGACGACGAGAGAGCGTCGGACGTGGACAATTGGTCCGACTGCCCCCGACCGGCCATCCGACGCCCAGCGTCCGACGGTGCGTAGAGAGAGTATAACAGCTATGTGTGTTTGTGGAAGTTTATAAATACCTCTTGGCCGGTTCTTGCTCTCTCTCTTTCCAAAAAGGGAATATATTAATACTCTCTCTTTGGCTCTCTAACTTGTTGATACACCTTGTGAGCACCCTCTCAACACTCTCACTCACTTAGATTGCATAAATCTCATCCATTGTGATCTAGAGTGTGATCCAAGTGCATTGCTTTGATCTTTTGCATCCATTGGCACTTGTTGATCGTGTTTACTGCGGAGTTCTCTCTTTTCTCTTGGTGATTGCCGTCACCTAGATGGCTTGGAGCAGCGGAGGAGCTTGGCGGAATTGGTAATTGTCTCCGGCCACTCCCGGTGATCTTGTGGGAGGTTTGGTGCCTTCTCCGGCGGAGTGCCAATGGTAACTTTAGTGGATTTCTTTTGTCATTGAGTTACCTTACTCGTGGTAGGTTCTTGTGGCGCTCATTGGTTGAGCTTGACATTGGTTGTCAATTAGCCACCGAACCACCGAGTAGTGGTCGACACAACCCACCGAGCTTGATATTTTGGCTCTAAATAATCATTTCAAGCACATATGAGATATACCATTCCCTGTTTCACACTTAGCACACGGGTTAGTCTTTTAATCAACATTGTCATCAATTCATCCAAAACCCACCAAAGGGCTAGATGCACTTTCAGTCTCCCCATTTTTGGTGATTGATGACAACCTTGATTAAAGCTTACAAAAGATATCAAATTTAGGCTTTTGGATCCAATGAGTTATGAGATGCTCCCCCTTAATGTGTGCAATAAGAATGAAATTCAAAAATTGACCTCAAATGTCAATTTGCACAAATTAAGTCAAGTGAAGAGCTCCCCCAAAAAATATTGCATCCGTGGGTGCAAATGTGTGTGAGCAATATAAACCGTGATGCAAAAGACAAGATATATCACATAAGAAGAAAAGTGAAAACATACACCAACTCAAGTCAATAACAACACACTAACATGCATAAACCCTATGAAAATAAGTACATCAAGTATATCACACACAAGACACACATCACAAGGTTCTCAAGTCCACAACTACTAAGATAGAATATGTCATACATAATAAGTCTCCATCTATCTCAGTCTCATAGGATACATCAATAAGCTCAACATGATCTGATAAGACAAAAAGTACAACAATAAGCTCAAATACAAGCTAACTAGATACAGCTCTGCAGTACAAGTCTTCAGGAACAAAAGCTGAAACTAAGCCAACATCCTGAAGCTTTAATCATTTCTCTCCCGCTTTGTCATCTATCTCCAAAAGGGTCACTAAAGGCCATGAAGATGCAAAGGGCTGCATGCTGTAACTGCTGCTGAACTCACTCATCATCATCAAAACCACTCGGAGGGTACCTGCTACTCTGCCCTGGGTCACGGTAGCCACTGGAGGATCCCATGCCACCGTAGTCATAGTCGTAACCACTGCCACTGCCAAAGATGTCCTCCCAAAATGCCTCTGCGGCGCTAGGTCGGTGCTGAACCTGTGGAGGTGGTCGAGAACTCAAGGGTGGAGTGTCAAAAGTCTGCTGAGTGTAAGACTACTCCTCTCCTTGCCGCTGCTGTGGTGTCTTAGTCTGCTGCTCCTGAGTCTCCCTCTCTGCCTCAGTCTGCTGTCTCTGACTCTCATCAAACTCAGAAAAGTAGGAGCTATATCTGCCCATCTGCTGCTCAAAGGCCTTGGGTGGCTCCTCATCTGACATAGGTGACCTCGGAGGCTAAAGCTCAAGCTGCTGGTGAAGCCTCTTGACTGATCTATCAGTCTTCCTCTGTCGAGTCCTCACATCACTGATATCTCTGCAAATTCCAAAGAGCATGGTGAACAACTTCTTGATCGAAGAGCGTCTACCACCTGTGTGAGGAGGAGGTCGTGCACGAGGTGGTTGTGCTCTTGCTGCTGGTGTTGCTCCTGGCTCATCAACTGGCTCGGGTAGGTTCGCATAAATTCTCCAGACTGTGTGCTGTGTATCATACAAGAAGGTGTGCCCAGTGTTGGCATTTCTAACATCACCACCAAAAAGAGAGTTAGACTCTATTCTTAGCAATGACGCTAAAAATGATGGGAGGTATGGATTAATGTGCCACTTGATTAGTTTACAGATCACTTGAACTCTTATCCTTTATCTCTTAGAAGTAACTAGGTTGTCATCCCTATCATGATTCTAAAAGATCTCTCCTTCTAACTAGTGACTGAAAATATATTATATTGTATGCACAAGCGCATAGATAAAATATACACCATTGTAGCATTTTACCCAAGAGTATTCCGGGTTGTCATTTATATTTTACCACTGGGAAGGGTTGGCAATAAATTGGATGCAGGTAGATAGATAGATATCATATGCATATGCAAATATGGAGAATACCATGCATGATCTACTTACTCAGAACAGGGGTTATGTCATAATAATAATATGCATGATAAGCATAACGATCAATCAACCAATCAATCAATATATATAATAATGATCACTTAGAGCACTTCCTATCTAGGCACTAGCATGGATTAGGTTGAAGCATAAGGATATCCTAAGTTATTCTAACTATATATCAAAGACATATTAGATTGGTACAATTATACTATCAATCATGGCAAAGACACTTCATATTCATACTTTAATGGAATATTACTAAGGAAGATCAAGATCATAGCCAGCCTTCTAAAGTAATAATAACTTTCTACTCTCCCTACATTCGGAGTGTGGACTACAAAGGACTCGACGGGAGTGTCACATCCGCGATCTACCATAGAACCTAGAATATAAGGCGCATTTGCAGACAAACCACATCTAAGCACCATGCTTACATGCTGTTCATCACCCACCCATGATATCAATGAATGAGTGCTATACAAACCTATTTATGAATATGAATGCATCCTAACTATGCAAAGTATACAATCTAGATAAGCAATGAATAGCATAATTGAGAACATAATCAATAGTAGAACAATGTCAATCAACTTTATCTCAAGCACTCAAGAGAGGTTTAAAATACAAGAGAGAGCTTACAATGGCTTCGGGAAGCCTCCAGCTCCAGACAAGATCCGGAACTCAAGTAGAACTTGCCTCCTTCTATTTCTAACCTATATAGCTATGCTATAAATGGTGAAGCTCTAATGATTCTAGGGTTTTTGGCTCTCTACAACTGGATCAACTGATATCTGATTGATTGATATGAAACCCTTGTGGGGTCTGGGGCTCTTTATATAGGCAGGTGGGATGAACCATAGCCCTTGGATCAAACCGACTTCGACGGGCGGTGGAGATTGTGTAAAGAATTAGGATGTGGGTCCACGTCGAAGCGGAGGCGAGGAAGCCTCTCTGACAGGTCGGCCGACCTGGTCAGAGGGTCGGCCGGCCCTCCCTCTCTGACTTGCGGGCTCCGCTTTCTCCGGTGATTCTCTGGTGTTCTCTAGAATATTCTTGATCTCCTTTACCAGCGGAATTCGTTATTTTAATCTGACATGTGGTTCTCCCTTGGTTCTTTCCTGATTAACCCCCTGCAAAACACTGATTCACCAAAACTGTGGAATTCTATCGGTTAAAGCCCTATTCTATGGTGGTGTTTGCCTTTATACCCTTATTTCATATTTAGTAGACGGGTAAAATCATACAATAATTACCGTTAACAAGCTCCCCCAAGCTTAACCTTTGCTAGTCCCTTAGCAAAGCCAAACTTTAGCATATATTATAACTTATAGCTACCCCTCATAGGTATTGTTGATGGTGGATAAGCCCTGAAAATCCACACTCTAACACCGTCAACAGCCTCGGTTTTGATGGAAGAACAGCATAACATGAATATATTTTATCTAATAACTAGTTCCACTTGTACTCTTAGCTTGTGAATGTAGGGAAGATCAAAACAGGACAAAAGTGAACAGCTGGGGGTCACTTGTGTGGGTCGGCCGACCCACACTTGGTGACCCCAGGCCACCACACTATGACACAAGGCACACAACATCAAATGGAAGACAGCCAAAGTCTAGGTGGGCCCATGCATGGGTCAGCCGACCCATGTATAGGGCCCACTGAGCCCTGGTGAAGTGGCACAATCCACGTGACACTGCACCCAGTTCATTTCCACCTTCAGATCAAAGTTGTGTTTCTAATCAACGGTGGAAGATCAAAACACATGGACCAAGGAGTGAACCGACAAGAACCAAGCAAACCCAAGATGAGGCCATGCTCTATGATAGGTAGGGACCCTGGAGGTGGGCCTACCCTATCATAGGGGGGGTCGGCCGACCCCTCTTGGTGGGTCCAGGCCACCGCCTCGGTCCACCGACCTTCTGCATGTTTCCCACGTGATGGTTTCACCACTGCCGTTCATCTGAGGCGGTTTTAATGACAGTTTATCCAAGGGAGGAGAATGAAGGAGCATGCGGATCGCTGACGTGGCACCTCTCCAACTCCCCTATAAATAGAGGCTGCCTCCACCCTGTCAAGACATGATTCAATCACGATACAAGTGAAGATTAGTGTAGTTCCACCTCTAGTAGTAGTATAGTCTAGTGTGAGAGTTAGAGTTGAGTCGAGCTAAGCTCGGGGTCTCCAGAGTCATCTGCTGGAGAGTCTGGTATAGCTCTTGTATCTTTCTCTTTCTGTAATACTTATTTACTATAATATAATATTCCTTCTTTGCTTTACTGAGTATTCACTTAGTGCAATATTATTCTTGCAATAGTATTGTTGTGTTCTATCCTATCTCTTAGTTATTACTTACTAGATTGCGATCCTGTAACCAACTCTTGTTTGCTGTTCATCGCCTATCTTAGGGTGCTCTAGTTGCTTTGATCATAGCTAGAGTAGTAGGAATTAGTGTAAGCGTGGTGCTTAGACTAGATCTTGCCTTTGAATGCCGCTTGTTGCACGGATTGTTTGTGGGTGCTAACAGGTGGTGATAGCCCTGTCTAGTCTTAGTATCTCTCCACGTGTTTTAGGCAAGTTCTTGAAAGGTAGGCTCCCATAAGAGCATAGCCGCTTCGGGTAGAGGTTATATCCTCTATTGTCTCAGACTATCCCTGTCAATACATGAAGTAAGGTAGCAATTCTAGTAGTTTCATCTGTTTGGTAAGGTTAGATCACAGGAGTAGAGTTTAATTCACAGGAACCTTCCTCACTCGTTGTCCTCCCATCTAGCTATACTACACCAGTTATCTTTTAGGATTTCATTTGTTATCTTTGAATCATCACCTTCCTATCATACTTTGATTACCCCTTCTGCACTAGTTGTGCTAAGTTAAGATAGAGTTGAGGATCTCTTTCTATTAACACTTCTAGCACCGCTTGAAAGCTCTAGTTTGGTTTTGGCTAATTGATGACACCTAGTATCTAACCATGTGCTTAAGTATTGTGACTACAAGATTGGTTAGTAGAACAAGTAGGGAGCTATGACGGCGTCCATGCAAGTGGTGTAAGTCCATCAAGTTGTTGGATCAAATGCTTTTCAACTTGGATTTTGGAAAAGGGCTCAAGGCAAAGGTAAATTCAATAGGGTTCTTTTCATTTTAGTGATCAAGACACTACAGAGAGCGTGATCACATTTAGGTTAGATGACCGTACTATTAAGGGAGATGAAATTTCGTTAACTACCTCGGTCATCAAGTGCCTCTACTTGACATAGTTGAGCATATGCATTTAGATCTAGAGCACTAACCTAAAACCATGCAAATGAACTTAAAAACAAGCTAACACTCGTGCCTAAGTGCTTATACACTTGGTTGTTAGCACCTAGAAGCAAGGTAGTTGAAGAGATGGCAACAACAGCTCTCAGAAGTGCACCGAACGCTGGGCGTGTCCGGTGGGTGAACACCGGACGCGTCCGGTGCATCCAGGACCTCTCTGGACGAGCACCGGACACTAGAATAGTAACTTCAGCGCGTCCGGTGATGATTTTTGAGCGTCCGGTGAGACTTCGTGCTTTCTGACTGAGTGAAAGCACCGGACGCTGGCAGCGTCCGGTGACCTAACAGCGGACGCGTCCGGTGCAACTTTGAGTTCTCTGGATGCTCTCTGGACGCGGACCGGACATGGGCGTCGGAGCATCCGGTATGACAACTCCGCGTTTGGTGTGTTGGCGTGCAGCAAAGAAATTAAAATGGCTAGTACACGTGTCAGCAGGCGGTACACCGGACAACCACTGGACGCGTCCGGTGCTCACTTAACCAGCGTCCGGTGTGCACGCAGAACTGTAAAACGGCTAGTTTTTTACCCTTACTTATAAATAGCCGATCAACCGGCTTTGGGAGTCTCTCTTGCGCATTTCACTCATTGCTAAGCATCTCTTGAGCCTCCCAAGCCTCTCCCACTCACTCTAGAGTTTGATTCTCATCCATAGTGAGCTAGGGAGTGATCCAAGTGCATTGTGTTCATCTAGATCAACTTTGGGCACTTGTTGATTGTTGTTGCTGTGATTTTCATCTATTCTCTTGGTGATTGCCGTCACCTAGACGGTCTTGGAGCAGCGGAGGAGTTGGCGGAGTTGGAGATTGTCTCCGGCCACTCCCGAAGGTCTTTGTGAGGGGTTTGCACCTTCCCCGGCGGAGAGCCGCAAGGTAGCCTGATACATTGCTCGTGTCATTGAGTTACCTTGCTCGTGGTAGGTTCTAGTGGCGCTCATTGGTTGAGCTTGACATTGGTTGTCAAATAGCCACCAAACCACCGAGTAGTGGTCGACACAACGGGGACTAGCGTGCCGTCAAGCACGTGAACCTCGGAATAAATTCTTGGTCTCCATTGTGTTGATTTGGATTTCATTGTGATCATCACCATTGAGTGATTGATATATTCATTTGGTGATTGGTTCATACTACTCTACTCGGCGGTATAACACTTCTACTCCTCCCCTTTTACATTTGAGCACTTATCATGTGTAGTGGTAGTGTTTGTAGTTTGCTTGTCCACCTAGGAGTAAAGTAGTCTCTCGACCTAGATTAGCTTGGTGTGTGCTCCTAGAGATTCTAAGTAGAACGGTTAGGAGGTTTGCACTTTTGAGTAGGCTAGAGCAAAACTCGTTTCACCGTTTTTGTTACTAATCACTTGATCAAGTGTTGTTTGTAGAATTTTAATTAAGCTATTCACCCCCCTCTAGCTTCTTTGGACCTATCAATTGGTATCAGAGCCGTGGTCACCATTGTTGTAAGGCTTAACATCCTTCGGTGTCAAGATGGCTCACAACAACTTGATCAACCATATGGGCAAGCCACCTCGGTTTGATGGCCCAAGCTATGGATATTGGAAGAAGCAAATGAAAGCACACTTGAAATCAATGAATAGAAAGATGTGGGAAATTGTTGAGAAAGATTTTGTTATGATTGATGTGAATGATCCCACTCCAACAGAACAAGAGAAGCTTCAATCCAATGATATTGCCCTCAATGAGCAAATCAAGGACTTGGAGTTTGTTCATGAGGCGTGGAAGAGATTGGAAGACTCTTATGAAGGCACCACCGTGGTCAAGAGTGCAAAGCTATACATTCTCAAGGATAAGTTTACAAGCTTCAAGATGAAGGATGATGAGAGCATACCGGAGATGTTTCACCGGTTGAGTGTTATTGTGAGTGATCTCAAGGCTCTCGGTGAAACAATTAGTGATAGAGACTTCTCCCACCGGTTCTTGAGATGCCTGCTTCCCCGGTTTGAGACTTTGGTTACTATCATTGTGAGGGAGGATCTCTCAAAAGTGACTCCAACACAAGTGCTAGGTGATGTCATGACACAAGAGACATACCGAGTAGAGAAAGATGGAGGAGTCAAAGAAGAGAAGGATGAAAAGAAGAAGCACAAGAATGAGAATTGAAGAAGATAATTGCATTCAAGGCAACTTCATTAAGGCACAAGGGCAAAGCAAAGAAGCAAGTATCTAGTGATGATGAATATAGCTCAAGTGAAAATGATGATGAGGAGATGGCATTTCTTGTGAGAAGATTTGGAAGATTCATGAGAAAGAAGGGCTATGGTGCAGGGAAGAGAAGAGACTTCACCAAGGGCAAGGGTCCAACCATGAGATGTTATGAGTGCAAGAGCAAGGACCATTTGATAGCCGATTGTCCTCACAAGAATGATAGTGATGATGAGGATGACAAGAAGAAGAAGAAGTCCAAGAAGGACAAGAAAGACAAAAAGATGCAATTCAAGAAGAAGAAGGGGCATTCTTATTGTGTCACTTGAGATAGTGATGCTTCTTCTTCTGATGATGATAGTGATGATGATCACAAGATCACCAAGAAGAAGGCCATTGATAGTCTTGCTACCCCTAGCAAACCATCACTATTTGACTCTTCACCGACTTGTCTCATGGCTATGCCATCTAAGGTACAATTTGAATCCGATGAGAGCGGTACTGAGAGTGAGGAGGAGGACTTCTCCAAAGAGGAGCTTCTTGACATGTTGCGTGACACACTCTTATCTTAAGAAGAAAGTGAAAGAGTGTAAAGCTTTGACCAAGGAGAAAAAACTTCTTGAGAAATCCTTTGATGAGCTTAGTGCCTCTCATGAGTGTCTAAAGGAAGACCATGAGATCCTAAAAGAAGCTCACGCCAAGCTTGAGAAAGCTCACTTATCACTTTCGGAGTTGGCTAAGATAGAGGATGTGCCCACAATATGTGACGTAGATGTTACTTGTGATTTATTTGATACATCTATTGTTGTTGCCTCCACTAACACTTCTTGTAGCACATCCACCTCTACCTCATCTAAGGATGTTGGTGTCACTTGTGATGCCACAATCTTGGTTGAGAACAAGAACCTCAAGAAGGAGGTGCATGAGCTCACTCTAGCATTAGGCAATGCCTATGGTGGAGATGCCCGCTTGCTTGAGTGTTTGGGTAGTCAAAGGTTCTCCATTAACAAGGAGGGTCTTGGCTATACCCCCAAGAAGGGTAAAGCCGCCTTTGTCCCTCACAAGACTACTTTTGTGAAGGGAAATGGTGTGGTATGCTATAGTTGCAAGCAAGTGGGGCACAGAGAGCAATATTGCAAGAAGAGGATGATGAAGCAAAGCAAGCCTAATGCGTCATCCATTAGACTTGATTCTTGCTATGTGCTTACCAAGAGTGCAAAGGGAGTGCGAGTCAAGTATATTAGTGCACCTAAGGAGAGCCCAAAGAAGAAGGCTATTTGGGTGCCCAAGAGATTGGTCACTAACCTCCAAGGACCCAAACAAATTTGGGTACCAAAATCTAATTGATTTCTTTGTACGTAAACTACAAGTCCAGAGGGAGGCATTGGGGTGCTTGATAGTGGGTGCACTCAACACATGACCAGAGAATCAAATATATTCAATTCAATCAAGCCAACTGAAGATGGGAATCTTGATAGTATCACATTTGGTGACAACAAAAAAGGCAAGGTTATTGGTCTTGGAAAGATTGCAATTTCAAATGACATGTCTATCTCCAATGTCTTGCTAGTTGAGAGTTTGAACTTCAACTTGTTGTCCGTGGCTCAATTGTGTGACTTGGGATTCAAATGCATCTTTGGTGTTGATGATGTGGAGATTGTTAGTATTGATGGAAGCAACTTGATATTCAAGGGATTTCGGTATGGCAATCTCTATTTGGTGGATTTCAATGCAAATGAAGCTCAATTGTCAACATGTTTGTTCACAAAATCAAGTATGGGTTGGTTATGGTATAGAAGGCTTGGTCATGTTGAAATGAAGCAACTCAATAGATTGGTCAAGCATGACATGGTGAGAGGATTAAAGAATGTGCAATTTGAGAAGGATAAGTTGTGTAGTGCTTGTCAAATGGAAAAGCAAGTTGGAAACACACATCCTAACAAGAGCATGATGAGTACATTTAGAGCATTTGAGTTGTTGCACATGGATCTATTTGGCCCAACCACTTATGCTAGTCTCGGTGGAAACAAATGGCTTTGTGATACAAGATACACATGTGTCTTCTTTCTAGTTGACAAGAGTGAAGGATTTGGCATATTCAAGACATTCATCAAGAGAAGCCAAAATGAATTTGAAGTAACAATCAAGATTGTGAGAAGTGACAATGGAAGTGAGTTTAGAAATGTAAGAGTTGATGAGCTTTGTGATGAGTTTGGAATCAAGTATCAATTCTTGGCCAAGTACACTCCTCAATCAAATGGCCTTGTTGAGAGGAAGAATAGAACACTTACTGATATGGCAAGGTCTATGCTTAGTGAATACAATGTGAGTTTGGACTTTTGGGCCGAAGCAATCAACACGGCTAACTATTGTAGCAACCGTCTCTATTGTCACCAGCTATTTAAGAAGACACCATATGAGCTATTGAATGGAACAAAGCCCAATATTGCCTACTTTAGAGTGTTTGGATGCAAATGCTATATCTTGAAGAAGGGTGCATGATTGGAAAAATTTTAGAAGAAATGTGATGAAGGTTTTCTACTTGGCTACTCCACTACAAGCAAAGCATATAGAGTGTGGAATCACACCACCAAGCTAGTAGAAGAAGTTCATGATGTGGAATTTGATGAAACCAAGGGTTCACAAGATGAGGAAGAAAATCTTGATGATGTGAGAGGAACTCAATTGGTGAATGCAATGAAGAACATGGACATTGGTAATATCCGGCCAAGACAAGTGGTTGATGTGGAAGATGAAGATGACAAAGATCAAGTGCAAACTCAACCTAGTGTGCAAGTAAATCCAAATGAAGCAAGCTCTAGTGGTTTTCATGATCAAACTCAAGTGCAAAATGATGAAGATCAACATGTTAGTCAATCTCAAGTGGGTCAACTAAGCTCAAGCAATCAAGTTCTCCAACCGGTTCACATTGCAAGAGATCATCCATTGGATCAAATAGTTGGGGATATTAGAAGTGGTGTTCAAACAAGATTAAAGTTAGCAAACTTTTGTGAGCACTTCTCTTTTGTGTCATTTGAAGAGCCAACAACTATTGAGAAAGCCTTGAATGATAGTGATTGGGTAAATGCTATGCATGAAGAGCTCAACAACTTTGAGACAAATCAAGTTTGGGGGCTAGTTGAGAGGTCCAAGAACTATAATGTCATTGGAATCAAATGGGTGTTCAAGAATAAGCAAAATCAAGATGGCATTGTGGTGAGAAACAAGGCAAGATTAGTTGCACAAAGATACGCTCAAGTGGAAGGGTTGGACTTTGGAGAGACTTATGCTCCGGATGCAAGATTGGAAGCAATTAGGATCCTTCTAGCTTATGCATGTGCACATGATATTAAGCTCTATCAAATGGATGTCAAAAGTGGTTTGGATACATAAATGAGTTAGTATATGTTGAGCAACCCCTGGGTTTTGAAGATGAGAAGAAGCCCAACCATGTCTACAAATTGAGAAAGGCTTTGTATGGCTTGAAACAAGCTCCAAGGGCATGGTATGAAAGATTGAGAGATTTCTTACTATCCAAGGGTTTCAAAATGGGGAAGGTTGACACCACACTCTTCACCAAAAGAATTGGCAAAGACTTGTTTGTGTTGCAAATCTATGTTGATGACATTATCTTTGGGTCAACCAATCAAGATTTTTGTAAGGAGTTTGGGAAGATGATGGCTAATGAGTTTGAAATGTCCATGATTGGAGAGTTGAGTTATTTCCTTGGTCTTCAAATCAAGCAATTGAAGAATAGCACTTTCATAAGCTAAGAAAAATACATTAGGGACATGTTGAAGAAATTTGGGATGGAAAATGCAAAATCCATTAGCACACCAATGGGCACAAATGGTCACCTTGATGAAGATAAGAGTGGAAATATGGTGGATCAAAAGAAGTATCGGTCTATGATTGGAAGCTTACTCTATGTGACCGCTTCTAGACCGGATGTGATGTTTAGTGTTTGCATGTGTACAAGATATCAAGCTTCACCTAGAGAGAGTCATTTGAAGGCAACCAAGAGAATATTGAGATATCTCAAGCACACACACCCAATGTTGGACTATGGTATCCTAAGGGGTCAAACTTTGAGTTGATTGGTTATTCAGACTCCGATTATGCGGGATGCAAAATCAATAGAAAAAGCACTTCCGGCACATGCCAATTGTTGGGAAGATCACTAGTATCATGGTCATCGAAGAAGCAAAACACCGTTGCACTCTCTACCGCCGAAGCCGAGTATGTTAGTGCAGGAAGTTGTTGTGCACAATTGTTATGGATGAAGGCTACATTGTGCGATTATGGAATCAAATTCAAGAATGTGCCATTGCTATGTGATAATGAAAGCGCCGTGAAGATTGCCACCAATCCGGTTCAACACTCAAGAACAAAGCATATTGATGTGAGGCATCATTTCATTAGAGACCATCAAGCCAAAGGTGACATTCAAGTTGAGAGTGTGGGCACCGATGATCAACTCGCCGACATTCTCACCAAGCCACTTGATGAAGCAAGATTCTACAAGTTGAGAAATGAATTGAACATTCTTGATTTCTCCAACATGAGTTGAGCTAGCACCCCACTATATGACTTGACTCTACTCCAACAAAGCAAAGGTATCATTGTTTGGCATGTCATTCATAAGTTGTTAGGACTTGTGTAGAGCATATAGATATACTTTATTCCTTAAATAGGCTCATTCATAAAAACTAACTGTTTTTTTGAGATTATATGCCACTACTATTGCTTCTATTTCTTGTTTGATCTAGTGGTGACATATGACTAGCTTGTGGGATTATGAACCTAGTATTTAACTAGAATATGAGCATTATGGTATATAATTCAACTTTGTCAAGATAACCCCTAGTGGTGTGAAGAAGCTTGCCAAACGACAAACCGAGTTATAGATTTGTGCAAGTAATCTAGCTAAATGCTTAAAAGAAGGAAAATAATGGAAACAATCTAAGAATTTGACAAAGTGGCTCCCTCCATTGATTTCAAATCCTATCCTACCCATGCTACTCTTTTGTGGTCTTTGTTGACAAAGGGGGAGAGAATGATACAAAGATATGGAGGTTGAGCGATGAACCATCATTAGGCCGATGATGGGAGAGCTATAGTCCAAGTGAGAGGGATCACAAACTTTTAAACTTTTAAATTTAGATCTCACATTTAGGGGGAGCAAGTTCACAAGCATGATTGCAAGCATTTGATTGTGCATTCTCATATGTTTGATGCATTGCATTTGTACTTAAACTCAATATACTTGCTTGCTTGGTGTACGCTAGACTTAAACTTGTGTAGTGAATTGAAGTACTAGCATGCATGGGAAGTGGTAGCTAGTTCCCAGTCTTTCCAAGTGATTCTAGAACCTTGTTTCTAATGTTGATCTCACGAGATATTCTAGTGTCTTTGGTTGCAAAAATTCTTTCAAGTGAAATCTACCTATCCATGGTGCTAAGGATAGTTTATATATGCACTCCGATGGTATCGCGCTTCAAAGGTCCAATTCTATAAACCTTAGCATCAAATTGGTAGTAATATCTCTCCCATACTTCTATTCCAATGCATATGTGCAAAGCCTTTCAAATCCAAACACTTGGCACATATGTAGGGGGAGCTAATACTACCAAATTGAATTCATTGAATATCTTTGTAGAGGTTGTCATCAATTTCCAAAAAGGGGGAGATTTAAAGCTCTAGTTTGGTTTTGGCTAATTGATGACACCTAGTATCTAACCATATGCTTAAGTATTGTTACTACAAGATTGGTTAGTAGAACAAGTGGGGAGCTATGACGGCGTCCATGCAAGTGGTGTAAGTCCATCAAGTTGTTGGATCAAATGCTTCTCAACTTGGATTTTGGAAAAGTGCTCAAGGCAAAGGTAAATTCAATAGGGCTCTTTTCATTTTGGTGATCAAGACACTATAGAGAGTGTGATCACATTTAGGTTAGATGACCGTACTATTAAGGGAGATGAAATTTCGTTAACAACCTCGGTCATCAAATGCCTCTTGTTGACATAGTTGAGCATATACATTTAGATCTAGAGCACTAACCTAAAACCTTGCAAATGAACTTAAAAACAAGCTAACACTCGTGCCTAAGTGCTTATACACTTGGTTGTTAGCATCTAGAAGCAAGGTAGTTGAAGAGAGGACAAAAACAGCTCTTAGAGGTGCACCGAACGCTGGGCGTGTCTGGTGGGTGAGCACCGGATCTCTCTGCAACCTCTCTGGATGAGCAACGGACGCTGGAATAGTAACTTCAGTGCGTCCCATGATGGTTTTCAAGCGTCCGGTGAGACTTCGTGCTTTCTGACTGAGTGAAAGCACCTGACGCTGGCAGCTTCCGGTGACCTAACAGCGGACGCGTCCGGTGCGACTTTGAGCTCTCTGGATGCTCTCTCGACGCGCACCGGACACAGGCGTCGGAGCGTCCGGTGTGACGACTCCGCGTCCGGTGTGTTGGCGCACAGCAAAGAAATTGAAATGGTTAGTACATGTGTCAGCGGGCAGTACACCGGACAACCACCGGACGCGTCTGGTGCTCACTTAACCTGCGTCTGGTGTGCATGCAGAAACTGTAAAACGGCTAGTTTTTCACCCTCACTTATAACTAGCCGATCAACCGGCTTTGGGAGTCTCTCTTGCGCATTTCACTCATTGCTAGGCATCTCTTGAGCCTCCCAAGCCTCTCCCACTCACTCTAGAGCTTGATTCTCATAGTGAGCTAGGGAGTGATCCAAGTGCATTGTGTTCATCAAGATCATCTTTGGGCACTTATTGATTGTTGTTGCTGCGGATTTTCATCTATTTTCTTGGTGATTGTCGTCACCTAGACGGTCTTGGAGCAGCAAAGGAGTTGGCGGAGTTGGAGATTGTCTCTGGCCACTCTCGGAGGTCTTTGTGAGGGGTTTGCACCTTCCCCGGCGGAGAGCCGTAAGGTAGCCTAATATATTGCTCGTGTCATTGAGTTACCTTCCTCGTAGTAGGTTCTAATGGCGCTCATTGGTTGAGCTTGACATTGGTTGTCAATTAGCCACTGAACCACCGAGTAGTGGTCGACACAACGGGGACTAGCGTGCCGGCAAGCACGTGAACCTCAGAATAAATTCTTGGTCTCCATTGTATTGATTTGGATTTCATTGTTATCATCACCATCGAGTGATTGATATATTCATTTGGTGATTGGTTCATACTACTCTACTCGGTGGTATAACACTTCTACTCCTCCCCTTTTACATTTGAGCACTTATCTTGTGTAGTGGTGTTGACACTTCTTAGCGCAACACTAGAGACAGGGTGTTAGGCTATCTCTGGTAACAGCGCTAGAAGTGGTTGATGGATATTTCTTATGTCTATTGGATGATTCCGCAAGCACACAGAATATACCGCTGTAGCACTTCACCCGGGAGTATTCTAAGGTATCGTTATTTATTTTTATCCCAAGGGAAAGCGGTTGCTAGGAATAATTAATAAAAAGAAAGAGAGATCCTTAAGTCTATACCAACTTTGTACCAGCTAGTGGTAGGGGGTAAATCGATAGGTAGAGGAAAAGGTAATGACACCAACACACAACAAGTATTAAGATAACTAAAAGATAACTAGTAGAGTATAGCTAGGTGGGAGGACAACGAGTGAGTATAAGACTCCTATGACACTTAGTTTACTCTTGTGGCTTACCCTATCAAATAGATGACTTATACTAAGATAGTTACCTTATTACCGGCGTGCAGGGGGTAGTGCGAGACAATAGAGGACAAAACCTCTACCCGAAGCGCCTACACTCTTATGGGAGCCTACCTTTTAAGAACTTGCCTAAAACACGTGGAGGGATACTAAGACTAGACAGGGCTGTCACCACCTGCTAGCACCCACAAACAATCCGTGCGACAAGCGGTAATCAAAGGCAAGATCTAGTCTAAGCACCACGCTTACACTAAGTCTTAGTATTCTAGCTGCGTACCAACAACTAGAACACCCTATGACAGGCGATGAACTAACACACGTTGAGTTGGGACAAGATCACTATCAAGTATAAGACAACTATAGAAGAAGACAAGACTATATTGAAAAGGATAAAGTCTTACAGAAGGAAAGGTACAAGAGCTATACCAGACTCTCCAGTAGACGACTCCGGAGACTCCGAGCATAGCTCAACTCGACTCTAACTCCCACACTAGACTAATACTACTACTAAAGAGTAGAACTTCACTCTAGCTTGCTTCTTGTTTGTATGGTGTGTCTTGAAGAGGAGTGGGCAGCCTCTATTTATAGGGGAGAGAAAGGGGGTGCCACGTCAGCGATCCGCGTGCTCCTTGCCTCTCCACCCTTGGATGAACCGACCTCATTACCGCCACAAGATGGACGGTTCTGGGCAATTCATCACGTGGACAGCATGCAGGAAGGCGGTGGAGGCCAACCGACCTGGCTGGGCACCAGGGGGTTCGGTTGACCCCCCTATGACTGGTGGGCCCAGCTAGGAGCTTCCAGCAGGTGTCCCCACCAGTCAATGATGGTGTAGGTGGCTTGGGCCCACCAATGGTGGTTTGGCCGACCCACCCCTGGTGGGTTGGGCCCACCACTGTGGTTCCCACCTGTCATAGAGACTCCTCTAGTCTTTATTATGTCTCGTTTGCTTTGTTCACACCTCAATTCGTGTGCCTTTGATCTCCTCCATTGAATGAAAGCACAAGTTGATCCGATGGATGAAATGACTTGGTTGGAGTGTCACACGGATCCTGCCACGTCACCAGAGCCAGGTGGGCCCCATGGGCAGTTCGGCCGACCCATGGGTGGGCCCACCCTTGGCTCTGATCTCTTCCATTTGATGTTGTATGCACTTTGTTGAAAGGTGGTGGCCTGGGGCAACATGACATGGTTCGGCCGAACCATGTAGTTGGCCCCTAGCTGCTCACTTTTGCACTGTTTTGGTGTTCCCTGCAATCACAAGTTTAAGAGTACATGTGGAACTAGTTATTGATAAAATATGCTCATGATATGTTTATTTTCCCTTGAATCCGAGGCCTGTTGATGGTGTTTGAATGTGGAATTTTAGGGTATATCCACCGTCAATAAGTGGTAGTGTTTGTAGTTTGCTTGTCCACCTAGGAGTAAAGTAGTCTCTCAACCTAGATTAGCCTGGTGTGTGCTCCTAGAGATTCTAAGTAGTACGGTTAGGAGGTGTTGACATCTACTAACGTCGCCAAATATAACTATATAACTTTTAATACAAGAGACGAGATTAGAAGATGTATGGTAATTAATTAACTTGTCATTAGCAACTAGCCACTTATCTATTACCAACATTCTTATGCATGAACTAGGTTGTCATCCCTAATTATATATGCTAAGAATAAATAAAGGTCTCATACATTATTCAATGTGGCTAGACAGAAATATATAAATATAAACTAAGATCAATTCTATAAGCAGACAGATAATTATACCATTGTAGCATTTTACTTAGAGTCTACCAGGTTGTCGATTTATATTTATACCACTAGGAAGGACAAAGATAAACTTTAATCTATTATATTGATAGTGATTATATACAATGGATAAGTGACATTACCGATGTCATTTACTCTACTCATAATAGGTAGAGGTCACAAGATAATAAAGATAAATAAAGGTGATAAGTATGATCAAGCATCTTAAATAAAGGATAAACATCAGAGCACTTTGTAGTCATAGTAATAGCTAGCCAATGGATAAACTAAGGAATTAATATATAAGGTAATTCTATGTCTAAGTCAATGAATAACTCTAATTAGCAATTACATCTAGCAATCATTGTTAGATTAGTCCTATATCATGATCACATGTAAAGGGCATTACCTAGGAAGGATGTGAAACAGAGTCATCACCCAACTTCGTGACCGTGCCTGCTTGCCTACATACGGGGGGTGGACTACAGAGGACTCAATGCAGCTGTCACCTACGCGATCTACCACATGACCCGGCACATCAGGGTGCACTCGCAGATAAACAGAATACCTAGACACCACATCTACATATCGTTCATCATCTACCCATCGATCGTATGGATAAACGCTATACGAGCAATTACATGAATTCAATAAGATCAAACCAACTATATGTAACAACCCTAAAATCCACACAACCTAAAAATCCCAACCAATTAAAATTTTTCATTTATTTATTATGAAAACCCATTTTTTCTTGTGCAAGCATATAGGTTTCATTATGAATTTGGTAAATAAAGGAGTATAGCTTGCATTTTAATTCCATTCACATAGAATAATAGCTTATGCATCACAATTGGGATTTATTGCAATTTATGTTTGTATTTACTCAATATTTAAAAAGGGTAATATATGTATATAAATACACTTAAGTGAAAATAGAAAAGGAAAAAGAAAAGAGAAGAGAGGAAGAAAGGAAGCCAGCCTGTCGGCCCAGCTGCGGCCCAACCGAGCAAGCGCGCGCGCGCGACCGTTTCACCCACTCCCCCGTAGCCGCTGACCGCCCGGCCCCGCCTGTCAGCCGCTCTCGCTACTGTTCTTCTTCTCACCTCGCGAAAGACGGTGGCCGACAGAGTCACGCAAATGGCGTGACCGACAGCGCCACGCATGGCAGAGCCCTAACCCCGCTGTCCCTCGCCTGTCCCCTGCCTTGCTCGCCAAGAAGCCGCGCGCACTGGGAAACCCTAGCTCGGGAGCACCGATGGTCTTCACGTGCCCCCTTCGCCGCTAATCATCGTCCGCCGCCACGCCATGCCCTGGCCGTCTATAAAAGGAGTCGCCCCGAAGCCCTAGACCTCGTCCCACTCGCCGCCGCCGTGCTGCAGCACAACCACTACACCACACCGCACAATAGAGGGAGAGGGAGAAGGGAGAAGGGCGGAGCAGAGGAGGAGAAGCTGCCGGAGCGCCGCCGCCGCGGAGCACGCCGGAGCCGGACACGGAGGAGAAGCCCGAGCTGCGGACGAGGAGCGGCACGGCACTGCGATCACTCTGCACAGCGTCACCTCGTCACTGCACCGCCATCCTTACCTCACCAGCCCCACGGTGAGCCACCGAGCACCTCATCCAACCTCGCCGTGCTACGGTCATGGCGCTCGGCATCACGAGCGTGTAGGCCGCGGGCTGTTTCCGGCCCCTGAACACTTCGCACAACACGCGCACAAGACCAGCCATCAAACCACTGGACATCGGCTATGGACGTCAGGCCACTTCCGACGGGCATCGCCGTCACATGCGCTCGGAGCACCGCCACCTCGACGGCGTTCCCGCGCGCACAAGCCGTGAAACCGCCGACGCGACCCGCTAGCGTGACCACTAACTCACCGACCACCTCGGACAAGCTTAGTTGCGGAAGATCGAACCTCCATAGCCCGGAACACCGAGAGGTGCATTCTCGGGGAAACGTGATCGCCGCCGACATGTTCCGCCTCGCCTAAAATCCGTTCCGAGTACCCCCGATCGCCTCGCGCTGCGGAGAAAGGCCGACGAGGTTCGCCAAGTCTGCCTCGGCACCGCCGCGTAGATAGCCGAGCCCCGAATCATGTCTGTCGCCTTGGCTACGTGCGCCTCCACCTCGTCGGAGAACCGCCGTATGCCGTGGGAGAGAAGGAGGCCCACGACATCATTTCACTAATGACAGCCAACCCTCGGGAGAGCGGCACCCTCGGCGCACCAAATGTCCGATTCCGGGGAGCTTGGGAGAGCGGCACCCTCGGCGCACCAAATGTCCGATTCGCCCGAGCCTCCCCGGGAGAGCTCGGGAGAGCGGCATCCTCGGTGCCCAAATGTCCGATTCGCCCGAGCCTCCCCGGGAGAGCTCGGGAGAGCGGCACCCTCGGCGCCCCGAATCTCCGATTCGCCCGAGCTACGCCGAACTCCGCCGAGCTCCGCCGAGCTTCGCCGAGCTACGCCGACGCCGGCGATTCTCTAGGAACCAGCATCGAACACCTGGTGGGCGACCATTGGGTCTATGTTCTGATGAGGCGCCACATGCCGCACTACTGGACCCGCGCGCCACGTGGACCAATCCCGAGCTGCCCCTGATTAATCGACCATTTTCCATTTTCAGAAAATAGGATAATCTTCGGAAATTCATAACTTATTCATATGATGTCCAAAAATTGCGCACCATATATCAAAATTCTCAAAAAAATGAGATCTACAATCTAAGACTATGTTTGTGTGCATTTGGCTCTTTATTTTATTGGATTTTTCTGAAATACTCTATAGGAGTCGCTGACGCGACTATTTCATGTTCGATTTCAGAGCCGGAGGAGGATCTGACTAAGGAAGACGACCACGAGTACTTTCAGGAGCTAGGAGACGACTACGAAGGTGCCACATCCCACCAAATCCTTAGATCCTATTTACGCATTGCAAATGACATTGTTGCTATTGCTTTATGAATATGTATGGATTGGTTGCATGGTAGTATATTTAAATCCCCTGCCTTGATAAGACTTTACCCTGCTGTTCGCTGCTAGGTTAGCTACTGCTTAATTTACTGTTACTCTTCCACTACTTTCTACTTGCTATATGCTATGAGGTGGAATTGGGACGGCGTATAACTGATTATAACCACTGGGAGAGAGTGCTGCGTGCATCTTGGGTGCGTGGTAAGGGTTGATGTCGACCAAGTGGGATGTGAGACAAGCCCATGGGGCAAGTCGTGCCGGGGGTGCAACCTGGGCATCCCCAAGCGAGATACCTGTGGCGGGTAAAGTTGTTGAGGAGGTTCCGGGTGGGATAGCCTTGGCGGTTTGAAGCCCGTGGACAGAGGTGCTGTGGTGGCACGGGGAGAGTATCCCCTAAGTGAAGATGCCTGCTTGGTCAAACTTAGGACGGACTAGTTTCAGGTTCATGGGAATCCTTTTCTACTCACTCGCTTCTGATGGGCGGGAGACGGCTGGACTACTTGGTAGGACGGTGCCACTACTGCTAAGGTTGAGAGGTGATAAGGGTGGGCGGAGACGGTCGATGGGTTCCCATTCCGTTCTAGATGCGCAGTACCACTAGATGGGCCCGGTACTGTGTCTCCCAGTCTTAGCATAACGGTGTAGGATCCGGAATATCCCAGGGCTGAGTGGTAGGGTGGCATCGACCTAGGCAAGCAAGCACCCGGAATTCTGCCTAGGTGTTTGCGCAACACCTATGATGGCTAATCTTGTGGGTAGTGAAACCTCTGCAGAGTGTACGGTTGATCGATCGATACATATGCCAACTCGTTGGCTATGGACCTTTCCTGTGAAGCTTCTACTAGTGTAGTGAGTGTTCTCTTCTCCCCTGGATGACATTTTTCCGGCAGTGTACCCGCTGTGGTAGTGTGCCGCTGAGATAGGCCCGAGAGGGAGTTGGGCCTGTCGAATGAGAGTGAGGTGTGGGTAAGTGAGATGTGGTGATGGGAAAAGGGATGATGGTGTAATTGGAGATAAAACTTGACTACTTAAACATTGATTTCAGCTGCATAGAAAAATCTCAGCCTATAGGTCTGCTTGTATAGCCTTGCATCCACTTTCCACAAAGCAAATGCTGCATAGGTGGGCTCCGTGGCCAGTACATATCATACTGATAAATTTGCTGTCAGGTGACGAGAATGAGTATGACTTCGAGGAAGACGATGGCGAAGAATAGGGTCACGTGCTACACTCAAGTTGGCCGTGAAGGATGAAACGTTTCCGCATCTTCTAAAGCTTCTCTGAATGTTGATTCCACCAATGTGGCGATGTCATAATTGTTTATGTAAGACTTAAATACCGTTGTATGGATCCTGGTGTCAACTGAGATATGGGTAATTTCATGGATTGTCCCAAGCAATCTGTTGAATTACAATTCGAACCTGTGGATTTCCCTTTGCGGAAATCGAGGTCGTTTCAGTTGGTATCGGAGCCATACTTGACTGTAGGACGAGACCCATAGAAAATGGACGCTAGAATAGGAAGCCAAACTCTCTTTCGGTTATATTACCGACCTTGCATTCACTTTTTATGCAATGGCTTATCTAATACAAGGACCTGCTAATCCGTTTCTTGGAAAATTTGCAGATGACCAGCCTTGGACCACCACTTCGTCCACTGCACGATGGCACTATTGAGATCCCGATCAATGGGAGGAACCACAGCGGATTTGCCATGGTGCTACGCCAGGTATTGGAGGAGCTGGGAGCACCGTCAGACCAGATCCAGTACTTCAGCCGAGGGAAGCTTGTCGAGGCTGAGAGGTTTGAAGGACCTGTCACTACCAGAGTTGAGACACCCGTCAGCCTGACCCTTCCAGGGATGCCGGTTTTTACTGACTACACTGCTGGAGAGACTGTGGAGGACGGAGTACAGTCCGTCTCCCGCAAGGTACTACGCGCAGTTGTGTACACAGCATACGAGTACCTTAAGGGGACCCATTTTCGTCTGCTACCTCAGGCTTTGGAGCCGCACCCTGAACCCATCCAGAGGATTCTGTACACCAGCCAGATCGTTCAGGGCGAGACTGACCCTTGCCTACGCATAGTGGCACACCACCTCCAGGAGCAGGACGAGTTCATCAGCTCATTGGAGCAAAGGAGGCAGCGTGACCGAGCACGCATGGTAGAGGTCGAGGACAGTTTGCAGAACGGGACTCAGACCCTGGAGAGTTTGAGCAGAGCAGTCACTGACTTGCAGTTGGAGATGCAGCGCCGTGATGAGTTACACCGAGCCGAGATCGCCGACTTGCGAGACAAGATCGGAGATTTTGGGTTACGCAATGACTACCTGAACAGCAGAGTATTGGGATTACAGAGGAGGCTGGACGACAAGGAGAGAGCGCTTGCTGAGAGGGAGCAGAGGAGCAGAGACAGAGGAGTCAAGATGAGCACGTTGCGCTCCAGGATCAGGGAGTTGGAGAAGCAGTTGGAGAAAGCCGAGGAGAAGTCCACCCGCAACCAAGGGATTCTGATCGACCGCGTGAAGATGGTGGAGTTCCTAAAGGACAAGCTACGGAGGACAGAGACAGCTTGGAAGCAGTCCGACGCCAGGAGAGCTATTGAGGTCCGGAAGGTACAGAGTTCGCTTCCCCCACTGGAGATGGTGAAGCCCCGGGAGGGAGACTTCCGCATACCACCCACTATGCTCAACCTGGGAGCGTGTCCGTCTCTAAGGATGCAGGAGATTGAGGCCACCCCAGAGCTAGCTGTAGCTCTCGACTATGTCAAGCGCCTGACCATGACCGACGATGAGATCGAGGCAGAGGACAGCCGCATACCCGACGCCGTACTCGACCTTATGCACCAGTAGCTTATGGGACCCTGCGTGGCCCTTAGACTAGTGATACCATGAGTTGTCCTGTCATTGGCTATCTGCGCATAGCACGATCTTCTTAGCAGCTAGGAACATCCTTTATGTAATAATAACCATGTGATGAGTGACATTTGGATCTTATGCTTCTTATGGTTCTCTATGCTTCTTTGGTTGAGTGTAGGATAGCATGAAAAATGTTTTAATTCATTTAAATCGTTGAAAACATCTAACTCCTACTTAAACCACTACTAGATTATTACTGCACTGAGCACATACCTAATAAATTCAGATGTCGATGAGACGTTCTGCGCGTTTGGAGAACCGCCAGCCCTCCCCCGCACCTGCGCCAGGACGCGGGCGTGGTCGCAACCGTGGACGCCCAGCTGGCAGACGTGCTGGAGTTAACCTGGAAGAAGAACTACGCCGGGCAGAGGATGCACCGCCAGTGAACGATCCGCCACCACAGGGCGAGAACGTGCCTCCGCCACCGCCACCGCCACCGCCACCGACGTTGGCGGAAGTGATGGCTCAGCAGACCCAGCTGCTGAATGCCATAGCTACTGGGATGAACAGGCACCACGGGCCACCCCAGAATG
The DNA here is from genome assembly GCA_038502445.1 of Eremochloa ophiuroides. Classification (NCBI taxonomy): domain Eukaryota; kingdom Viridiplantae; phylum Streptophyta; class Magnoliopsida; order Poales; family Poaceae; genus Eremochloa; species Eremochloa ophiuroides. Next base: position 42,186,385 of record JAHLJS010000002.1, read on the forward strand.
ACTTCCAAAGGAAACTGGAGGGTTTCCTGAAGCTGAGGCCACCTACCTTCGACGGGACCAACAGCGATCCCCTCGCTGCCGACGATTGGCTTAAAGAGATGGAGAAGAAGCTGGACCTGACCACTTGCTCCGACGAGGAGTGTGTTGGGATTGCTAGCCACCAGCTGACCGGTGCTGTACGAGCATGGTGGGACAACTACACCAGCGCTCACGAGGACCCAGCCCGCATTGACTGGGATGAGTTCACCGAGGCTTTCCGTGACCACCACATTCCTGAGGGAGTCATGGAGGCCAAGGAGAACGAGTTTTGCAACATCTCCCAGGGAGCTGACCGAATCCACGAGTACACCACCCGCTTCAACTGCTTGCTCCGCTACGCACCTGCGTCTTGCGTGAGTTCCGAGAAGGAAAAGATGTACTACTACAGGAAGGGACTTCAGACCAAGATCAGGTTGGCTGTGTCAAGGAACAAGAGCTACACTCTGCGTGAGTTGATTGACCGCTGTATTGAGATCGAGAAGGATCGCATGGAAGCACGTCTGGAATTCGAGGTCCAGAACAAGGGAAAGAAGCGCCGCTCTAAGGGACCCGCTCGCACTGCTCCACCCCAGAGACAGCGAACAGGTGCACCCCCGCCTTTCCGAACTCGCTAGGGACCTTCTTCGGGAACGAGCCGTGGTGGTACCAACAGCAGCAACTATCACCGCCCCGCTCAGACCTACCCTGCGCCGACTCGAGCTGTGCAGAACACACCCGCCCCCGCTACCAACATGCCAAGGACAAACACTTGGAAGGCTCCTGCGACAACCGCAGCAGGCAGTGCGCCCTTCACTTGCTTCGGGTACAGAAAGCCTGGACACCGTGTGGCTGTGTGCCCCGACCTCAACCGTGCACCAGCAGCTACACAGGGCACACCGAACCGGGGATCTGCTACCCGAGGAAGACTGAACCACATGACCGCTGAGGAAGCTGAAGCTGCACCTGATGCTGTGTACGGTACGTTCCTAGTTCAGGGTAACATGGCTACAGTTCTGTTCGATTCGGGAGCTACATGTTCATATATTTCATCTGCATATGCACGTAAGCATAACATACCTGTAACCCCGAGAGCAAATCCCATCCTAACTAGCTCGCCCTTAGGAACCTTCAGAAGGGTTCACATATGTAGGGGAGTGATGATCACAATCGAGGGACTTGACTTTCGAGCTGACCTAACCCTACTACCCTCCAATAGCTTAGATGTCATCTTAGGCATGGACTGGCTAACCAAACACCGGGGAGTGATATCTTGTTCACCTAGATATGTTCAGGTAACCCACCCTTGGGGAACAGCCGTCCGATGTATACCCAAACCGGGAGAGTCCAAGCCCTCCTATGTGCTCTGGAGACTAAGGCAGATAAAATGGAGCTGACATTCAGAGATGTGCCAGTAGTCTGTGAATTCAATGACGTATTTCCAGAGGAGTTGCCAGGAATGCCACCAGATAGAGATGTGGAGTCTGTTATAGAGCTGATGCCAGGAACTGCACCGATTGCCAAAAGACCCTACAGAATGTCGGCTGATGAGTTGAAGGAACTCAAGAAGCAGCTGGGAGAATTACTGGAGAAGGGCTTCATTAGGCCTAGCGCCTCGCCCTGGGGATCTCCCGTTTTGTTTGTCAAGAAGAAGGATGGCACGATGAGGATGTGCATTGACTACCAGAATCTGAATGCGGTTACAGTCAAGAATAAGTACCCATTGCCCCGCATCGATGATCTGTTAGATCAATTGAGTAAGGCCAAGTACTTCTCAAAGATTGATCTCCGATCAGGGTATCATCAGATGAAGATCAGGGAAGAAGATATCCCGAAGACTGCATTTGTCACTAGATATGGACAGTATGAGTGCACAGTAGTCTCTTCGGACTCACTAATGCTCCAGCATACTTCATGAACATGATGAACAAGATCTTCATGAATGAGCTAGACAAGTTTGTGGGGGTATTTATTGATGATATATTGGTTTATTCAGCCACAAAAGAGGAACATGAACATCATCTGAGGACCGTATTGGAGAGGTTGTCTCGCAACCAGCTATACGCCAAATTCTCCAAGTGCGAATTCTGGCTAGAGGAAGTTGCTTTCCTTGGACATGTACTATCAGGAGAAGGAGTCGCAGTAGACCCAGCCAAGATTGAAGCTGTGAAAGAGTGGGAACAACCCCGTAATGTGTCAGAAATCAGAAGCTTTTTGGGACTCGCAGGATACTATCGTAGATTTATTGAGAACTTCTCCAAGATTGCAAGACCCATGACCAACTTGCTGAAGGAAGAGAACAAGTTTATATGGACTCCTGAATGTGAGAAGAGTTTTCAGACCTTGAAGGAGAAGCTCACTACTACACCTGTACTAGCCCTGCCCGATATTCACAAAGATTTTGTTGTAAATTGTGATGCCTCTCGGCAAGGTTTGGGCTGTGTACTAATGCAACAAGGAAAGGTGATAGCTTATGCCTCAAGACAGTTGAAGGAACATGAGCAGCGATACCCGACTCATGACCTAGAACTTGCAGCCGTGGTACATGCACTCAAGATTTGGAGACACTATCTAATAAGCAACAAGTGTGACATCTACACTGATTACAAGAGCCTGAAGTATTTCTTCACACAAGAAGATCTGAATATGAGGCAGCGCAGATGGCTAGAACTCATCAAGGACTATGATCTTGAGATCCATTACCACCCAGGGAAGGCTAATGTTGTCGCTGATCCACTTAGCTGCAAAAGCTACTGCCATACCCTCATCACCAACTCTATGCCGCCTGAGCTCAGGAGAGAGTTCGACGCGTTCCAGCTCGAGGTAGTCTCCTATGGCATGCTAAATGAGCTTCGCGTCGAGTACAATCTCACCTCACGGATTCGTGAAGCACAAAGGAACTGTCCTGAGATAGACTATATCCGTGGTTTGATGAAACTGGGGAGAGGCCCCGATTACCGAGAAGATGAGCAGGGAACTGTATGGTACAAAGATAGAATCTATGTACCGACGGATTCAGCGATATGAGAAGAGATCCTGTCAGAAGGGCATGACTCCAAATATTGCATTCACCCAGGGTCAGCCAAGATGTACCATGATCTAAGGAAGCACTTCTGGTGGGAGAATATGAAGACAGACATTGCAGGGCATGTAGCCCGATGTGATACATGCAATAGAATCAAGGCCGAACATCAGAGACCAGCAGGGTTGCTACAACCAGTTGAGATACCAGAATGGAAGTGGGAGTGCATATCCATGGACTTCATATTAGGACTGCCCCGATCCGAGCATGGATATGATTCTATATGGGTAATAGTGGACCGTCTGACCAAAGTCGCACATTTTATACCGGTCAAAAGGAAGTATAGAGTTGAAAAGCTGGCAGATCTGTACGTATCAAACATTTTGAAGTTACATGGGGCACCTCTGAGTATTATATCTGACCGAGGATCACAGTTCGTATCACAGTTCTGGAAATCCTTGCACAAGTCCATCGGGACCAAGCTCGACTATAGCACCGCATACCACCCGCAAACAGACGGGCAAACAGAAAGAGTGAACCAGATTCTCGAGGACATGTTACGTGCTTGCGTATTGAGGTACAAGGAAGGATGGGAGAGCTGTCTACCCCACGCCGAGTTCTCATACAACAACAGTTATCAGACAAGCATTAAGATGTCTCTGTTTGAAGCGTTGTATGGAAGACCGTGCAGAACCCCGCTAATGTGGTCGGAACCAGGTGAAAGGACATTCTTCGGTCCTGCTAAGATTGTGGAAGCAGAAGAAGGTGTTGTCCAAGTAAGAGAGAATTTGAGGATTGCACAAAGTAGGCAAAAGAGCTATGCAGATAAAAGATGTAGAGAGCTTGAGTTCAAGGTTGGGGATTATGTCTACCTCAGTATCTCCACTTCGTGGCACCGTCAGATTCCACGTAAAAGGGAAATTGACACCAAGATATGTTGGGCCATACAAGATCTGTAAAAGGGTTGGAAAGCTTGCTTACAAGCTGGAACTACCGGAGGAATTATCTGGAGTACACCCTGTGTTCCATGTCTCAGCAAATAAGGAAGTGTTTGAAGCTTCCCGATGAGCAAGTTCCTACGGATGCACTAGACCTACAAGACACACTTGAATACAAGGAACATCCTATCAAGATCTTGGCACGGGATACCAAGGAGACGCGGAACAAGACTATTCCGATGTGCAAGGTACAGTGGAGCAATCACACTGAAACGGAAGCTACGTGGGAGAAAGAATCGGACTTGCGGATTATGTTTCCTTACCTCTTCGAAGGGTACATTATCTCTGAATCTCGAGGTTGAGATCCTAATGAGGGGGGAGGACTGTAACAACCCTAAAATCCACACAACCTAAAAATCCCAACCAATTAAAATTTTTCATTTATTTATTATGAAAACCCATTTTTTCTTGTGCAAGCATATAGGTTTCATTATGAATTTGGTAAATAAAGGAGTATAGCTTGCATTTTAATTCCATTAGGGACCATTTGTTGTCGGCTTGATGGATCGAGAATTTGCAACTAGCCACATACTACGGAAAGCCTCTGACTCCAGTCGCTCCTCTTCTTGAACTGACAACCACGCACTGGGAGTGGAGAGATGGCAAGAGTAGCGTGTACCCTCATGGCCGGTGTGCCTGAAGAGGAGAGGAGTACTGTGCTCTCGGGTGGCGCAAGACCGGTTCAAGTTTTGAAAAAGCCGTGGTAGGCGGGGTTGGTATATGCAAGCTTAAGTGCTACATATGCAGTGTGGATAGGGATCTCCAGCTGGGTTTTCAATCGGTTCGAATCGTCGTTGCTCCTCGGATAATGGAGACTTGATCCACTGACACACAGCGAAGAGTGGTTCAGAACTAGGTAAATGTGGGAAAGGGAGTTGATGATGAGATAATTAATGAATCAATCTAGTTTCGAGATTAAATGCTAAGCTGATTTAGAGAGCTTTTCTGCAAAACTCTTTGATTCTTGCTAAAACCTGTCTTTGATTCCCCTCAGCCTGCATTCCTGAGTCTTATCCCCAATTTTTAGACGGGTAAGTCTTGCGGAGTACCCCTTATACTCAGGGTTTATTAACCCCATATTGCAGGCAATCAGCAACCCAAGGTCTGCGTTGGCCCTTGCTGTATGACGGTGTTCGAGGAAGTGGTCGAGGAGGATAGCGATAGTGAGTGAGTATTTGATGCCTTGGGCAGGGATGTTATGTAATATAAGTGTTGTATAAGCTACTTACCTACTGCCACTACTCATATTTTGGTTTTAATAATCATATTTATGTATAATTAAGAACACTGGTTTGTAATCCTGGGATTTATTACAATTTATGTTTGTATTTACTCAATATTTAAAAAGGGTAATATATGTATATAAATACACTTAAGTGAAAATAGAAAAGGAAAAAGAAAAGAGAAGAGAGGAAGAAAGGAAGCCAGCCTGTCGGCCCAGCTGCGGCCCAACCAAGCAAGCGCGTGCGCGCGACCGTTTCACCCACTCCCCCGCAGCCGCTGACCGCCCGGCCCCGCCTGTCAGCCGCTCTCGCTACTGTTCTTCTTCTCACCTCGCGAAAGACGGTGGCCGACAGAGTCACGCAAATGGCGTGACCGACAGCGCCACGCATGGCAGAGCCCTGACCCCGCTGTCCCTCGCCTGTCCCCTGCCTTGCTCGCCAAGAAGCCGCACGCACTGGGAAACCCTAGCTCGGGAGCACCGATGGTCTCCACGTGCCCCTTTCGCCGCTAATCATCGTCCGCCGCCATGCCATGCCCTAGCCGTCTATAAAAGGAGTCGCCCCGAAGCCCTAGACTTCGTCCCACTCGCCGCCGCCGCGCTGTGGCACAACCACTACACCACACCGCACAATAGAGGGAGAGGGAGAAGGGAGAAGGGCGGAGCAGAGGAGGAGAAGCTGCCGGAGCGCCGCCGCCGCGGAGCACGCCGGAGCCGGACACGGAGGAGAAGCCCGAGCTGCGGACGAGGAGCGGCACGGCACTGCGATCACTCTGCACAGCGTCACCTCGTCACTGCACCGCCATCCTTACCTCACCAGCCCCACGGTGAGCCACCGAGCACCTCATCCAACCTCGCCGTGCTACGGTCATGGCGCTCAGCATCACGAGCGTGTAGGTCGCGGGCTGTTTTCGGCCCCTGAACACTTCGCACAACACGCGCACAAGACCGGCCATCAAACCATTGGACATCGGCTATGGACGTCAGGCCACTTCCGACGGGCATCGCCGTCACATGTGCTCAGAGCACCGCCACCTCGACGGCGTTCCCGCGCGCACAAGCCGTGAAACCGCCGACGCGACCCGCTAGCGTGACCACCAACTCACCGACCACCTCGAACAAGCTTAATTGCGGAAGATCGAACCTCCATAGCCCGGAACACCGAGAGGTGCGTTCTCGGGGAAACGTGATCGCCGCCGACACGTTCCGCCTCACCTAAAATCCATTCCGAGTACCCCCGATCGCCTCGCGCTGCGGAGAAAGGCCGACGAGGTTCGCCAAGTCTGCCTCGGCACCGCCGCGTAGATAGCCGAGCCCCGAATCATGTTTGTCGCCTTGGCTACGTGCGCCTCCACCTCGTCGGAGAACCGCCGTATGCCGTGGGAGAGAAGGAGGCCCACAACATCATTTCACTAATGACAGCCAACCCTCGGGAGAGCGGCACCCTCGGCGCACCAAAAATGTCTGATTCGCCCGAGCCTCCCCGGGAGAGCTCGGGAGAGCGGCACCCTCGGCGCACCAAATGTCCGATTCGCCCGAGCCTCCCCGGGAGAGCTCGGGAGAGCGGCACCCTCGGCGCCCATATGTCCGATTTGCCCGAGCCTCCCCGGGAGAGCTCGGGAGAGCGGCACCCTCGGCGCCCCGAATCTCCGATTCGCCCGAGCTCCGCCGAGCTACGCCGACGCCGGCGACTCTCTGGGAACCAGCATCGAACACCTGGTGGGCGACCATCGGGTCTGTGTTCTGATGAGGCACCACATGCCGCACTACTGGACCCGCGCGCCACGTGGACCAATCCCGAGCTGCCCCTGATTAATCGACCATTTTCCATTTTTAGAAAATAGGATAATCTTCGGAAATTCATAACTTATTCATACGATGTCCAAAAATTGCGCACCATATATCAAAATTCTTAGAAAAATGAGATCTACAATCTAAGACTATGTTTGTGTGCATTTGGCTCTTTATTTTATTGGATTTTTCTGAAATACTCTATAGGAGTCGCTGACGCGACTATTTCGTGTTCGATTTCAGAGCCGGAGGAGGATCTGACTAAGGAAGACGACCACGAGTACTTTCAGGAGCTAGGAGATGACTACGAAGGTGCCACGTCCCACCAAATCCTTAGATCCTATTTACGCATTGCAAATGACATTGTTGCTATTGCTTTATGAATATGTATGGATTGGTTGCATGGTAGTATATTTGAATTCCCTGCCTTGACAAGACTTTACCCTGCTGTCCGCTGCTAGGTTAGCTGCTGCTTAATTTACTATTACTCTTCCACTACTTTCTATTTGCTATATGCTATGTGGTGGAATTGGGACAGCGTATAACTGATTATAACCACTGGGAGAGAGTGCTGCGTGCGTCTTGGGTGCGTGGTAAGGGTTGATGTCGACCAAGTGGGATGTGAGACAAGCCCATGGGGCAAGTCGTGCCGGGGGTGCAACCTGGGCATCCCCAAGCGAGATACCTGTGGCGGGTAAAGTTGTTGAGGAGGTTCCGGGTGGGATAGCCTTGGTGGTTTGAAGCCCGTGGACGGAGGTGTTGTGATGGCATGGGGAGAGTATCCCCTAAGTGAAGATGCCTGCTTGGTCAAACCTAGGACGGACTAGTTTCAGGTTCATGGGAATCCTTTTCTACTCACTCGCTTCTGATGGGCGGGAGACGGCTGGACTACTTGGTAGGACGGTGCCACTACTGCTAAGGTTGAGAGGTGATAAGGGTGGGCAGAGACGGTTGATGGGTTCCCGTTCCGTTCTAGATGCGCAGTACCACTGGATGGGCCCGGTACTATGTCTCCCAGTCTTAGCATAACGGTGTAGGATCCGGAATATCCCAGGGCTGAGTGGTAGGGTGGCATCGACCTAGGCAAGCAAGCACCCGGAATTCTGCCTAGGTGTTTGCGCAACACCTATGATGGCTAATCTTGTGGGTAGTGAAACCTTTGCAGAGTGTACGGTTGATCGATCGATACATATGCCAACTCGTTGGCTATGGACCTTTCCTGTGAAGCTTCTACTAGTGTAGTGAGTGTTCTCTTCTCCCCCTGGATGACATTTTTCCGGCAGTGTACCCGCTGTGGTAGTGTGCCGCTGAGATAGGCCCGAGAGGGAGTTGGGCTTGTCGAATGAGAGTGAGGTGTGGGTAAGTGAGATGTGGTGATGGGAAAAGGGATGATGGTGTAATTGGAGATAAAACTTGACTACTTAAACATTGATTTCAGCTGCATAGGAAAACCTCAGCCTATAGGTCTGCTTGTATAGCCTTGCATCCACTTTCCGCAAAGCAAATGCTGCATAGGTGGGCTTCGTGGCCAGTACATATCGTACTGATAAATTTGCTGTCAGGTGACGAGAATGAGTACGACTTCGAGGAAGTCGATGGCGAAGAATAGGGTCACGTGCTACACTCAAGTTGGCCGTGAAGGATGAAACGTTTCCGTATCTTCTAAAGCTTCTCTGAATGTTGATTCCGCCAGTGTGGCGATGTAATAATTGTTTATGTAAGACTTAAATACCGTTGTATGGATCCTGGTGTCAACTGAGATATGGGTAATTTCATGGATTGTCCCAAGCAATATGTTGAATTACAATTCGAACTTGTGGATTTCGATTCGCGGAAATCGAGGTCGTTTCACTATACTAGATATATAATCAAAGTAGACAAAAACTATTATAATCAAGAACATATGAACTATTAAGAACAATGTTTCCCTAATCATAATGAAGAATACAATAATTGAGAAAGAACTAGAACTATACCGAACTCTGCGCTCCAGATCCCGCCAAAGAACTAGAACTCCTCTACTTCTAATCTAACTAGGCTAGAACTATGAACTAGATGGCTCTTGATGAACTAGGAGGCTCTTGATGGCTTGACCAAAGACTTGATGCCTTGGATGAATGATTGGATGCCTCAAGGAGGGTCTGCACCTTTATTTATAGCCCGGTGGGATGCACGTGTGCCGTAGGATCAAACCGACTTAACCAAGGGCCGAGATGACTCATAAAAGGTGGTGGAAGAAGACTCCAGAAGGCAGCGATGAAACCCTAGGGGGGTGCGCCGCCCGGCCCCCTCTAGGGGCTGGTCGGCCCCACCACCTGCCAGGTGGGGCCCTGGTTACTTCGGGTGCCTTCTACACTCTTCTCACATCCTGTTGACGATGTTTCCTTCGCGGTTAAGTTTCGTGATAATTAAGCACTTTAATCCCTCTCTTAAGCTTTTCTGGATAATCCCCTGAAAAATACAGAATATGCAAAACTCATGGAAATTGTCAGTTAAAACCCTAGACTAGTGTATATTCATATATTCCTTTGGTGTCTAAAGTTCTAATAAAAGTTGACGTTATCCACCGTCAACAACACCCCCAAGCTTACTTGTTTGCCAGTCCCTTGGCAAACAAACTAAGCCTAATTACCAAAGTATTTGGATCAGGAGTTGCTACAATGCTTTCATATTTTCCAAGTACACATGCGTTCAAACAGAGATTCTCCTCCGGTTTAGACAATAACTGTTCTAACCTTCAGACTTACCCATTTTACCCTTAACTATGGAGTTTTACAGCTTTCACGTAAGTCTTGAGCAATTGAAAGATAGAACAATTGAGTCAAGCACTATGTCTCAAACTCTTCACAGTACCAATATTCCGGAGTTTTTATAAGTTTTCGAAATAAAGCTCAGAGCTTAATTGTATGACACCCTCAAGTCTCTCAATATATGTGGTATTTATGGATCTCACTTAGGCATTAACAATGTCATGCCTCCCTATAGCTAAAAATATTTAGTGGAGCTCATAGGAGTGGCAATAACAAGAATGAGCATACTTACAGTTCATATATTGTAAAGTCAAACAATAGATCCACAGAGAATCGAGGCATACAATCAAACCAAGATGTGCGTGTGTATGGAATATGGTGGATATGTGTATATGTGGTATTTAGTGGCTAATCCTAATTCTACTTATCCTCTTTTGAAAATAAATCTCTTTTTAAGATTCACAGGAAACATGGGCTAGCTTTATTCTTTGTCTCTCCTTCTTCTTCTTCTTCTTCTTCTTCTTCTTTTCATTAGGGAGGTGGGCATCTAGTACCCATTGTTTTACTTGCTGGGACACTTGTTCGTCTTTTACTCCCTTTTCTTTTCATACTTTTTACATAGCCACATGTATCCAATAAATGATTTGGAGAGATAACAATGGTAAAAACTTAGAGCATTTATAACAGGGCTATCCTATGGGGTATAATTTTGGTGTTTTCCTCCTAGTGTAGGAGAAAACATTTTATGATGAACATAGATGAAAGTGGAAATGGTTGCGATTACTCCTAGGATAGGAATAATGCATATGTGGCTGAAGTGTGTACGTGATCTTGGTTTTAAAAGCATGACAAGACTCTCATGAGGTATGCAATAAAGGTTGACTGAACTCAATGCAAAGCAAGCAGCATAAATGTGCAAAGGTTTCCTATCTCTATGTATCATATATGGCTTTGGTAGGAATTCATACTTTGTCATATAAGAGCTCATCATGTAGATTTTAAGTTTTCAAAATAAATCTCCAGAACTTAGTAATGCTAAGGGTAAGATAAATAGCAGCTTAGACCTTCATGTATCATATAAATCAATCACCTAGGCTTAGCTCAAATATATGCCTCCACAAGTTTCAGGTTCAGAGTAAATTCTCAAGTCAAAATAGCAGTATCTAAAACTCAGGAGAATTTAAGTTTGATAACTAGGTACTTGAAAGGAATGACAACAGAGCAACTATTCATCATCTCCAAGATAAAATTTTAGTGTTCATCAATTTTAATTAATTCTAGCCTAGACTGATTCCAAACATGTTCTAATATATAGCTAAGTGTTTATTTGGTTTTAATTATTTTTTTGATTGGACTAAAAAAGACTCTATAATTTGTGGACCATCATGTGGCCACATATTTTTGGTATTTTTAGATTTTCCTATGATACTATGGTGAACCTTCATGTGCTCACATATTTTTGGTATTTTATGGCTATGTAAAACAGACTCAAATAATCGTATAGGTATAATTACCTGATAACTAGGGGATGCTCCTCCCCCATGCTAGATGTTTGCAATACCTTGGTGTTGAATGATCTTCACAGTGAGCTAGCCAGTAGTAGTCCTAGTGGGTGCCGCTAATAGACTCTCTCCTTAGTCATAATGTTGTGTCCTGCATATACTCCAACAAGAAAACCAAAACTCGAGGCTTGAATTTAACAAGGGGTTAGTGGTTAGCCAATGAGTAATTGATTATTCTCTATGTTGATTTTAATTGACAGATTCTGACAGGATTCTAACAGGATTCTCTTTTTGGGTTTTTTAATTTTCTTATGCAGCAATCAAATATGTATGCATGATATATATATATATATATATATATATATATATATATATATGCCACCACGGAGAATATTTATTCTCATGGGGCTTAAGAGTTTCATAATACAACAAAGTAAATACAGATGCTACTACAATTAATATTATTTTTATTTTTATGCCGCCACAGTAAATATTCTTACAGAGTATTCCATAAGTTTATTCATATGGGGCTTTAGTTTTTATGATGCAATAAAGCAGTAAATGTTGGCATTTCTTAACGTCGTTACAAAGAAATAGCGGAGAACATTGTGGTTGGAAAATCACCCGGATTCAGGCTAGATGAGAATGGAACCTTATGGTTTGGGAAGAGACTCTGTGTACCTAAAGTGAAATTCATCCGAGACGCTATACTGCGTGGTGCTCATGAGTCAGCTTCCGCTTCCCACTCACTTCAGCGTGGTGCTTGTATGGTTTCCTCTTGCTCCTTGTAGCTGTCTTAATACTTCTCAATCTTGCCATGGAATTCCTCCCATCCACAGTGAGGCTGGGCAGCCTGACGGCGGGCTTGGTGTCTTCTCCCATTGCGTTGCTTCCTGTTCTGCTCATGGTTAACAAGTGTTCTAAATTGACAGCGTACCTTTCCCGTGGGTAGGTTGAAGTGGATCTATCTAGACCCGATGTAGATAATAGCATTGGCAGTGTAGAGGAATGGTCTTCCCAAAAGAATAGGTGATTCATCGTCTCCCTGCATGTCAAGGACTAGAAAATCTGCAGGTATATATTTATCTTGAATTCTTATCATAACGTCCTTAACCACGCCTTCAGGGAATATTAGTGATTGGTCCGCCATCTGCAACTGAATATATATTGGGTATAGAGGTAAATCATTAAATAATTCATCATATACCTGTTTGGACATTACGTTGACGCCTGATCCAGTGTTGCAGATGGTGTCGGCAAAAGTGGTGTCTCTGATTGTGCATTCAATGATTGATACACCTGGGTCACCTTTCTTTGTTGGAAATGGTTGGGGGAGCATATGATCATTTTCTATGTTGAGAGCAGTGATTAGTTGAGCAGTTTCTTCGGGTACATGCTGGGGTTTGTTCTTCCTCCATCTTCTATTGTTCTTCTTCTTGGGTGCTGGTTGTTGTTGCTCTTCTTGTTGATGGAATTGCTTCGGGACTGCAGGAGTCTTTAAGATGCGGTTCTTGAACGAGAATTTTTCTTTCTTGTCCTTGATGGAAAGGACAATTTTGGCATGTTCCGCATAGATGATGGTTTTGGTTGTGCATAAGAATGGTCGTCCCAAAATAATGGGTGCCTTCTCATCTCCTCTTGTCTCCATGATCACGAAGTCAACTGGGACATATGATTGCCCCACTCTGATGATAGCTTCTTCTAGCACTCCCTCGGGATAGCAAATGAACTGATCTGCAAGCTGCGAACGCATATCTGTGTACAACAAAGGATCACCTAATATTTTCTCATAAATTACCTTGGGCATTATGTTGACACTTGCGCCGAAATCGCAGATAGCTTCTAGAAAGCTGTGATATCCTATAGAGATAGAAATGACAGGTCTCTCAGGATCTCCCATCTTCTCAGGTAGTGAGTGATCAATCCACTGTATATCTTCAGGCTCAATATGGTACTGGGTTGCATTGTGAATATCAACAAGGTTAGCAGTTTCTAAATCTTCCGGCTGGCCTGAAATCTTACCTTTCTCAAATGGAGGGATAGCAGCAGCTAGCTGAGCTAATTGTGATTCTAACATTTTATTAAAGCTGTGCTGATTCTTTATAGCAGAAGCAAAGGTATCCATTCTAGTATTAATGTTTTCTAAAGCTTTATCATTAGAGGTTACCTTTCTAGACATTTGATCTAACAATTTAGATTGACCAGCAACTAAATCTCTTAAAGGTGAAAGATTGTAATTATTGTAATTATTACCTTGGTTGTTACTTTGTCAAGGTTGCTGATTCCATCCTTGATTTGGCTGGTTCCATCCTTGACCTTGCTGAGGACGACAGTAGGTGTTATTGTTGATGAAGTTCACATCCTCTTTCAGCGTAGGGCAGTTGATCGCTGAATGCCCGTAATCTCCACATTCTTCACAGGTCATGCGAGAATCGTTAATATATATGACTTCCTTCTTCTCTATATCGAGCTTCTTCATGATGAGGTCTAGCTTGGCAGTGACCATGTAAGTTTCCTTGAGATGATGGATGCCTCCTCTCTCTTGCGAGGTTGAGTACGTTCTTCATTACAGCTTGGATTTGAGGCCATCTTCTCAACAAGTGCTTTAGCTTCTGGAAGCTTAAGTGACAGGAAAGCTCCTCCCGCTGCAGCATCTATGGACTCACGGGTGCTAGATATAAGCCCGTGGTAGATGGTCTGCATCAATAGAATCCCATGATGAGGACAATCTTCAATATAATCTTGAAATCTTTCCCATGCTTCAGTGAATAATTCATCATGTTCCTGTTGAAAGCTTGAAATTTTCCCACGTAGAGCATTCGTCTTGCCTGTAAGAAAGAACTTTGCCAGGAAAACAGTTGAGCATCGGTCCCATGTAGTGTACTTTTCTTTGTTGGCATAGAACCACTGCTTAGCTTTTCCCAAAAGTGAAAATGGGAAAAGCCGAAGTAAAATAGCATCTCTTGGTACTCCTGATCGTGAAGGTGATGCGGATCTCTAGAAAGTGTTGTAAGTGTGCACTTGCATCTTCATGAGCTTTTCCACAAAATTGACTGGCTTGAACCATGGTGATAAGAGCAGGCTTGAGCTCGAATCCATTCTCCCCAGTGTTGACTGTTGGTCCAGTCCGGATGTTTTCTATTGTTGAGGTAGAGAACTCGCGCAGTGTCTTCTCAGCCATGTCTTCAAACACAGAAGTTAAATCTTCTCCTAAGTGTTCTCCTTCTAATGTTAGAGCTGGCTCCTCTGATGGATGAGGTTGAGCGGCGATGGGTATTATTGATAGTGACTCGAAATTGTCCCTCGCCTCTACAACCTTCTTCCTTCTAAGAAGTTTCTCTGGATCGTCAGTGAAATTGTTTGGAAGAGAAAAACCATTCATTCATCACCCTGCATAAGATAAACAAATGATAAAAATAAAGGTGTGCCCGTTTGAATTAGAGATCAATCGGTAACACAATCTTATCCATTATGTATATATGTTATCAATATTTCCTAGGAGCCTGTTTGGTTCCACTGAATTAGCCCGAATTGAATCTATTTTCAGAAGGTGGCCCGTTTGGCTGCCCCTAGAATTGAATCGTGCAATTTGGCCTGTTTCTGATCTCAGAAAAGGTAGCCTCCTCTCATTTCGGACCTCAGCCCACCGGAAAGCCTCAGAATCGCACTCCCGTCGCTTCCTTCCCCTCCCCGACTCCATCCCGACGCCGCAACCTCCCGTCGCCATGGCGTATCTTTTCTGCGCCACCGTCGTCTCCTCCGCCACGGATCTTCACCTTCGCAGTCTGGATCGGAAGCTTCTCCACGCCGTCGAGCTGTCCACGCACCGTCCTCAACTTGCTCGTGCACCCACGCTGCCATCCTCGACCTCGACCTATCAGCTTGCCTGTGTGCCATCCTTGACTTGCCGTGCGCCCACACCAACGTCGTTGAGCTGTGCTCTCCTTCTCCGCAGGTATAGTCGTTCTCACCCGCCTTTCCCACACCCCCCTTCTGCTAGACCTAGATATGGTAGGGATAGCGGCGGCTCACCACCGGTATCGCCCAGCCCAGCATTGGTGACGGGCGGCGACGGCGCAGCGGCCTCGTGCTGCGGCGGCGGCTTGCTGTTGTCATCATCGAGCTGGAGGCGCTGGTTCATGGAGTAGCAGGGCACGTGATCCGTGGCGTCCTTTCTCGGCGAACGGTGGCAACGTGTAGATCCGGCTTACGCGGTGGAGAAGACGAGAATCGGGCCCAATCGATTTGTGTCGGCGGTGGCGACCCAACCTGCGTGCGGCTGCACCCTGGGATTCGGAACCTTCACCTCACCAGGAAGGCGCTGACCTGGCGGAAGCCACGTGACTGCCCCTGGCCTCCCGAGTCTCTGCACCATTCGTGTAATCCGTTTTTTATTTCAGACACAAGCATTGCAAATTCCTATATTTTGGCTGAAGCCTGAATGTTAACGAGACGCAAAACAAAAATAAAAAAAGCTGAGCCTATCGTTATCGGCAAGCTACCAGATTCCCTGTTTCAGAGACATTTATGTTTGCACTGACATCATTTGCTGAAAGCACCCGTTACCCATGCTGCTCCGGTTAGGACATAACGAACCAAATGTCTAATGCCAAATAACTATGGTTTGTTATTTCTTCGATCAGCTATAATGTTCTGACCGAAGCTATTAGATCTTTGCTCTTTGGTTCATTGCTCAGGCACTCTACTCTATCCCTTGGTACCTGAATGTGAATGTGATTTCAGTATAAACTGTTAGCAGCATTGTTTGCTAATTTCTTGCAATAGCGCATTGTCTGCTGCTGGTATTAGCAGCATTGTTTAGCAGCATTGTCTGCTGCTGGTATTATACCTTTTATGAATGTAGTGAAGATCATTATAATTCATAACCCTCTACTCTTCAGTTTTTTTGGCTGTATGCAACGACTGATCATTATAATTCATAAATCTCTATTCTTTTTTAATATTGGTCATCATGAGTGTGTGCTGCTATGCTGAGACTATTATGCAGATAAAAAAAGAGTTGACATCTGTGGTTTAGAAGTGATTATATTCCCAGTGTGCTGCTCATTTTTACTGTCTTATTAACACTCTACCTGTTTTATTTATATTCTCAGTGTGCTGCTCATTTCTACTGCTACCACGCCTGAGCTAAGTCTTCGTCACCATGTCGACCCATGTATGTTTCATCCTCCTCCCCTTTTTCTGCCTGTTTAAGTTCTGCTATTCCTTTTTTCTGTATGTCCTACTATATATTCATCACTGTTTTTTTTTGCTTGTCCTGTTGTATATCCATTGCTTGAGCTACAAAGTAATGAGGATCAGCTAGCATGTCTAACTAATATGTAATCTTATTGCATACATGTATTAGATGTCACATCATTACACACAATTCGTTTATAACCATACAAGTGAGGAGGAAAGGAGGAGGAGAAGGAGAAAGAGAGTCGCTATTGCATTTGTAGTTTCAGCTATGGCCTTGATTGCAAAGAGGTATCATCAAAGAAGACCTAGACACCTAGTAGATGCCAATGAGGTTCTAGGGAGAAGGGTTCAGGAGAGAAAACAGATGTTAAGAAATCTGTACCAGGGCTCAAACATCTACTGTTATGACAGTTTGCGCCTAACGAAGACCTCTTTTGCTGACCTTTGTGCCATCTTAAGGGAGAGATGTGGTCTGCAGGATACCCTAAACGTGTCACTAGAAGAAAAGGTGGCAATCTTTTTGCTCATAGTAGCCCATGGAATGAAAATGAGTATAATTCGTAGCACTTATGGGTGGTCTCTTGAGCCAATAAGTCGACACTTCAATGAAGTGCTTGAAGGTGTTCTCTCATTAAGCCATGAGTTTATCAAGCTTCCTGATCCTACGGTTGCTCAACCTGAAGATCCCAAATGGAAATGGTTTGATGATTGTATTGGTGCACTAGATGGCACACACATTGATGTATTTGTGCCACTAGTTGACCAAGGCAGGTATAGAAATAGGAAGCAACAGATTACAACTAATGTTTTAGGGGTTTGTGACCGGCAAATGAGGTTTCTATATGTCTTAGCCGGATGGGAAGGATCAGCTTCAGATTCTCGGGTTTTGCGAGATGCTATGTCCCGAGAGGATGCACTTACTATCCCCAGTGGTAAATACTACCTAGTAGATGCTGGATACACAAATGGTCCTGGATTTCTTGTCCCATATAGGTCCACACGGTATCACTTGAAGGAATGGGCTTCACAAGGATACAATCCATGTAATGCAAGAGAATTATTCAACTTGCGCCATGCAAAGGCTCGAAATGTGGTAGAAAGAACATTTGGGCTATTGAAGATGATGTGGGCTATATTAAGAAGCAACTCATATTTGGACCTAACAAACCAGGTATAAAACAATAGCCCAAATTTAGAAGGAACTGATATTTCGATCGGCTAATAATTTACTAATTTATACTACTAACCTCGTGCAGATTAGAATCATAAATGCCTATTGCATATTACATAACTTTCTACTGGATAGGCAAAGGGACATGGATGAGTTACTTATCAATCAAGTTGATAGTGTGATTGATGTTGCCTCGGCTGAAGCTCAAGGAGAGCTAAATATGATTACACATGTCCAGTCAACCAATGAGTGGAATAGTTTTAGAGACAACAAAGCTAGTGAGATGTTTGCTGATTACCAAGCAAGACGTGGTCAAATGTATGATAACTATATTGTATTGTTGTATATTTGAAAGTTTGCATGTTTAAATGTTGTGTATTCATATTTTTATATGTTTATATTAATCGTTGCAACTTCTTTTTGCTACAGGATGTAGACAAGGGCAAGAAATCATCAAGGGGTTATGTTCCATGGGATGATGACATGGATAAAGTGTTGCTGGACACTTTTGTGGAGTACTACAATAAAGGTGACAAGTGTCAAAATGGATGGAAATCACATGTCTATACTGCTGCAATTAAAAATGTCCGAGAGAAATGTGGTGTCAACATTACAAAGAGTAACATTGACTCCCGAAGCAAGACGTTCGACAAGCACTACAACATTGTCAATGGCATGCTATCTACAAGTGGTTTTGGCTGGGACTGGGAGAAGAACAGGCTCTCAATTGATAGCGAAGCGGCATGGGAGTCTTACATTGAGGTATGTCATTGTGAACTGTTCTAATTCTAATTATATTGCATCATGTGAATTTTGTGATTCTAGACAGTAGAGTTTGTATGCAGCCATGTCATGGGGACTGCGTGAAATATTTAGTTGTACTACTACATTTTACATAGAGGAAGTAAATTCGATCAGGTTACTGGGTGCTTGTTTCAGAGATATGTGTATTTAACCGTGTGACATAGAAGTTTACAATAATATTGCTGTTTTGCATGAGTAGTTCACAAGCTATTGTTTCTTGTTTTTCTCATGTTTTGACATTGAGATTCTCACAGTATCAGAGAGCAGCATATCTATCTTATTCAAATGATTATCTTGTCTATTCACCTTATTTAGAGCTGCATGCCTATCTTGTTTACCCATCTTATTCAATTGGATAGTTTATGCTGAACTATGATTATTTCTTGTAGAAAAACAAGGAAGCGAAAGGCTACAGGAACAAAGTCATCAAGTATTGGGATTCTATTAGTCTTGTTTATTGCAAACATCATGCTAATGGATAGGCAACTCATACAGCTTCTGAATGCTCAAAAGAGATGGGTAAAGACGGTGGCACCAGCAAAGATCTAGGTGGGTCAACAACAACATCAGGACCTTTGAAGAGGCAAAGATCAGATGATTCATTCAACTCAATGTGGTCTGAGAAATTGGATAAGTTTGTTTCAGTACTCAAAGATCCACAATCGAAGCTTCCTTCTTCGTCTGAAGTACTCGCAGCACTACAAGAGGTTCAGGGACTTGACTCCGATACCGAGCTTGACCTATATGACATCCTGACATCTGATGCCCGCAAGTTTGAGTCCATGATTGCCCTACCAATGCACAGGAGAAAGAGATGGCTACTCAAGCAGCTCAAGAAGTGAGCAAGTGAGTAGATGTTCTAAGAAGTGAGCAAGTGAGCAGATGTTCTAGTCCTACGTGTCTCCTGTCATTGCTATTTTGGATGATTTACATACTATTCATTGCTATTTTGATGTGAACTCATACTAGTAAATGAGCAGATCTTATGTATTCTGGAAGTTTGTTAACATATTGTATCATCGCTTTCTAGATCATGTGTTATATGAAAGCATGTGAACATACTAGTTCATTGCTGTTATATATATGTACTCCTATTTTTCGGTGTATTCCTATTTTTTGTTTCATTTGATGGACTACAGGTAGGTAGTACAAGTACCAATGCTGCTATATATATATATGTACCAGTTCATAATAATATTCCAAGCTTCAGCCGAGAGATGCTGGTATATAAAGCTAGAGAGAGAGAGAGAGAGAGAGAGAGAGAGAGAGAGAGAGAGAGTCCAGGTCACCTAAAGAGAGAGAGTTCTATGTCCAGGTCACCCAAACACCATTTTCATTTTAATTCTTAGAGATAAATTCTATGATAGCTAAATAGGAATAATGGAATTGAATTGGTTTCAATTTGATTCAATTCAATTCAATTCATTTCCTAGAATAGAATTCAGTGAAACCAATTCAATTCAGGGGATCCAAACGGGCCCTAAGTTTAATGTGCCTTCCCCGGCAACGGCGCCAAAAATGCTTGTTGACATCTACTAACTTCGATAAATATAACTATATAACTTTTAATACGAGAGACGAGATTAGAAGATGTATGATAATTAATTAACTTGTCATTAGCAACAGTTAGGAAGGCCAATCCGGCACTTCTAACTGCTATTACCAGACTGCATTACCTAGGCCGGTGCCGTGCCACAGTATTGCATATCGTAAGTAATGGCAGTTAGGAAGGCCAATCCGGCACTTCTAACTGCTATTACCAGACTGCATTACCTAGGCCGGCGCCACTAAGGGCCAAGGATTACCTTTCTGAAGTAATGGTGGTTGGGAATGTCAACTTATGTTTCTAGTATTATTATTAAGGATGGACCTTTAGTCTATCTTTAGTAGTAATGCTAAGAAAAGCCAACAGGCATTTCTGGCGCCGTTGCTGGGGATGGACTTTTAGTCTATCTTTTGTAACGACGTTAAGGAATGCCAACAACGACCTGATCGGATCTATAGATCGGGTCTCCTTAGGTCTATCCGAGAGTCTTCAGATCTTGGAATCAGCTGAAGATCTCCTTCAGCGCCCATCAACGGCGCGGCGCCCCTCACCGTCTCGGCGGGACATGACTCTGGTCGTCACCATCACCCTGCAGGGACGCATCGTCGAGTTTTGGCCCTGAGCAGTCACAGTTCCAAGAGCCTCCGACCACAACCTCCCGGGAAGCTACATGCCTTTCGGCCTGCAGAACTCGGCTTCCAGCTTCACGCACCTACTGCGCCGCTCCGACCACGCCTCCTCCGACCACGACGATGCAGAAGACAGCGGTCTAGCAGATCTGCCTCCGTCTACTGGTCAGCTCATCGGCGGGCCCATCCTCGTCATTAGTGACGACAGTGCTCCGGTCCCGAATGAGAACGAAGAGGCTCGAACAGCTCGCGAGGGGAGAAACGCCGAACGAAGACGGCCGCGAGCAGCGAGGCAAGGAAGAGCACCGTGCGGAACCTGGAGCAAGAATTCGATCTGGTTGGAAAACACCAGGTCTACAAGACTCCAAGTGTGAACGTCGCCGTTGCAATAGCAGAGGCCAAAAGACTGGCCTCAACTCCAGAAGTTGAGCACCTTACGGCTTACCTCCAGGCAGCCTAAGTTCAAACTAATGAAGAACGCCGGCCACCACCACCGTCGCAATCCACTACGTCGGCCACCGAGATTATTCATGAAGATGGCGGCCGCTCCTGTGGTAGCTGGAGACGTCATCGCCAAGATGGAGACCGGAAGGTGAATCAGTCCGACCTCCGTGAGAAGCTGAAGACCAGAGATCTCTGGGGACGCATCGAAAACCGGAAGGAAGCCAGGCACTCAGCAGAAACTGAGCGCCGCAAGGAGTATGATGAAACGCACGGCCCTCCGGTCAACGACAAGAACACCCCCAAGCTTCCGTTCACAGCAGAACTCCATGCAGTGCGCTGACCGTCGAACTTCAAGGTCGTCGGCATCGAGACCTATGACGGCACCGCCGACCCCACCAAGTGGCTTACCATTTATGAGATTGCGGTCAAAGCTGCTGGAGGGAACTCAGATGTCATGGCAAATTATTTGCCCGTCATGCTCAACGCATCCGCCAACAATTGGTTGCTGAGTCTGAAGTCGAACTCCATCGACACTTGGGACCAGCTGAGGGAGCAGTTCATCAGCAACTACAGCGCCACCTGCAAGCAGCTAGGCATGAAGTTTGATCTTGAGAAGCTTCAGCAGGCGTCATGAGAGTCTTTGCGGGATTATATTCGGCACTTCTAGGAGAACAGAAACAACATCCCAGGTGTCACGGATGCTGAAGCCATCTCCGCTTTCATACGTGGCCTCCGACCTGATGAAAAACTTCAGAGGAAGCTATGCCGCAGCAGACCAAGCTCCATCGCTGAGATGCTGCGCGTCGCCAACAAGTACGCCGAAGGGAACAAAGCAGCCCGCCACTCCATCCATAGCCGCCTCCGTTTCCCTGACCGGTCATGCCACGAGGACGCCAACCACCGAGTTGGTCGGCGACATGATGACCGAGGGGTCCAGCGGGATTACCGCTGCGACGAGCGCGACTACCGCGACGAGCACCGTTCTGATCGGCGCCACCATGACGAGCTAGAGGGCTCCAGGGCTGGAGAGAGGCATCACCATTACCAGGTCTACAATACCCGGCCAGCCCCGAAGCGTAACTATGAAGAGGCCTATGATAAGCTCCTCGACAGCCAATGCCCTCTCCACAAGTTCCGCAAGCATACCATGAGAGACTGCTACGCTTCTCCAGGGCTTTCAAAGAGGAAGAGAAGAAGAAGGCTCGCATAGGGTCCGACAAAGACAAGCGTGACGATAATGACGACCCGCCTCCGGGCTACACTGAAGCTCACCAGACGGTCTCCACAATCACTGGTGGCCGCATAGCCATGGAGTCGAAGAGGGAGCCGAAGCTCGTCGCTAGACGCGTCAACTCCGTTGCCAACTTTGACGCCTCCGTCGCCGATCCGAAGTTCCCTCCCTGGTCGCACAAGACCATCACCTTCAGCAGAGACGACCAGTGGACGGAGATCCCATACTTGGGTCGTTTCCCACTGATCCTCGACCCGGTGATACGCAAGACCCGCTTCCGCAAGGTGCTGATCGACGGCGGTATTGGCCTTAACATCCTGTTCTCCGGAGCCGCCAAAGAGCTCGGGCTCCGAGCAGAAGATCTGGAGCCGACCACGGCTCTGTTCTTGGGGATCGTCCTAGGGCAGTCCTCCTACCCTCTGGGACAGATCAACCTGCCCGTCCAGTTCGGAACCCCGCAGTGCTTCCGCATTGAGCACATTGACTTCATGGTGGCTAACTTCGATGCCGCATACCACGCCATCCTTGGCCGACCAGCTCTGGCCAAATTTGGGGCCATCCCCAACTACACCTACCTCGTCATGAAGATGCCAACGGAGACCGGCATCCTCACGGTACGCTCCAACCTCCAGACTGCATATGACTACGAGAAAGAGGCCATCACCATGGCTGAAGCCACCGACGTCTCCATCCTAATGAACACGTGTGTAGTAGACGCACAGAAGCTGGCGCCCGAAGAGCAAGTCATCCCGGAGAAGACTCCACCCAGAGCGACAACCAAGAACAAGGAGACAAAGGACGTGCTCCTCGTCCCCGGTGACCCAAGTAAAACTACTCGCATCGGGATGGATCTCGATCCTAAATAGGAAGACATGCTCGTCAGCTTCCTCAGGAAGCCCGTCGGCATTTTCGCATGGAAACCTGCGGACTTGCCCGGCATACCCAGAAAGCTGATCGAGCAATCCTTGAATGTCTCGAAGACCGCCAAGCCCGTCAAGCAGAAGCTCCGGTGATTCTCTCCAAACAAGAAGGAGGCTATTAGGGTAGAAATAGCTCGGCTCCTAGCTGCCGGCTTTATCAAAGAGGTGTATCATCCCAATTGGTTAGCCAATCCGGTTCTTATAAGAAAAAAGAATAATGAATGGAGAATGTGCGTTGATTACACCGATCTCAACAAACACTGCCCTAAAGACCCCTTCGGTCTCCCCCGTATCGATGAAGTCGTTGACTCCACCGCCGGCTGCGAGCTGCTTAGCTTCCTCGACTGCTACTCCGGCTACCACCAGATCGCCTTGAATGAAGAAGACCAGGAGAAAACCTCCTTCATCACCCCCTTCGGGGCCTACTGCTACAAGACTATGTCTTTCGGCCTGAAGAACGCTGGTGCAACATATCAGCGAGCCATCCAGGCATGTCTCAACGACCTCATTCTGGACATCGCCACGACTTACGCCAATGACGTCGTCATAAAAACCCAAAAGGCTGAGGACCTCATCTCCAATCTCGAAGCAGTCTTCAAGAAGTTGTCTGCTTTTCAATGGAAGTTGAATCCCTCCAAGTGCATCTTCAGTGTTTCATCGGGCAACCTGCTCGGCAACATCGTCAGCAAACGAGGCATCCTCCCTAATCCAGAGAAGATCGAGGCTGTCATGCGAATGAAGGCAGAGTCAAGGACATCCAGAAACTCACAGGGTGCATGGCTGCCCTGAGTCAATTCATCTCCAGGTTAGGCGAAAAAGGGCTCCCCTTCTTCAAGCTGCTCAAGGCCGGCGAGAAGTTCGTCTGGTCAGAAGAGGTCGACAAAGCTTTCAAAGAACTAAAGCAGTTTTTGGTGCATCCTCCTCTTCTCACGGCATCGGTCAAGGCTGAAACCTTGCTACTCTACATCACCGTGACCCGCAAGGTCGTCAGCACAGCCATTGTGGTCGAGCACGAAGAAGACGGTCATGCTATCCGACGGTGCAGAAGTTGATTTACGCCATCCTCATCACCTCACGCAAGCTCCGTCACTATTTTGAAGCGCACCCAATAGCGGTTGTCTCCCTGTATCCCCTTGGCAACATCCTCCGAAACAAAGATGCCAACAGCAGGATCATGAAGGGGGCGGTGGAATTAGGAACCTACTCCCTTGACTTCGCAGTCGAACAACCATCCAGTCACAAGTGTTGGCCGATTTTATCGCCGAGTGGACAGAGATGCAGGAGTCAGCACCTCCAGAACAGGAGGACCATTGGACGATGTACTTTGATGGATCCCTCAGCATCGGAGGAGCAGGAGCCGGCGTACTCCTCATATTGCCCTCCGGCAAGCGCCTCCGCTACGTGCTAAGAATATATTTCAAAGCCTCCAACAACGCTGCCGAATACGAAGCCGCTTTACACGGTCTAGAAATCGCCTTCGAGCTAGGTATCCGGCGGCTCGTGGTGTACGGGGACTTCGCCCTAGTCATCAACCAGGTGAACAAAGATTGGGACTGCAACGGCGAGAAGATGTACGCCTACGTCGCCGCAAACAGAAAGTTTGAAGGCAAATTCTTGGGCATCAAGTTTCACCAAGTCGTTCGAGCTGAAAACTAGGCAGCCGATGAATTGTCAAAACTTGGCTCATCACGGGCTGACATTCCCCCCGGTGTTTTCGTCCAAGACTTGGTCAACCCTTCCATCCAGACAGAAGAAGAGACCAAGGTTTCCCCCTCCGATCAGATGATCGCATGCGTCTCCAACTCTGAAGAAGATTGGCGAGCTCCCTTCATCGCCTACTTACTCAAAGCTAGGATTCCCAATGAAAAGATAGAAGCAGAACGCCTCATACGTCGTTCCAAGCACTATGTCCTGGTCGACAACAAGCTCATGCGTAAAAACGCCAAAAGCGAAGTGCTTCAGAAGTGCGTAGCACGAGAAGAAGGCGTCAAGATACTCCAAGAGATACACGGAGGCATATGCGGTAACCATGCGGCTTCACGAACACTGGTCGGCAAAGCTTTCCGAGCAGGATTTTATTGGCCTACCACTGTCCAAGACGCCGAGAAGATCGTGCGGCACGGTGAAGCATGCCAGTTCTTCGCCAAGCAGATACATGTCCCAGCACAGGAGCTACAGACCATCCCTGCATCCTGGCCTTTCGCCACATGGGGACTCGACATGATAGGCCCCTTTATGGCGGCCAAAGGAGGGTTCCGCAGCATTTATGTCGCCATCGACAGATTCTCCAAATGGATCGAGTACAAGCCACTGGTGAAAGCAACGACATCCGAAGCCACGAAGTTCTTCAATGACATCTCTCATCGTTTCGGTCTACCGAACATCATCATCACTGACCTCTGCACTGAACGACTTTTGGGATTTCTGCGACGAAAGGAGCATCGTGGTGAAATACGTCTCGGTGGCCCACCCTTGAGCTAATGGTCAGGTGGAAAGAGCAACCGGAATGCTGCTCGACGCCCTTAAGAAGCGCCTACACGAAGTCGTCGAAAGAAGCCCAGGGAATTGGATCCTCGAGCTACCGGCAGTCATCTGGGGATTACGAACCCAACCCAGCCGAAACACCAGCGTATCTCCCTATTTCATGGTCTACGGATCCGAAGCAGTGCTCCCGGCTGACGTCGCTTTCCGAGCACCTCGAGTAGAAAACTATGATGAAGGAGTATCTGACAACGCCCGAGCTGAGGACATTGATAGGCTTGAAGAAGAGCGCCTGGTATCCTGCGTGCGCATGGCAAAGTACCTCGAAGAACTACGGCGATATTACAACCACAACGTCAATGGCACGTTCTTCGTGGTCGGTGATCTCGTCCTCCGTCACAAGCAAAGCAAGGAGGGCATGCACAAGCTTTCTTCTCCATGGGAAGGGCCATACATGGTCAAGGCCGTAACTCGGCCAGGCTCGTATAGATTGTGTGACCTCGATGGCGTCGACATCCCGAACTCGTGGAACATCGAACATCTTCGCCGCTTCTATCCCTGACGACATGTCAAGACAGATATCTGTATTTCCGTTTTTAATACGTCAATAAAAGTTACATTGTCTCCATGCACATATGTGTCCATACTTGCAGATCAGCAACTCGCTAACATTTGTCGCCAATACATAAGTCCCGCAACTGCTCGGGCAGTTTAACTTCATCACCGCGTAAGTCCCGCCACTGCTCGGGCAGCATCACTCTACCGATACATAAGTCCCGCACCTGTTCGGGCAGTCCAAGTTCATCATCGCGAAGACCCACAACTGCTCGGGCAGCACGACTTCGTCAACGCGTAAGCCCCGCACCTATTCGGGCAGCCTAATTACGTCGACACATAAGGCCTACATTTTGCAGGCCGCCCAATATCACCGCTCCATCGACTGCCCCGATAGATTCGGGAAGCCATCGCCCACAGTAACCGTAAGCCCTGCCAGGCGCAGGCAGCTTCGCCACCACGTAAGCCCCGAGGATGTCTGGGCTGTTAATCTAAGCTACTACATAAGCCCCGGGGACGCTTGGGCAGTTTTTGCAGCGTCTCCACAAGCCATCGAAAGGAACGGACACCGGTCGTCGATTCCTTCAAAGAGTCGCTTCCCCTGGCCCCTCGCTGACCAACCCAAAAGCCTCGACCACGCTCGAGCGCTCCATGTCATACGCAACCGACTACGACGCTCCGAAAACTCGGTGACTATACTAAAAATAAAAACAAATTCACATAACCTTCGCCCAGAACTGTTTCACCTAATGTAACATCCATATCACAGCTAACCAGTGTTTTGCTGTACAAGCGATCTACATTCTTTAACAGGTGACTTCAAGTGTTCTCCGTCGGGAACAGCTGCATGTCCGCTGCCAAGAGCTCCGGTAGGCAGATCGGCAGGCCTATACTCGATGATGTCAAGGGAGGGTTTGATTCCTTCTGTCACGGCGTCATAGCGCCCCTCGGCGGCTTCCAGTCATTGTGACAGGTCATTCATCTGCGCCTGAGTCCTCCGCTCAACCTCTGCTCATGCAAAAAAGCATGGATAAGAGCTCTCAACAAGAAGCAACAAAGCTGGTCGGGTCTGTTTCAACGATACATTCATAAGCATGGTGAACCCTGTCCTTGCAAGGTTGTACCCGGCGCTTCACGAAATTGGCGGCTACTCCAACCCCATTCAGATTAAAGCCCTTCAGAATCTTCAACAACTCGTATACCTGCTCCATCTCGACTGATGTGGGTCTGTCCGACCAGCTTGACGTCCTTTCTGGTATCTGCTCGACGGCACACCGAACAGGAGGATCTTGATTTGGCAGATAGAACCACCTCTTATTCCAATCACAAAGGCTTGTATTGAGAGGAATTTAAAGATAATGGGCGGACATCCCATCCCTCAATTTCAAATATACTCCCCCGGCGATTCAAGAACCCCCTCCGCTAGATTTTACAAGCATGAACAGGTGGCGAAAGAGATTGAGATGAGGAAGGATACCAATAAAAGCTTCACAAAGGTGGATGAAGATGGAGACATGGAAGATGGAATTGGGATGCAAATGGCATAGGGAAATCTCGTAATAATCGTTAAGTTTACGAAGAAAGGGGTGGCAAGGAACACCAAACCCGCGGAGAAAGTAGCCGGCGAAGACAGTCATCTCGTTGGTGTGGGGCATAGGGTACGGCTCACCTTCTAACGGCCTCCATCCAGCGGTGGCACGATTCGGCAGTAATCCCTTTGCCAGTAATTTCAATATTGCTTTCTCCGTCATTGTGGAAGGCTGCCACTCGTTGTCTAGGCGGAGTTCACTAGGGTGTGGTTCTTTCGCCTTCTTCGGCGGCACGCGCGTACTCTTCCTGGGCGCCATTTCTTTAAATTGCTTGTAGATTTGGGATGGTGGAAGGATGAATTGAAGAGATTTCAGCAGAATTGGATTTTGAATCAAGGAGCTCTGAAACCCTAGATGGCGGCGGCTAGGGTAGGCAGTGGCAGATACTCGCTGGAATGGTGGCTGAGCATTTGTGGAAGGGGGAATGCAAACCGTTTTCATACCATTTCAAGTCTATTATAAAGGAAAGTGCGCCGACTCAGAT
Organism: Eremochloa ophiuroides; assembly: GCA_038502445.1. Taxonomy (NCBI): domain Eukaryota; kingdom Viridiplantae; phylum Streptophyta; class Magnoliopsida; order Poales; family Poaceae; genus Eremochloa; species Eremochloa ophiuroides. Next base: position 42,214,741 of record JAHLJS010000002.1, read on the forward strand.
TTTTCAATAAGGGCTTTTTTGACACTTGCATATTCAATTACAAGCATTGCCTCGTCATCGTTTCGTCAGCACTTCCGAGCACTGGATGTCCTCGGGGACTTCATCGTCGCCTCATCAGCGATTCCGAGTGCTGGATGTGCTCGGGGACTTCGTCATTGCTTCATCAGCGTTTCAGAGCACTGGATGTGCTCGGGGACTTCGTCGCCTCGCCAGCGTTTCTGAGCACTGGATGTGCTTGGGGACTTCGTTGTCGCCTCGTCATCCATTTCGAGCACTGGATGTGCTCAGGGACTTCGTCATTGCTTCGTCAGCGTTTCCGAGCACTGGATGTGCTCGAGGACTTTGTCATCGCTTCGTCAGCGTTTCCGAGCACTAGATGTGCTCGGGGACTTCGTCATCACTTCGTCAAGCACTGGATGTGCTCGGGGACTTCGTCATTGCCTCATCAGCGTTTTCGAGCACTGGACATGTTCAGGGACTTCGTCATTGCTTCGTCAACGTTTTCGAGCACTGCATGTGCTCGGGGACTTTGTCAACATCTCGCATAGTCAACATGAACAAGAATTTTGACCCTGACACCATGTGCCTGCGTCACCTACTATCAGGCTCGGGGACTAAGTGGATACACTTCACCTAACGGTGAAGGTATTGGTTCTGAAGAACCAAAAGTGGATACACTTCACCAAAAGAGAAGCTCTTTTTCAAATTTTTTCCGAGCTCCTTACATCCGTCTGGTCTAGTGACTCTGAAGATCTACACCTCCCACCGAATGCAAGGTGCTCGGGGACTAGCTATGGGGGTATAAACCCATATACCTGCACGGTGCTACATGGGCCAAATCATCCGACCAGGCCCGGACTGCCAAGGACGCGTCATCTACACGTTCTCCAGAAGATCACGTATATCTGCCGGTTTAGAAGTCTTGCCGACCAAGAAAATATCTTTCCTAGAATCTAGCCAATTAGTTTCCTTGTTCGGCTGGGATTGTAATTTGGTATATATGGTAACCGCTCGTAACCCTGCCCCCGGACTATATAAGACGGGCAGGGGATCCCCTCAAAAAAACTCATCTACTAGCAATATAATACAACAACACACAGGACGTAGGGTATTACGCCCCACGGCGGCCTGAACCTTGATAGGTCCAAAGAGGCTAGAGGGGGGTGAATAGCCTAATTTAAAACTCTATAAACAACAATTGATCAAGCGGTTAATAACACAAGCGAGAAGCGAATTTTGCGCTAGCCTAAACAAAATGCAAGCCTTCCTAACCATTCTACTTAAGTCTCTAGGTACACACACAAGCTAGCCTAGGTAGCAACTACTTTACTCCTAGGTGGACAAGCACACTACTAGAACTACTACTACACAAATAAAGTACTCAAGGTAAAGAGATGATTGTAGTAGTGTTATACCTCCGGGTAGAGTAGTTAGCCAATCACCGATATGAGTACCAATACACACGAAGGTGATGGTCACAATGAAATCCAAACCAACACAATGGAGACAATGAATTTATCCCGAGGTTCACGTGCTTGCTGGCACGCTAGTCCCTGTTGTGTCGACCACTACTCGGTGATTCGGTGGCTAATCGACAACCAATGTCAAGCTCAACCAATGAGCACCACTAGAACCTACCACGAGTAAGGTAACTCAATGACACAAGCAATCCACTAAGGTTACCTTTGGCACTCCACGGGGAAGGCACCAAATCCCTCACAAGATCACCGGAAGTGGCCGGAGACAATCACCAACTCCGCCAAGCTCCTCCGATGCTCCAAGCTGTCTAGGTGACGGCAATCACCAAGAGAAATGAGAGAACTCCGCAGCAAACACAATCAGCAAGTGCCAATGGATGCAAAGATCAATGCAATGCACTTGGATCACACTCTAGCTCACAATTGATGTGAATGATGCAATCTATGTGAGTGAGAGTGTTAGGAGAATGCTTAAGAGGTGTATCAACAAGTTAGAGAGCCAAGAGAGTGAGCAAGAACCGGCCATGTGGTTTAAATAAAGTTCCACAAACAAACATAGCCATTACCCTCAAACTGCGTACCGTCGGACCCTAACCGTCGGACGGTATCGCGGGGGCATCGGACTAACGGAAAGCGTCCGACGCTCTCTCTCCGGCGAATCGAGCGCTGCCACGTCAGTGTTACCGTTTGAATTCAACCGTTGGCGCCAGATTGTCGGACTGAGACTGATGGTCCGGTGATTGTCGGACGAGAGCCATCGGACCAAAACACAGCGAAGTCCGACGTTTTCAGAGAGCAACCCGAGAGCAAAAACTCGTTGGACAGTTGTCCGATGGTTGGCCTCGGACCAAAGAAGATCGTTCAACGCACTAGAAGAAGCCACATGTTGCACTGCCGCTATTTCGCACCATCGGACGCTGGGGCTATGGTCCGACGCTTTGGAAAATGTAGTCCGACGCTCTTTCTCGCAGAGCTACAGTGTTGGCCGTCGGACGGAGAGCAATAGTCCGACGCTCAGTGAACATTCAGTCCGACGCTCTGTTTTTCAAAGAAACTAAGCCCGTGATCTTGTTCCTTTGATAGTGTGAGCTAACACAAGTTATATAAAACATTTCTTAGTGGGAGTTAGCCATTTTTGAAGAGTTTCGCAAAGGTTTTAAGTTAGCCACTAGATCTAAATGCAATGCATGATCCAAACATCTAATGGCACTTGATAACGGTGTTAACCATGGAATAACTCCCCTCTTTATAGTACAGCTATCTATCCCAAATGTGATCACACTCTCTATAGTGTCTTGATCACCAAAATGGAAAGAGCCCTATTAAGTTTCACCTTTGCCTTGAGCTCCATCCAAACCACCAAGTGTTGAAGCATTTGATCTTCATGTTGATGGGCTTACACCAAGAGCTTGGATGCCGTCATTGCTCCACACTTGATCTTCTAACCATACTTATAATCAATATCTTAAGCACATGGTTAGATACTAGGTGTCATCAATTATCCAAAACCAAGCATAGAGCTTTCAAAACTGTATAAACCTCGTGTCCTGCGCAACTCTTGTTCGTCTCAGGCGCACCTTCGCCGATCATCTACTACCTTGGGCAAACCCCTCGGTAGACTATCGCCGGCATTCCGTCGACATAATGAAAGCATGAATAAAAGGCTGATAGCAAATGACAAGACCCTTGAAACACTAAACACTAGGTTGGATCTTCTTTCTTCTTCTATAAAGGAACAAATGAGTTTTAATAAAATGTTAGAATCTCAAATAGCTCATCTTGTTGCTACTATTCCATCTCCTGAAATTTCTTGCAACACTTCAAATATCAATGCGGTGACCACGAGGGGAGGTAAGTCCACTCGCGATCCACCACATCCTAACATGGCGGGAAAGGTTGCAAGAAAAGACAAGGAGGATGATGAAGAAGAAGAAGAAGAGTTGCCACCGTCTGAAGAAAACATCAAATTCCAGGGAAAGACAGCCCCGCACGAATATTATGACACCATTGTGCTGCTACCTTTCCTCTGGACAAGGAAGCAAACCACCGACGAGCAATTCAGGAAATTTGTTGAGGTAATTCGTCATCTTTATGTGCATATTCCATTACTTGATGCGACGCAGGTCCCAACCTGCGCCAAGTATTTAAGAGACATCCTCAACAATAAGCGCCCGCTGCCCACGACGGAAATTGTCAAATTAACGGAGGAATGCAACGTGTAACACCCGAAAAATTGCATTCTTTTAAATAGTGGGAATTTATTTAATTAATTATGCAATTAGTTGATCATTCCAATATAGGGAAATAATAATTTTTCTCAAATATAAAAATCAAACCTAGGTCATACACATGTATGATGCATTCATGCTGGAGCATTTCTTCTTTGTACTATTGAAGATTATTTGAATTTCTCAAATATTTCAAAACCCAATTTGAAAATCCTTTTGGAAAACGGAAAAAGGAAATAGAGCAGAGCCCTTCCCCTCTCCTTTCTGGCCCGAGCAGCAGCTTGGCCTGTTTTCCACTCCCTGGCCCCACCAGATCCAGGTCGGATGGCCCGAGGACAGCTCGGCCGACCTGCTCCCTTCTTTTCCCCTTTACCCCCTCTGACTGTCGAGCAGGACCCACGGGTCAGCCCTTCCTTCTCCACCTCCCCCGTCGCGCGAATAGAGACACCGCTGCCGTGTTCATCCACCGCGGCCGAACGCGCGCGAAGCGTCCCTCTGCCGTGACTGCCAGCCCGACCCCAGCGCTCGGTGCTACCGACCTGTGGACCCACAGAACAGCCCCTCCCCTGTTTCCCTCTGCTGCTCGCCGAGAGTCCGACGCGGGCAAGAAAGAAACGGCCGAAGCCGAGTTCGTCGCCGCGCTGAGAGTCCGAAGCAGAGAAGAAACGGCCGAAGCCGATTTCTCCGCTCGCCGAGTTTGTTTCAATCTCCGAGATTGACGCCACACCTCGGGAGTATTTAAGCAGCGCCACACCCCCCCGTAGCCATCACCTAACCCTAGCCGCCTCTTCTCGCCGCCATTGCCGAGCTCCCGCGAGAACCGAGCAGCCGCCGCCGCCGCGAGCAATTAGCTCGATTCGCCACCAATTTCCTCTCGGTAAGCCTTTGAGGAGCTTCGCTGTGATCTTGTGAAGTTCCCGAGCACTTTCCCCCTTCGATTTGTGCACTGACACGCCTCCGCCGCCGTTGCAGAGATCCACCGTCCCCCGGATCACGCCGCGAGCTATCTTCGAGTCGATTTCCGACCTTCCCATCACCCTAGGTGAGCTCGCGATGCTCTTCCCGATCTATGGGTACCCTTCCCGACCTATTTCATGCATTGAAGGCCGAGTTCGCCTTCTCCGGCGGCCTTCCGGCCATGGCACGGCCGTCGGCCTCTGTTTTCCGGCAGAGAGCACCGCCACCCCTCCCCTCTTTTAATCTGATCCGCCGATTTTGAATCGGACGGCCGCAGAGCAGACTATGCCTATTCGGCCGGCGTTTTTGCGAATAACCCCCTACGGTTTTTAATGCTTAGCCTGCAGCCCTTAGCGTATTCAGTAGATTACGTTTGAAGGCGTATTTATTTTCGGTATATATGGAAATGTGTTTTCAGATTTGAATTCAAAATTGTTTCATTTATAATTTCCACGTTTTAGCTCCGATTTGAACGATTCAAATTGCGTTAGATTCTTAATTTCATAATCTATCTGATGGTACCACTGTTTCATATATTTTCTGCTCTTAAAATTTGAGATTATATTTAATCTATTATTATTCTATTATAAACCTTGTAAAATTCATATCTTCCTCGTTTTAAATCCGATTTGCGCAAACTTTATATCGACGTGATCGTAGCAACGCGTAGATTTGTTTTATAAACTTTTTGATTTATTTTCTCTCTGTTGGTATACTGTTCTAATGAAAACTCTTATTGTATGCATGATTGCCCCTGTATGCGTGTGTGTTGTTATGATGGATCGAGTATAGACGGTGAGACATACGTGGGTGATCAAGATCAGTACTGCGACAACCCGGATCACCAGGAGTTTGCTGATCAAGGCAAGTATTAGCATGGATCATCCTTGTTGTCCTATTCACCAAATAAATAACTGCATTTGCATGTGTCTTCCTTGTAACCATAGTTACTTCCTAGTTTTGTTATCCTGTTCCTTGCAACCTATGGGATTATGCATATGGTAATTGATGCTAGTGCGTTATGGATATCATGATCATGTAAACTGATTAATTGAATATGCAATAAGGATTTAAAGATGTCTTTTTAGCAACATGGAACTAGGGGATTGGAGCATAGTTTTGTGATGCACCATATCCTTCCCCCTTGGTAATGATCTGTCAGCAAAAGCTGGGACTTACAGTGCAACTATGAGGGCTATATGGCTCTGGTTTTAGCTCAGTATGAGGACCTTTTCTAGCTTGTTAGAGGTTACCGAAAGGCGCAAGACGGGCTTGCCGACTCGGGTATAGTGCGGCCTCTGTCCATATGTGTATAACCTGCGTGACCTTGTGCCATATGGAAGGGGGCTCTACATCTGCTTGCCGAGGAAACCTCGCGGCCCTAACATGTTAGACGAACCTTTGAAAGGCTTCATAGTGAAACCCTGCTCTCTCACCTTGGTAGTGTTATGGGAGTAATTAACCCGAGCAGATGGGAATCACGGCTCATAGTGAAAGTGCACAACCTCTGCAGAGTGTAAAACTGGTATATTAGCCACGCTCACGGTCACGAGTGGCCCAGAAAACTCACGGAGTAGTTATCTTACAGGGTGATGTTTACGTGTTGCTAATCTATTTATTGCTACTCATTAATTGTGTTTACTCTGATCATGAGAAAGGGCTGAATAACTTGTTGCTATCCGACTGCATAAAAGATGATTAACTAAAAGCAATCTGCTGTTAAACCGTGTCAATCCTTTTGAGCCTCATGAACCCATGCTTGTCTTGTTGAGTACGACATGTACTTACGCTTGTTTATTTTTCATTACTTGATTAAAAATCCCAGATGGGTAACAGATGGTGATAGTGATGAGGACTACCCAGAGGACTACTAGACTTGTGCTTCACCAGTCGACGTCCCTGTGCTATGGAGCTACCGCGAGAGTTATCTTTATTTTCCGCTGTGTAATGACTTGATATTATTCGCTATGTATTAAACATTGGTTATGATACAATTTATGTAATTTGTTGGCTTATGTGTGTGACTGATCTCTGGGCGCACATAAGATTATGCATCCCATTTTATCCTTAAAATTGGGTGTGACAAATTGGTATCAGAGCCGTGTTGACTGTAGGACACAAGCCTAGTTAGCACTGGATAGCCCTTAGCTTTATTATCTCTTTTTACTTGTTATATTAATTTGCTACAAGTTTTTGCTGATATCCTACCCTTGTCCATTGCAAAATTTTGACTTAATCTTAATTCTTGTAGATGGCCAACCTTAAGCGCACTGCTCGCAAGCGTGTCATGCCACCTAAGAGGTACCTGCAGCGCTTCATCTCTGGCGGACGTGTTTCCCGACCAGAGGTACCCGTGGAAGACTACCAGTGGAGGAGTCCCAGCAGGAGGTGCCCGCAAAGGAGCCCAGTGAAGAGCCCTTGGACGACAGCTCTGAAGACGTACCTATGGAGGGCCCTCAGAAGGATGAACCTGAGAAGGTGGAGTCGCGGGGTGACCAGGATTGTGCTGGCGACCCTGACGACGGAGATGATGGAGGCAACTCGGATGACTCCGACGACCCCGAAGACGATGGCGATGATGATGGAGACCAAGGTGGAAAACCCTGGGTGGGAATGATTCACTATGATCATCATGGTGATGACTACTACCACCCGCTGCTTCTCAACTTGGTGCGCCGCTTCTACCCCAACGCCTCGGTGCTGTACAAGATGGAGTACTGGAAGCACCCTGACTACGCCGCCTACTATGAGACGAGGGTGTACATCAAGGAGGGAAGCCAGGTGAAGAATATTCACTATGCTGTCTCCATTCGACTCTCCAAAGCTGCCGCCATCAAGGATGCCGCACGACAAGCTCTTATGGTGCACCGCCATGAGAATTGGGACATCATCAAGTGGGAGATGCACCGCTACCTTCCCCGCCGTCAGAGTGGCCAAGCTAACTGCAGTGTCGCCGGTCCACTTGGAGAAGTGAACGCCCGACTCCACGCTGCCTTGGAATGTTTGGCTCAGACCAACACTTTTCTGGACCAGACACTGGATGAGCTGAACACCAGGACTGAAGCTAACTACAAGCTCAGCCGGGCAGTGGATGGGTTGAACAGGCAACTCGGTGTTGGACCCCCTCCGCCATCACCAAGGTGTCCAGCTGAATCGCCGCCCAGGAACCGAGGAGACCATGGAGATGCTCACACCCGCGCCGACATCGACCCCTAGAGGAGTTACCCCCAGTTAGTAACAAAAGACGCTAGAAGCGCAAGTTGAGTCAAGTCGAGTCTAGTTCGTGTCTTGTGAACTTTTGTGCTAGATTGCTTTTCCTTATGAACAATGCTTGATTTGGAGTTTGTAATGAGTGCTGAGATTGTGGGCATGTCCGCAAATCTCTTTATATAGGTTTGAATTAATGCATAATAGTTTGGGTTGATTATCTCAGTTTCCAGCAGTGCTGTTTTTCAGACCTCTCTGCCTTAGTTATTTTTCCTATTTAGTTATATACAACCAAAAATCATGAGAAAATTTTTGTGAAAAACTAGACTTCTGTAGTTTTCTTTGGCCACAAGAATCATCTCAATATCAGTTATGGTTTGGGAGAAACAAATGTCACAAGTCAAAGTTTCTGCGCTGTCTGTTACTCTGAAACAGTACAAATCAAATTTGTTTTGATAAACTTAACGACAGAATCTGGAGAGATGGTATGAATAAAAGTTGTAGAGTTTTTCTCATGCTTTCCAACCATGTATAGCATGTCTCTGTTTGACTTCGGGAACTCCAGATATGACTGTTTTTCTACTTTGCCGTTGTTGGATCGCGCCCGGAAATTTCCTGTTCTAGTCTTTTAAGTGTTATTATAATGGAAAAGAATTCTAAACCTCACTTCAATGATTTGAACAGCAGATGGCCCACACCAGGAGGAACCCAAGGGGTGATGGTACCTCTGAAGAAAATGCTAATCCACCACCACCTCCGCCACAGCCCAACATGGAGCAGCTGATGATGATGCAAACACAGTTGATGCAGCAGATGGCCCAGAACATTCAACTGCTGCAGCGAAACAATGGCAATGGGAACCCACCTCCACCACCCCGTGACAAGAGAAGCGAATTCTTGAAGGGACGCCCGCCCACCTTCGATCATTCCAGTGATCCTCTCCAAGCTGATGATTGGCTGCGTGCAATAGAAAGGCAGCTGGAGATCGCCCAATGCAACGACGTCGAGAAGGTTCTCTATGCATCTGGGCAGTTGCAGGGAGCTGCTCTGGATTGGTGGGAGTCTTTCCGTTTTGGACGTGCTGACCCCATCTCTTGGCGGCAATTCCGTGAGGGGTTCCGCAATCATCATGTGCCTGCAAGGTTGATGAAGTTGAAGAAGAAGGAGTTTCTTTCTCTGAAGCAGGGAGGAATGCTAGTTGCTGAGTACCGTGACAAGTTCATCCAATTGTCGCGGTATGCTCCAAAAGAGGTCGAAGATGATGCCAAGAAGCAAGAGCTCTTCTTGGAGGGACTGAATGATCATCTCCAGTACCAGTTGCTCTCCCACACTTTCGCCAACTTCCAACAGTTGGTGGACAAAGCTTTGATCATCGAGAGCAAGCGCCGGGAGATAGATGAGAAGAAGAAGAAGAGGAAGTTTCAAGGGCAGTCGTCTGGAAGCAACAGCCGCTTCCGTAACAACCAACAGCAGCCTCAGCAGCAACAACGTTTCCAGGGACAGTCTGGATTCAAGAACAATTTCCAGAATCAACAACGTTCCCAGAACCAGCAACGTTCCCAGTACCAGCAACAAGGTGGCAATCAGGCGCCACAACTGACTGCTCCCAACAACATCCCAGTGAAGAATGGTGCCCCCAACAAGTGTTTCCGCTGTGGCAAGGAAGGACACTTGTCCTACAATTGTCCTGAGAAGCAGAATCCCTAAGCCTCCCAGAAGCAGAACAACCAGCAGAGAGTGCCACCTCGCACCGGGAAGGTGAACCATGTGTCGGTTGACACGGCACAGGAGACTCCAGAGGTCATGATGGGTACGTTCAATATCAACTCCATCCCCGCTACAGTTCTTTTTGACTCTGGTGCTTCGCATACTTTCATTTCGCACACATTTGTTAGAAAGCATGGTATTCCCCTTAGTGTCATGAAACATCCTATTATGGTTTCTTCTCCGGGTGGTGTTATGCAAGCTACTCTTCAGTGTCTCCCGATTACTGTCTCATTAAGGGAGGTAGAATTTGAGATAACCCCTACTGTGCTAAATACTGCCGGAATTGATCTTATCCTGGGTATGGATTGGATGAAGAAATACAACACGAACATAGGGTGTAAGGAGAAGGTTGTAACTGTCACTACACCAAAGGGAGACGAGGTCCGAGTTGAGGTTGCTCTGCAAGTGCAACAACAAGCCACAGTACATCAGCTCCGAGAAGAAGTGCAGCCGGATAACTCAGTGGTGGATGTGTTTGAAGATGTGTTTTCAGATGAGTTACCAGGTATGCCGTCTGACCATGACATTGAATTTATCATTGAGTTGTTACCTGGTATTGCACCTATAGCTAAACGTCCATATAGAATGGGAGTTAAAGAATTAGAAGAACTTAAGAAACAAATCAAAGAACTGTCAGAAAAAGGTTTCATTCGTCCTAGTTCTTCACCTTGGGGAGCCCCGGTTATTTTTGTTGATAAGAAAGATGGTAGTCAAAGGATGTGTGTTGATTATCGATCACTGAATGAGGTCACCATTAAGAACAAGTATCCGTTGCCTAGAATTGATGACTTATTTGATCAGTTGAGAGGTGCTTGTGTGTTTTCCAAGATTGATCTCCGTTTAGGTTATCATCAGTTGAAGATTCGTGACTCTGACATACCTAAGACTGCATTCACTACTCGGTATGGATTGTATGAGTATACGGTAATGTCCTTTGGTTTGACTAATGCACCTGCCTACTTCATGTATCTGATGAACAAGGTATTCATGGAATTCTTGGATAAGTTTGTTGTGGTGTTCATTGATGATATCTTGATCTACTCCAAGAATGAAGAAGAGCATGCCGAGCATCTGACATTGGTTTTGCAGAAGCTTAGAGAACACAAGTTGTATGCCAAGTGAAGTAAGTGCGAATTCTGGTTGAGAGAAGTTGCTTTTCTAGGACATATCGTGTCCAATGGTGGAATTTCTATAGACCCAAGCAAGGTGGCAGACGTGTTGAATTGGAAGCCGCCAACTGATGTAACTGGCATTCGTAGTTTTCTTGGTTTAGCTGGTTACTATCGAAGGTTCATTGAAGGATTCTCCAAGCTTGCGAAGCCAATGACTTCCTTGCTAGAGAAGAATGCCAAGTTTGTGTGGTCTGAGAAGTGCCAAGCTAGTTTTGAAGAATTGAAGAAGAGATTGACAACAGCCCCAGTGTTGGTTTTGCCGGATCTGAGTAAGAAGTTCTCTATCTATTGTGATGCTTCCCGCCTAGGTCTTGGTTGTGTTCTCATGCAAGAAGGAAGAGTCGTAGCATATGCATCGAGACAGCTGAGGAAGCATGAGTTGAATTACCCTACTCATGACTTGGAGCTAGCAGCTGTGGTGCACGCTTTGAAGATTTGGAGACATTATCTTATTGGTCATAAGTGTGACATCTATACAGATCATAAGAGCTTGAGGTATATCTTCACCCAGTCAGAGTTGAATTTGAGGCAACGTCGTTGGTTGGAATTGATAAAGGATTATGATTTGGAAGTGCACTATCATCCTGGCAAAGCAAATATTGTAGCAGATGCTCTTAGTAGAAAGAGTTATGCTAATGAGATTCGAGCAACCACTATACCAGTAGAGTTGTGTGCAGAGATGGAGCGTCTCAACTTGGGAATTGTGATCAATGCTGTTGAGATGGAGGTTGAACCCACACTAGAGCAAGAGATACGAAAGGCTCAGTTGGAAGATGAGAAGCTCAAAGAAATAGCGGAGAACATTGTGGTTGGAAAATCACCCGGATTCAGGCTAGATGAGAATGGAACCTTATGGTTTGGGAAGAGACTCTGTGTACCTAAAGTGAAATTCATCCGAGACGCTATACTGCGTGGTGCTCATGAGTCAGCTTCCGCTTCCCACTCACTTCAGCGTGGTGCTTGTATGGTTTCCTCTTGCTCCTTGTAGCTGTCTTAATACTTCTCAATCTTGCCATGGAATTCCTCCCATCCACAGTGAGGCTGGGCAGCCTGACGGCGGGCTTGGTGTCTTCTCCCATTGCGTTGCTTCCTGTTCTGCTCATGGTTAACAAGTGTTCTAAATTGACAGCGTACCTTTCCCGTGGGTAGGTTGAAGTGGATCTATCTAGACCCGATGTAGATAATAGCATTGGCAGTGTAGAGGAATGGTCTTCCCAAAAGAATAGGTGATTCATCGTCTCCCTGCATGTCAAGGACTAGAAAATCTGCAGGTATATATTTATCTTGAATTCTTATCATAACGTCCTTAACCACGCCTTCAGGGAATATTAGTGATTGGTCCGCCATCTGCAACTGAATATATATTGGGTATAGAGGTAAATCATTAAATAATTCATCATATACCTGTTTGGACATTACGTTGACGCCTGATCCAGTGTTGCAGATGGTGTCGGCAAAAGTGGTGTCTCTGATTGTGCATTCAATGATTGATACACCTGGGTCACCTTTCTTTGTTGGAAATGGTTGGGGGAGCATATGATCATTTTCTATGTTGAGAGCAGTGATTAGTTGAGCAGTTTCTTCGGGTACATGCTGGGGTTTGTTCTTCCTCCATCTTCTATTGTTCTTCTTCTTGGGTGCTGGTTGTTGTTGCTCTTCTTGTTGATGGAATTGCTTCGGGACTGCAGGAGTCTTTAAGATGCGGTTCTTGAACGAGAATTTTTCTTTCTTGTCCTTGATGGAAAGGACAATTTTGGCATGTTCCGCATAGATGATGGTTTTGGTTGTGCATAAGAATGGTCGTCCCAAAATAATGGGTGCCTTCTCATCTCCTCTTGTCTCCATGATCACGAAGTCAACTGGGACATATGATTGCCCCACTCTGATGATAGCTTCTTCTAGCACTCCCTCGGGATAGCAAATGAACTGATCTGCAAGCTGCGAACGCATATCTGTGTACAACAAAGGATCACCTAATATTTTCTCATAAATTACCTTGGGCATTATGTTGACACTTGCGCCGAAATCGCAGATAGCTTCTAGAAAGCTGTGATATCCTATAGAGATAGAAATGACAGGTCTCTCAGGATCTCCCATCTTCTCAGGTAGTGAGTGATCAATCCACTGTATATCTTCAGGCTCAATATGGTACTGGGTTGAATTGTGAATATCAACAAGGTTAGCAGTTTCTAAATCTTCCGGCTGGCCTGAAATCTTACCTTTCTCAAATGGAGGGATAGCAGCAGCTAGCTAAGCTAATTGTGATTCTAACATTTTATTAAAACTGTGCTGATTCTTTATAGCAGAAGCAAAGGTATCCATTCTAGTATTAATGTTTTCTAAAGCTTTATCATTAGAGGTTACCTTTCTAGACATTTGATCTAACAATTTAGATTGACCAGCAACTAAATCTCTTAAAGGTGAAAGATTGTAATTATTGTAATTATTACCTTGGTTGTTACCTTGTCAAGGTTGCTGATTCCATCCTTGATTTGGCTGGTTCCATCCTTGACCTTGCTGAGGACGACAGTAGGTGTTATTGTTGATGAAGTTCACATCCTCTTTCAGCGTAGGGCAGTTGATCGCTGAATGCCCGTAATCTCCACATTCTTCACAGGTCATGCGAGAATCGTTAATATATATGACTTCCTTCTTCTCTATATCGAGCTTCTTCATGATGAGGTCTAGCTTGGCAGTGACCATGTAAGTTTTCTTGAGATGATGGATGCCTCCTCCTCTCTTGCGAGGTTGAGTACGTTCTTCATTACAGCTTAGATTTGAGGCCATCTTCTCAACAAGTGCTTTAGCTTCTGGAAGCTTAAGTGACAGAAAAGTTCCTCCCGCTGCAGCATCTATGGACTCACGGGTGCTAGATATAAGCCCGTGGTAGATGGTCTGCATCAATAGAATCCCATGATGAGGACAATCTTCAATATAATCTTGAAATCTTTCCCATGCTTCAGTGAATAATTCATCATGTTCCTGTTGAAAGCTTGAAATTTTCCCACGTAGAGCATTCGTCTTGCCTGTAAGAAAGAACTTTGCCAGGAAAGCAGTTGAGCATCGGTCCCATGTAGTGTACTTTTCTTTGTTGGCATAGAACCACTGCTTAGCTTTCCCCAAAAGTGAAAATGGGAAAAGCCGAAGTAAAATAGCATCTCTTGGTACTCTTGATCGTGAAGGTGATGCGGATCTCTAGAAAGTGTTGTAAGTGTGCACTTGCATCTTCATGAGCTTTTCCACAAAATTGACTGGCTTGAACCATGGTGATAAGAACAGGCTTGAGCTCGAATCCATTCTCCCCAGTGTTGACTGTTGGTCCAGTCCGGATGTTTTCTATTGTTGAGGTAGAGAACTCGCGCAGTGTCTTCTCAGCCATGTCTTCAAACACAGAAGTTAAATCTTCTCCTAAGTATTCTCCTTCTAATGTTAGAGCTGGCTCCTCTGATGGATGAGGTTGAGCGGCGATAGGTATTATTGATAGTGACTCGAAATTGTCCCTCGCCTCTACAACCTTCTTCTTTCTAAGAAGTTTCTCTGGATCGTCAGTGAAATTGTTTGGAAGAGAAAAACCATTCATTCATCACCCTGCATAAGATAAACAAATGATAAAAATAAAGGTGTGCCCGTTTGAATTAGAGATCAATCGGTAACACAATCTTATCCATTATGTATATATGTTATCAATATTTCCTAGGAGCCTGTTTGGTTCCCCTGAATTAGCCCGAATTGAATCTATTTTCAGAAGGTGGCCCGTTTGGCTGCCCCTAGAATTGAATCGTGCAATTTGGCCTGTTTCTGATCTCAGAAAAGGTAGCCTCCTCTCATTTCGGACCTCAGCCCACCGGAAAGCCTCAGAATCGCACTCCCGTCGCTTCCTTCCCCTCCCCGACTCCATCCCGACGCCGCAACCTCCCGTCGCCATGGCGTATCTTTTCTGCGCCACCGTCGTCTCCTCCGCCACGGATCTTCACCTTCGCAGTCTGGATCGGAAGCTTCTCCACGCCGTCGAGCTGTCCACGCACCGTCCTCAACTTGCTCGTGCACCCACGCTGCCATCCTCGACCTCGACCTATCAGCTTGCCTGTGTGCCATCCTTGACTTGCCGTGCGCCCACACCAACGTCGTTGAGCTGTGCTCTCCTTCTCCGCAGGTATAGTCGTTCTCACCCGCCTTTCCCACACCCCCCTTCTGCTAGACCTAGATATGGTAGGGATAGCGGCGGCTCACCACCGGTATCGCCCAGCCCAGCATTGGTGACGGGCGGCGACGGCGCAGCGGCCTCGTGCTGCGGCGGCGGCTTGCTGTTGTCATCATCGAGCTGGAGGCGCTGGTTCATGGAGTAGCAGGGCACGTGATCCGTGGCGTCCTTTCTCGGCGAACGGTGGCAACGTGTAGATCCGGCTTACGCGGTGGAGAAGACGAGAATCGGGCCCAATCGATTTGTGTCGGCGGTGGCGACCCAACCTGCGTGCGGCTGCACCCTGGGATTCGGAACCTTCACCTCACCAGGAAGGCGCTGACCTGGCGGAAGCCACGTGACTGCCCCTGGCCTCCCGAGTCTCTGCACCATTCGTGTAATCCGTTTTTTATTTCAGACACAAGCATTGCAAATTCCTATATTTTGGCTGAAGCCTGAATGTTAACGAGACGCAAAACAAAAATAAAAAAAGCTGAGCCTATCGTTATCGGCAAGCTACCAGATTCCCTGTTTCAGAGACATTTATGTTTGCACTGACATCATTTGCTGAAAGCACCCGTTACCCATGCTGCTCCGGTTAGGACATAACGAACCAAATGTCTAATGCCAAATAACTATGGTTTGTTATTTCTTCGATCAGCTATAATGTTCTGACCGAAGCTATTAGATCTTTGCTCTTTGGTTCATTGCTCAGGCACTCTACTCTATCCCTTGGTACCTGAATGTGAATGTGATTTCAGTATAAACTGTTAGCAGCATTGTTTGCTAATTTCTTGCAATAGCGCATTGTCTGCTGCTGGTATTAGCAGCATTGTTTAGCAGCATTGTCTGCTGCTGGTATTATACCTTTTATGAATGTAGTGAAGATCATTATAATTCATAACCCTCTACTCTTCAGTTTTTTTGGCTGTATGCAACGACTGATCATTATAATTCATAAATCTCTATTCTTTTTTAATATTGGTCATCATGAGTGTGTGCTGCTATGCTGAGACTATTATGCAGATAAAAAAAGAGTTGACATCTGTGGTTTAGAAGTGATTATATTCCCAGTGTGCTGCTCATTTTTACTGTCTTATTAACACTCTACCTGTTTTATTTATATTCTCAGTGTGCTGCTCATTTCTACTGCTACCACGCCTGAGCTAAGTCTTTGTCACCATGTCGACCCATGTATGTTTCATCCTCCTCCCCTTTTTCTGCCTGTTTAAGTTCTGCTATTCCTTTTTTCTGTATGTCCTACTATATATTCATCACTGTTTTTTTTTGCTTGTCCTGTTGTATATCCATTGCTTGAGCTACAAAGTAATGAGGATCAGCTAGCATGTCTAACTAATATGTAATCTTATTGCATACATGTATTAGATGTCACATCATTACACACAATTCGTTTATAACCATACAAGTGAGGAGGAAAGGAGGAGGAGAAGGAGAAAGAGAGTCGCTATTGCATTTGTAGTTTCAGCTATGGCCTTGATTGCAAAGAGGTATCATCAAAGAAGACCTAGACACCTAGTAGATGCCAATGAGGTTCTAGGGAGAAGGGTTCAGGAGAGAAAACAGATGTTAAGAAATCTGTACCAGGGCTCAAACATCTACTGTTATGACAGTTTGCGCCTAACGAAGACCTCTTTTGCTGACCTTTGTGCCATCTTAAGGGAGAGATGTGGTCTGCAGGATACCCTAAACGTGTCACTAGAAGAAAAGGTGGCAATCTTTTTGCTCATAGTAGCCCATGGAATGAAAATGAGTATAATTCGTAGCACTTATGGGTGGTCTCTTGAGCCAATAAGTCGACACTTCAATGAAGTGCTTGAAGGTGTTCTCTCATTAAGCCATGAGTTTATCAAGCTTCCTGATCCTACGGTTGCTCAACCTGAAGATCCCAAATGGAAATGGTTTGATGATTGTATTGGTGCACTAGATGGCACACACATTGATGTATTTGTGCCACTAGTTGACCAAGGCAGGTATAGAAATAGGAAGCAACAGATTACAACTAATGTTTTAGGGGTTTGTGACCGGCAAATGAGGTTTCTATATGTCTTAGCCGGATGGGAAGGATCAGCTTCAGATTCTCGGGTTTTGCGAGATGCTATGTCCCGAGAGGATGCACTTACTATCCCCAGTGGTAAATACTACCTAGTAGATGCTGGATACACAAATGGTCCTGGATTTCTTGTCCCATATAGGTCCACACTGGTATCACTTGAAGGAATGGGCTTCACAAGGATACAATCCATGTAATGCAAGAGAATTATTCAACTTGCGCCATGCAAAGGCTCGAAATGTGGTAGAAAGAACATTTGGGCTATTGAAGATGATGTGGGCTATATTAAGAAGCAACTCATATTTGGACCTAACAAACCAGGTATAAAACAATAGCCCAAATTTAGAAGGAACTGATATTTCGATCGGCTAATAATTTACTAATTTATACTACTAACCTCGTGCAGATTAGAATCATAAATGCCTATTGCATATTACATAACTTTCTACTGGATAGGCAAAGGGACATGGATGAGTTACTTATCAATCAAGTTGATAGTGTGATTGATGTTGCCTCGGCTGAAGCTCAAGGAGAGCTAAATATGATTACACATGTCCAGTCAACCAATGAGTGGAATAGTTTTAGAGACAACAAAGCTAGTGAGATGTTTGCTGATTACCAAGCAAGACGTGGTCAAATGTATGATAACTATATTGTATTGTTGTATATTTGAAAGTTTGCATGTTTAAATGTTGTGTATTCATATTTTTATATGTTTATATTAATCGTTGCAACTTCTTTTTGCTACAGGATGTAGACAAGGGCAAGAAATCATCAAGGGGTTATGTTCCATGGGATGATGACATGGATAAAGTGTTGCTGGACACTTTTGTGGAGTACTACAATAAAGGTGACAAGTGTCAAAATGGATGGAAATCACATGTCTATACTGCTGCAATTAAAAATGTCCGAGAGAAATGTGGTGTCAACATTACAAAGAGTAACATTGACTCCCGAAGCAAGACGTTCGACAAGCACTACAACACTGTCAATGGCATGCTATCTACAAGTGGTTTTGGCTGGGACTGGGAGAAGAACAGGCTCTCAATTGATAGCGAAGCGGCATGGGAGTCTTACATTGAGGTATGTCATTGTGAACTGTTCTAATTCTAATTATATTGCATCATGTGAATTTTGTGATTCTAGACAGTAGAGTTTGTATGCAGCCATGTCATGGGGACTGCGTGAAATATTTAGTTGTACTACTACATTTTACATAGAGGAAGTAAATTCGATCAGGTTACTGGGTGCTTGTTTCAGAGATATGTGTATTTAACCGTGTGACATAGAAGTTTACAATAATATTGCTGTTTTGCATGAGTAGTTCACAAGCTATTGTTTCTTGTTTTTCTCATGTTTTGACATTGAGATTCTCACAGTATCAGAGAGCAGCATATCTATCTTATTCAAATGATTATCTTGTCTATTCACCTTATTTAGAGCTGCATGCCTATCTTGTTTACCCATCTTATTCAATTGGATAGTTTATGCTGAACTATGATTATTTCTTGTAGAAAAACAAGGAAGCGAAAGGCTACAGGAACAAAGTCATCAAGTATTGGGATTCTATTAGTCTTGTTTATTGCAAACATCATGCTAATGGATAGGCAACTCATACAGCTTCTGAATGCTCAAAAGAGATGGGTAAAGACGGTGGCACCAGCAAAGATCTAGGTGGGTCAACAACAACATCAGGACCTTTGAAGAGGCAAAGATCAGATGATTCATTCAACTCAATGTGGTCTGAGAAATTGGTTAAGTTTGTTTCAGTACTCAAAGAAGATCCACAATCGAAGCTTCCTTCTTCGTCTGAAGTACTCGCAGCACTACAAGAGGTTCAGGGACTTGACTCCGATACCGAGCTTGACCTATATGACATCCTGACATCTGATGCCCGCAAGTTTGAGTCCATGATTGCCCTACCAATGCACAGGCGAAAGAGATGGCTACTCAAGCAGCTCAAGAAGTGAGCAAGTGAGTAGATGTTCTAAGAAGTGAGCAAGTGAGCAGATGTTCTAGTCCTACGTGTCTCCTGTCATTGCTATTTTGGATGATTTACATACTATTCATTGCTATTTTGATGTGAACTCGTACTAGTAAATGAGCAGATCTTATGTATTCTGGAAGTTTGTTAACATATTGTATCATCGCTTTCTAGATCATGTGTTATATGAAAGCATGTGAACATACTAGTTCATTGCTGTTATATATATGTACTCCTATTTTTCGGTGTATTCCTATTTTTTGTTTCATTTGATGGACTACAGGTAGGTAGTACAAGTACCAATGCTGCTATATATATATGTACCAGTTCATAATAATATTCCAAGCTTCAGCCGAGAGATGCTGGTATATAAAGCTAGAGAGAGAGAGAGAGAGAGAGAGAGAGAGAGAGAGAGAGAGAAAGGGTCCAGGTCACCTAAAGAGAGAGAGTTCTATGTCCAGGTCACCCAAACACCATTTTCATTTTAATTCTTAGAAATAAATTCTATGATAGCCAAATAGGAATAATGGAATTGAATTGGTTTCAATTTGATTCAATTCAATTCATTTCCTAGAATAGAATTCAGTGAAACCAATTCAATTCAGGGGATCCAAACGGGCCCTAAGTTTAATGTGCCTTCCCCGGCAACGGCGCCAAAAATGCTTGTTGACATCTACTAACTTCGATAAATATAACTATATAACTTTTAATACAAGAGACGAGATTAGAAG
Organism: Eremochloa ophiuroides; assembly: GCA_038502445.1. NCBI lineage: Eukaryota > Viridiplantae > Streptophyta > Magnoliopsida > Poales > Poaceae > Eremochloa > Eremochloa ophiuroides. The sequence continues at coordinate 42,234,516 of JAHLJS010000002.1, forward strand.
ATGTATGATAATTAATTAACTTGTCATTAGCAACTAGCCACTTATCTATTACCAACATTCTTATGTATGAACTAGGTTGTCATCCCTAATTATATATGCTAAGAATAAATAAAGGTCTCATACATTATTTAATGTGACTAGGCAGAAATATATAAATATAAACTAAGATCAATTCTACAAGCGGACAGATAATTATACCATTGTAGCATTTTACTTAGAGTCTATCAGGTTGTCGATTTATATTTATACCACTGGGAAGGACTAAGATAAACTTTAATCTATTATATTGATAGTGATTATATACAATGGATAAGTGACATTACCGATGTCATTTACTCTACTCATAACAGGTAGAGGTCACAAGATAATAAAGATAAATAGAGGTGATAAGTATGATCAAGCATCATAAATAAAGGATAAACATCAGAGCACTTTGTAGTCATAGTAATAGCTAGCCAATGGATAAACTAAGGAAATAATATCTAAGGTAATTCTATGACTACGTCAATGAATAATTCTAATTAGTGCAATTACATCTAGCAATCATTGTTAGATTAGTCCTATATCATGATCACATATAAAGGGCATCATCTAAGAAGGATGTGAAACAGAGTCATCACCCAACTTCACGACCGTGCCTGCTTGCCTACATACGGGGGGTGGACTATAGAGGACTCAACGCAGCTGTCACCTACGTGATCTACCACACGATCCCGCATATCAGGGTGCACTCGCAGATAAACAAAATACGTAGACACCACGTCTACATATCGTTCATCATCTACCCATCGATCGTATGGATAAACGCTATATGAGCAATTACATGAATTCAATAAGATCAAACCAACTATACTAGATATATAATCAAAGTAGACAAAGACTATTGTAATCAAGAACATATGAACTATTAAGAATAATGTTTCCCTAATCATAATGAAGAATACAATAATAGAGAAAGAACTAGAACTATACCGAACTCTGCGCTCCAGACGGATGCCAGGGCTCCAGATCCCGCCGAAGAAGTAGAACTCCTCTACTTCTAATCTAACTAGGCTAGAACTATGAACTAGATGGCTCTTGATGAACTAGGAGGCTCTTGATGGCTTGACCGAAGACTTGATGCCTTGGATGAATGATTGGATGCCTCCAGGGGGTCTGCCCCTTTATTTATAGCCCGGTAGGATGCACATGCGCCGTAAGATCAAACTGACTTAACGATCAAACCGAATTAACCAAGGGCCGAGATGACTCCTAAAAGGCGGTGGAAGAAGACTCCAGAAGGCGGCGGCGAAACCCTGGGGGGCGCCGCCCGGCCCCCTCTAGGGTCCGGCCGGCCCCACCACCTACCAGGTGGGGCCCCTGGTTGCTTCGGGTGCCTTCTACACTCTTCCCACGTCCTGATGACGATGTTTCCTTCGCGGTTAAGTTTCGTGATAATTAAGCACTTTAATCCCTCTCAAGCTTTTCTAGATAATCCCCTGGAAAATACAGAATATGCAAAATTCGTGGTAATTGTCAGTTAAAACCCTAGACTAGTGTATATTCATATATCCTTTGGTGTCTAAAGTTCTAATAAAAGTTGACGTTATCCACCGTCAACAGGAGGCTTGCACTTTTGAGTAGGCTAGCGCAAAACTCGCTTCGCCGTTTTTGTTACTAACCACTTGATCAAGGGTTGTTTGTAGAATTTTAATTAGGTTATTCACCCCCTCTAGCCTCTTTGGACCTATCACCACTTTTCCTTGGGATAAAATAAATAACGATACCTTGGAATACTCTTGGGTGAAGTGCTACATCGGTATATTCTGTGCGCTTGTGGAATTATCCAATAGACATAAGAAATACCCTAACACTTCTGGCACCTGTTATCAGAGGTAGCCTAACACCCTATCTCTGGTGATTGCTCTACGATGTGTCAACAAGCATTTCTGGCACCGTTGCCGGGGAAAGCATAGCCTAGAAATTTTAATAAGATCGAATCCGGAACCTATCACCAATTTAGTACCAATTAGTTGTAGTAGGGCTTACCCTTGCCTTTGCTTCTCTTTATGGTGAAGCAAGCATACATGAGTGGATTTCAGTTTCAAGCCATAACAATAGAAAATCCAGAGACATCCACCAGGAGTTCTCGACATCGTTCAGCCTCCGATTGGAAGTCCGATTCGGTTTTGGAACCACTCAAGGAAGGAGGCTTTGCACTGTCACCTAAGGAAGCTATGGCCCAAAAGACCATCTTCGAGCATTCTGCACCATCGGCCGACAATGTCGCCACCGGTCCGTAGTTTAGCTTCGGGGATGCCACTTTTGAGCTCAAGCCATCTCTTAGCAATATGGTGCAAGCCAACCCATTCAGTGAAAAGCCCCATGAAGATGCAAATGCGCATCTCCAGAATTTTCTAGAGTTGTGTGGCACTATTGCTATAAGAGGAGTCAAGGTAGACACCATCTGTCTTTGTCTTTTTCCGTTCTCCTTGCTCGGAAAAGTGAAACAATGGTTCTATGCTTGTCAAGAAGATGCCAGCAATTGGACGAGTTGTGTCAACTGCATTCCTCAATATGTTATTCCCAATGGGCAAGACCACTGCTCTTCGAGGAAAGATTTCAGGCTTTACACAACAAGTGGAAGAGACAATTCCCGAAGCATGGGAATATCTCTAGGAATACATTTGGGAATGCCCCCACCATGGGATCCCGGAATGGCTCCTGATTCAAGGTTTTTACCATGGGCTAACCCCGATAGCCCATAGTCACCTTGATGCCGCTGGTAGAGGAGCATTCATTTCACTTAATATCACACAAGCCAAGAATCTGATAGAAAAGATGATGACAAATCAGGGGTGGAATGAAAACCGGCTCTAACCAAAGAAAAAGAGTACACATACCATTCAGGAGGTTGATGCAATCTCTGAGAAGATAGGTCTCTTATTGAGAAGGCTAGAAGAACGTGCCAACTTCAAGAAAGATCGAGAGGCCATCCAACATAATGCTTCCAAACATCAATGGAATCAGGTATGTAGTACAGAACATTCAGGAAAGAATCCTGAGAAGATAAATGCCATCTACAACAATGCAAACTATCCTCAGCAAGGAAGATGGGCGTCAAACTCCAAGTTTCAAGGTAATGCAAATCTTGGTAACCAACTATCATTAAAAGATCTTGTCATAAATCAAGCTAAATTTAATATGTGGGGGTATAAACCCATATACCTGCACGGTGCTACATGGGCCAAATCATCCGACCAGGCCCGGACTGCCAAGGACGCGTCATCTATACGTTATCCAGAAGATCACGTATATCTGCCGGTTTAGAAGTCTTGCCGACCAAGGAAATATCTTTCCTAGTATCTAGCCGATTAGTTTCCTTGTTCAGCGGGGATTGTAATCTGGTATATATGGTAACCGACTTGTAACCCTCCCACCGGACTATATAAGGCGGGTAGGGGGTCCCCTCAAAACAACTCATCTACTAGCAATACAATAGAGCAACACACAGGACGTAGGGTATTACGCCTCACGGCAGCCTGAACCTGTATAAACCTCGTGTCCTGCGCAACTCTTGTTCGTCTCAGGCGCACCTTCGCCGATCATCTACTACCTTGGGCAAACCCCTCGGTAGACTATCGCCGGCATTCCGTCGACAGTTGGCGCGCCAGGTAGGGGGTGTGCTCCCTAATTTCATGGTGAACAAGATGGTGATTTTTCAAGCTCCATCGAGCTCCCGACGCTGGGCTAGATCTTCACGGTGGGATCCATCACCTGGGTCATCGGTCCCAACGGTGAAGGAAAGATCCTGGATATGGCCTAGATCGCATCTACTTCGACTTCTCCAACGCCCTCCGCCCTGGCAAGAAAGCTGCCACGACGACTGTTGGCGGTCCTTAGCAACATAAATATAACATCATTTTAATACTAAAACAAATAGAGAATAGGGCTTTATCTAACCTTTCCACGAGTTTTGTTGTGCACCTAACTTACAGAGATAGCACATGGAAATGCATCAAAATATCAAGGAAAGCGCACTTCCAGGAAACGCAATCAGAAAAGGCGCAAATCAAGAATAAAAGAGAACAGCCCATTAAACCATCAAACGGGATCCATCCGTAACCGCGGGGGAGGCCCAGGCGCAGGAAGCAACCGACCACCCGAAGGCGGTGGCCAGTTGCCACCTCCCAGGGACCGACCGCCCTCGGGGGCGGCCGCCCCCCAGATGGCACTTCCCGGGCCCAGTTTTCAGCCACATGCTCAAGGCGGTTTGCTGATGGCGATTTCACCTCCTACCATACTTAGAACGCCCAAACCGCCTTTGATCAACTATAAATAGATATGCTTCACCCCTCCAAAACACACACCAACATTTGGGGCACTACACCTCACATTTCTTACTTGTTCTCTCTAGTTTAGTAGTAGTAGTAGAGCAAGACAAAGCTATCAAGGAGAGCTTGTCTCCTTGGAGGAATCAAGAACATCTTGGTATGAATACGCATCGGTTCTCCTCTATGAGCAAGCTCTTATCTTATTTATATAGCAATGCATCTGAATTAGAGTATAGTCTTGTCCATATTATGATCATAACATGTAAACTAGTTCATAGTCTATGTGTTATGTTCTTGATATGTTCATCGAAGTTCTTCATCGTTCATCAAATTAGTATGAATAGAGGAAGAACTAAGGATGGGATAATAGTCCATTGTGCTGTCATGGTTGCACCTAGCCGAGCCTGTCAATCCATAGGGTTGGGGTCCCGTGGGGCTAGGAGTTGTTTCCAATTACACGGGCGTGGTGCTCGGGTATGCGGGAATCAGCGGATATGTCCGTACCCCACGGGCAGAGGGGTAGGTGGGCAGGTGGTGACAGCCCTGTCCGTCCCTAGCATTTCCCCACGTTCGGGTATTGAGTAGGAGTTCGTAAAGTCTCTATCGGCTGGCAGACCAGCTGCGGGGATCTCCCTATCATCCTAGACTTAGTCCTGATCCTAGTCTTATTAATTCGATGTAATTACTATTCATTGCATAGCTGTATGTGACCAATGCTTGCTCTCGTAGTTATTCTTTATTCTTTATTTTATGTTTTTATCCTTGAGATTGCTCCGATGTGTGTGTCCACTATCTTATAAACATGTTTTAACCCCTGCCTATGCTATGCCTACCTATGCATCCAATAAGTGATCATGTTTATACCAAAAGCTAGATGGAATTCATCATGCCCTCCTATGGGAAATTATAAATACGACACCCTTGAATACTCACGGGTTGAAATGCTACAATGATAGTTCTGTGCGCTTGCAAAGTAATCTTATTCCTTACTGAGCTATCGATTGATGTACCTAAGTACGGTTACTTAAGGGTTGTAATTCTTGTTGCACCCCACGGCGCCGTGCCACAGTATTGCATATCGTAAGTAATGACAGTTAGGAAGGCCAATCCGGCACTTCTAACTGCTATTACCAGACTGCATTACCTAGGCCGGCGCCACTAAGGGCCAAGGATTACCTTTCTGAAGTAATGGTGGTTGGGAATGTCAACTTATGTTTCTAGTATTATTATTAAGGATGGACATTTAGTCTATCTTTAGTAGTAATGCTAAGAAAAGTCAACAGGCATTTCTGGCGCCGTTGCTGGGGATGGACTTTTAGTCTATCTTTTGTAACGACGTTAAGGAATGCCAACAACGACCTGATCGGATCTATAGATCGGGTCTCCTTAGGTCTATCCGAGAGTCTTCAGATCTTGGAATCAGCTGAAGATCTCCTTCAGCGCCCATCAACGGCGCGGCGCCCCTCACCGTCCCGGCGGGACACGACTCTGGTCGTCACCATCACCCTGCAGGGACGCATCGTCGAGTTTTGGCCCTGAGCAGTCGCAGTTCCAAGAGCCTCCGACCACAACCTCCCGGGAGACTACATGCCTTTCGGCCTGCGGAACTCGGCTTCCAGCTTCACGCACCTACTGCGCCGCTCCGACCACGCCTCCTCCGACCACGACGATGCAGAAGACGGCGGGCCCATCCTCGTCATTAGTGACGACAGCGCTCCGGTCCCGAATGAGAACGAAGAGGCTCGAACAGCTCGCGAGGGGAGAAACGCTGAACGAAGACGGCCGCGAGCAGCGAGGCAAGGAAGAGCACCGTGCGGAACCTGGAGCAAGAATTCGATCTGGTTGGAAAACACCAGGTCTACAAGACTCCAAGTGTGAACGTCGCCGTTGCAATAGCAGAGGCCAAAAGACTGGCCCCAACTCCAGAAGTTGAGCACCTTACGGCTTACCTCCAGGCAGCCTAAGTTCAAACTAATGAAGAACGCCGGCCACCACCACCGTCGCATTCCACTACGTCGGCCACCGAGATTATTCATGAAGATGGCGGCCGCTCCCGTGGTGGCTGGAGACGTTATCGCCAAGATGGAGATCGGGAGGTGAATCAGTCCGACCTCCGTGAGAAGCTGAAGACCAGAGATCTCTGGGGACGCATCAAAAACCGGAAGGAAGCCAGGCACTCAGCAGAAACTGAGCGCCGCAAGGAGTATGATGAAACGCACGGCCCTCCGGTCAACGATAAGAACACCCCCAAGCTTCCTGTTCACAGCAGAACTCCAGGCAGTGCGCTGGCCGTCGAACTTCAAGGTCGTCGGCATCGAGACCTATGACGGCATCGCCGACCCCACCAAGTGGCTTACCATTTATGAGATTGCGGTCAAAGCTGCTGGAGGGAACTCAGATGTCATGGCAAATTATTTGCCCGTCATGCTCAACGCATCCGCCAACAATTGGTTGCTGAGTCTGAAGTCGAACTCCATCGACACTTGGGACCAGCTGAGGGAGCAGTTCATCAGCAACTACAGCGCCACCTGCAAGCAGCTAGGCATGAAGTTTGATCTTGAGAAGCTTCAGCAGGCATCATGAGAGTCTTTGCGGGATTATATTCGGCACTTCTAGGAGAACAGAAACAACATCCCAGGTGTCACGGATGCTGAAGCCATCTCTGCTTTCATACGTGGCCTCCGACCTGATGAAAAACTTCAGAGGAAGCTATGCCGCAGCAGACCAAGCTCCATCGCTGAGATGCTGCGCGTCGCCAACAAGTACGCCGAAGGGAACAAAGCAGCCCGCCACTCCATCCATAGCCGCCTCCGTTTCCCTGACCAGTCATGCCACGAGGACGCCAACCACCGAGTTGGTCGGCGACATGATGACCGAGGGGTCCAGCGGGATTACCGCTGCGACGAGCGCGACTACCGCGACCAGCACCGTTCTGATCGGCGCCGCCATGACGAGCCAGAGGGCTCCAGGGCTGGAGAGAGGCATCACCATTACCAGGTCTACAATACCCAGCTAGCCCCGAAGCGTAACTATGAAGAGGCCTATGATAAGCTCCTCGACGGCCAATGCCCTATCCACAAGTTCCGCAAGCATACCATGAGAGACTGCTACACTTCTCCAGGGCTTTCAAAGAGGAAGAGAAGAAGAAGGCTCGCATAGAGTTCGACAAAGACAAGCGTGATGATAATGACGACCCGCCTCCGGGCTACACTGAAGCTCACCGGACGGTCTCCACAATCATTGGTGGCTGCATAGCCATGGAGTCGAAGAGGGAGCCGAAGCTCGTTGCTAGACGCGTCAACACCGTTGCCAACTATGACGCCTCCGTCACCGATCCGAAGTTCCCTCCCTGGTCGCACAAGACCATCACCTTCAGCAGAGACGACCAGTGGACGGAGATCCCGTACTTGGGTCATTTCCCACTGATCCTCGACCCGGTGATATGCAAGACCCGCTTCCGCAAGGTGCTGATCGATGGCGGTATTAGCCTCAACATCCTGTTCTCCGAAGCCGCCAAAGAGCTCGGGCTCCGAGCAGAAGATCTGGAGCCGACCACGGCTCCGTTCTTGGGGATCGTCCTAGGGCAGTCCTCCTACCCTCTGGGACAGATCAACCTGCCCGTCCAGTTCGGAATCCCGCAGTGCTTCCGCATTGAGCACATTGACTTCATGGTGGCTAACTTCGATGCTGCATACCACGCCATCCTTGGCCGACCAGCTCTGGCCAAATTTGGGGCCATCCCCAACTACACCTACCTCGTCATGAAGATGCCAACGGAGACCGACATCCTCACGGTACGCTCCAACCTCCAGACTGCATATGACTGCGAGAAAGAGGCCATCGCCATGGCTGAAGCCACCGACGTCTCCATCCTGATGAACACGTGTGTAGTAGACGCACAGAAGCTGACGCCCGAAGAGCAAGTCATCCCGAAGAAGACTCCACCCAGAGCGACGACCAAGAACAAGGAGACAAAGGACGTGCTCCTCGTCCCCGGTGACCCAAGTAAAACTACTCGCATCGGCATGGATCTCGATCCTAAATAGGAAGACGTGCTCGTCAGCTTCCTTAGGAAGCACGTCGGCGTTTTCGCATGAAAACCTGCGGACTTGCCCGGCATACCTAGAAAGCTGATCGAGCACTCCTTGAATGTCTCGAAGACCGCCAAGCCCGTCAAGCAGAAGCTCCGATGCTTCTCTCCAGACAAGAAGGAGGCTATTAGGGTAGAAATAGCTCGGCTCCTAGCTGCCGGCTTTATCAAAGAGGTGTATCATCCCAATTGGTTAGCCAATCCGGTTCTTGTAAGAAAAAAGAATAATGAATGGAGAATGTGCGTTGATTATACCGATCTCAACAAACACTGCCCTAAAGACCCCTTCGATCTCCCCCGCATCAATGAAGTCGTTGACTCCACCGCCGGCTGCGAGCTGCTTAGCTTCCTCGACTGCTACTCCGGATACCACCAGATCGCCTTGAATGAAGAAGACCAGGAGAAAACCTCCTTCATCATCCCCTTCGGGGCCTACTGCTACAAGACTATGTCCTTTCAGGCCTGAAGAACGCTGGTGCAACATATCAGCGAGCCATCCAGGCATGTCTCAACGACCTCATTCTGGACATCGCCACGACTTATGTCGATGACGTCGTCATAAAAACCCAAAAGGCTGAGGACCTCATCTCCAATCTCGAAGCAGTCTTTGAGAAGTTGTCTGCTTTTCAATGGAAGTTGAATCCCTCCAAGTGCATCTTCAGTGTTTCATCGGGTAACCTGCTCGGCAACATCGTCAGCAAACGAGGCATCCTCCCTAATCTAGAGAAGATCGAGGCTGTCATGCGAATGAAGGCACCCACCAGCGTCAAGGACGTCCAGAAACTCACAGGGTGCATGGCTGCCCTGAGTCGATTCATCTCCAGGTTAGGCGAAAAAGGGCTCCCCTTCTTCAAGCTGCTCAAGGCCGGCGAGAAGTTCGTCTGGTCAGAAGAGGTCGACAAAGCTTTCAAAGAACTAAAGCAGTTTTTGGTGCGTCCTCCTCTTCTCACGGCATCGGTCAAGGCTGAAACCTTGCTACTCTACATCACCGTGACCAGCAAGGTCGTCAGCACGGCCATTGTGGTCGAGTGCGAAGAAGACGGTCATGCTGTCCGACGGTGAAGAAGTTGATTTAGCCATCCTCATCATCTCACGCAAGCTCCGCCACTATTTTGAAGCGCACCCAATAGCGGTTGTCTCCCAGTATCCCCTTGGCAACATCCTTCGAAACAAAGATGCCAACAGCAGGATCATGAAGGGGGCGGTGGAATTAGGAACGTACTCCCTTGACTTCCGCAGCCGAACAACCATCCAGTCACAAGTGTTGGCCGATTTTATCGCCGAGTGGACAGAGATGCAGGAGTCAGCACCTCCAAAACAGGAGGACCATTGGACGATGTACTTCGATGGATCCCTCAGCATCGGAGGAGCAGGAGCCGGCGTACTCCTCATATTGCCCTCCGGCAAGCGCCTCCGCTACGTGATAAGAATATATTTCAAAGCCTCCAACAACACTGCCGAATACGAAGCCACTTTACACGGTCTACAAATCGCCTTCGAGCTAGGTATCCGGCGGCTCGTGGTGTACGGGGACTTCGCCCTAGTCATCAACCAGGTGAACAAAGATTGGGACTGCAACAGCGAGAAGATGTACGCCTACAGTCGCCTGCAAAGAGAAAGTTTGAAGGGCAAATTCTTGGGCATCAAGTTTCACCAATGTCGTTCGAGCTGAAAACTAGGCAGCCTGATGAATTGTCAAAACTTGGCTCATCACGGGCTGACATTCCCCCCGGTGTTTTCGTCCAAGACTTGGTCAACCCTTCCATCCAGACAGAAGAAGAGACCAAGGTTTCCCCCTCCGATCAGATGATTCGCATGCGTCTCCAACTCTGAAGAAGATTGGCGAGCTCCCTTCATCGCCTACTTACTCAAAGCTAGGATTCCCAATGAAAAGATAGAAGCAGAACGCCTCATACGTCGTTCCAAGCACTATGTCCTGGTCGACAACAAGCTCATGCGTAAAAACGCCAAAAGCGAAGTGCTTCAGAAGTGCGTAGCACGAGAAGAAGGCGTCAAGATACTGCAAGAGATACGGGGAGGCATACGCGGTAACCATGCGGCTTCACGAACACTGGTTGGCAAAGCTTTCTGAGCAGGATTTTATTGGCCTACCACTGTCCAGGACGCCGAGAAGATCGTGCGACACGGTGAAGCATGCCAGTTCTTCGCCAAGCAGATACATGTCCCAGCACAGGAGCTACAGACCATCCCTGCATCCTGGCCTTTCGCCACATGGGGACTCGACATGATAGGCCCCTTTATGGAGGCCAAAGGAGGGTTCCGCAGCATTTATGTCGCCATCGACAAATTCTCCAAATGGATCGAGTACAAGCCACTGGTGAAAGCAACGACATCCAAAGCCACGAAGTTCTTCAATGACATCTCTCATCGTTTCGGTCTACCGAACATCATCATCACTGACCTCTGCACCGAACGACTTTTGGGATTTCTGCGACGAAAGGAGCATCGTGGTGAAATACGTCTCGGTGGCCCACCCTTGAGCTAATGGTCAGGTGGAAAGAGCAACCGGAATGCTGCTCGACGCCCTTAAGAAGCGGCTACACGAAGTCATCGAAAGAAGCCTAGGGAATTGGATCCTCGAGCTACCGGCAGTCATCTGGGGATTACGAACCCAGCCCAGCCGAAACACTAGCGTATCTCCCTATTTCATGGTCTATGGATCCGAAGCAGTGCTCCCGGCTGACGTCGCTTTCCGAGCACCTCGAGTAGAAAACTACGATGAAGGAGTATCTGACAACGCCCGAGCAGAGGACATTGATAGGCTTGAAGAAGAGCGCCTGGTATCCTGCGTGCGCATGGCGAAGTACCTCAAAGAACTACGGCGATATTACAACCGCAACGTCAATGGCACGTTCTTCGTGGTCGGTGATCTCGTCCTCCGTCACAAGCAAAGCAAGGAGGGCATGCACAAGCTTTCTTCTCCATGGGAAGGGCCATACATGGTCAAGGACGTAATTCGGCCAGGCTCGTATAGATTGTGTGACCTCGACGGCGTCGACATCCCGAACTCCTAGAACATCGAACATCTTCGCTGCTTCTATCCCTGACGACATGTCAAGACAGATATCTGTATTTCCGTTTTTAATACGTCAATAAAAGTTACATTGTCTCCATGCACATATGTGTCCATACTTGCAGATCAGCAACTCGCTAACATTTGTCACCAATACATAAGTCCCGCAACTGCTCGGGCAGTTTAACTTCATCACCGCGTAAGTCCCGCCACTGCTCGAGCAGCATCACTCTACCGATACATAAGTCCCGCACCTGTTCGGGCAGTCCAAGTTCATCATCGCGTAAGACCCGCAACTGCTCGGGCAGCACGACTTCGTCAACGCGTAAGCCCCGCACCTATTCGGGCAGCCTAATTACGTCGACGCATAAGCCCTGCATTTTGCAGGCCGCCCAATATCACCGCTCCATCGACTGCCCCGATAGATTCAGGAAGCCATCGCCCACGGTAACCGTAAGCCCTGCCAGGAGTAGGCAGCTTCGCCACCACGTAAGCCCCGAGGGCGTCTGGGCTGTTAATCTAAGCTACTACATAAGCCCCGGGGACGCTTGGGCAGTTTTTGCAGCGTCTCCACAAGCCCCGTCGAAAGGAACGGACACCGGTCGTCGATTCCTTCAAAGAGTCGCTTTCCCTGGCCCCTCGCCGACCAACCCAAAAGCCTCGACCACGCTCGAGCGCTCCATGTCATACTCAACCGACTACGACGCTCCGAAAACTCAGTGACTATACTAAAAATAAAAACAAATTCACATAACCTTCGCCCAGAACTGTTTCACCTACTGTAACATCCATATCACAGCTAATTAGTGTTTTGCTGTACAAGCGATCTACATTCTTTAACAGGTGCCTTCAAGTGTTCTCCGTCGGGAACAGCTGCATGTCCGCTGCCAAGAGCTCCGGCAGGCGGATCGGCAGGCCTATACTCGATGATGTCAAGGGCGGGTTTGATTCCTTCTGTCATGGCGTCATAGCGCCCCTCGGCGGCTTCCAGTCATTGTGACAGGTCATTCATCTGCGCCCGAGTCCTCCTCTCAACCTCTGCTCATGCAAAAAAGCATGGATAAGAGCTCTCGACAAGAAGCAACAAAGCTGGTCGGGTCTGTTTCAACGATACACTCATAAGCATGGTGAACCCTGTCCTTGCAAGGTTGTACCCGGCGCTTCACGAAATTGGTGGCTACTCCAACCCTATTCAGATTATAGCCCTTCAGAATCTCCAACAACTCATATACCTGCTCCATCTCGACTGATGTGGGTCTGTCCGACCAGCTTGACGTCCTTTCTGGTATCTGCTCGACGGCACACCGAACAGGAGGATCTTGATTTGGCAGATAGAACCACCTCTTATTCCAATCACAAAGGCTTGTATTGAGAGGAATTTAAAGATAATGGGCGGACATCCCATCCCTCAGTTTCAGATATACTCCCCCAGCGATTCAAGAACCCCCTCCGCTAGATTTTACAAGCATGAACAGGTGGCAGAAGAGATTGAAATGAGGAAGGATACCAATAAAAGATTCACAAAGGTGGATGAAGATGGAGACATGGAAGATGGAATTGGGATGCAAATGGCATAGGGAAATCTCGTAATAATCGACAAGTTTGCGAAGAAAGGGGTGGCAAGGAACACCAAACCCGTGGAGAAAGTAGCCGGCGAAGACAATCATATCGTTGGTGTGGGGCATAGGGTACGGCTCACCTTCTGACGGCCTCCATCCAGCGGTGGCACGATTCGGTAGTAATCCCTTTGCCAGTAATTTCAATATTGCTTTCTCCGTCATTGTGGAAGGCTGCCACTCGTTGTCCAGGTGGAGTTCACCAGGGTGTGGTTCTTTCGCCTTCTTCGGCGGCACGCGTGTACTCTTCCTGGGCACCATTTCTTTAAATTGCTTGTAGATTTGGGATGGTGGAAGGATGAATTGAAGAGATTTCAGCAGAATTGGATTTTGAATCAAGGAGCTCTGAAACCCTAGATGGCGGCGGCTAGGGCAGGCAGTGGCAGATACTCGCTGGAATGGTGGCTGAGCATTTGTGGAAGGGGGAATGCAAACCGTTTTCATACCATTTCAAGTCTATTATAAAGGAAAGCGCGCCGACTCAGATTTTTCAATAAGGGCTTTTTTGACACTTGCATATTCAATTACAAGCATTGCCTCGTCATCGTTTCGTCAGCATTTCCGAGCACTGGATGTCCTCGGGGACTTCATCGTCGCCTCATCAGTGATTCCGAGTGCTGGATGTGCTCGGGGACTTCGTCATTGCTCCATCAGCGTTTCAGAGCACTGGATGTGCTCGGGGACTTCATCGCCTCACCAGCGTTTTTGAGCACTAGATGTGCTTGGGGACTTTGTTGTCGCCTCGTCAGCCATTTCGAGTACTAGATGTGCTCAGGGACTTCGTCATTGCTTCGTCAAGGTTTCCGAGCACTGGATGTGCTCGAGGACTTTGTCATCGCTTCGTCAGCGTTTCCGAGCACTAGATGTGCTCGGGGACTTCGTCATCACTTCGTCAAGCACTGGATGCGCTCGGGGACTTCGTCATTGCCTCATCAGCGTTTCCGAGCACTGGACATGCTCAGGGACTTCGTCATCGCTTCGTCAACGTTTCTGAGCACTGGATGTGCTCGGGGACTTTGTCAACATCTCGCATAGTCAACATGAACAAGAATTTTGACCCTAACACCACGTGCCTGCGTCACCTACTATCAGGCTCGGGGACTAAGTGGATACACTTCACCTAACGGTGAAGGTATTGGTTCTGAAGAACCAAAAGTGGATACACTTCACCAAAAGAGAAGCTCTTTTTCAAATTTTTTCCGAGCTCCTTACATCCGTCTGGTCAAGTGACTCTGAAGATCTACACCTCCCGCCAAATGCAAGGTGCTCGGGGACTAGCTGTGGAGGTATAAACCCATATACCTGCACGGTGCTACATGGGCCAAATCATCCGACCAGGCCCGGACTGCCAAGGACGCGTCATCTACACGTTCTCTAGAAGATCACGTATATCTGCCGGTTTAGAAGTCTTGCAAACCAAGAAAATATCTTTCCTAGTATCTAGCCAATTAGTTTCCTTGTTTGGCTGGGATTGTAATTTGGTATATATGGCAACCGACTCGTAACCCTACCCCCGGACTATATAAGACGGGCAGGGGATCCCCTCAAAAAACTCATCTACTAGGAATATAATACAACAACACACAGGACATAGGGTATTACGCCCCACGGCGGCCTGAACCTTGATAGGTCCAAAGAGGCTAGAGGGGGTGAATAGCCTAATTTAAAACTCTATAAACAACAATTGATCAAGCGGTTAGTAACACAAGCGGGGAAGCGAATTTTGCGCTAGCCTAAACAAAATGCAAGCCTTCCTAACCGTTCTACTTAAGTCTCTAAGTACACACATAAGCTAGCCTAGGTTGCAACTACTTTACTCCTAAGTGGACAAGCACACTACTAGAACTACTACTACACAAATAAAGTGCTCAAGGTAAAGAGATGATTGTAGTAGTGTTATACCTCCGGGTAGAGTAGTTAGCCAATCACCGATATGAGTACCAATACACACGAAGGTGATGGTCACAATGAAATCCAAACCAACACAATGGAGACAATGAATTTATCCCGAGGTTCACGTGCTTGCTGGCACGCTAGTCTCTGTTGTGTCGACCACTAGTCGGTGGTTCGGTGGCTAATTGACAACCAATGTCAAGCTCAACCAATGAGCACCACTAGAACCTACCACGAGTAAGGTAACTCAATGACACAAGCAATCCACTAAGGTTACCTTTGGCACTCCACCGGGGAAGGCACCAAATCCCTCACAAGATCACCGGAAGTGGCCGGAGATAATCACCAACTCCGCCAAGCTCCTCCGCTGCTCCAAGCTGTCTAGGTGACGGCAATCACCAAGAGAAATGAGAGAACTCTGCAGCAAACACAATCAGCAAGTGCCAATGGATGCAAAGATCAATGCAATGCACTTGGATCACACTCTAGCTCACAATTGATGTGAATGATGCAATCTATGTGAGGGAGAGTGTTAGGAGAATGCTTAAGAGGTGTATCAACAAGTTAGAGAGCCAAGAGAGTGAGCAAGAACCGACCATGTGGTTTAAATAAAGTTCCACAAACAAACATAGCCATTACCCTCAAACTGCGTATCGTTGGACCCTAACCGTCGGACGGTATCGCGGGGGCATCGGACTAACGGAAAGCGTCCGATGCTCTCTCTCCGGCGAATCGAGCGCTGCCACGTCAGTGTTACCTTTTGAATTCAACCGTTGGCGCTAGATTGTCGGACTGAGACTGATGGTTCGGTGATTGTTGGATGAGAGCCGTCGGACCAAAACACAGCGAAGTCCGACGTTTTCAGAGAGCAACCTGAGAGCAAAGACTCATCGGAAAGTTGTCCGATGGTTGGCCTCGGACCAAAGAAGATCGTTCAACGCACTAGAAGAAGCCACATGTTGCACTGCCACTATTTCGCACCATCGGACGCTGAGGCTATGGTCCGACGCTTTGGAAAACGTAGTCCGACGCTCTTTCTCGCGGAGCTGCAGTGTTGGCCGTCGGACGGAGAGCAATAGTCCGACGCTCAATGAACATTCAGTCCGACGCTCTGTTTTTTCAGAGAAACTAAGCCCGTGATCTTGTTTCTTTGATAGTGTGAGCTAACACAAGTTATGTAAAACATTTCTTAGTGGGAGTTAGCCATTTTCAAAGAGTTTCACAAAGGTTTTAATTTAGCCACTAGATCTAAATGCAATGCATGATCTAAACATCTAATGGCACTTGATAACCGTGTTAACCTTGGAATAACTCTCCTCTTTATAGTACGGCTATCTATCCTAAATGTGATCACACTCTCTATAGTGTCTTGATCACCAAAATGGAAAGGGCCCTATTAAGTTTCACCTTTGCCTTGAGCTCCATCTAAACCACCACGTGTTGAAGCATTTGATCTTCATGTTGATGGGCTTACACCAAGAGCTTGGATGCCGTCATTGCTCCACACTTGATCTTCTAACCATACTTATAATCAATATCTTAAGCACATGGTTAGATACTAGGTGTCATCAATTAGCCAAAACCAAGCATAGAGCTTTCAAAACTGTATAAACCTCGTGTCCTGCGCAACTCTTGTTCGTCTCAGGCGCACCTTCGCCGATCATCTACTACCTTGGGCAAACCCCTCGGTAGACTATCGCCGGCATTCCGTCGACATAATGAAAGCATGAATACAAGGCTGATAGAAAATGACAAGACCCTTGAAACACTAAACACTAGGATGGATCTTCTTTCTTCTTCTATAAAGGAACAAATGAGTTTTAATAAAATGTTAGAATCTCAAATAGCTCATCTTGTTGCTACTATTCCATCTCCTAAAATTTCTTGCAACACTTCAAATATCAATGCGGTGACCACGAGGGAAGGTAAGTCCACTCGCGATCCACCACATCCTAACATGGCGGGAAAGGTTGCAAGAAAAGACAAGGAGGATGATGAAGAAGAAGAAGAAGAGTTGCCACCGTCTGAAGACAACATCAAATTCCAGGGAAAGACAGCCCCGCACGAATATTATGACACCAAAGTACTGCTACCTTTCCTAAGGACAAGGAAGCGAACCACCGACGAGCAATTCAGGAAATTTGTTGAGGTAATTCGTCATCTTTATGTGCATATTCCATTACTTGATGCGACGCAGGTCCCAACCTACGCCAAGTATTTAAGAGACATCCTCAACAATAAGCGCTCGCTGCCCACGACGGAAATTGTCAAATTAACGGAGGAATGCAGCGCGGCTATATTGAACCAACTGCCAATCAAGAAGAAGGATCCTGGATGTCCCACTATAGATTGCTCCATTGGAACACATTACTTTGAGCATGCATTGTGCGACTTGGGAGCAAGCGTTAGCGTCGTGCCAAAGGTAGTGTTCGACAAACTCAGTCACACTATCTTGTCCCCTATATTAATATGTTTGCAGCTGGCGGATCAATCGGTCCGTTATCTGGCGGGGATAGTTGAAAACATCCCCGTCAAGATACGCGGATTCTTTGTCCCCATGGACTTTGTGGTCCTGGACATGGAGGTAGATGAGAAGATTCCACTCATCTTGGGGAGGCCATTACTCAGCACCGCCAATGCACATATTGATGTTGGAGCTGGAGAAATTCAATTCACTATTAATGGGACCCTAGAGACCTTCCACTTCTGACCGAAGGTTGAGTAATGCTCATTAATCATGCTAAGAGAGATACATGCCTTTGCTTTCGTGAGAGATTTGAAGATGCCCAAATCACAACCACGAGCAAAGAGCAAGCAAATATGGAAGAGAGTTTATGCAACCGGCGACGCCTCTAAAGAAAATTCTTACTCCAGCCCAAGAGGGAGGTTCTACTGCAAGGACCTGAGGAAATAACTCTTCCATCAAGGTAAGTACACTAATACTTAATTAAAGTTTACTGTATTTATTTGCTTCTTTTATTTTAGCGTTTATCTCCAACCCCTCTTTCTGTTGACTTTAATTAAGTCTAAAATTAATTAATCAAATAGTTACCCCTCTGAGCAAAGTTGACACCAGGTGGAGCCCATGGAGGGGTCGGCCGACCCCACCATGGGGCCTCTCACCTGCCATCTTTTGTCTACTTCAATTCTTGCCTTGCTATGATATGCTCCACTCACGACAACACCTAATAGATAGTGTTGACACATGTTAACGTCTAATTTTTATTATCAATTATCCCTGTAGTATACATGAATATCTAGTAGAATAGGGTTATTACTAATAATTTTCACGAGTTTTGGTGAATTATATATTTTCCAGGGGATTATCTAGAAAAGCTTAAAAGAGGGATTAAAGTGCTCAATTATCATGAAACTTGAATGCCAAGGCAACATACATCATCAACAAGCTAGAAGCTTCTGGAAGCCACCCAAAGCAACCGGGACCCCACCTGGCAGGTTAAGGCTGTGTCATTTGAAGAGTTTATTGAACCTAATTTAGAAGATGATACTCAGTTCTTCATTAGTGAAGAGGAGGAGGATTCTTTTGATCCTGAACCTTTGGATGAATTACTAGAGCCACCTAAGCCTTCTATTAAGCTTAAACAAACTACCTTCTGGTCTTAAATATGTTTTTTTGAATAATGATCAAAATTCTCCTGTGATTATAAGTGATAAAATTTCTGATGAGAAATCTTTTAGATTAATAACTATTTTAGAAAAACATCGTGCTGCTTTTGGTTATTCACTCCAAGACCTTAAGGGGATTAGTCCTGTTTTATACACCCATCGCATTCCATCCAACCCTGAAATTACACCTTCTAGAGAGCCCCAGCGTAGGCTTCAAAATGCGATGAGGGAAGTTGTTAAGAAAGGAGTCTTAAAACTTTTGCATGCTGGGATTATTTATCCTGTTCCGCATAGTGAGTGGGTAAGCCCTGTTCAAGTTGTACCTAAAAAGGGTGGAATGACCGTAGTTCAAAATGATAAAAATAAATTAATACCCCAGAGGACTGTCACTGGATGGCGAATGTGCATAGATTATAGAAAACTTAATAAAGCAACAAAGAAAGATTATTTTCCGCTACCCTTCATTGATGAGATGTTAGAGCGTCTAGCGAATAATTCTTTCTTTTATTTCCTTGATGGTTATTCTGGATATCACCAAATTCCTATCTACCCTGATGATCAAAGCAAAACCACTTTTACATGTCCTTATGGAACTTATGCTTATCGTAGAATGTCTTTTGGATTATGTAATGCACCTGCTTCTTTTCAAAGATGTATGATGTTTATATTTTCTGAAATGATAGAAGAAATTATGGAAGTTTTTACGGATGATTTTTCAGCTTATGGAAAACTTTTGATGATTATCTAGAAAATCTAGATAAGGTTTTGCAAAGACATGAAGAAAAACACTTAGTCCTTAATTGGGCAAAATGTCATTTCATGGTTAGAGAAGGAATAGTGTTAGGACACCTAGTGTCTAAAAAAGGTATAGAGGTAGACAAGACAAAAATTGAAGTAATTGAACAATTACCTCCACCTGTTAATATAAAAGAAATCCGAAGTTTTCTTGGTCATTGTGGTTTTTATCGTAAATTTATAAAAGATTTTTCACATATTGCTAGACCACTGACTAACTTATTAGTTAAGGATGTTCCTTTTGAATCTGATGAAGCATGTTTAAATTTTTTAATATTCTTAAAGAAGCACTTACATTAGCACCAATCATTCAACCCCCTGATTTGTCCTTACCTTTTAAAATTATGTGTGATGCTAGCGATTATGCTGTAGGGGCGGTATTAGGACAAACAAAGAATAAGAAGCTTCATGCAATTGCTTAAGCTAGTAAAACTATGACAGGAGCACAACTAAATTATGCAACAACTGAAAAAGAACTCCTGGCTGTTGTTTTTGCTATTGATAAATTCAGATCTTACTTAGTAGGAGCAAAAGTAATTGTCTATTCTGATCATGCTGCCTTAAAATATTTGCTCACTAAGAAAGATGCTAAACCACGTTTGATAAGATGGATTCTGTTACTTCAAGAATTTGATTTAGAAATTAAAGATAGAAAAGAAATAGAAAATCCAGTTGCTGATCACTTGTCTAGAATACACTTTGAGAATCAAGAAACTATGAATACATTCTGGTAGCAGTTGATTATGTATCCAAGTGGGTAGAAGCTATACCATGCATGAATGCTGATTCTAAACATTCAAAGAAGATGTTCGAAGAAATTATATGTCCAAAGTTTGGGACACCAAGGATGGTCATTAGTGACGGAGGAACACATTTCACTGATAAAAAGTTTCACCAATACTTACAAGTTCATGGAATCCGTCATAATGTTGCTACTCCATACCATCCTCAGACAAGTGGCTAGGCAGAAACATCAAACAAACAGATCGAGAATATTCTACAGAAAACAATAAATGAGATGGGTACTGCATGGAAGGACCGATTACCCGAAGCACTTTAAGCATATTGAACTGCCTACAAGACACCTTGGGCATGTCACCTTATCAGTTAGTATATGGTAAGACCTATCATTTACCAGTGGAATTAGACCATAAGGCTCACTGGGCCATTAAGAGATGGAATATGGACTTTGAAGCGGCTGGAGAAAAGAGAAAGATGCAATTATCAGAATTAGAAGAATGGAGAGAAAAGGCTTATCACAAATCAAAGATTTACAAAGAAAGAATAAAAAGATGACATGACAAGAGGATCAAGAAGAAGGAGTTTGCACCAGAAGATAAGGTATTACTTTTTAATTCCAGGTTTAAATTATTCGGGCTTGGAAAGCCACGAAGCAAATGGGAAGAACCATTTACGGTTGTGAACGCATCACCACATGGAGCGGTAACTCTACAATCACACGAAGGTACGTTATTCAAGGTAAATGGTCACTGACTTAAATTATTTTTAGAGCCATTTGATTCAGAAGCTGTTGATGGGCTGGACTTTGTCCAATTACCAACTTTTTAGCCCCGTCATCGTCCGTTACGAAAAATTATTGCGCATCGCAATTAATAGGAAGTAGATAGAGTCTAGAGGCATCACGAGCTCGGCCACCATGAGAGGCCACCTTGTGGGTCCGGGCGGCGCCCTCCTATCCCCTCTCATCCCGTTTTTCATTTCCTTTTCTTTCTACGTCCTTCCTAAACACTTTCACGTAGATTCCCGACGCGTGTGGATATTCTTTCGTACAAAGCCTATAGAACCTAGATTTGATCTTATCCTGTCTCTTGAAAACCCATATAAATACGCACATATACCGCCCTCATTTGCATCCCATCAACAGCCGCCTCTCTCTCCTCCAAGGAAACTTTCTAGTTTAGATCTAGCAGCAATGACAGACAAAGTGGTCGTTGGCACTGACTCTGGCAAGATCCAAGGCGACGACTCGAAGGCCATAGTCCTCGCACAGCCGAAGCCTCTCGCCATCATGCCACCAAAGCACCTCGCTACGGTGCCCCCGCAAAACGAGCAAGTCTACTTCGCGCAAACTCAGGCTGCTCTGCCATCACCACCCGTAAGGCTGCTGCTAGAAGACGGTACCAAGGGAAAATAGGTCGCTATTCCCCGAGGCACCTAGCTTCTTCCACCTAGAGACAATGAACGACTCCTGTCGATCAAGACCGACAAGAACGGGACGTTAGTGTGTGCGAAATACACCACTGCTCACCCTGCCAATGGAGTTCGTGCACGTCCAGGCCAAGTCCGCTACACCGATTTCGTACCACCTCCGCCCAAGGGACAGAGGGATGCATCAGCATTAACACTTGAGAAAGGTCCTAAACAGGCCCCACTCTCTTTGCGAATCCTCAATGAGAAGATTGAAGCCCTCTCTAACTCCATTAAAGGAGTAGAGAAGACTGATGAGATGAGGACTAAGATTATGAGTAACATGGTTAAGCAGATAGAGATCAATGTCAAATTAATCCGTAGTCTCAAGCACGATAAGGATAAGCTTAAAGAAGAGATTGGGGAGCTTAAGAAAGAGATCAGGGATCTCACGAAGAAAGGGCAGCCTTAAGCTACCCTAGTTATCTACCCTAGTTATCTATGTAATAAGGCACAAGTGTGTTAGGTTTGATTATATTATTGAGTTTGCTTGGTTATATTTTAGGACAAAGCCTAATGAGCTAGGGTAGTCGTTAGCTCATTCAGTTGTCAAAGTTATCTATTATTATTAATGAATAAAGTGCCTTATTCTTATTAATGTTTTAGTATTTCTTTATCTACTCTACTCTCTATCTTTATGTTATGCATGTTGTCTCCACATGTTGCGCAGAAAAGTATATAGGAAAATAAGTGTGGGGGAGGCACATCGCGACCATGGAAATCAATTCGCTCGGGAAAATCACGTAATTCAGAAAACAATCGAACCAGGACCACGCGCACTGAAGTGGGCCTCGAGGGGCCACAGAGGCACACCGCCCACCGCCCTACCTGGGTCGGCCAGCGCCTCCCTACCTCCTCTGTATCCACACCTCGGCCATGGTCAGGTTTGAGTCCAATACAAGTATAATTGCATATGTTTCGATTTTCGTTTCGATTCGAATTAAAATTCACATGTTAAATCATTTTTTAGAGAGGAAAAGGCTGTTTAATTCATGACTTAAGAATAAATTATATAACACTTTTCTAGGAGTCATGTCACTGTTGGAAACTATTTTGTGGAATACGAGATAGTAGAATAATGAGAACTCAATCCCTAATGTTTTGTCTTTGGAGATTTTATTTCAATTTTTTTAATAATTAGTTATACCTCTCCTTTGTGGTAAAGATAATGTCCTACCAGAGCCATATATAGGATTGAAACCTTCTACATATATAGTACTTGTCTTTGTGTTGAGTTTAGTCAACCTTTGTAATCCTTTAAAGAAATTTGTCATATTTTCGAATCAAGTGCCACTTCCACATAAGCATTACTCTAATCCAGAGTAATAGCAAATTACTCTACTGAAAATGTTTCTCTCCTACATTGGGAGAAAACACCAAAAAATAATCATATAGGATAGCCACCAAATAATTGCTCTATGTTTCGTTAAGATCTCTCAGCTACTAAATTCAAAAAGAGGTATGAGCTATGCAAAAGAAAAAGGGAGTATAACAAATGGACAAGTGTCCGAAAAAATTAAAACAATGTGTACTTAGATGCTCGCCTCCCTTGAAAAAAAGAAAGAAGAAGAAAGAAAGAAGATAGCTCATACTCTCTGGATGAACTCAATTGTTTAAAGAGAGATTTATTCCACCAAATAAAGCTTGATTCGATTATATGCCTCAGTTCTCTGTGGATTCATTGTTTGACTATACAATAAATGCAATACAAGTATGTTTTCACATTCATGCCTACCTGATATCCACATAAGCTTTTTAGAAACAGGATAAAGAAGGCAATATCATTAATGCCTTGGTAAGGATATAGAAATACCAGATATATCAGTGATTCGAGAGTACTACAAAAGGAGAAGGTAAAGTTAAGTTTTATTTATAAAATCAACTTACCCTCCAATTGACCTAACTAAAGGAAGAGAGTGATATGTTTCAAGCTGTTCTGTTCTCCAACTACTCAAAGATTCATGGTAGACACATTGAATTCCGCAGTACATGTATGACTAGACTAGTTTTATATAATAGATTCCCAAGTTATATTTTAAATGCTCCATTCTCTCTCTAAACTTTTATATCATTAAAACCAACCTTTTTCTCGGGACGAGTAAAAGCCTAAGTGTGGGGGTAATTGTTGGCACTTGTTAACGTCTAATTTTTATTATCAATTATCCCTGCAGTATACATGAATATCTAGTAGAATAGGGTTATTACTAATAATTTCCATGAGTTTTGGTGAATTGTATGTTTTCTAGGGGATTATCTAGAAAAGCTTAAAAGAGGGATTAAAGTACTTAATTATCGCAAAACTTGAATGCCAAGGCACCATACGTCATCGACAAGCTAGAAGCCTCTGGAAGCCACCCGAATCAACCGGGACCCTACCTGGTAGGTGGTGGGGCCGGCCGGCCCTAAGGGGGGGCCGGGCGGCGTCCCCCTAGGGTTTCTAGCCGCCGTCTTCTGGAGTCTTCCTCCACCGCCTTTGAGGAGTCATCTCGGCCCTTGGTTAAGCCGGTTTGATCCTACGGCACGTATTCATCCCACCGGGCTGTAAATAAAGGGCCAGACCCCCTGGAGGAGGCTAGATCAAGAGCTGAAGAGCCTGAAGCATTAGATAGATATCCATTAGATCTAGGCTAGCAATCAAGAAAGAGATTAGATAGATAGAGTAGATGAGCAGAGATTCGGAGAAGACCCGGCCTGTCGGAGCTTCTTCGTAGTTGTATTCGTCTGGATTCGGCTCCGTCGCTCGGAGTTGCGTTCTGAGGTACTTTTGTATTCAACATTCTGATTCAAGTAAGCATTTGTTCTTATTCGTTCTTAAGTTTGAAACTCATATTGAGTGCTTTGATCTTGGTAGCTCCTAGATTGAAGTAGTAGTTCGTAGTGTAGACGTGGTGTCTAGGCTATAATTACTTGTGAATGTCCCCTGATTGGCCGGATAGTGGTTGATCGTGTAGGTGACAGCTACGTTGAGTCCTCTGTAGTCCACTTTCCATTGATAGGATCGATAGGTGTATAAGTGCTTGATAGGAGAGAACTCTGATTTCTGCTCTTATTCAGGTCACTGCCCAGTTAGAATGATATTATTCAAAGCTTATCGGTTGTTGGAACTAGATAGTCACTACCTATTTCCTTATTCTTGATATTCTCTGGATTGATTGTGTTATTGGGTTAAGAATCAATAGACTTAGTCAGTATCACCTACTGTTCCTTTGGGTTAGATATTAAAACCAGGATTGTCTGGTGAAGTGCTACATCGGTATTCTATCTGTGCGCTTGCGGATACCTTGATAATAATATTTAATAGAGTGCAGTTAATTTATATCAACAGATAGCATGTCAATCTTGATCATCTAAATGAATCTAGCACGGTAACCTTGAAATTTTCTCAGCCTTTCTTTGTGCATTCCCATGTTCTAGTATTCTCTGTCTTATAAAGTGCTGCAAGACATTTAGTTGTCAACTTGCACTTTGGGAGCTAGATTTTCCTCTCTCTCTCTCTCTCATCTCTTGCTTTACCAAAATTTTGACAAGAGGAATGCACACACAACAACCATGAGTGGATCTAGGGAATAGAGCAAATTCTTCATGACAAAGTTCATCCACTCTCCCTAATTTCACTCATGCAACCCTTAATCAAATCACCTTTTGCTAATCATGGGCAAGATGCATGCTAAAACCCTTAAGCAAATCACCTTTTTAAGAAATTCCTCCCGTGAAGCACTCCATGAGCAAACATCCACCAGCCATGGTCAAGTCATGCCCCCTCCTTGGTTCTTTGTTCCATTCATCACTCACTCCAAGAATTGATTCCATGAGCAAGCATCCAAAGGAGAGAAAGTTGGATGCTCCACCAGGCAAGAAATGACCACCTTTGACACCATTGTTTGGCACATAGCAAATGGAGAGAGGGCAGGGGTCGGCCAAACGAGGCCATGTGCCCACTGCACCTCCACTTCCTTCTCCATTTTATTCCCATGCTCGTGAGCACCTTGCTTCAACCAAACCACCAGCAGAGCATTTCAACACTATAAAACTCTCTTTCACCTTCCAACAACCCTCCTTCCAAAAAGAAAACCTAAAAAAATATTTTCCTTCATCCTTATTCTTCACTCAAGTGTTCATCACCTAAAGGAGTCAAGAGAGGTAATCATCCGGTAAAAAGGATCATTGAATTAAGCTAACCCCCTAGTGCTAGCTTGTTCATCTTCTTCTCTTGCAAGCATGAAGAATCCAATCAAAGCCGTAGCAAGGAAGATGCGCGCAGCACTCAGCAGGAGTTCGTCACGGCACTCAAGGGAGGAACCATCCTCTCATGACACTAAGATATGGCTCTCAGGGTCAGACGATGAACAAGCTTCTAGAGAAACTCTGCCTGTGCAGAGTGGAAGCGGGCAGAACGCTGAACAACCACTCCAACATCACGATGCAGGAAACGAAGAGTTCAACGAAGAGGAACAACCTGCTAGAACACAAGACCCAGAAACAGGAATTTGGGTCACTCTAGAAGAACTGCTCATCCTCAACTCAATCCGAAACCGCAACTTCGAACACACGAAGGTAATTGATTTAGGACTCCTCCAACGCACAAGTATGTATGAGGAGTTCTTTGATGTTTTTGGCGCAATAGGTTGGGGTGAATTCTAGGATTTCTCTAACCTCCCCTGTAGCAAGAGTCTCACTTTAGAATTTATGTGCATGGTAAAAACAACCAGAGACAACATCTATTTTCGCTTGTTTTACCCGAGATTATGATCTTTCTTGGGAGCAATTTAGTGCTTGTCTAGGTTTTATAAACTGCACCACAAACTTGGAAGCTGCTACCCGTAGGTTCAATAAGCTTGAATTCTGGCATGAAATAACAGGGGAAAATACAATGGGGAAACCGTGCACTAGTCATATTTGCAAGCCCACACTTCGCTTTTTGCACAGATGGCTAGGAATCACTTTATTTCCCTGGGATGATGTGAGAATTGTTAGGAAAGTTGATCTAAGAATAATGTATGCCATGGTTCACAAAATCTAAGTGTTACCTATAAAAGTCATGGTAGAACATTGGAAATCTGCACCTTTAAGGATTGGCTCATTTGATTTCACATCTATCATTACAAAGTTTTGTAGCTATCTTGAAATGCTTCATGGATTTAATGATTACACAACACCTCTAGAACCATCCTTGATGCAGAATATTTCATTAAGGCACACATTATTACTGGTGGTCCCCAAGGAACAATTGAATTTAAATTCCATAATTCCACTACAAGACTCACTTTGCCTTGCGTAGAATTAAAATTGTATGGGGGCCACCCTTTAGTACCTAACATTGCAGGAGTAGGTGGCCGTTGGAGTTTTTCAGGACCTGCCACCCATGGAAGAACACGCGCTGCACAGCGTAATGATTCATCTAAAGAAGATGATAGCACCTATGCAGACAGCTCAAATGCAATGCAGGCCTCCAGTTCTGGAGGGAGGCGCCGGTCAGGGGCACAAAGTGCCAGATTCTCCCACTCTTCTTTTCAGGATGCAGGGACCCAAAGTCACCGTCACGACATGAAACTGCTCACCAGCCAGTTTGGTGTGCTACGGGCTGGCCATGAGGCCATTCATAACATCACTGCACAAACCCAGCAACAGCTCCAAAACTTTTAGGAGCAGAGTGGTAGACTGCGGGCTGCTCTCTACGCACACCAAAACATACCACCACCACCATACATACCATAGCATCCACAGCAGTTCCCACGGCCATATCCACTAGCATATCCACCACAATATCCTCCTCACTATACACCACCATATCCGCCACATCCACCTCAGTGAGACAATCACAAGAGTGCAAGCTTGGGGGAGAGTCTCTCCCCCACCAAGGTAAGTATTCTATCTGAGCATTGTGCATTATTTTATTCCTTCTTTATTAATAAAATAAAAAAATATAAAATGCCAAAAATATTTCCCATGTTTATTCTTACTTTCTCATGTTATATGTTTCATGAATGTTAATCTTCCTCATGAAAATGATGAATAGTTGCTCTGTTAATGTTTCTCTAGTGCCTAGTTTACAACTTAGTGTTTCTTTGAGTATGGATTACTTGGCTAAATTAAAATCATCATGAACCTGAAAACTTTGTGGGTTGCAAGTGCTAGAACTTAGCCTAAGTTGTTATAAGATATGATATACTGAGATAAGAGCTAATAGAATATTGTTCTAAGCATGCATGATTACTGAAGATTTATTTCTTAACAATCAAAACCTTATCGTTCCTCAATAGAAATGAATTCCTACCACAATCCATATATGCCACACATGTTTCAAACCCTCCACATAAGCTATTTACTTTGCGATGAGTTTTGTCAAGTCTTGTTGACCTTTATTGAGAGATTTATCATGCTCCCAAGATCAAGATCACGTACACATCACATATTTATGCTACTTCTACACTGGAAGCACGCAACAACATGCTTTTCATTTCCACCAAATAAATGCTCCATGTGTTAAAGTCATGAAATATCTCTCTTAGTCGATATGGTAGAAGAGACAAAAGACTATGCAAAGTGAAAATAAAAGAAAAAGAAAGATGGACATTTAAAAGTCCATAGAAAAGAAAAGAAAATTTGAGAAGTCTAAGCTCATGAATAAACGAAGAAAAATGATATCCATGTCTCAAAATTTTAGTAGAGAGATACAATTTCAAATAGAGAGGCATTATGGTCCATTATTTTCCACACACATGCACATCTTGATCTAAGGGTATGACACTTCTCTTTTTGGATCCAAGCTTTGACTCTATAATATATGCAAAGTAAGTATGCTATACTCTTCCATTCCTACCTTGAACTATAGATAAGCTTATGTAGAAGTAGGATGAAAAGGGAAGGCAACATTTACTTTATGCCTTGGTAATAAATCATACACCATTTGAGCGACATGAGAGAACCATATGAGGAACATTAAGTTTTCTTTTAAAAAACATTGCTAAAACCTCCAGTATGAAACTTGCAAAGAATGAGAAAATTAGTGCTCAAATTAAACTATTCTATCTCTCAACCACCTAAGGCAAAGGAAAGGCCATTAGCCCCATAAAGAACTAAGGTAATATGGATGAATTTTTATAGACAATTTTTCCATTCAAAGAGAAGTATTTTGTTGTACAAATAGTACTTTTGAAATATGAATATTGTAGCAACTCCTGATCCACCGAAACTAAGTCTAATTATTTGCTCGGTACGAGCAAAGGTTAAGCTTGGGGGATCTTGTTGACGGTGGATAAGCCCTGAAAATCCACACTCTAACACCGTCAACAACCTCGGTTTTGATGGAAGAACAACATAACATGAATATATTTTATCCAATAACTAGTTCCACTTGTACTCTTGGCTTGTGAATGCAGGGAAGATCAAAACAGGACAAAAGTGAACAGCTGGGGGCCACTTGTGTCGGTCAGCCGACCCACACTTGGTGACCCCAGGCCACCACACTACGACACAAGGCACAAAACATCAAATGGAAGACAGCCAAAGTCCAGATGTGCCCATGCATGGGTCGGTCGACCCATGTATGGGGCCCACTAAGCCCTGCTGACATGGCACAATCCACGTGACACTGCACCCAGTTCATTTCCACCTTCGGATCAAAGTTGTGTTTCCAATCAACGGTGGAAGATCAAAGCACATGGATCAAGGAGTGAACCGACAAGAACCAAGCAAACCTAGCATGCAACCATGCTCTATGACAAGTGGGGACCCTAGACGTGGGCCCACCCTATCATAGGGGGGTCGGCCGACCTCCCTTGGTGGGTCCAGGCCACCGCCTCGGTCCACCGACCTTCTACATGTTTCCCACGTGATGGCTTCACCACTGCCGTTCATCTGAGGCAGTTTCAATGATGGTTTATCCAAGGGAGGAGAATGAAGGAGCACACGGATCACTGACGTGGCACCTCTCCAACTCCCCTATAAATAGAGGCTGCCTCCACCCTCTCAAGACATGATTCAATCAAGATACAAGTGAAGATTAGTGTTGTTCCACCTCTAGTAGTAGTATAGTCTAGTGTGGGAGTTAGAGTTGAGTCGAGCTAAACTCGGGGTCTCCGGAGTCGTCTGCTGGAGAGTCTGGTATAGCTCTTGTATCTTTCTCTTTCTGTAAGACTTATTTACTACAATATAATATTCCTTCTTTTCTTTACTGAGTATTCACTTAGTGCAATATTATTCACTGAGTATTGTTGTGTTCTATCTTATCTTTTAGTTGTTACTTACTAGATTATGATCCTGTAACCAACTCTTGTTTGTTGTTCATCACCTGCCTTAGGGTGCTCTAGTTGCTTTGATCACAGCTAGAGTAGTAGGAATTAGTGTAAGCGTGGAGCTTAGACTAGATCTTGCCTTTGAATGCCGCTTGTCGCACGAATTGTTTGTGGGTGCTAGCAGGTGGTGACAGCCCTATCTAGTCTTAGTATCCCTCCACGTGTTTTAGGGAAGTTCTTAAAAGGTAGGCTCCCATAAGAGCATAGCCACTTCGGGTAGAGGTTATATCTCTATTGTCTCGGACTATCCCCGGCAATACATGAACTAAGGTAGCAATCCTAGTAGTTTCATCTGTTTGGTAAGGTTAGATCACAAGAGTAGAGTTTGATTCACAGGAACCTTCCTCACTCGTCGTCCTCCCACCTAGCTATACTACACTAGTTATCTTTTAGGATTTCATTTGTTATCTTTGAATCAACACCTTCCTATCATACTTCAATTACCCCCTCTGCACTAGTTGTGCTAAGTTGAGATAGAGTTAAGGATCTCTTTCTATTAACATTTCTAGCACCGCTTTTCCTTGGGATAAAATAAATAACGATACCTTGGAATACTCCCGGGTAAAGTGCTACATCGGTATATTTTGTGCGCTTGCGGAATTATCCAATAGACATAAGAAATACCCCAGCACTTCTGGCGCCGTTATCAGAGGTAGCCTAGCACCCTATCTCTAGTGATTGCGCTACGAAGTGTCAACAAGTATTCAGTTTTAAAACAAGAAGTACTCAAGGATTAGAGTAGACCAAACTAACTTCTAGACTTACCTTTATTACCTTTAGCCATGGAGCTTGTAGCTTTCTCTTGGGTCTTGGGTAATTGAAGGATAGAATGTCTAAGTTAAGCATTATGTCTCAAGCTCTGTCATTCAACTCTTATCCTAGAGCTTTTGCAAGTTTTTAAAGTAAAACTCAGAGTTTCCTTTGTATGACTCTCTCAAGTCTCTCAATATGTGGTATTTGTGGATCCTTATCAAGGCAATAGTGATGCATGCCTTCTCTCTCTCTCTCTCACCCTATAATTTAATGGCTTATGTGGAGCTCATGGGTAAGGAGACAGCTCATACATACTTGCAATGAATATGTTGTAAAGTCAAACAATGGATCCAAAGGAATGAGTCATACAATTGAATCAAGATGTGCATGTGTGTGAATATGAGGTGGTAGGTGGATATTTGTTGGTGGCTAATCCTAATTCTACTCTTTTGCTCCTTGAAAAACATTACTCTCTTCTTTTTCAGCACTAGGGAATTGTGCTGTAGGACAACATGGGCTATCTTTCTTTTTTTAGGCGGGCATCAGAGTACCCATTGTTTTGATAATTCGGACACTTGTCCATTTTTACCTCTCAGGCGGGCATCTTTGTACCCATTGTTTTCTCGCATCTCACTCTTTTGCATAGACACATGCCTCTTCTCTGCAACAGTACTTCCCTTTTTCTTTTTTTGAGAGATAGCAATGTTGGTATTTTTAATATCACTTCACGTTAAGTTGTCATCCCTAACATGATGCCAAAAACCAAAGGTAAAATAATCTTCACTTGCCTCCTAAAAATAATACTATAGAATATATCCGCAAGCGTACAGATAATTCTCCTATTGTAGCACTTCACCCGGTAAGTATTCCGAGTATCGTTGATTTGTTTTATGCCAAAAGGATAAATGTGGCATTCTACTCATTAGGATAATCTACTATAATAATTGGAAAGATAAATGTGCAGACCTATGATAACCCATAACTCTAGTGCTTTAGCGATAAATAAGTCAATGATAAATGGTAAATGATAACTGAGTAAATGAGGCAAATGGTATTCCAGAGATAGAATATAGAGACTCACTAATGTAGTAAGACAATCTCGAGATTCGGCAAAAGTAAAGGAAATCTATGTAATTACTAAATACAAAGTCTACAGCCTACGCCGCATTACACATCTATAGCATAATCAACTCAGAAAACATCATAAGGAGCATCATCTAATGAGGATATTAAGACACAAGGGTCACCTCCTTCGCGACCGCGCTCTGCTAGTCCTACGTACGGGGGGTGGACTATAGAGGAACGAACGCAGCTGTCACCTACGCGGACTACCACATGACGCGGCACGTCAGGGTGCCACCGTACATACACAATATATCTAGACACGACATCTATATAATGTATACCACCTAACTCACTCGAGTACTGAATTAGGCGCTTTACGATCATACAACAATAATCATCACCAATCACAACTATATCGAATATGCAACTAGAATAAACTAAGAACTGAATAAGTAGAAATATATTAAAATAAAGCAAAGTCATGATGAGATACAAGATAATATTTCTGATCTCCAGACGAACGGATCTGGAATCCCGAGCGTAGCGCCCAACTCTACTTGAACCTTGCTAGACGCTTAAATTATGAACTTGAAGAACTAGAGCCCTATTTCCAATCTCTGGAAACCCTAACTTCTGCCTACTCTTGACGAATGAAGCAGGAGGAATGAATTGGTGCTCTGGGAGGGGGTCTGCCCCTTTATTTATAGCCCGGTGGGATGAACGTGCGCCGTGGGATCAAACCGACTTGAACAAAGGGCCCCGATGACTCCAGAGAGGCGGTGGAAGAAGACTCCAGAAGGTGGGCCGAAACCCTAGCAGGGGGCGCCGGCCGGCCCCACTCTGGCGCCGGCCGGCCCCGCCCTGGTGGGTCTCGGGCCCCGGCGCTTCGGGTATGTTGTGGATCCTTCTAACTTGCTGATGAAGTATGTTTCCGTCGTGATCAAGTTTCGTGGTAATTATGCTCTTTAATCCTTCTTTTAAGCCTTTCTGGAATAATCCCTGGAAAATACACAATTCACCAAAACTCATGGAATTCGTCAGTAATAACCCCTTTGCTTCTATTATTGATCTTCCCTAGGCATTAGTTGACGGTATAAATTGGTACTTAACGACCATCAACAATACCCCCAAGCTAAGTCTTTGCTAGTCCCTTAGCAATGTTGACTTGAAATAATTTATTCAGGGTTCCATAAAAATGTATAAGTCCCAACAAATACTTAAATATTTAAACAGAAATTCTTCTCCAGATTGAAATTCATTAATCTACCTTTCAAACTTATTCTTATTCTTTTCAATCGTGGGGCTTTTAAATTAAGTCTTGGGTAATTGAGAGATAGAATAATCAAGCAAGCACTAAGTCTTTCATCCTTTGTTTCTACCATTGCTCCAGAATTTTTTTTAATAAGTATATAATTTTTATTTAGGAAATAATGAGAGCCTACTAATAAGATTGCAGAGGACTACTAAGCTATACATCATGATTGAATGTGTGAATGTGATTAAATTTTATTTTTGAACTCTTATGCATTATCCTCTCTTTTCTGTCTTCCTGAAGAGTGTGGGTTATCTCCCCAGCGGATACTTTTTGTACCTTTTTTTCTCTCAGGTGGGTGTCTTTGCACCCATTGTTTTTCTCTCTTTTTTTTGGCACATACCCTTTTGATATGGCATCTTTCAGGTTCATACTTCTTTGGTATGGCACTTTTAATTTTATAACCCACATCCTCTGTTAGACTTCTAAGAGAGAGACTTATGAATAGAGTGAAAACTTTTCGTGCATGTGAATTCAATCATGAATGCATAACAGAATAGTCTACTTAAATCATATTAGCAGAACAAATTATTATATTTGTTTTGATTTTGATTTTTCAAATGTCTGGAACTTAGGTGTCACTTAGGATGAAATAAATAGCAACTCAAACCTTCTTATATCATATCCATCAATTACTTAGAAAAGCTTATGCTACCCACTGATTTCAAGTTTCAGAATAAATTTTCATGGCAGATAAAATTCATACAATTCGTAGGAGAATTTAAATTTAAATACTAAGCAATTGCAGGAAATTATATTTAAACAGTTTAAATATCTTTTTGATTTTTCTCTAGCTTCAAGTTCCAATTATTCTAAAGACAAATTGAATACGGAATTTAAAGCAAACTTAATTATACAATCTGTTATTTTGGATTTTTATTTTCAAGCAAGCAGAATTTTAATGCAATAACTAAAGAAAGCGGTAAATAAATTTTTATTTGGTTTTCTTGTTGTTTTTAGCAATATTGAAATTGACAGAATTTAAAGACTGAATTAAATACTGAAATAAAAAGCGTATATAAAGGTGAGAGGTACTCACCTAGCGGGGATCTCCCCCAAGCTGGATGTTGCTCAGTAATGTGGTGGAGGTGGTGGCAGGTATCCCATCTGATGTATCAAATACTCTAATCCACTCTGTGTCTGCTGCTGTCCTTGATATATCTGATCCAATCGTTGGTCCGTGCTGTACTGCCATTGTTCATGTTGGTAGAACCTGTCGTCGATCTGCTGCTGCCACTGTTCGTGCTGCTGCAGTGTGTCGCTTATTGCATTCTACCCCTGTTCAATGTTAGTGAGACACATAGATAAAGCTGGAAAATCATCAGCGGTAGTAGAAAAGTGCTGCTCAAGGGGGCGATAGTAGTCATCTTCTGGTGGTACATGGAACAGATACAGTCCACCAGTGGTGAAGTCCGTGTTCCCGCGTGTAGAAAAAGATGCTCGTCCTCTCTGAAAATCAGTTGCCTCCCAACCCGCTGTTGCTGCTTCCGATGAAGATTCTCCTTGCTGAAATGTTGGCTGTTCTTCCCATCCTGTATGTGCATTCCATTGCTGGCGTGGCTCCTGCGTCGATACCTATTCACCAAAATCAACATAGTGGAAATAAGCTGGCCCAAATGGTGCTGGGTCAGCTCCAGTGAAATTAGCTCTCGGCGCCTTGCTGATGCACGCGGACGAACACCTGCCAATATTAGCTCTAACAGCTGGAAAAACAAAATTCTAGACAGAATAAATTCTTAACTCCCTGTCTGCTAGTTCGTACTCATTATCATAATTTTTATAAATCATAACTATTTTATTATTTCGGCGTTTGAGCATGTGAGCACGAAAGAAAAAAATCATAACCAATAATTCTGCGGGCATCAGAAATATAAACAAGTGAAGCATTTGATAATAAACCTAGCCCTGCAGCTAAACGAGTAATCCAGGAAGTAAAAGAAATACTGCACTTTCTCAAGGAAGGGACAGTTCTCCAATAATTTAACATCATTTTTACATGTGACGCTTTCCTCTTTTTAATCATGATATATAACAAATGTAGTTCATCCTGTTTAATAATATTTAACTCCTCTCTAGGAAAGAATGTAAAAGCTAACCATTTAAGCATAAATCTCAGTGTGGGATGATTAACTTCTTCAGTAGTATATTTGTGTTTTCTCTCAGGTTTCTTTGCAGTGATACTCTCCCAAAAATCATCTTTATCAAAGTCTTGGAGAGTTTCAGAAATATTGACTACACAGTGATTATTAAATCCCAATGCTAAACTAAGAGTTTTCCAAGAGAGGGTGAAAGGTTTATTAAACATTTTAAAATTAACCTTATCATCATCAAAGTCTAAGATGCTAATAAATTCTATAGTGAGTAACTTGCTACCCTGCTCATTAATTTGCCATGCATTTTCCCATCCAACATTTCTAAAAATAAGCTCAAACTCGGAATCCATTTCGGTTTCATGGAGCAAAGTGGCATAAAAAATTGGAGTATGCGTAAATTCCTTATTTTTAACCATATTTAATATCTCCCTCTGCGGTCTAGTTGATAATGAAATTTGAGTTATGGTTGTTTGTTCATACCTCTCTTCCGGTTGGGAAGAGGATGAAGGATTATCATACGTGAAGGGTGATGGAGAATTGATATTCATGTCGGAGCTGACGAACGATGGCACTTGTGATGATGATTGACTTCTTGTTGTGTGGCGTGAGAGGGCTCTTCCAAGGGTTCGAATGGCACCTTTCATTCTATTGCTCATCTTGCCTGTAAAATGAAGAACACGAAGAATACGGCAAGAACGAACAAGAACACAAGAACAAATCAAAAACAAGCAAGAACAAGAGGAGAGAAGGAATTAAAGTGGTGATCTCTCTTTTAGGTCTTCTTGCTAATCTTCTTCTCTACCCTTTTCTTTGCTTATACTTAAATCAAATGATAGGATTATGGAAGTTTGAAGTCATGAGCTGAAAAACAACTTGGCTACCTACTCTCTGGAGTGTGTGTGACTGTGTGAATGAGTGAGAGAGAGGAGAGGAGAGGCAGAGAAGTAGAGGAGGGGCGCCGACCGGCGTGGCCTTGGGACCGGCCGGCCCCACCTGGTCACCATTGGCTCTCTCCTTTAGCTAGTGTCGACACCACCTAGATGCTCTTTCAAATGCATGTGTTCCTCTGGTGAAATGGCTGAATGGATGGATGGTGGGTAGTGCATGTGTAAATAATGAAGTTTGGATGGTAGTGAAAGGTGGTGGTTGATGATAATGCATGATGTGACTTGATGTCACACCCAATTTTAAGGATAAAATTGAATGAACCAACTTATGTGCGTCCAGAGATCAATCACACACATAAGCGACAAATTACATAGTACCATCACAAGGTTCAATATATAACGAATAATATCACAGAGTCTTTACATAAATAGTAGCGGACTAATAATTATAATCTCTCACGGAAGCTCCAATTCACAGGGAAATAGTTGACTGGTGAACCACAATCCTAGTAATCCTCAGAAGAATCGTCATAGTCATCTGTTACCCATCCGGGATTTTTATCCAAATATGAAAATAAAGAAAGCGTAAGTACATGTCGTACTCAACAAGAACAACATGGGTTTATGAGGCTCAAATAAGGCAAGGCACTGGTTGACAGCGGTTGCTTTTAGTTGATCACATTTTAGCAATTGAGTAGCAGCAATAGAATATACCAAGGAACAAGATTTGCATGATCATATAAACATGATAATTAATATGGAATAAACATCAATAGAAACTTCAAATAAATCAATATTCAATTAGTTAAATTCCTGTAAGACGTCCAAGGCCGCTCGTGACCGTGAGCGCGACTGATATATCAGTTTTACACTCTGCAGAGGTTGCACACTTTCACCATAAGTCGTGATTCCCATATGCCAAGGGTCATGACTCCCATGTCACCTCACCAAGGAAGTGTGGCAGGGTACACTATGAAGTCTTTCAAAAGCTTTCCTAACATGCCACTAATCAATCCGGGCGCAATGGCAAGGGGTGGTAGAGCCCTCCTTCTAGTGGCACACACATGCAGTAGTATACACAAAGACAGGAGCCGCAAAACAACCAGCTCGGCAAGGAACCTTTCAAGACTAACAACATAATAGAAAGTAACTTCATACTTAACTAAAGTCAGAGCCATATGACCCTCATGGTTGCGCTGTAAGTCCCGGTGTCCTACTTACAGTTAAGTCCTTAGTCCATGTTGCTAAAAAGCATCTTTTAATATTTATCTCATAATTAATTAATCAAGTTCATAAGATCATGACACCATCAAGCACTAGCATCACTACTCAAATGCAATCTCATAGGTAACAAGGATCAAGTCATCAAAACTTAGGAATAAATACTAGGGTTACCAAGGTAGACACATGCATCATGAATTTAATGATTAAGGTGAACAGGCAACAAGGATGATCCATTCTATACTTGCCTTGATCAAAGTGCTCTGGAGAACTTGGATACTCAGTGTACTCTTGATCACCAACGTATTGCTCACCGTCTGAACTCGATCATAAAATCGCCACACAATCATCGAGGCAATCATACACGAAGCAAATAAGATCTATATTAGAAATAGTATACCAACAGTGGAAAAACAGATTGAAAAGTGTATAAAAATAATCTACGCGTCGCTACGATTCCAACGATATAAAGATCACGAAAATCGGAGTCCAAACGGAGAAGTTATGAAATAAACAAGTTTTACTTTAATAAAATAATAGATTAAATCTAATCTCGAATTTTTAAAAGTTGAAAACATGTACAACAGTAGCATCATTATGTAGATTACGAAATTACGAATCTAACGAGACTTGAACGGATCAAATTGGAGTTAAAACGAATATTTTATGGCCAAAATAAACTGAGTGGCAAATCTGCAAATATTGAAAACGTATTTTTAATCTAAATCGAAGAAATACGTTTTCTAAAAAGGAAAACGTAATCTGAAAAATACGCCAAAGGACCGCGGGTTAGAACATTAAAAAGTTGAGGGGGTTTTTTGCAAAAATGCCGGCGAAGGGGTATCTCTCACTGTGGGCCGTTGGATCAGCTGTGGACGGCGTGGATTAGATCGGGGGGAAGAGGGGCGGCTCTGGTCACTGGAGTCGGGCGGCCAACGGCGGCGCTCTCGCCGGAGGATGGCCGGAGACGACATTTTCAGGGCTTGAAAGCTCGGTTCACCTCGGGATCTGGTCAGGGAGCAAGAGAAGCTCAAGCTAAACCTATCTATGGTTTCGGTTGCCACAGAGGTAGCTCGGAGAGGATGCGGCGAGCTCGGTGGCGGAACTATGGCGGCGGCGAAGCTCGGCATCATGGCTACAGTGCACAAAACCGAGGGAGAAGGGGTCGGGAAGATCCCTGACCTTGCTGCGAAGTTTGGAGGGCAACCAATTTCGACGGAGAGACTTCTCGTTGGCGAAATCGACGGCGACGGCGACGGCGGAGCTCGGGGCGGCGGCGGCTCTGTGGCTGCGGCAAGGGCACGATTGGAGGCAGTGATTTGCTCGGGAACTTGTGGGGAGGGACGGCAGGGTTCGGCCGACTTATATAGGGGCGCGAGGGAGCGTACTTGGGACGGACTCGGCCGAAAAATCCGGCGGTTGCCTTCTGTTGGAGGCGGCGCTCGTGCTCCGCTCGGACTCTATCCTGAGGAGGGAGACGACGCTGAGCCGTGGGCCTGACGTGTCAGCGAGACCGAGAGGAGGGGACGGCACGCGCCAACCTGGGCTGGCTCCGAGCTGGGCTTGCTGCGCGCAGGAGCTAGAGTTGACCTTGGATCGGGTTGGGCCAGAGAGAGAGATTTGGGCTGGCTTACACAGGAAAGGAAGAGGAGGCCAGTAGGCATATCAGCCGAGAGGGCAACAAGGACCGGTTTTCCCCTTTCTTTTTAAAACTCATTTTCAAATTTGTTTTCCAAATAACTTTTCAAACTAAGTTTTGAACCCTTGCAAAATCCAATCAAATCTCAGGAAATAAATATGTGCAGTAGCATGTATGCAACATAACATGTTTCTATGCCCAAGGGTTTATTTTAATTCACAAAAATATTATTCTATATATTAAATGCTCAATCAATTGCATAAATAAATCAAATTAAATTCCTATTTTCAAAAATTGAAAATTTCCGGGTGTTACACTTGATGTGATGATGGTGGGTCCCAAATGTTTCCCGTATTTATACCGTATAATGACACAAGCATAAAAAACAAAATTACTTTTACAAATCTATAAAAAATTAGAATTCTAATGATGGTCTTTTTATAATTTTCTGTCACCACATCAAATTTCACTGACGGGGGTTTAACACTCCGTTAGTAATAATCACATGGGGCTTAAGCTTTAATCATGCTATGCTTATTTTTAGTTCTTTTTAATAATGCAATTTATGAGAAAGGAAATATGCAAATTTAAATGCAAAAATTAAATTACCGATAACTACCGAGTTACCTCCCAGCGATGGTTCGGGGTTTTTGAGTCCGCCGATCCGGACTTCTCCAGTAGAATTATTCTTCATGATTCATCTCCGGTGTCGGAGATGTTGTTGCACCTTGTTCTTCATGACACTTCAACGTTTGGCATTGCTCCAGTCTTGGCTTGAATGTGAATCGCTCCTCTTGACCATTGATGGTGAAGGTGATCTCTCCGGATCCGACATTGATGGTTGCATTTGCAGTGTTTAGGAATGATCGCCCGAGGATGAGGGGTATCTTCCTCTCTTCCTCCATGTCAAGTACTATAAAATCTACAGGAATGAAAAAGTTGTGGATTTTTACCGGAATATTTTCTGCGATTCCTGCGGGATAGCGAACCGATTGGTCAGCTAATTGCAAACACATCGTGGTTGGTGTGAGTGTAGAATAGTTGAGTTTGTCGAAGACGGTCTTAGGCATGACGCTGACACTTGCTCCAAGATCACATAAGGCATTCTCGAACATCTGGTCTCCTATTGAACAATCAATAGTGGGACACCCTAGATCCTTCTTCTTAGTAGGAGAAGAACTCAGAATTGCCTCACTACACTCCTCCGTTAGCTTGACAACTTTAGTAGAAGGTAATGGTCCTTTGTTGTTGAGGATGGTTCGAAGATACTTCGCGTATGTAGGTACCTGCATGGCATCTAACGACGGGATATTGACATATAACTTCTGAATTACCTCTACAAACTTACCAAATTGATCATCTGTTTTTAGCTCTTCTTCTTCTGCGTGGAAACGGTAGGAGGGTTGTGTCATGAAAATCTTGAGTTAATTCTTGATCTTGTGGTTCAACTGGTGGTGAAGGTGGTATAACTTCTTCTTTTCTGTTATCCTTCTCAGTTTTTTCTTCTACCTGCACTAAATGTGATGGTCTACGTGCCCCTTTTAGGTAAGGTGGATCACGTGTAGACTTACCTCCTCTAGTAGATATTCCTTTTATTTGTTCATGGTTAGTGGTAAACAAAGTAGA
The DNA here is from genome assembly GCA_038502445.1 of Eremochloa ophiuroides. Lineage (NCBI taxonomy): Eukaryota > Viridiplantae > Streptophyta > Magnoliopsida > Poales > Poaceae > Eremochloa > Eremochloa ophiuroides. The sequence continues at coordinate 42,274,982 of JAHLJS010000002.1, forward strand.
AGATAATTGTGAAATTTGTAATTCTATCTTTTTATTAAATAATATTTGCTCTTTAACAACAGAAGAGAAATTACCTAATTTAGAATTAATTCCTTCTAAAACCTTATCATTAAAAGCAAACTTCTTATAAATACTTTAATTGATTCTAGCTTGTTCTAATATTAATTCTCTCAAGGGTGGTTGTCTATGATTTGAAAAATTAGAATTGCCTTGGTACTTATCTTGATTGGTTGACCGAGATTGATTTCATCCTTACTTTTGAGAAGTAGACTTGATGACTGCACTAATATTTTCTGGGGGATATGTAAACTCAATTTCTAAAGATCCTTCATATTGATTCTGGGAATTGAATGCATCTTGAATAGCTTGACGATCTCTTTTATGATTGGCTCTTTGCTCTAACCAGTTCAACAGTACATCCATCTTGGTTGACAATGCACACACTTCCTCTGGAACTTCTTTGCTCTTATGGCATGTCTGAGTGTTGTTTGTCCAATTCTGATTTTTTGCTATCTTTGCCATAATATCTTCAGCTCTTCCAGGGGTGAGTGACATAAATGATCCTTCAACAGTGGCATCTAGCTGCTCACGTGACCTTTGAGTTAGTCCGCGATAAATGTTTGCATGAGCAACCATTTTTTCTATTCCATGATGGGGACAATCTGATATGTAATCTTGAAAACGTTCCCAGGCCTCTGAAATAGATTCACCTTTCTGCGGACAAAATTCTGAAATCTTTCCTCGTAGAGCATTGGTTTTGCTTAGTGAGAAAAACTTTTCTAGGAAAGCTTTTGAACATTCTACCCATGTCTTGACTCGATCTTTATTCTGATAAAACCACTGCTTCGCCTTTCCCTCCAATGAGAACGGAAACAAATGAAGTAGCACGACGTCTTGAGGAATGCCCTTGATGTTGATGGTGTTGCCAATCTCCAGGAAATTCTGCAGATGGACACTTGCATCTTCATCTTTCTTTCCAGTGAATGTGATAGCTTGCACCATTTTGATGAGGCTTGGCTTGATCTCATAATCTCGATTTCCAATGTTGAAAGTTGGCCCAATGCGAATATTCTCAGTTCTTGGGGCAGAGGATTCATGTAGAGTCTTTTCAGCCATGGCTTCACAAAATAATGTAAGACCCTTTTTCCTATGGTTGTTCCTGATTGATAAGAGTTAAAGTACTACAACCAATCCTGCGCTTATCCTATATAAGATATTTAAATATAAACAAAACACGGGTAAGTCTGCTAAAGCAAAAGGTTATGATTATCTCTAAGTATTTATGTCTATAGTTATTTTTATATTTTTCTATTAATATTATCTATGAAGAACTCTCCTATATGAAATTCTAGAATAAATATCCTGGCGAATAAAATCAACGAACTCAATAAATTACCCTAATGAATACAATTGCCATCCCCGGCAATGGCGCCAGAAATGCTTTTTGGTATTTTTAACATCACTTCACGTTAAGTTGTCATCCTAACATGATGCCAAAAACCAAAGGTAAAATAATCTTCACTTGCCTCCTAAAAATAATACTATAGAATATATCCGCAAACGCACAGATAATTCTCCTATTGTAGCACTTCACCCGGTAAGTATTCTGAGTATCGTTGATTTGTTTTATGCCAAAAGGATAAAGGTGGCATTCTACTCATTAGGATAATCTACTATAATAATTGGAAAGATAAATGTGCAGACCTATGATAAGTCAATGATAAATGGTAAATGATAACTGAGTAAATAAGGTAAATGGTATTCCAGAGATAGAATATAGAGACTCACTAATGTAGTAAGACAATATCGAGATTTGGCTAAAGTAAAGGAAACATATGTAATTACTAAATACAAAGTCTACAGCCTACGCCACATTACACATCTTCATCTATAGCATAATCAACTCAGAAAGCATCATAAGGAGCATCATCTAATGAGGATATTAAGACACAAGGGTCACCTCCTTCGCGACCGCGCTCTGCTAGTCCTACGTAAGGGGGTGGACTACAGAGGAACCAACGCAGCTGTCACCTACGCGGACTACCACACGACCCGGCACGTCAGGGTGACACCGCAGGTACACAATATATCTAGACACCATGTCTACATGTATACCACCTAACTCACTCGAGTACGGAATTAGGCGCTTTACGATCATACGATAATAATCATCACCAATCACAACTATATCGAATATGCAACTAGAATAAACTAAGAACTGAATAAGTAGCAATATATTAAAATAAAGCAAAGTCATAATGAGACACAAGATAATATTACCGATCTCCAGACGAACGGATATGGAATCCTGAGCGTAGCGCCCAACTCTACTTGAACCTTGCTAGATGCCTAAACTATGAACTTGAAGAACTAGAGCCCTATTTCTAATCTCTAGAAACCCTAACTTCTGTCTACTCTTGATGAATGAAGTAGGAGGAATGAATTGGTGCTCTGGGAGGGGGGTCTGTCCCTTTATTTATAGCCCGGTGGGATGAACGTGTGCCGTGGGATCAAACCGACTTGAACAAACGGCCCAGATGACTCCAGAGAGGCGGTGGAAGAAGACTTCAGAAGGTGGGCCGAAACCCTAGCAGGGGGCGCCGGCCGGCCCCACCCTGGTGGGTCTTGGGCCCTGGTGCGTCGGGTGTGTTCTGGATCCTTCTAACTTACTGATGAAGTATGTTTCCGTCGTGATCAAGTTTCGTGGTAATTATGCTCTTTAATCCTTCTTTTAAGCCTTTCTGGAATAATCCCTGAAAAATACACAATTCACCAAAACTCGTGGAATTCGTGAGTAATAACCCCTATGCTTCTATTATTGATCTTTCCTAGGCATTAGTTGACGGTATAAAATTGGTACTTAACGACCGTCAACAAGCAACAAGAACTTTAGAGCATTGATCTGGGGGTAACCAATGGGGTATATTTTTTGGTGTTTCCTCCTAGTGTAGGAGTAAACTTTTTGGGTGGAATAGATGGAATGTGTGAAATGTGGATGCGCCTACTCAGGAATTGAGTAGTGCATTATGGGTGGAGTGCACATGATCTTGATTGTAAAAGCATGACAAGTTCCTAAGGTATCAACAAAGCTTGGCTAAACTCAAAATAAAGCAAGTAGCATATAATATGATATGTGTTTTCCTATTCTAGCATGTATGGCTATGGTAGGAATGTAAAGCTCTTGTCATACAGTAACTCATCATGTGGTTTTAAGGATTTTCAAAATAAATCTCCAGAATTCAAGTTTCACTAGGAACAAGATAAATAGCAGCTCATACTTTGCATATCATATCCCTCAATTACCTAGATTTAGATCAAGCATTTGCTACCCACAAGTTTCAGGTTCAAAGTAAATCTTCAAGTTAAAATAGTTGTGTCTAAAACTTGGGATGATTCAAGGTTGAAAACTAAGTGTTATGAGAAATCATAGTGGGGTGCTACTTATCAAATTCATGAGCATGGTTTCCATCTAGTCTGAGCAAAATTATTGTAAGCACTCTCTTTTTATTTTATTAAACACACTAACTAACTTGAACACTATTTTTTGGTTTTCAAATTTTTATCTCACTAGCTAACTCACGTGAAAAGCAATATGGTACAATAATAAGGTGGGAAACTTATACTTAGCTGGTTTCAAGTGGAGGGTGCCCTCCTCAAGCTGGACGTTTGACATGGTCTTTGATGTTGCAAGTTGAGTGATTCTTCTGGGAGCAGGTGTACCGGCAGCGTAAGGGTGTTTCGGGTTGACTAGCTCCTTGATCATGTATTATCCTATAAAACTCAATTGCCAACAAGAATAACAAATCTCATGGAGAAAGGTTAGGTTAAAACCACTTCGTGGTAAGTGATTGATTTTATAATTCCAGCAGAAATTTCCCTAATTGGGTGGACCTTCATGTGTCCACATATTTTTGGTATTTTTCATAGTGTGGACCTTCATGTGTCCACATATTTTTGGTATTTTCAAGTTTATGATTGCAGGAATTAAATATAATGCAGATGTCTATTCTAAATGCAAACTTATTTTTGTGCCACCACGGTGAATAGTCTTTTGTGAACAATGCCACAAGATTAGTCACATTGGGCTTTTATATTTTATTATGCCCAGCAATAAATATTTTCATTTTGCTTTTTTTAATGCAGGAAAGTAAATATGCAACTACTACGATATTAATGCAATGCCAAAAATAAATGTGGATAGGTACCAGTTTTACCTTTTGGCGAAGGCTCGGTGGCTTATAGTCCTCCGAACAGGACTCCTTGTCTGTTCATTCCTTGTGGGGTGCATCGTCGGGTTGAGATGGTAACCCTAGTTGCACTTCTGATGGTGAGCTGGAAGGTGACTCCTTCTTTCTCCATTCCTTTATGGTTGGTGAAGTTGATGTTGCTGGTGAGGTTGAAGATGGGAGTTCATCCTTCACAGTCTCTTCTTCCTTCTTTTCTTCAAAATTATTCTTTTCAATTTCTTCTTTATAATCTTCCCAACTATCCTTGAGTGGTTGGGTCTTTAAGTGTTGGGAGGAACGGCGTCTCCTCCTTGACCTGTTCTTCTTTGGCTGCTCATAACTTGTGTAGCTGTTGATGTAGCAGTGGACCTTCTCCTTGTGAAACTAGAAGTGGACCTCCCTTGATCTCATATAGATAATTGCTCTTGTTGTGTTGAGGAACGGTCTTCCAAGTACGAGCGGTGGGTCGTACTCTTCTTCTCCCATATCCAGGACCAAGAAGTCAGTGCGGACATAGTGATCTCGAATCTTTACCATAACGTCTTTAGCAATCCCCTCTGGAAATCTGAACAACTGGTCCGCCATCTGCAGCTGCGCGTAGGAAGAGTACAAGGGTGTCTTGCCAGATAGAAAGTCATAAGTTACCTTGGCCATTATGTTGACACTCGAGCCTATGTCGCAGAAGGTCTTGTAGAAGATCTTCTGATTGATTGTGCAGTCGATCGTCGGTACTCCTGGATCGTCTAGCTTGGGCATGTGTGGTGAAACCAGAAGGTGATCGTACTCAGCTCGGATTGAGTTGATCATCCTCACAGCTTTAGTGTAAGTCTGCCTAGCCTTGTTCTTTCTCCTGCTTGTCTTCTTCTGCATAGGCTTGTCTTCATAGATGTACGGCTTCTGTGAATGGGCTGGACTTTCGAGTGTCTTGTTCTTGAAGTTGAATCTTTCTTTGCTTCCCCTGATAGTGAAACAGATCTTGCCGCTGTCGGCATAGATGATAGCCTTGGCGGTGCTAAGGAATGGTCGTCCCAGAATGATTGGTGACTTCTCATCTCCTCCTGTCTCAACTACCACAAAGTCAGCAGGTACATACGAGTGTCCAACTCGTACATAGACATCTTCCAGGATCCCTTCAGATATAGCAGAGTGACTGGTCTGCTAGCTGTAAGCACATGTGTAGGGTCGAGATGGCGGACTAGAGGGGGTGAATAGTCCTTTTTAACAACTAATCGTAGAGGAATAAAACCTATTCGGTTCTAGCAACAATTCACCCCTCTAACTATAACTCTAAGCATCTTGTCAAAGATCCTAACAAGAAACAAAGGTGCAATCCTAGCTTGAGCTTCCCTAAACCGTTCTAGCGCAAGGTCACACAAACCTAAGCACTAGTACTTGAAGCACCAGGGAAACTCCAACCAACTAGCAAGCAAAAGCGCACTAAGCACCTAAGCTCACTAAGTGCTCAATGACAAGGATACACAATCCTAATCAAGGAGCGCAACTTGCTTAGCTACACAAACTAAGCAAGACACAAGTTCTAAGTTACACAAGCTAAGAACGTGAGTGGCAAGCTACACAAGCTAACCAATCTCACAAGAGCAACTACATCTACACAAGTAAAGTAATGCACAAAGTAAATGACTTGTGTAGAAGGGAGCAAACCACCGCGAAGGATGGAAAGATGTTGACACGGTGATTTATTTCCTGGAGGTTCACTTATCACCACAAGCTACGTCCTCCGTTGAGACAAGCTCCAAGGTTGCCGCCGATCCTCTAGCAAGAGGTGACCCACCACAAGTCACCACCCCACGTGGGGCGGCCGCAAGCACTTGCTCTTCGATCCGGCCGGACCACTTGTCGCTCTTCACGTCTCGCTCTACTAGCGATGCTCTTCGTGATCTCCCGCGGGGTAAGCTCCGACCCCTCACAATCTTGCTCTGGAGCCAAGCACAATCTCCTTGTTTGCTTCCATGGAGCCTCTCGCCACCAAGCCATCTAGGAGGTGGCGACCTCCAAGAGTAACAAGCACCACCGGCTTGCAACTCGATCACTTAGTGCCACTCGAAGCAATCCTCACGATGTGACGCACTAGTGATCGATCTCTCACTTTCGAATGCGATGTCAATTAGAACAAGTGAGTAGGAGGGCACCAACCCAAGCACTAGCAAGGGAAACACATTCCCAAGGTGCTCAACCACTTATCATGGCCGGCCCTCACCTCTATTTATAGCCCCCAAAAGAATAGAGCCGTTATACCCCTTCATTGGGCATTCTGCGCACACACCGGACGCGCAGTTAGTTCACACCGGACGCGTCCGGTGCACCGCTCTCAAACACGTGTACTAGCCGTTGATATTTGACCGTTATGTGCTTCGACACCGGACACATCCGGTGTCACACCGGACGCACAAACACAAGCGTCTAGTGAACCACCAGAGAGGTTCTAGAGAGCGCTTTTCCACACCGGACACGTCCGGTGTCGCCTCACCGGACACCCCCAGCGTCCGGTGCTCCAACGATTAGTTTCTGAACTCAGCGCAGTTAGCACCGGACGCGTGAACAGTGTTCGGTGCTCCAACGATTAGTTTCTGAACTCAGCGCAGTTAGCACCGGGCGCGTGAACAGTGCACACCTTGCGTCCAGTTGTCACACCCGATTTTAAGGACAAAATCAAATGCACAATATATGTATGCCAGGATCAATAAATCATACATATATCGATGTCATAATAGTATCATCACAATGCTGAATAAATAATCGTAACATTATTACAAAAAGACCCGTGGGTCTAAAAGAAAAATACATAGATGATAACTAAAACTCCAGCGAAAAGGGGACGCCATCTCTATAGGAACGTCGACCGGGGGCACCACCAGCCTAGTACAAGTCGTCGGGGTCAAAGTCACCGTCCTCCACGTAGTCCTCCTCGTCAACGCCGACGTCTGGGTGGGGTAGCAGGGGGACAAAGAGGAAGGGTGAGTATATCGAAATGTACTCCGCAAGTGTAGGAAAAATTATGACATGAGGCTTATAACAAGGTTAGACTAACTTGGTTTGACACAGCACCTAAAGCAACAACATCCTATCACCTGAATTTCCTAAGCACCTATTTAACTAAGTGAAATCTCATCTCCTCAGGAATAACCAACACTCGGAAGTCCAATCGAGCAAACCACACCTGAAAATCCATCCAGGCAACCAACACTTGGAAGTCCATCCAAGCACCCGTTCCTTTCCCAAAGGAACCACCCAACCGAGAACTAGAGTAACCAACTAATCCCGAGGACGTCCAAGCCAGCTCTTGACCACGAGCACGGCTGATATATCAGTTTTACACTCTGCAGAGGTTGCACACTTTCACCACGAGTCATGTTGTTCCCCATTATGCCAAACACTGCCTAAGTGAACGGCAGGGTCACACTACAAGGCCGTTACAAAGCCCCTCTAAGCCTGTTTTACACGTACCTCTAAGGTTCCACCGCTAACATGGGTAACGACCCACTGCAGAAGCCCCCTCTTGAGCCACAAAACATTCCCCGTGTAAAGCCAAAACTTAGAGTGACTAATTAAATAGTGAGTTTGAACAGTTTCTGCAGGAAGTAAAAATCAGTCTTTTAATTCATAAATGCAATTTTAATGAATTTTAATTAATTCTCTGTAATTCCAAAAATCATGACAATTGGTTTGGTACTGTTTTAGGTAAAAATCTATCTGTTGGTGAAGTTTGGTGTCAAATGAAAATAGTTATTTGTTTATTAATTAAATGTTTCATTAATTGGTTAATAAAAAGGAGTAGGGAATAAAGATACATATGATATTGTGTGATTTTTGGATTGATTGAGGTTCTAGGTCAATCACCTTTATGATCTAGGATAGGCTGGATTAGAATAATCATGGTTAGCTTGAGGTAGGGTTATGACCATGAGTGTATTATTTATTATCGAATTCTGTCTGTCATTTCATGTTGCATCGCATTGAAGCATTCATCATTGCATGCGTGTAGTGACCGGCAACGAAGGAGTCAAAGCCGAGGATCCTGCTGCGGAGGTGGTTCCCGAGGAGATCCAGGGCTTTGATATTTGTGGTACTGACCCGGACCCGACACTCTACGCAATCCAAGGCAAGCCCCGGTACATTTGCCCCTTCTTGTATTTAAAATGTTTTATCACTTGAGTTAATCTACTGCATTAGGTTAATAGGAGTTGAGTGAATAAACTATTGATGCATTACCTTTCCTTGACCATTGATTACACTCGAGAACCTGATTTAATTACATATTGAAAAATGTTTAGCCCTGCTTAATTGAATTAGATTTGCATAAAATGCTATTTTGAACTATGATGCTATGCAAACAATGAATTATTAAATGGGGTTGGTATTGTCCTCGTTGTTGGCGGTGTACTTGGCTAGTCCATTGTCATCAACGGGGATGGGTTTCCGTGTGGTGGTCATATGTTTGGGTTAGAGTCCCAACTTATAGTCACCAACGGAAAAGGGATGTGAAAACCGGGTGGTCTCCAGTGTACTTGGGTTAGAGTCCCAATGCATGGTTTCCAACGGAAAAGTTTTAGGGACCGTTCGTTGTCGGCCTGCTGTGGTCGAGACTTTGCAACTAGCCACATACTACGGGAAGCCATATCTCCGGTAGATCTATTGCTTGAACCGACAACCAGGCACTGGGAGTGGAGAGATGGCGAGAGTAGCGTGTACCCTCGTGGCCGGCGTGCCTGGAGACGAGAGGAGTATTGTGCTCTCGGGTGGCGCAGGACCGGTTCAGGGATAGAAAAGCCTTGGTAGAAGGGGTTGGTATATGCAAGCTTAGGTGCTATATATGCAGTGTGGTTTGGGATCCCCAGCTGGGTACTAATCGATTCTAATCGTCGTTCCTCCTCGGTTATGGAGACTTGATCCACTGACTTGCATCGAAAAGTGGTTTGAAACTAGGATGTTTTGGGAATGAATAGGTAATTGGATTTGGAAGTAAAAGAAATGTGAACTATTGATATTGATTATTAATAATGTTGAGTAAAATGTTGAAAACAGGATTAGTAATGCTTTTCTGCAAAATACCTTGACTCTTGCTAAATCCTTACCTTGACTACACTCAGCCTGCATTCCCGAGTCTCATTCCTTTTTCTTAGTCGGGTAAGTCTTGCGGAGTACCCTAGTACTCAGGGTTTGTTAACCCCGTTACAGGTAGTCAGCAGCAGGAAGTCTGTCTTGCCCCTTGATGTGTGACCATCATCCAGGATAGCGAGGAAAAGTGAAGTGAACCTGTGGGCAGGGTTCGTATTACAGTTATCTTATTATCCTATGTTGTTCTACTGCTACTATTTGAACTATGGTCTGTAATAACTGCATTTGAATTCTATTTGAACAATCGGTTTGTAATCTAAGTAATATTTAAATCTTCCGCACTTTTACTTTGATGTATTTCATTATGAAATGTTGTAATCCTGTAATGGCTTCGCAATGGGATCCTGTCGGAAAACGGGTGCTGATGTAACTCGGCAGGGCTGTCTAGATCATCTAGAATACGGGCCCTGCTGTCAGATGTCATTAGTGACAATGATAGGTGCCTATGGGCCACGTGATTTAGGCGGTCTTGTTACAACAAATCACCGAGCAACCCGAGAGCTCACCTTCATACCGGACACATCCGATATTCACACCGGACGCATCCGGTGTGGGGTCCGGTGCACAACCGAGCACACTCTCGGGTTCTTCTCTCCACCCCTTTAGCAAATGTGCCAACTCCAAAGTGTTCCACTACTTTGTCCAAGTGAGTTAGCATTTTCACAATCATTTTCAAAGGGTTTTCACTCACTTCACCGTGCCACTCGATCCTAACAACGTATGCATGTTAGATCGCTCAAGTGACACTAGATGACCGATACGCAAACAAGTTTGCCCCTCTTGATAGTATGGCCATCTATCCTAGATACGGTCAAGCACTTCTCTACTCAACCTTAGACCGGTGAAATGGAAACGCCCTAGGTTATACCTTTGCCTTGCGCTTTCCATTCCAATCACCATCTTCATCTCCATCTCCGACACCATCGATGCCGGTGCAATTCATGTACCAACACCTCATGAATGATATGATCCACTTCATATCATCATGTGGCTTTTGGTCCATCGATCCTCTACTTGCTTGTTCTTCACCGTTGCGTTGGTCCATCGGCGCCAAGCCATCACCCGACTTACCCTTCACACTTGCAACTGGTCCGTCGACGCGAAGCCTTGTCTTGATCCTCTCCACCTAGCCACATGACTCCATGTCATGTCTCATGTGTTAATCTCCTTCATCACCATATGTGTGAGCTAAGCATCGTTTCCAAGCCATTTTTACCTCCATGGCATAGATGCTCACACACATGTAGCTATGGACTAATTGCCTGTGTAATCAACACTTAAACACTTATTAGTCCACCTAAGTTGTCACTCAATTACCAAAACCAAACAAGGACCTTTCAATCTCTCCCTTTTTGGTAATTGATGACAACCCTACAAAGATATGGAAATTTAAGCATGTTAACCAAGTTAGCACTTCACACAAGTGTAAATCACTAACTTGGGTTTGGATTTTATGTTACTTATCCATCTTTAAGCTCAAATCTTTAGACATGGATAAGTTCCATAAAACCTGACTTGGTAGTGTTAACTCCCCCTACATGTGTGCTCAAATGGTTTGGTTTCAAATTTGCACACATGCATAAATATGAAATTTGTGGGAGTGCCAACACTACTAAGTGATGCTAAGGTACATAGAATAAACCTTTGTAGCGTGATACCAATTTCTCGATGCCAATTGCTTGAAGCCAATTGAAGTTGCACTATTAAGTCCATCCTTAGCATCATGATTAGCTAGACAAGCAAAAATACTAGATACCCCGTGAGATCAACATTATAAGCAAGGTTCTAGTAAATACTTGAAAAACACAAGTCTAGCTAACAACCTATGCATGCTAGTTATCAAAACATCATTCAAACCTATACTAGCATACACCACACAAGAGAGGATACCACATGTAAATAAACTATATGCAAATGCAAGCAAGCATATGAATATGCATATTTCAAATGTAATCAACCATGTCGATGAGCTTGCTCCCCCTACTTGTGTGCTTCTCTCTTTTCCAAGAATTTTGATCTCCTTGTAAGCTTTAATCTTGTGGATCATCCTTCTTATTGGCCTATTGCTCTCCCATCATCGGCCTCCATGATGGTTCATCGCGTACTTCCATCCATCTTGATATGTCATCTCCCCTCAAATCTATCTTGTCCAATCTCTCCCCCACACTCTTGATCTTGATTTCATATCTTTGTCCAACTTCTCCCCATTTGTCATCAATTTTCATAAAAGGTCATGCTCGATTGTGACAAAGGTGTGTGTGGTAGGGATGTTGAGAGTAGACACTTATATTTTTTATGGACACCTTGTTGGAAGTCTTCTTCATGATGATCACTTAAAGTTGAGGATCACTTGAATACTTGATCTAGACAACGCTTGTGAGTACCATTGGGTTGGACTTATACCACTTGCATGGATGCCATCATGATGAACATAGTACCACTTGAAGTTGAAAGATAAACCTGATATCCATAATCATTGTTGTCTTGTGATTCTTGAACTTAGATTGTTTCCAAGTGCTTCTTTCTTGGTTAGTTTAAACTAGCAAACTTGCACAAGTAATCTAACTCAGTTTGAACCAAAGACAAGCTTCTTCACGTCACTAGGGGTTATCTTATCTATGTTGAATTAGATCCTTTTTGCTCATTTAACTAGATCAAACACTAGGTTCACATGCTCATGAACAAGTCATATTTAGCCACTAGATCAAACAATACATAGAAGCAATAGTGGCATCATATGAACTCAAAATCATTTGGTTTTCATGAATGCTCATCTATGTATGACTATATGCTCTAAACATGTCCCTAGCAAAAATGAATGCATATGCCACACAGTGATGCCTTTGCTATCTCGGAGTAGAGGATAGTCATTTTCATTCAATCTCCAACAACAGCAATGGTGAAGTCCATTTGAATAGCTTAGTGAAGACCAATCATCATCATGAATTCCATTCTTCACCCATATGAATTGAATACCACTTATGATCAAGTGCTAGCTTCAATGTTTGTGGTTGACTTGCTTCTCTTCTTGATCAAGCTTGCATATCAGAATACCACTTGAATAAGCATGAATACCACATGTATGTATATGAAATATTCTCATTTTGTTGTTGCTTGCTTTCTAGATCAATCCTTTTGACTGCCTCAACTAAGCATCTCCAATGATTCTCTGGATCACCACTTCCATGTTAGCCATCCAAGCATCACCCACTTGGTTTACCTACAAAAGGCGGCACGCCCCGACTCTCGGGAGAAGTGACCTCTCTCCAAAGAACCATCTTCAATACTCACTTGAATTGCCTTTGCTTGATTGATCTAAGGACTTATCATGATGATCAACTTGAATTCCTTCATTAAGTCCTTTTCTTTCTTCTTCATTTATTGGTCTTGATCTTCACTTGAGTACCAATATTCATGATCCAAAACCAAACAAATTACTCTCAACCACTTATAATTATATTTCCAATTTGAGAGCCTTTCAATGCAAGAGATACCAAAGATTTTCAATAATTCTCTCTTGTGGACAGATTCTGTACACTTCAAAGAATAGATCATAACTGCCATTGTACTTGTTCAATTACCTTGAAATTTTGTGGAGATAACCTTCTATGAGTCTACTAGCAGCCACAAAAAATTTACCTTCATTTGACCAAGTATGAACTGCCAGCCATCATTTTCCTCCACTCTGCTACATGCTGAAAACTGCTGCACTTGTGTTGACAAGAACTACTCAAAAACCAAAGTAATCCTTATCCAATTCTCATAAAATTTTCACAGCACCTTATATCACAAGTCTAGAGCATGTATATAAAATTTCAAGCCAATCCAAATATATTTGATCACTCAAACATGGCTTTCTTCTCAACTAGCTCAGATTTCAGATTTTAGACAGATTTTGATACTTGAGCCAAACTTCATCAAATTGAATCAAAGTTGAGATAAACTAGCTTGAATACTCTCACAAGACATAAATTCATTTAATACACTTACTAAAAGTCCTCTCATGATCACACCCAACCAAATCTAACTCAAACTTGATCACTAAGCAATTATTCCATTCAACCATCTTATAGCAAGCAACATATGCATATTTATCCAATTCAATCAACTCATATGCATCCAAATGAATTAATCAACAAAAGATATACCTTGATGGTTCATGATCACCCATTTACAAGCTTCAACTTGATTCTTTACAAGTCATCAAATAATTAACCGATTGATCACCCACAACTTGAACTTTTACACTTGTATGAATTAAGCACTTGGACTTTACTTCATTTGACTTGGCATTAGTTTGGATATGCACTAAGCTTTATGACTTGACTCAACATATGATGATCAATATGAACTCCATTTTAATTGGGTCCTCTCAAGTTAGGAGCAACATACTTAGGCATTGCCTTAGTATGGATAGTGGGATATTTTTCAATAGCAACCGAAGAGATACCATTATCATTCTTCCTAAGCATAGTATTAGCATGAATTGAAATAGGCTTAGGAGTGTTACCTAGGGGACATGAATTAGCCATGTGTCCCCTTTCCCGGCATGAGTAGCACTTTTACTTTGCTTGAGCCTTCTCTTTCTTGCTCATGTTGTGCTTCTCATTGCCTTTCCTCTCTTTGGTTGCTTGAGCCTTCTTCTCAAGCTTGTTAGGACACTTCGAGGCAAAGTGTCCCATGTCTCCACACTTGAAGCACTTGATGTGAGCCAAATCATTCTTCACTTGATTCTTGCTCATCATCAACTTGGCATCATGAATATGAGTGGGATGCCTTCCTCTACCACTACCCCTTCTTGTCTTCTTGTTGACTTGAGCTTGGGGCGTGTTGACTTGAGGCTTCACAAATCTCATGTATAAGCTTTGTGAGCGGGTGAGCCTCTTTTCATCCTTCATCAACTTGAGCTTATCTCGATTGGGGCATGATGAAGCTAAGTGGCCCATCTCATGGCATACAAAGCACATGAAATAAGCAAGCCTTTCTTGCTCTACCTTCTTCATCTCTCTCTCATAAGTTCTCTTACCCCATCTTTTGCCTTTGATCTTGCTCTTGTTGAAGTGAATGCCACTTGTGTCTTAACTTCTTTGTATGTTGACTTTGCTTGATTTGAAGCCAAGACCACTCATGTCGCCCACCATTCTTTTGTTCTCCAACATATGGTTGAGGGCGGCACTTGAGTTGTTCCACCTTGCTATCTTGTTGCTCAAGTTCTTCACTTCTTGTTTAAACTCATTGTTCTCCTTCAAAAGGTTAGTCTCACAAGACAAGGAAGAAGAACAAGCATCTATATGTGAAGAACAAGGCATAGAAAGTAAATCATCACATGAGGTGGGTACACTCTTCTTGCCTACATCACAAGGGTTAGTAGCAATATGTGATTGATCATTTGACCCAAGTGATGAGCTCTCACTAGTTTTAGATTTTTCATTAGAAAGCTCATTAGTGAGAAAATTATGGTCTTTTACCAAATTCTCATGAGCAACACTAAGCTCCTCATGAGTCAATTTTAGCTCCTCATGTGAACAACTCATGACATAAAGTAGATGCTTTTGTTGTTCATATGTGTTCTTGAGAAATGAGTTTTCATTCATCAAGTTCTTTGTTTTGTTCATCTCATTTCTTCAAGCATTTGAGAGTTTGCACACAACTAATCGCAGCGGACTAGAGGGGGGGTGAATAGTCCTTTTTAACAACTAATCGCAGCGGAATAAAACCTATTCGGTTCTAGCAACGATTCACCCCTCTAACAATAACTCTAAGCACCTTGTCAAAGATCCTAACAAGAAACAAAGGTGCAATCGTAGCTTGAGCTTCCCTAAACCGTTCTACCGCAAGGTCACACAAACCTAAGCACTAGTACTTGAAGCACCGGGGAAACTCCAACCAACTAGCAAGAAAAAGCGCACTAAGCACCTAAGCTCACTAAGTGCTCAATGACAAGGATACACAATCCTAATCAAGGAGCGCAACTTGCTTAGCTACACAAACTAAGCAAGACACTAGTTCTAAGCTACACAAGCTAAGAACGTGAGTGGCAAGTTACACAAGCTAACCAATCTCACAGGAGCAACTACAACTACACAAATAAAGTAATGCACAAAATAAATGACTTGTGTAGAAGGGAGCAAACCACCGCGAAGGATGAGAAGATGTTGACATGGTGATTTATTTCCCGGAGGTTCACTTGTCGCCACATGGTACGTTCTCCGTTGAGACAAGCTCCAAGGTTGCCGCCGATCCTCTAGCAAGAGGTGACCCATGTTGACACTTCTTAGCGCAACCACCAGAGACAGGGTGTTAGGCTATTTCTGATAACGGCGCTAGAAGTGCCTATGGTATTTCTTATGTCTATTGGATAATTCCGCAAGCGCACAGAATATACCGCTGTAGCACTTCACCCGGGAGTATTCCAAGGTATCGTTATTTATTTTTATCCCAAGGGAAAGCGGTTGCTAGGGATAATTAACAAAAAGAGAGAGATCTTTAAGTCTATAGCAACTTAGTATCAACTAGTGATAGGGGGTAAATCGATAATAAGAGGAAAGGGTAATGACACCAAGACATGACAAGGTTTTGGGATAACTAAAGATAACTAGTAGAGTATAGCTAGGTGGGAGGACAACGAGTGAGTATAAGACTCCTATGACACTTACTTTACTCTTGTGAACTATCTTATCAAATTGTTGATTTATACTAAGACAGCTACCTTACTTCCGGTGTGTAGGGGATAGGCGAGACAGTAGGGGATATAACCTCTAGCCGAAGCGGCTATTCTCTTATGGGAGCCTACCTTTTAAGAACTTGCCTAAAACACGTGGAGGGACACTAAGACAAGACAGGGCTGTCACCACCTGCTAGCACCCACAAACAATCCGTGCGACTAGCGGCATTCAAAGGTAAGATCTAGTCTAAGCACCACGCTTACACTAAGTCTTACTACTCTAGTTGCGTACCAACAACTAAAGTACCCTATGATAGGCGATGAACTACACACGTGAGCTGGTTACAGGATCATTATCCAATATAACTCAACTATAAGTTAAAATAACACACAACAATACTATAAAGAATAGTAATGCACTAAGTAGAGACTTAGTAAAGTAAAGTAAAGATAATATATTGATAAAGGTAAAGTCTTACAGAAGGAAAGGTACAAGAGCTATACCAGACTCTCCAGCGGACAACTCCGGAGACTCCGAGCGTAGCTCGACTCGACTCTAACTCACACACTAGACTAATACTACTACTACTAGAGTAAAACTCTTGTGACTTGAGGCTCTTGTGTATCTTGGGTGTGTTGAAGAGGGTGATGGCAGCCTCTATTTATAGGGGAGAGTTGAGGGGCGCCAAGTCGTGTGCTCCATACCTCTCCTCCCTTGGATGAACCGCCTCAAGATGGATGGCAGAGGTGATTCCATCACGTGGGATGCATGCAGGAAGGCGGTGGAGACCAACCGACCTGGCTGGGCACCAGGGGGTTCGGCTGACCCCCCTATGGCAGGTGGGCCCAGCTAGGGTCTTCTAGAAAGAGTCCCCACCTGTCATGGAGTGCAGCAGTGGCCTGGTCCCATCTTGGGTGGTTTGGCCGAACCACCTCTGGTGAATTGGGCCCACCACTGTGGTCCCTATCTGTCATTGATTGTCCCCGTGTGTTGGTTCCACCTTGGTTGCATGTTTGTCACGTTGAATCCTTGTGCTTTGTTTTTCCACCATGGAATAGAAACACATGTTGATCTGATGGATGAAATAAGCTGGGTGGAGGGTCACATGGATCATGCCACGTCACCCTAGGCTCTCCTCTCTTCTCAGTGATGTTGTGCACCATTTCTTGATGTTTCTTGGCCTGTTTGATCTTTGCTGCATTCACAAGCTTAAGAGTACAAGTGGAACTCGTTATTGATAAAATATGTTCATGATATGTTTATTCTCCCTTGAATCCAAGGCCTGTTGACAGTGTTTGAATGTGGATTTTCATGGTATATCCACCGTCAACAAGATCCCCCAAGCTTAACCTTTGCTCGTCCCGAGCAAATAATTAAACTTAGCCTCGGTGGATCAGGAGTTGCTACAATGTTGCTACAGAGAGAAGTGTCATGCTCTTAGATCAAGATGTGCAAGTGTGTGGACAATATGAACTATAATACTCCTCTATTTGAAATTGTATCTCTCTCTAATAAATTTTAGAGACATGGCTATCATTTTTTCTTTTTATTCATGAGCCTAGACTTGCTCAAAAAATTTTTCTCTTCTTTTCTATGGACTCTCTTGTGTCCACTTTCCTTTTTCTTTTCATTCTGCATAGCCTTTTGTCTCTTCTACCATAATAACTAAGAGAGATTTTCTATGACTTTAACATATGGAGCATTTATTTGGTGAAAATGAAAGGCATGTGGTTGTGTACTTCAATGTAGAAGTAGCATGTATATATGGTGTGTACGTAATCTTGATCTTGGGAGCATGATAAGTCTCTCAATAAGGGTCAACAAGACTTGACAACACTCAATAC
Source organism: Eremochloa ophiuroides (assembly GCA_038502445.1). Taxonomy (NCBI): domain Eukaryota; kingdom Viridiplantae; phylum Streptophyta; class Magnoliopsida; order Poales; family Poaceae; genus Eremochloa; species Eremochloa ophiuroides. The sequence continues at coordinate 42,292,853 of JAHLJS010000002.1, forward strand.
AAAGCAAATAGTTTATGTGAAAGGTTTTAGACATGTATAACATATATGGCTGTGGTAGAAATTTATCACCATTGAGGAACAATAAGGTTTTGATTGATTAAGAAATAAATCTATAGTAATCATGCATGCTTAGAACAATATTATAGTAGCTCTTGTTTCACTATATCATATCTCACAACAACTTAGACTTAGTTCTAACACTTAGCATCCATAAAGTTTTTAGGTTCATGATGATTTAAATGAGCCAAGTGAGTTATAAACTAGGCATTAAAGAAACATTAACAGAGCAACTATTCATCATTTCCATGAGGAAGATAAACATTCATGAAACATATGGGAATAAGGAAAATATTTTTGGTATTTTTATCTTATGCATTTTTTTAAGTAAAGATAAAGATGAATTGAAATAATGTAAATAGCTAGGATAGAATACTTACCTTGGTGGGGGAGAGGATCTCCCCCAAGCTTGTCCTTTTGCTCATTGTGGTGGCGGGTAGTATTGGAACCATCCCGCCCAGCGTTGTGCTTCTTCGTTTTGGATAGCTTGCAAGAGTTGGGCATTTTGTTGTGCCATGCTCAGAGTTGCATCTTGCTCAACTTGCATTGCGCCCATGTCGTTGATGAGTTGGTCTATTTCTGATCCTTGGTTTCGATGACCCCTCGCCCGTGTGGACGGATGGGGAGTGCGCATGTAACAACCCTAAAAATCCACACAATCTAAAAATCCCAACCAATTAAAATTTTTCATTTATTTATTGAGAAAACCCATTTTTCTTGTGCAAGCATATAGGTTTCATTATGAAATTGGTAAATAAAGGAGTGTAGTTTGCATTTTAATTCCAATCACATAGAATAATAACTTATGCATCACATTTGGGATTTATTGCAATTTATGTTTGTATTTACTCAATAAATTAAAATGGGCAATATATGTATATATACACTAAACTGAAAATAGAAAAGGAAAAAGAGAGTTAGGCCAACCATTCGGCCAGCCGGGTCGTTAAGCCAGCCCGAGCCCGCCCGACCTTCCTCTCCTCATCTCACCGCGCGCGGCCCACGTCGCGGCTCGGCAGTGCACGCGCACGACCAGCACACACGCGCTCGCGCTCGCGCTCGCTGCCAACCCGGTCCCGCCTGTCAGCCGCTCTCGCCCCCCACTGTTCTTCTTCCTCACGAAGGCGACGCGCCTGCCGGGGGTGTCACGCGAATGGCGTGACCCCGGTCCCACAGCCGACCACATGGCAGAGCCCTGACCCCGCTGTCCCCCTCCTGTCCCCTCCTTTCTTGGCCGCCAAGCGAACCCGCGCCCATCCGGAGCCCTAGATCCACTCGAGCCACGGCCCTTCGATCGGTCGAGCGCAATCAGGACCGTACGCCATTGGAGCTGGCCAAGCTCGCCTATAAATTGGAGCACCCCGAAGCCCTACCCTCATTTCCCCTCGCCGCCACCGCAACACAGACCGGCACACCGCACCAAACCGAGAGAGAGAGCGTAGGAGAAGGGCGGAGCAGAGGAGGAGAAGCTGCCGGAGCGCCGCCGCCGCGGAGCACGCCGGAGCCGGACACGGAGGAGAAGCCCGAGCTGCGGACGAGGAGCGGCACGGCACTGCGATCGCTCTGCACGGCTCCGACTCGCCACTGCACCGCCATCCTAGCTTCACCGACACCACGGTGAGCCACCGCACGCCATGTCCGAACCTTGCCCTGCTTTTGCCATGGCGTTCCACCCTCGGGACGCGTAGGCACGAGCCCTTACCGGCTCGGGAAGATCACCTGCACCATGCACTCATTCGACCGGCCAAAACCCCCGGACTACAAGCTTGCTAGACCGAGAACGCAGCACGACGCGTTCTCGGTGGAGCGCGCTCACCACCGACGCGTTCCGACGCCGAATCACCCGTTCCGAGCAATCCGACTAGCACCCGTACAGGTTAGAACATCGTGGAGCACCGCCACGACCCCCTCGAGCTAGCTATGCGGATCTAAGCGCTAGAGGAAGCCTGAATCGCCTTGGCCGCGTGCGCCGCGACCTTACCGGAGCGCCGCCGCGAGCCGTAGCCAAAAGAAGGTTATGCCATGGCTAAGTTCGCCACCAGAGTGTTGTATGCCTCTCTGGCCTCACCAATTTGACAAGACCGCATTCGATTGAACCAATACTTGGTCGTAGCCGCGATGCCGCTTTCCGCCGTCGTCGGCGACACGCCGCCGCCACAACCGAGCACCTTGGAAAGCTCGGTAGCCAAAATTGGTAGTTGGTATACCATCGCCTTGGACCCTGGACGCGTATACATCTCCTAGAAGACCTCCTTAGCCCCGCCGGAACCTCACCGTCGCGACGACATCGCCGCCGACAGGTTCCGCCTCGCCTAAATCCGTTCCGAGTACCCCCGAACGCCTCGCGCTGCGAAGAAAGGCCGCCGAGGTTCGCCAAGTCTGCCTCGGCACCGCCGCTAGATAGCCGAGCCCTGTCTTTCCGAAATATGGCCATCGCCGCCCTGTCACCGTCCGCCACACCGGAGAAACACCGCCGCCTTGAACAGACGCCCTGGAACCCTGCTAGCACCAAATTTCCGATTCGCCCGAGCCTCCGCAGGAGACCTCGGGAGAACGGCACCCTCGGCGCCCAAATGTCCGATTCGCCCGAGCCTCCGCAGGAGACCTCGGGACAACAGCACCCTCGGGCGCACCAAATTTCCGATTCGCCCGAGCCTCCGCGGGAGACCTCGGGAGAACGGCACCCTCGGGCGCACCAAATCTCCGATTCGCCCGAGCCTCCCCGGGAGAGCTCGGGAGAGCGGCACCCTCGGCGCCGCGAATTCCCGATTCGCCCGAGCCCCGCCGAGGTACGCCGAACTATGCCGAGCCCCGCCGAGCTACCCCCGACCACCGCCGAGCTCCGCCGAGATACCCCCAACCACAGCCGAGCTACCACCGACCACCGCCGAGCCACGCCGAGCTACGCCAACTCCGGCAACTCTCTGGGAACCAGCATCGAACACCTGGTGGGCGACCATCGGGTCTGTGTTCTGTTGAGGCGCCACTTGCCGCACTACTGGACCCGCGCGCCACGTGGACCAATCCCGAGCTGCCCCTATTAACCAAACAGTTTTCTCATTTTCAGAAAATAGGATAATCTTCGGAAATTCATAACTTATTCATACGATGACCAAAAATTGCGCACCATATATCAAAATGCTCAGGAAAATGAGATCTATAATCTAAGACTATGTTTGAGTGCATTTGGCTCTTTGTTTTATTAGATTTTTCTGAAATACTCTATAGGAGTCGCTGACGCGACTATTTCGTGTTCGATTTCAGAGCCGGAGGAGGATCTGACTAAGGAAGACGACCACGAGTACTTCCAAGAGCTAGGAGACGACTACGAAGGTGCCACGTCCCACCAAATCCTTAGATCCTATTACGCATTGCAAATGACATTGTTGCTATTGCTTTATGATTATGTATGGATTGGTTGCATGGTAGTATATTTGAATTCCCTGCCTTGATAAGACTTTACCCTGCTGTCCGCTGTTAGGTTAGCTGCTGCTTAATTTACCGTTACTCTTCCACTACTTTCTACTTGCCATATGCTATGTGGTGGAATTGGGACGGTGTATAACTGATTATAACCACTGGGAGAGAGTGCTGCGTGCGTCTTGGGTGCGTGGTAAGGGTTGATGTCGACCAAGTGGGATGTGAGACGAGCCCATGGGGCAAGTCGTGCCGGGGGTGCAACCTGGGCATCCCCAAGCGAGATACCTGTGGCGGGTAAAGTTGTTGAGGAGGTTCCGGGTGGGATAGCCTTGGTGGTTTGAAGCCCGTGGACGGAGGTGCTGTGATGGCACGGGGAGAGTATCCCCTAAGTGGAGATGCCTGCTTGGTCAAACCTAGGATGGACTAGTTTCAGGTTCATGGGAATCCTTTTCTACTCACTCGCTTCTGATGGGCGGGAGACGGCTGGACTACTTGGTAGGACGGTGCCACTACTGCTAGGTTGAAAGGTGATAAGGGTGGGCGGAGACGGTCGATGGGTTCCCGTTCCGTTCTAGATGCACAGTACCACTGGATGGGCCCGGTACTGTGTCTCCCAGTCTCAGCATAACGGTGTAGGATCCGGAATATCCCAGGGCTGAGTGGTAGGGTGGCATCGACCTAGGCAAGCAAGCACCCGGAATTCTGCCTAGGTGTTTGCGCAACACCTATGATGGCTAATCTTGTGAGTAGTGAAACCTCTGCAGAGTGTACGGTTGATCGATCGATACATATGCCAACCTGTTGGCTATGGACCTTTCCTGTGAAGCTTCTACTAGTGTAGTGAGTGTTCTCTTCTCCCCCTGGATGACATTTTTCCGGCAGTGTACCCGTTGTGGTAGTGTGCCGCTGAGATAGGCCCGAGAGGGAGTTGGGCCTGTCGAATGAGAGTGAGGTGTGGGTATGTGAGGTGTGGTGATGGGAAAAGGGAAAATGGTGTTAACTGGTGATAAAACTTGACTAATTAAACATTGATTACAGCTGCATAGGAAAACCTCAGCCTATAGGTCTGCTTGTATAGCCTAGCATCCACTTTCCACAAAGCAAATGCTGCATAGGTGGGCTCCGTGGCCAGTACAAATCGTACTGATAAATTTGCTGTCAGGTGACGAGAATGAGTACGACTTCGAGGGAGATGATGACGAGGAATAGGGTCACGTGCTACACTCAAGTTGGCCGTGAAGGATGAATCGCTTCCGCATCTTCTAAAGCTTCTCTGAATGTTGATTCCGCCAGTGTGGCGATGTAATAAATGTTTATGTAAGACTTATTTACCGTTGTATGGATCCTGGTGGCAACTGAGATATGGGTAATTTCATGGATTGTGCCAAGCAATCTGTTGAATTACAATTCGAGCCTGTGGATTTCCCTTCGTGGAAATCGAGGTCGTTTCAGTTGGTATCGGAGCCATACTTGACTGTAGGACGAGACCCATAGAAAATGGACGTTAGAATAGGAAGCCAGACTCTCTTTCGGTTATATTACCGACCTTGCATTCACTTTTTATGCAATGGCTTATCTAATACAAGGACCTGCTAATCCGTTTCTTGAAAAATTTGCAGATGACCAGCCTTGGACCACCACTTCGTCCACTGCACGACGGCACTATCGAGATCCCGATCAATGGGAGGAACCACGGCGGATTTGCCATGGTACTACGCCAGGTGCTGGAGGAGCTGGGAGCACCGTCTGACCAGATCCAGTACTTCAGCCGAGGGAAGCTTGTCGAGGCTGAGAGGTTTGAAGGACCTGTCACTACCAGAGTTGAGACACCCGTCAGCCTGACCCTTCCAGGAATGCCGGTTTTTACTGACTACACTGCTGGAGAGACTGTGGAGGACGGAGTACAGTCTGTCTCCCGCAAGGTACTACGCGCCGTTGTGTACACAGCATACGAGTACCTTAAGGGGACCCACTTCCGTCTGCTACCTCAGGCCTTGGAGCTGCACCCTGACCCCATCCAGAGGATTCTGTACACCGGCCAGATCGTTCAGGCCGAGACTGACCCTTGCCTACGCACAGTGGCACACCACCTCCAGGAGCAGGACGAGTTCATCAGCTCATTGGAGCAAAGGAGGCGGCGTGACCGAGCACGCATGGCAGAGGTCGAGGACAGTTTGCAGAAAGGGACTCAGACCCTGGAGAGTTTGAGCAGAGCAGTCACTGACTTGCAGTTGGAGATGCAGCGCCGTGATGAGTTACACCGAGCCGAGATCGCCGACTTGCGAGACAAGATCGGAGATTTTGGGCTTCGCAATGACTACCTGAACAGCAGAGTGTTGGAATTACAGAGGAGGCTGGACGACAAGGAGAGAGCACTTGCTGAGAGGGAGCAGAGGAGCAGAGACAGGGTAGTCGAGATGATCACGCTGCGTTCCAGGATCAAGGAGTTGGAGAAGCAGTTGGAGAAAGCCGAGGACAAGTCCACCCGCAACCAAGGGATTCTGATCGACCGCGTGAAGATGGTGGAGTTCCTAAAGGACAAGCTACGGAGGACAGAGACAGCTTGGAAGCAGTCCGACGCCAGGAGAGCTATTGAGGTCCGGAAGGTACAGAGTTCGCTTCCCCCACTGGAGATGGTGAAGCCCCGGGAGGGAGACTTCCGCATACCACCCACTACGCTCAACCTGAGAGCGTGTCCGTCTCAAAGGATGCAGGAGATTGAGGCCACTCCAGAGCTAGCAGTAGCACTCGATTATGTCAAGCGCCTGACCATGACCGACGACGAGATCGAGGCAGAGGACAGCCGCATACCCGACGCCGTACTCGACCTTATGCACCAGTAGTTTATGGGACCCTGCGTGGCCCTTAGACTAGTGATACCATGAGTTATCCTGTCATTGGCTATCTGCGCATAGCACGATCTTCTTAGCAGCTAGGAACATCCTTTATGTAATAATAACCATGTGATGAGTGACATTTGGATCTTATGCTTCTCATGGTTCTTTATGCTTCTTTGGTTGAGTGTAGGATAGCATGAAAAATGTTTTAATTCATTTAAATCGTTGAAAACATCTAACTCCTACTTAAACAACTACAAGATTATTATTGCACTGAGCACGTACCTAATAATTTCAGATGTCGATGAGACGTTCTGTGCGTTTGGAGAACCGCTAGCCCTCCCCTGCGCCTGCGCCAGGACGTGGGCGTGGTCGCAACCGTGGACGCCCAGCTGGCAGACGTGCTGGAGTTAACCTGGAGGAAGAGCTGCGCCGGGCAGAGAATGCACCGCCGGTGAACGATCCACCACCACAAGGCGAGAACGTGCCTCCGCCACCGCCGCCGCCACCGACGTTGGTGGAAGTGATGGCTCAGCAGACCCAGCTGCTAAATGCCATAGCTGCTGGGATGAACAGGCACCACGGGCCACCCCAGAATGACTTCCAAAGGAAACTGGAGGGTTTCCTGAAGCTGAGACCACCTACCTTCGACGGGACCGACAGCGATCCTCTCGCTGCCGACGATTGGCTTAAGGAGATGGAGAAGAAGCTGGACCTGACCACTTGCTCCGACGAGGAGTGTGTTGGGATTGCTAGCCACCAGCTGACCGGTGCTGCACGGGCATGGTGGGACAACTACACCAGCGCTCACGAGGATCCAGCCCGCATTGACTGGGATGAGTTCACCGAGGCTTTCCGTGACCACCACATTCCTGAGGGAGTCATGGAGGCCAAGGAGAACGAGTTTCGCAACATCTCCCAGGGAGCTGACCGGATCCACGAGTACACCACCCGCTTCAACTGCTTGCTCCGCTACGCACCTGCGTCTTGCGTGAGTTCCGAGAAGGAAAAGATGTACTACTACAGGAAGGGACTTCAGACCAAGATCAGGTTGGCTCTTTCAGGGAACAAGAGCTACACTCTGCGTGAGCTGATTGACCGCTGTATTGAGATTGAGAAGGATCGCATGGAAGCACGACTGGAATTCGAGGCCTAGAACAAGGGAAAGAAGCGCCGCTCTGAGGGACCCGCTCGCGCTGCTCCACCCCAGAGACAGCGAACGGGTGCACCTCCGCCTTTCCGAACCCGCCAGGGACCTTCTTCGGGAACGAGCCGTGGTGGTACCAACAGCAGCAACTATCACCGCCCCGCTCAGACCTACCCTGCGCCGACTCGAGCTGTGCAGAACACACCCGCCCCCGCTACCAACACGCCAAGGACAAGCAATTGGAAGGCTCCTGCGACAGCTACAGCAGGCAGTGCGCCCTTCACTTGCTTCGGATGCGAAAAGCCTGGACACCGTGTGGCTGTGTGCCCCGACCTCAACCGCGCACTAGCAGCTGCACAGGGCACACCGAACCGGGGATCTGCTACCCGAGGAAGACTGAACCACATGACCGCTGAGGAAGCTGAAGCTGCACCTGATGCTGTGTACGGTACGTTCCTAGTTCAGGGTAACATGGCTACAGTTCTGTTCGATTCGGGAGCTACATGTTCATACATTTCATCTGCATATGCACGTAAGCATAACATACCTGTAACCCCGAGAGCAAACCCCATCCTAACTAGCTCGCCCTTAGGAACCTTCAGAAGCATTCACATATGTAGAGGAGTGATAATCACTATCGAGGGACTTGACTTTCGAGCTGACCTAACCCTACTACCCTCCAATAGCTTAGATGTCATCTTAGGCATGGACTGGCTAACCAAACACCGGGGAGTGATATCATGTTCACCTAGATATGTTCAGGTAACCCACCCTTGGGGAACAGCTGTCCGATGTGTACCCCAAACCGAGAGAGTCCAAGCCCTCCTATGTGCCCTGGAGACTAAAGCAGATAAGACAGAGCTGACATTCCGAGATGTGCCAGTAGTCTGTGAATTCAATGACGTATTTCCAGAGGAGTTGCCAGGAATGCCACCAGATAGAGATGTGGAGTTTGTTATAGAGCTGATGCCAGGGACTGCACCGATTGCCAAAAGACCCTACAGAATGTCGGCTGATGAGTTGAAGGAACTCAAGAAGCAGCTGGGAGAATTACTGGAGAAGGGTTTCATTAGGCCAAGTGCTTCGCCCTGGGGATCTCCCGTTTTGTTTGTCAAGAAGAAGGATGGCACGATGAGGATGTGCATTGACTACCGGAATCTGAATGCGGTTACAGTCAAGAATAAGTACCCATTGCCCCGCATCGATGATCTGTTAGATCAATTGAGTAAGGCCAAGTACTTCTCAAAGATCGATCTCCGATCAGGGTATCATCAGATGAAGATCAGGGAAGAAGATATCCCGAAGACTGCATTTGTCACTAGATATGGACAATATGAGTGCACAGTAGTCTCATTTGGACTCACTAATGCTCCGGCATACTTCATGAACATGATGAACAAGGTCTTCATGAATGAGCTAGACAAGTTTGTGGTGGTATTCATTGATGATATATTGGTTTATTCAGCCACAAAAGAGGAACATGAACATCATCTGAGGACCGTATTGGAGAGGTTGTCTCGCAACCAGCTATACGCCAAATTCTCCAAGTGCGAATTCTGGCTTGAGGAAGTTGCTTTCCTTGGACACGTACTGTCAGGAGAAGGAGTCGCAGTAGACCCAGCCAAAATTGAAGCTGTGAAAGAGTGGGAACAACCCTGTAATGTGTCAGAAATCAGAAGCTTTTTGGGACTTGCAGGATACTATCGCAGATTTATTGAGAATTTCTCCAAGATTGCAAGACCTATGACCAACTTGCTGAAGAAAGAGAACAAGTTTATATGGACTCCTGAATGTGAGAAGAGTTTTCAGACCTTGAAGGAGAAGCTCACTACTACACCTGTACTAGCCCTGCCCGATATTCACAAGGATTTTGTTGTATATTGTGATGCCTCTCGGCAAGGTTTGGGCTGTGTACTAATGCAAGAAGGAAGAGTGATAGCTTATGCCTCAAGACAGTTGAAGGAGCATGAGCAGCGATACCCGACTCATGACCTAGAACTTGCAGCCATGGTACATGCACTCAAGATTTGGAGACACTATCTGATAAGCAACAAGTGTGACATCTACACTGACCACAAGAGCCTGAAGTACTTCTTCACACAGGAAGATCTGAATATGAGGCAACGCAGATGGCTGGAACTCATCAAGGACTATGATCTTGAGATCCATTATCACCCAGGAAAGGCTAATGTTGTCGCTGATGCACTTAGCCGCAAAAGCTACTGCCATACCCTCATCACCAACTCTATGCCACCTGAGCTCAGGAGAGAGTTTGACGCGTTCCAGCTCGAGGTAGTCTCCTATGGCATGCTAAATGAGCTTCGCGTCGAGTACAATCTCATCTCACGGATCCGTGAAGCGCAAAAGAACTGTCCTGAGATAGACTACATCCGTGGTTTGATGAAGCTGGGAAGAGGCCCCGAATACCGAGAAGATGAGCAGGGAACTGTATGGTACAAAGATAGAATCTGTGTACCGACGGATTCAGCAATACGAGAAGAGATTCTGTCAGAAGGCCATGACTCCAAACATTGCATTCACCCAGGGTCAGCCAAGATGTACCATGATCTAAGGAAGCACTTCTGGTGGGAGAATATGAAGACAGACATTGCAGGGCATGTAGCCCGATGTGATACATGCAATAGAATCAAGGCCGAACATCAGAGACCAGCAGGGTTGCTACAACCAGTTGAGATACCAGAATGGAAGTGGGAGTGCATATCCATGGACTTCATAATAGGACTGCCCCGATCCGAGCATGGATATGATTCTATATGGGTAATAGTGGACCGTCTAACCAAAGTTGCACATTTTATACCGGTCAAAAGGAAGTATAGAGTTGAAAAGCTAGCAGATCTATACGTATCAAACATTTTGAAGTTACATGGGGCGCCTCTGAGTATTATATCTGACCGAGGCTCACAGTTCGTGTCACAGTTCTGGAAATCCTTGCACAAGTCCATCGGAACCAAGCTCGACTATAGCACTGCATACCACCCGCAAACGGATGGGCAAACACGATGGGCAAACAGAAAGAGTGAACCAGATTCTCGAGGACATGTTACGTGCTTGCGTATTGAGGTACAAGGAAGGATGGGAGAGCTGTCTACCCCACGCCGAGTTCTCATACAACAACAGCTATCAAACAAGCCTCAAGATGTCACCGTTTGAAGCATTGTATGGGAGACCCTGTAGGACCCCACTAATGTGGTCAGAACCAGGTGAGGGGACATTCTTCGGTCCTGCTAAGATTGTGGAAGCAGAAGAAGGTGTTGCCCAAGTAAGACAGAATTTGAGGATTGCACAGAGTAGGCAAAAGAGCTATGCAGATAGAAGACGTAGAAAGCTTGAGTTCGAGGTTGGGGATTATGTCTACCTCAGGGTATCTCCACTTCGTGGCACTGTCAGATTCCACGTAAAAGGGAAATTGGCACCAAGATATGTTGGGCCATACAAGATCTGTAAAAGGGTTGGAAAGCTTGCTTACAAGCTGGAACTACCGGAGGAATTATCTGGAGTACACCCCGTGTTCCATGTCTCGCAATTAAGGAAGTGTTTGAAGCTTCCCGAGGAACAAGTTCCTACAGATGCATTAGACCTGCAAGACACACTTGAATACAACGAACATCCGATCAAGATCTTGGCACGGGATACCAAAGAGACGCGAAACAAAACCATTCCGATGTGCAAGGTACAGTGGAGCAATCACACTGAAAGGGAAGCTACGTGGGAGAAAGAATCGGACTTGCGGATTATGTTTCCTTACCTCTTCGATGGGTACGTTAACTCTGAATCTCGAGGTCGAGATCCTAATGAGGGGGGAGGACTGTAACAACCCTAAAAATCCACACAATCTAAAAATCCCAACCAATTAAAATTTTTCATTTATTTATTGAGAAAACCCATTTTTCTTGTGCAAGCATATAGGTTTCATTATGAAATTGGTAAATAAAGGAGTGTAGTTTGCATTTTAATTCCAATCACATAGAATAATAACTTATGCATCACATTTGGGATTTATTGCAATTTATGTTTGTATTTACTCAATAAATTAAAATGGGCAATATATGTATATATACACTAAACTGAAAATAGAAAAGGAAAAAGAGAGTTAGGCCAGCCATTCGGCCAGCCGGGTCGTTAAGCCAGCCCGAGCCCGCCCGACTTTCCTCTCCTCATCTCACCGCGCGCGGCCCACGTCGCGGCTCGGCAGCGCACGCGCACGACCAGCACACACGCGCTCGCGCTCGCGCTCGCTGCCAACCCGGTCCCGCCTGTCAGCCGCTCTCGCCCCCCACTGTTCTTCTTCCTCACGAAGGCGACGCGCCTGCCGGGGGTGTCACGCGAATGGCGTGACCCCGGTCCCACAGCCGACCACATGGCAGAGCCCTGACCCCGCTGTCCCCCTCCTGTCCCCTCCTTTCTTGGCCGCCAAGCGAACCCGCGCCCATCCGGAGCCCTAGATCCACTCGAGCCACGGCCCTTCGATCGGTCGAGCGCAATCAGGACCGTACGCCATTGGAGCTGGCCAAGCTCGCCTATAAATTGGAGCACCCCGAAGCCCTACCCTCATTTCCCCTCGCCGCCACCGCAACACAGACCGGCACACCGCACCAAACCGAGAGAGAGAGCGTAGGAGAAGGGCGGAGCAGAGGAGGAGAAGCTGCCGGAGCGCCGCCGCCGCGGAGCACGCCGGAGCCGGACACGGAGGAGAAGCCCGAGCTGCGGACGAGGAGCGGCACGGCACTGCGATCGCTCTGCACGGCTCCGACTCGCCACTGCACCGCCATCCTAGCTTCACCGACACCACGGTGAGCCACCGCACGCCATGTCCGAACCTTGCCCTGCTTTTGCCATGGCGTTCCACCCTCGGGACGCGTAGGCACGAGCCCTTACCGGCTCGGGAAGATCACCTGCACCATGCACTCATTCGACCGGCCAAAACCCCCGGACTACAAGCTTGCTAGACCGAGAACGCAGCACGACGCGTTCTCGGCGGAGCGCGCTCACCACCGACGCGTTCCGACGCCGAATCACCCGTTCCGAGCAATCCGACTAGCACCCGTACAGGTTAGAACATCGTGGAGCACCGCCACGACCCCCTCGAGCTAGCTACGCGGATCTAAGCGCTAGAGGAAGCCTGAATCGCCTTGGCCGCGTGCGCCGCGACCTTACCGGAGCGCCGCCGCGAGCCGTAGCCAAAAGAAGGTTATGCCATGGCTAAGTTCGCCACCAGAGTGTTGTATGCCTCTCTGGCCTCACCAATTTGACAAGACCGCATTCGATTGAACCAATACTTGGTCGTAGCCGCGATGCCGCTTTCCGCCGTCGTCGGCTACACGCCGCCGCCACAACCGAGCACCTTGGAAAGCTCGGTAGCCAAAATTGGTAGTTGGTATACCATCGCCTTGGACCCTGGACGCGTATACATCTCCTAGAAGACCTCCTTAGCCCCGCCGGAACCTCACCGTCGTGACGACATCGCCGCCGACAGGTTCCGCCTCGCCTAAATCCGTTCCGAGTACCCCCGAACGCCTCGCGCTGCGAAGAAAGGCCGCCGAGGTTCGCCAAGTCTGCCTCGGCACCGCCGCTAGATAGCCGAGCCCTGTCTTGCCGAAATATGGCCATCGCCGCCCTATCACCGTCCGCCACACCGGAGAAACACCGCCGCCTTGAACAGACGCCCTGGAACCCTGCTAGCACCAAATTTCCGATTCGCCCGAGCCTCCGCAGGAGACCTCGGGAGAACGGCACCCTCGGCGCCCAAATGTCCGATTCGCCCGAGCCTCCGCAGGAGACCTCGGGAGAACGGCACCCTCGGGCGCACCAAATTTCCGATTCGCCCGAGCCTCCGCGGGAGACCTCGGGAGAACGGCACCCTCGGGCGCACCAAATCTCCGATTCGCCCGAGCCTCCCCGGGAGAGCTCGGGAGAGCGGCACCCTCGGCGCCGCGAATTTCCGATTCGCCCGAGCCTCCGCGGGAGACCTCGGGAGAACGGCACCCTCGGGCGCACCAAATCTCCGATTCGCCCGAGCCTCCCCGGGAGAGCTCGGGAGAGCGGCACCCTCGGCGCCGCGAATTCCCGATTCGCCCGAGCCCCGCCGAGGTACGCCGAACTATGCCGAGCCCCGCCGAGCTACCCCCGACCACCGCCGAGCTCCGCCGAGATACGCCCAACCACAGCCGAGCTACCACCGACCACCGCCGAGCCACGCCGAGCTACGCCAACTCCGGCAACTCTCTGGGAACCAGCATCGAACACCTGGTGGGCGACCATCGGGTCTGTGTTCTGTTGAGGCGCCACTTGCCGCACTACTGGACCCGCGCGCCACGTGGACCAATCCCGAGCTGCCCCTATTAACCAAACAGTTTTCTCATTTTCAGAAAATAGGATAATCTTCGGAAATTCATAACTTATTCATACGATGACCAAAAATTGCGCACCATATATCAAAATGCTCAGGAAAATGAGATCTACAATCTAAGACTATGTTTGAGTGCATTTGGCTCTTTGTTTTATTGGATTTTTCTGAAATACTCTATAGGAGTCGCTGACGCGACTATTTCGTGTTCGATTTCAGAGCCGGAGGAGGATCTGACTAAGGAAGACGACCACGAGTACTTCCAAGAGCTAGGAGACGACTACGAAGGTGCCACGTCCCACCAAATCCTTAGATCCTATTACGCATTGCAAATGACATTGTTGCTATTGCTTTATGATTATGTATGGATTGGTTGCATGGTAGTATATTTGAATTCCCTGCCTTGATAAGACTTTACCCTGCTGTCCGCTGTTAGGTTAGCTGCTGCTTAATTTACCGTTACTCTTCCACTACTTTCTACTTGCCATATGCTATGTGGTGGAATTGGGACGGTGTATAACTGATTATAACCACTGGGAGAGAGTGCTGCGTGCGTCTTGGGTGCGTGGTAAGGGTTGATGTCGACCAAGTGGGATGTGAGACGAGCCCATGGGGCAAGTCGTGCCGGGGGTGCAACCTGGGCATCCCCAAGCGAGATACCTGTGGCGGGTAAAGTTGTTGAGGAGGTTCCGGGTGGGATAGCCTTGGTGGTTTGAAGCCCGTGGACGGAGGTGCTGTGATGGCACGGGGAGAGTATCCCCTAAGTGGAGATGCCTGCTTGGTCAAACCTAGGATGGACTAGTTTCAGGTTCATGGGAATCCTTTTCTACTCACTCGCTTCTGATGGGCGGGAGACGGCTGGACTACTTGGTAGGACGGTGCCACTACTGCTAGGTTGAAAGGTGATAAGGGTGGGCGGAGACGGTCGATGGGTTCCCGTTCCGTTCTAGATGCACAGTACCACTGGATGGGCCCGGTACTGTGTCTCCCAGTCTCAGCATAACGGTGTAGGATCCGGAATATCCCAGGGCTGAGTGGTAGGGTGGCATCGACCTAGGCAAGCAAGCACCCGGAATTCTGCCTAGGTGTTTGCGCAACACCTATGATGGCTAATCTTGTGAGTAGTGAAACCTCTGCAGAGTGTACGGTTGATCGATCGATACATATGCCAACCTGTTGGCTATGGACCTTTCCTGTGAAGCTTCTACTAGTGTAGTGAGTGTTCTCTTCTCCCCCTGGATGACATTTTTCCGGCAGTGTACCTGTTGTGGTAGTGTGCCGCTGAGATAGGCCCGAGAGGGAGTTGGGCCTGTCGAATGAGAGTGAGGTGTGGGTATGTGAGGTGTGGTGATGGGAAAAGGGAAAATGGTGTTAACTGGTGATAAAACTTGACTAATTAAACATTGATTACAGCTGCATAGGAAAACCTCAGCCTATAGGTCTGCTTGTATAGCCTAGCATCCACTTTCCACAAAGCAAATGCTGCATAGGTGGGCTCCGTGGCCAGTACAAATCGTACTGATAAATTTGCTGTCAGGTGACGAGAATGAGTACGACTTCGAGGGAGATGATGACGAGGAATAGGGTCACGTGCTACACTCAAGTTGGCCGTGAAGGATGAATCGCTTCCGCATCTTCTAAAGCTTCTCTGAATGTTGATTCCGCCAGTGTGGCGATGTAATAAATGTTTATGTAAGACTTATTTACCGTTGTATGGATCCTGGTGGCAACTGAGATATGGGTAATTTCATGGATTGTGCCAAACAATCTGTTGAATTACAATTCGAGCCTGTGGATTTCCCTTCATGGAAATCGAGGTCGTTTCAGCGCACTCTTGGAGTGTGCTGTTGAGGCCATTCCGTGGACCTTGAAATGTCCATGGAACTTGCCTCACCGCCTTCTTCTTCATATCTCCCTGCAGCTCGTGATGTGCCACCTTGCTCAAATTGAGCGGCTTGTGACATGCTCCTTGTCACCCTTCTTGATCCTGCAATATTTTGGCTTCTTGCCTCTCGGTCCCAATTTTGGTTAGTGTGCGCAGCGCATACAACCGACGTCTCTCACATGGGAGAGAGATTTCGGCTGTATGGCCGGGATAAATCATTTTTAGATCACCATTTTCATCTCTTTTTAGGACTTGAGCACTTATGAAGAAATCTTCGGTTACAATATCTCTAGGAGAAGCAATATATTCAAAGTAATGTTTTTCATCTAACAAGTCCATTGTTTCAGCAATGCGCGTGATAAAAGAAGTAAAGAAAATGGGCTCACTTCTATGGAAAATACCAAGCCAAAAGTGGACTAACATCTTAGCAGGTGAAACTTTTATTTTCTTTGTCATGGCATAGAGCAGTCTTAATTCATCATTGTAAAAAACTTGCACATTGGAGCCAGGAAGAAAAGTTATGGCCATCCAATAGCAGATCAAGCGCAAAGTAGGATTATGGATTTTATCAGTTTTAGGCTCAGAGCAATCATTGGATCCAGTTATAGCTTTTCAGAATTCAGCTTTATCAAATTTCCGTGTGGCATTTACCAGATCTAGATGACAATTGTTATCAAAGCCAAGTGCCATACTAAAAACTCCTCAAGTTAAATTATACTCTTGATTGAACATGCCAAAGTAGACATTATTTTAAGTGGCTTGTAAAGAGCATAGAAATTTAATGGTGAGTTTTTCGATTCCAAGTTCTTGCACTTCCCAAAAGCTTCCCCACCCGATTGTATTGAAAACAGTGTTAAATTATGCGGTCATACCTGTGCTGCCCAAAAAGGACAGGGTCGATGATGCCGGTACGTTCATACCCTCGGTGTTGGATGGAGGTGTACCTTTGGTACTCTTCTTGATTTAGCATGAGGCCGCTCTCGGGGTCGAACGTCCTCTCGGAACACACTCCAAAGCTTCGTCTTGGTGGGGCTTCTCTTTCTTCATATTCATCATGGTGGGGTCACCGGGAGGAACTCCCTACGACACTCTTGGCCTTCTTGAGTGCGGAGGAGAACTTCTTCATCCTGCAACAATGAGCTAACACAAGAACACACTACAACAACAGGGATTAGCGTTAGCGTTAGCTATCCCACTGTTAGTAGTCCTTGCGGGGTATGGTTACCTCCACAAACAAGAAATTGAGAGTAAAGATGAGAGTGAGACAAGCTTCTACTACTACAATTTTTTGGGGTTTTTGGTTTGAGTGGCTAAACTTCAACTAAACTTGAAAAAGAACTTGCTCAAATGGAGAGAAGAAGGGAGATTGTGTGCTCGGAAGAATTCAGCTGGTTTGGGTGTGGAATTGAGCACACAATGCAAGGCTATTTATAGGGGGAGAAAGGCTGGTGGCTAGGCCACTAGGCCCAGTTCGGCCGACCCCCCCCCCCTTGGACGGGTTTTTGTTGTTTTCACCTTTGGACAGGGAATTTCTTTGAATTCAAATTCAACTTTGCTGTCAGCTCTTTATTGATGAGTCGGCTGAACCCCTTATGACATGTTCAGAGTTGCTTTTACCTATGGACAGGGAATCTATTCGAATTCAAACACCACTTTGTTGAGGGATGCCAAAACATGGTTCGGCCGAACCAGGCATTGTTCCCTTTTTAGCATAAACAGTGTGGTTCACTTTATACAGCAAAGCAGAGACTAGTGGTGGACCAAAAGTTTTGAAATTTTCAAAGATTCTCTTGCCTAGTGTTTTGTGAAGGTAGAAGGTGTATGACAAAAGTGGGGACATGTTAAAGTGATTCCATGGACCATGGGAACACTAATGCATGCCAAAGTGTCCACTTTTCAGAATTAGATGGTAGTGGATGTTGGATTCTCCTTGGAGCAAGCGAAAGTGGTCAAGACCAAAGGTGGTCGGCCAAATTCAAAAGGAGATGGTGTTTAAAATTCAGGAGATGAATCACTACACCAGGTCAACACCACCAGAGGTGGGTGGGCCCATGGTGGGGTCGGCCGACCCCACCTAGGTGGTTCCACCACCTCAGGTGTGAGCACTACTGTTCATTCTCAAGTTTTATTCATCTAAGTGTTTTATTTTGTCGAAATAAATTATTGCAAAATTTAAATATGAAATGCAACGAAGAAAATGCAAAAATTAAAATACGGGAATTAAATATGAGATGAATACTGATTTACCTTACCAGCAAGGGCTTCATGTTTTAGGTCCGTAGAGTAGGACCTCTCCGTTTCGGGTTCATTCTTCGGGTGCTTCGGTTGGTCCCAGAGATGGAGACCGTGATGATCGCACCTCTTTCTTCTGCCATTCCTTCTTGGTTGATGCTTGCGACTCAGTGGAGTCAGCCTTCTTTACCACCCCCGCTTCACTTACCAGTTCGGCCTTTTTGGCCTTTGGCAGTTGATTCTTTCGGCGGGGTGCATATTGTGGCTTGTTTCTCCACAGGTTCTTCCTTGCCTGTTGCATCGATTTATAACCATTGAAAGGGCATTTAATTCTCTTACCTAGGAGTTGGAAGTGGACTTGGCCGGATCCCACGTAGATGATGGCATTCACGGTGTTGAGGAACGGCCTTCCCAGGATGATGGGGACTTCGTCATCGGCCCCCATATCAAGAATGATGAAGTCGGCGGGGATGTATTCGTCTTGAACTTTGACAAGGATGTCCCTTGCCAATCCCTCGGGGAACCAGATGGATTGATCGGCCATCTGCAATTTGACAAAAGTGGGGTACAAAGGTCCCCCTAGCAAATTCTCATACATTACCTTGGACATGATGTTCACTCCAAATCCAAGGTCGCAGAAGGCGTTGTCGAAGGTGTGTGGCCCGATTTCGCAGGTGATAGTAGGATGACCAGGGTCACTCTTCTTGGCCATGAATGGCGGGTCAAGAAGGCAACCCAGGTTTGGCCTGACCGGAGGCTTACCAAACCTCGTGAAAATTAACTTAACACCCTCAATTGGTTCCTCAGGTTTCTCTGGGATCTTACCTTGTTCGAAGGATAGGACAGTTGCTGCTATTTGTGCTAATTGGGTTTCTAGCAATTTATTAAAGCTCAATTGATTTTTCATAGCAGTGTTAAAGCTATCTATTTTCTCACTAAGATTTTCAAGAATCTTATCATTAGCCATTATTTTTTTGTTTATACTATCATTGATATTAGATTGGCCTAAGATAAGATCTTTAAGAGAAGGTTGGTTACCATAAGAATTAGTAAAATTATTGCTGTAACCATTACCTTGATTTCCTTGATAGAAGGGGCACGAGTTCCATCCTCCTTATTGCTGAGGTCGTTAGCCATTATTGTTGTTGTTATTGATGAAGCTCACTTCCTCCTTCGTCTCGGGACAGTTGTTGCCCGAGTGATCTTCTCCACCACATACCTCGCACCATGAATCAGCTTCGATTGCTCGTGCGGTGGCAGTGGTTCGAATGGCCTCTTGTTCCAGTTTGGAACCTTACTCAATCTTTTTCATCAAGAGGTCCATTTTTGCTGAGAGCATGTCCACCTCATGAACGGTGTGCATACCCCTTTTCTTGGGCTGGAGACACTCCTCATTTCATCCTTGGTTGATAACCATCTTTTCAATGAGGTCTTTGGCATCCTTGACATTGTGTTGCAGGATTGCTCCTCCAGCGGCAGCATCAAGGTGACTACAGGCTAATCCAGTCAGACCATGGTAGAAACCTTGGATTAGGAGCCATTCTTTAATCCCATGATGAGGACAAGCACGAATGTACTCCTGGAGACATTCCCATGCTTCGAGAATCGTCTCGTCAGCTTGCTATTGGAAGCTTGAGATCTTTCCACGAAGAGCGCTGGTTTTACCCATTGGGAAGAATTTCTTGAGAAACGCATTGGCGCACTTCTCCCAGGTGGTAGCTTCATTCTTGTTGGCATAAAACCATTGCTTTACCTTCCCAAGCAGTGAGAATGGGAACAGGCGAAGACAGATGGCGTCTGCCGAGACATTCTTGATAGTGAAGGTACCACACACCTCCAGGAAGTGCTGGAGATGGGCATTGGCGTCTTCATGCGGCTTCCCACAGAATGGATTTGCTTGCACCATATTGATCAGAGCTAGCTTAAGCTCAAAGGTAGCATCCCCCAAGTTGAGCTGCGGACCTGTGACAATGTTGTCAGCCGACGGTGTAGAGAACTCAGAGATGGTCTTTTGGGCCATAGCTTCCTCGGTTGATAGTGTGAAGCCTCTTTCCTCGAACGGATTCAGGTTTGAGATGAACCTTTGAGGTGGAACTTGACGGCGTCTAGTTCTCCTCAACAATTGCTCAGGGTCTTCAATGAAATTTGATGGCAATTAGGAACCGTTCATGCACTGTCTAGCTTCACGATAACGAGAAACACAGGTAGGGGTAAGCCCCTAACACTAATCGATAACTAAATTGATAGTAGACTCTGGATTCAATTTTTTATTAATATTCCTAGACCGATACTTTCCCGGGCAACGGCGCCAGAAATGCTTGTTGACACTTCTTAGCGCAACCACCAGAGACAGGGGGTTAGGCTATCTCTGATAACGGCGCCAGAAGTGCCTGCGGTATTTCTTATGTCTATTGGATAATTCTGCAAGCGCACAGAATATACCGCTGTAGCACTTCACCCGGGAGTATTCCAAGGTATCGTTATTTATTTTTATCCCAAGGGAAAGTGGTTGCTAGGAATAATTAATAAAAAGAGAGAGATCCTTAAGTCTATAACAACTTAACTAGTGATAGGGGGGTAAATCGATAATAAGAGGAAAGGGTAATGACATCAAGACACGACAAGGTTTTAGGATAACTAAAGATTACTAGTAGAGTATAGCTAGGTGGGAGGACAACGAGTGAGTATAAGACTCCTATGACACTTACTTTACTCTTGTGAACTATCTTATCAAATAGATGAATTATACTAAGACAGCTACCTTACTTCCGGTGTGTAGGGGATAGGCGAGACAGTAGGGGATATAACCTCTATCCCAAGCGGCTATTCTCTTATGGGAGCCTACTTTTAAGAACTTGCCTAAAACACGTTGAGGGATACTAAGACTAGACAGGGTTGTCACCAACTCTAGCTCCCACAAACAATCCGTGCGACAAGCGGCATTCAAAGGCAAGATCTAGTCTAAGTACCACGCTTACACTAAGCCTTACTACTCTAGTTGCGTACCAACAACTAAAGTACCCTATGACAGGCGATGAACTACACACGTAAGCTGGTTACAAGATCACTATCCAATATAACTCAACTATAAGTTAAGATAACACACAACAATACTATACAAAATAGTAATGCACTAAGTAGAGACTTAGTAAAGTAAAATAAAGATAATATATTAATAAAGGTAAAGTCTTACAGAAGGAAATGTACAAGAGCTATACCAGACTCTCCAACAGATGACTCTGGAGACTCCGAGTGTAGCTCGACTCGACTCTAACTCACACACTAGACTAATACTACTACTACTAAAGAGTAAAACTCTTGTGACTTGTGGCTCTTGTGTATCTTGGGTGTGTTGAAGAGGGTGATGGCAGCCTCTATTTATAGGGGAGAGTTGAGGGGCGCCACGTCATCGATCCATGTGCTCCATGCCTCTCCTCCCTTGGATGAACCGCCTCAAGATGGACGGCAGAGGTGATTCCATCACGTGGGATACATGCAGGAAGGCGGTGGAGGCCAACCGACCTGGATGGGCACCAGGGGGGTTCGGCCGACCCCCCAATGGCAGGTGGGCCCAGCCAGGGTCTGGTAGAAGGAGTCCCCACCTTTTCATGGAGTGCAGCAGTGGCCTGGTCCCACCTTGGGTGGTTCGGCCGAACCACCTCTGGTGAGTTGGGCCCACCACGGTGGTCTCCATCTGTCATTGATTGTCCCCATGTGTTGGTTACACCTTGATTGCATATTTGTCACGTTGAATCCTTGTGCTTTGTTTCTCCACCATTGAATAGAAACACATGTTGATCTCATGGATGAAATGAGCTGGGTGGAGGGTCACATGGATCATGCCACGTCACCAGAGCCAGGTGGGCCCCATGTCGGGTTCGGCCGACAATACATGGGCCCACCCTGGGCTCTCCTCTCTTCTAAGTGATGTTGTGCACCATTTCTTGATGTTTCTTGGCCTGTTTGATCTTTGCTGCATTCACAAGCTTAAGAGTAAGTGGAACTTGTCATTGATAAAATATGTTCATGATATGTTTATTCTCCCTTGTATCCGACGCCCGTTGATGGTGTTTGAATGTGGATTTTCATGGTATATCCACCATCAACAACCCACCACAAGTCACCACCCCCACGTGGGGCGCCCGCAAGCACTTTCTCTTCAATCCGGCCGGATCACTTGTCGCTCTTCACGTCTCGATCTACTAGCGATGCTCTTCGCGATCTCCCGCGGGGTAAGCCCCAACCCTTCACAATCTTGCTCCGGAGCCAAGCATAATCTCCTTGCTTGCTTCCATGGAGCCTCTTGCCACCAAGCCATCTAGGAGGTGGCAACCACCAAGAGTAACAAGCACCACCGGCTTGCAACTCGATCACCTAGTGCCACTCAAAGCAATCCTCATGATGCAACGCACTAGCGATTGATCTCTCACTTTCGAATGCGATGTCAATTAGCACAAGTGAGTAGGAGGGCATCAAGCTAAGCACAAGCAGGGGAAACACATTCCCAAGGTGCTCAACCACTTATCTTAGCCGGCCCTCACCTCTATTTATAGCCCCAAAAGAATAGAGCCGTTATACCCCTTCACTGGGCATTCTGCGCACACACCGGACGCGCAGTTAGTTCACACCGGACGTGTCCGGTGTCACACCGGACACGTCTTGTACTCACACTGGACTCGTCCGGTGTGGGGTCCGGTGCACCGCTCGCAAACACGTGTACTAGCCATTGAGATTTGACCGTTATGCGCTTCGACACCGGACGCGTCCGGTGTCACACCAGACACACAAACACAAGTGTCCGGTGAACCACCAAAGAGGTTCCAGAGAGCGCTTTTCCACACCGGACACGTCCGGTGTTGCCTCACCGGACACCCCCCAGCGTCCGTTGCTCCAATGATTAGTTTCTGAACTCAGCGCAGTTAGCACCGGACGTGTGAACAGTGCACACCTCATGTCCGGTGCACTCAAACGTGCATCCGGTGAACAAATCCCCGAGCAACCCGAGAGCTAACCCTCATGTAACACCCCAGGTGTTAGTCACGAGCTAACCAGCGAGTGTGGACCTAACCAAGTTATGTCAATAAATGATCTTGATCACTGTCTCACATTCATCTCCATCTACCATGACTATTGGAAGAGTATCATAAAGATCCAAATCAAGAATCCACTTGAAATAGCAAATCATATGCTTGTTTGGATTTATTGATTTAGGATAGATGAGCATGCAAAGTCAATCAAATCTTGCAACCTTGACCAAACAACTCTATTTGAACTCTACAACAAAAGTCATGAAGGACTCATGTTGAGCAAATGCTAAGAAAATACCTTTATTGGCCTAAACATCTACTTTGAGCTCTCTAATTACTTTGTTTTGATCACAAAGAAAAGTTATACTCAAGTTGTTGGTAGAGGACTGCTTCTCAAACTTTGTGAATAAACACTTAACTTCGAGGATAAACACTCTTGACAACCAACCTCATTAAACCTGCCAATCCGCTTCAATGTGGTTTATTCTCAGCTGCAAATGAGAAGACATGAGTTTGGATTTGCACATCGGTTTTTCCTTGTGTATAAAAAGATTTTGATTCCATGTAGGAAATTGTGGTCCGTCTCATTAATCTGCACAATTCATGTTTGTCTGGACCGACTATCGTGCAACTGAGTATGCAGAGTTGCATATTACACAAACTCTTGCCACTGCATGGTGTATCCCGAACCATTATCTCGGATCATGAACTACAGTTTTAGATCATTTTGAAAGCATTTAAAAGAATCACCCTTCTCAAGTGAATACCTGCCAGAATCTTGTGCTTTGGAGGAATTAGAGTGTAGTCATACACACTGATTTGGCTACCCTTTTATCCTGTCGTCCTCTGTTATCTCTACCACCGAGTTATGAAAAACCTCACTTACATCATGAGCCTAATCAAAAGTTCATCCTATCTCCAACATAGCATACATCAGGCCAATAAGAAAGAATTAATTAAATCTTGCAGTACTTATTGAGAGCATACATGTTTTGTTTTCCAGAATCTTGTCAGAAATGGCTACTGTTATTAGTGTTTTCCTTACAACAATAGTTATCAAGAAGTTGCATCAGACACATGTCACCTAGTTGTTGGCACTTGGATATAAGTGTTCTCCTAACTAATGGATACCGAGGAAGTGAACAAACAGAATTAGCTATCACATTTACTGTTCATTCAACCGATTCAGATAATTCTTTGTTGCCATCAGAGAAAAGAAAACTACACACATGGAACATTATGTAGCTTTCCATCAGTCTGCATTTCAGTAATTTGGCCTCTACAATACACATAAATCTTGGATGTTGGTTAGCCGATTTCCTCAGCTCAGCAAATATCTGCCTCATCTATGATCTCATCCCACATGAAGATGGTGGTATATGCTATATCCTTTAGGGAAACAGATGTTCTGAAACTACTCTTGGACACTCCAATTCACACCCTCATACTAAGAGTGCTAATTGGGACATTTTGTCTTGGGTTCCTCCCAAATTAGCTGTGTTGTCTTGGATTCCTCCCAAAGTAACAATGCTTCATAGAAATCAATGAAGGAAAATTCTTCAAACAAGAGTCAACTACTAAGAATTCTTGAATGATCAAAAAGTTGTCCTATCCTTAATGATCTCTCTTGCATTTGCATCAAGGTAAATGGAAGTACATGATCTATCAAGAATGACAGCTGAACCAACCTTTATCGTCCGCACTTTATCGTGAGCCATGAGGCGATCACCCCTGCTTATGAGCGCTATGAAATTTTTAAGTAGCTTCATACTAGCACCACCTTGGAAAAGGGGCTGATATGCTTCTCTACCCTTGAAAGCTCTTACGTTCCGAATCTCGGGACGAGATTCCTTTAAGGGGGGAAGGCTGTAACACCCCAGGTGTTAGTCACGAGCTAACCAGCGAGTGTGGACCTAACCAAGTTATGTCAATAAATGATCTTGATCACTGTCTCATATTTATCTCCATCTACCATGACTATTGGAAGAGTCTCATAAAGATCCAAATCAAGAATCCACTTGAAATAGCAAATCATATGCTTGTTTGGATTTATTGATTTAGGAAAGATGAGCATGCAAAGTCAATCAAATCTTGCAACCTTGACCAAACAACTCTATTTGAACTCTACAACAAAAGTCATGAAGGACTCATGTTGAGCAAATGCCAAGAAAATACCTTTATTGGCCTAAACATCTACTTTGAGCTCTCTAATTACTTTGTTTTGACCAAAGTGTAAATGTATCTTCTGTGCAAGATATGAAGTTTGACTTTAAAGAAAAGTTTCAGATATTTTGGAGTAGAACAAATGTTATTTTTGGACCAAGTCATGATTCAGCTCCTAAGCGCCTCTAAAAGTGAGAATGGGGCAGAGAGAAAAGCTATTTTCAGGATTCAAATATATTCTAAGTCTGAAAATGGTACCAATCTCCTTGACGTGCCATGTTCCCGAGATTTTGTTAAGCAACTCAAGTTGGACCAAAAATAAAATTTGAAGAGAATTGGTTGAAACACAGTATATCAAATTTTGGCAGCAATCCGAGACCGTTTGACAAGGTTGGCCATTTGGTCTTTGATCGTAATTAAGCTGTTGACAGCAGAAAATCAGGCTTAATTATCCACTAATCTAGTCACCAAACAGCCAAGAAGCCTTAATCAACCTTGTAGATCAAGCCGAGGTGAACAACTTTGCTTCTGTGGTAGATATCCGAATCTTGCTGGAATATGCCGAAACCGGCCGCCCAAATGCGACCGACACGACCCGCCACGTGTTTGTTGTAATGCTGCAAAGGAGGACACGTGGAGAGCATGGACCAGAGCTCCACCTCCATTTCTGACGCCTGCAACCTCCTCCACCCTTATTGTCCGCATTCTTTGGCGATTTGGCGAGCCCTGCGAGTTCCTCCTCACTCTGCACCCCTCCTGCTCGCCCTCTCGCTCGCCTCCCTCCGTCCTGAGCGCGAGCAGAGAGCTCGGCCGCCATTGCAGGCAAGCTGAAGCTCTACCGTGGCCGCACGGAGTGGAGCCGCAGCGCTGCCGTCGCCCTCCATCTTCCTCCAGCGTCTCCGCGTTCTCTCCATCAAGTGCTGTGGCCGGTGGGTCGGTCCTCCTCGTCGGGGCAGCCACCGTCGCCGGAGCAGCCCGCCATGGAGCCGTGCGTGCTGCTGAGAGTTGCGGCTCTGCCTCGATGGCCGCCAGCCCAGCCAAGCCAGGCATGGCCGCGGTCAGCCCTGTCGTCGCCGTTGCCGGTGAAACGACCTCGATTTCCACGAAGGGAAATCCACAGGCTCGAATTGTAATTCAACAGATTGCTTAGGACAATCCATGAAATTACCCATATCTCAGTTGACACCAGGATCCATACAACGGTAATTAAGTCTTACATAAATATTTATTACATCGCCACATTGGCAGAATCAACATTCAGAGAAGCTTTAGAAGATGCGGAAGCGATTCATCCTTCACGGCCAACTTGAGTGTAGCACGTGACCCTATTCCTCGTCATCATCTCCCTCGAAGTCGTACTCATTCTCTTCACCTGACAGCAAATTTATCAGTACGATTTTTACTGGCCACGGAGCCCACCTATGCAGCATTTGCTTTGTGGAAAGTGGATGCAAGGCTATACAAGCAGACCTATAGGCTGAGGTTTTCCTATGCAGCTGTAATCAATGTTTAATTAGTCAAGTTTTATCTCCAGTTAACACCATCATCCCTTTTCCCATCACCACCTCTCACTTACCCACACCTCGCTCTCATTCAACAGGCCCAACTCCCTCTCGGGCCTATCTCAGCGGCACACTACCACAACGGGTACACTGCCGAAAAAATGTCATCCAGGGGGAGAAGAGAACACTCACTACACTAGTAGAAGCTTCACAGGAAAGGTCCATAGCCAACAGGTTGGCATATGTATCGATCGATCAACCGTACACTCTGCAGAGGTTTCACTACCCACAAGATTAGCCATCATAGGTGTTGCGCAAACACCTAGGCAGAATTCCGGGTGCTTGCTTGCCTAGGTCGAAGCCACCCTACCACTCAGCCCTGGGATATTCCGGATCCTACACCGTTATGCTGAGACTGGGAGACACAGTACCGGGCCCATCCAGTGGTACTGTGCATCTAGAACGGAACGGGAACCCATCGACCCTCTCCGCCCACCCTTATCACCTCTCAACCTAGCAGTAGTGGCACCGTCCTACCAAGTAGTCCAGCCGTCTCCCGCCCATCAGAAGCGAGTGAGTAGAAAAGGATTCCCATGAACCTGAAACTAGTCCATCCTAGGTTTGACCAAGCAGGCATCTTCACTTAGGGGATACTCTCCCCGTGCCATCACAGCACCTCCGTCCACGGGCTTCAAACCACCAAGGCTATCCCACCCGGAACCTCCTCAACAACTTTACCCGCCACAGGTACCTCACTTGGGGATGTCCAGGTTGCACCCCCGGCACGACTTGCCCCATGGGCTCGTCTCACATCCCACTTGGTCGACATCAACCCTTACCACGCACCCAAGACGCACGCAGCACTCTCTCCCAGTGGTTATAATCAGTTATACACCGTCCCAATTCCACCACATAGCATATAGCAAGTAGTAAGTAGTGGAAGAGTAACAGTAAATTAAGCAGCAGCTAACCTAGCAACGGACAGCAGGGTAAAGTCTTATCAAGGCAGGGAAATCAAATATACTACCATGCAACCAATCCATACATAATCATAAAGCAATAGCAACAATGTCATTTGCAATGCGTATTTAGGATCTAAGGATTTGGTGGGACGTGGCACCTTCGTAGTCGTCTCCTAGCTCCTGAAAGTACTCGTGGTCATCTTCCTTAGTCAGATCCTCCTCCGGCTCTGAAATCGAACACGAAATAGTCGCGTCAGCGACTCCTATAGAGTATTTCAGAAAAATCCAATAAAATAAAGAGCCAAATGCACACAAACACAGTCTTAGATTGTAGATCTCATTTTTCTGAGAATTTTTATATATGGTGCGCAATTTTTGGACTTCGTATGAATAAGTTATGAATTTCCGAAGATTATCCTATTTTCTGAAAATAGGAAAATTGGTCGGTTAATCAGGGGCAGCTCGGGATTGGTCCACGTGGCGCGCGGGTACAGTAGTGCGGCAAGTGGCGCCTCAACATAACACAGACCCGATGGTCGCCCACCAGGTGTTCGATGCTGGTTCCCAGAGAGTCGCTAGCGTCGGCGTAGCTCGGTGGTTGGTCGGGCGAGCTCGACGTTGGTCGGGGTTGCGTCGGTCGTAGCTCGGCGGTGGTCGGGCGAGCTCGACGGTGGTCGGGGGTGGTTCTCAGAGGTCGGGGGGGCGTCGGCGTAGCTCGGCGGAGCTCGGCGTAGCTCGGCGGTGGTCGGGGGTAGCTCGGCGGAGCTCGGCGTATCGGAAATTCGGGGCGCCAAGGGTGCCGCTCTCCCGAGGTCTAGCAGGGAGGCTCGGGCGAATCGGATATTTGGGCGCCGAGGGTGCCGCTCTCCCGAGGTCTACCGGGGAGGCTCGGGCGAATCGGAAATTTGGGCGCCGAGGGGGCCGCTCTCCCGAGGTCTATCGGGGAGGCTCGGGCGAATCGGACATTTGGGCGCCGAGGGTGCCGCTCTCCCGAGGTCTACCGGGGAGGCTCGGGCGAATCGGAAATTTGGGCGCCGAGGGGGCCGCTCTCCCGAGGTCTACCGGGGAGGCTCGGGCGAATCGGAAATTTGGGCGCCGAGGGGGCCGCTCTCCCGAGCTCTCCTGGGGAGGCTCGGGCGAATCGGAGATTTGGTGCTAGCAGGGTTCCAGGGCGTCTGTTCAAGGCGGCGGTGTCTCTCCGGTGCGGCGGACGATGACAGGGCGGCGATGACCATATTTCGGTAAGACAGGGCTCGGCTTTCCCCAATTGGCGTGCTCAGGCAGTCGTCCGACCAGATGGTGGCGGGTTAGAGTCGTGGTATGGCCTCCTTCTCTCCCTCGGCATACGGCGGTTCTCCGACGAGGTGGAGGCGCACGTAGCCAAGGCGACAGTCGTGATTCGGGGCTCGGCTATCTAGCGGCGGTGCCGAGGCAGACTTGGCGAACCTCGGCGGCCTTTCTCCGCAGCGCGAGGCGACCGGGGGTACTCGGAACGGATTTTAGGCGAGGCGGAACGTGTCGGCGGCGATGTCGTCGCGACTGTGAGGTTCCGGCGGGGCTAAGGAGGTCTTCTAGGAGATGTATACGCGTCCAGGGTCTATGGCGATGGTATACCAACTACCAATTTTGGCTACCGAGCTTTCCAAGGTGCTCGGTTGTGGCGGCGGCGTGTCGCCGACGACGGCGGAAGGCGGCATCGCGGCTACGACCAAGTATTGGTTCAATCGAATGCGGTCTTGTCAAATTGGTGAGGCCAGAGAAGCATACAACACTCTGGTGGCGAACTTTAGCCATGGCATGACCTTCTTTTGGCGACGGCTCGCGGCGGCGCTCCGGTAAGGTCGCGGCGCACGCGGCCAAGGCGATTCAGGCTTCCTCTAGCGCTTAGATCCGCGTAGCTAGCTCAAGGGGTCGTGGCGGTGCTCCACGACGCTCTAACCTATACGGGTGCTAGTCGGATTGCTCGGAACGGGTGATTCGGCGTCGGAACGCGTCGGTGGTGAGCGCGCTCCGCCGAGAACGCGTCGTGCTGCGTTCTCGGTCTAGCAAGCTTGTAGTCCGGGGGTTTCGGCCGGTCGAATGAGTGCATGGTGCAGGTGATCTTCCCGAGCCGGTAAAGGCTCGTGCCTGCGCGTCCCGAGGGTGGAACGCCATGGCAAAAGCAGGGCAAGGTTCGGACGCTCGATGCTAGGGCTTCGGCCGCTCGATGCTAGGGCTTCAGGGTGCACGCGGGCTCGGTTGGCGGCCAAGAAAGGAGGGGACAGGAGGGGGACAGCGGGGTCAGGGCTCTGCCATGCGTGGCGCTGTCGGCTGTGGGACCGGGGTCAAGCGAATTGCGTGCACTCGTCCTTCGGCTCGGCGGGGAAGAAGAACAGTGGGGGGGGGCGAGAGCGGCTGACAGGCGGGGCCGGGTTGGCAGCGAGCGCGAGCGTGTGTGTGCCGGTCGCGCGCGCGCCTCCGAGCCGCAACGTGGGCCGCGCGCGGATGAGGTGAGGAGAAGAAGGCCGGGCTGGCTTGGGCTAGCTTAGCAGACCGGCTGGCCGAATGGCTGGCCTAACTCTCTTTCTCCTTTTCTATTTTCATTTTAGTGTATATATACATATATTGCCCATTTTAAATATTGAGTAAATACAAACATAAATTGCAATAAATCCCAAATGTGATGCATAAGTTATTATTCTATGTGAATGGAATTAAAATGCAAACTACACTCCTTTATTTACCAAATTCATAATGAAACCTATATGCTTGCACAAGAAAAATGGGTTTTCACAATAAATAAATGAAAAATTTTAATTGGTTGGGATTTTTATGTTGTGTGGATTTTTACGGTTGTTACAGTCCTCCCCCCCTCATTAGGATCTCGACCTCGAGATTCAGAGATAACGTACCCTTCGAAGAGGTAAGGAAACATAATCCGCAAGTCTGATTCTTTCTCCCACGTAGCTTCTCTTTCAGTGTGATTGCTCCACTGTACCTTGCACATCGGAATGGTTTTGTTTCGCGTCTCTTTGGTATCCCGTGCCAAGATCTTGATCGGATGTTCCTTGTATTCAAGTGTGTCTTGCAGGTCTAATGCATCCGTAGGAACTTGCTCCTCGGGAAGCTTCAAACACTTCCTTAATTGCGAGACATGGAACACGGGGTGTACTCCAGATAATTCCTCCGGTAGTTCCAGCTTGTAAGCAAGCTTTCCAACCCTTTTACAGATCTTGTATGGCCCAACATATCTTGGTGCCAATTTCCCTTTTACGTGGAATCTGACAGTGCCACGAAATGGAGATACCTTGAGGTAGACATAATCCCCAACCTTGAACTCAAGCTCTCTACGTCTTCTATCTGCATAGCTCTTTTGCCTACTCTGTGCAATCCTCAAATTCTCTCTTACTTGGGCAACACCTTCTTCTGCTTCCACAATCTTAGCAGGACCGAAGAATGTCCTCTCACCTGGTTCTGACCACATTAGCGGGGTTCTGCACAGTCTTCCATACAACGCTTCAAATGGAGACATCTTAATGCTTGTCTGATAACTGTTGTTGTATGAGAACTCGGCGTGGGGTAGACAGCTCTCCCATCCTTCCTTGTACCTCAATACGCAAGCACGTAACATGTCCTCGAGAATCTGGTTCACTCTTTCTGTTTGCCCATCCGTTTGCGGGTGGTAAGCCGTGCTATAGTCCAGCTTGGTTCCGATGGATTTGTGCAAGGATTTCCAGAACTGTGATACGAACTGTGAGCCTCGGTCAGATATAATACTCAGAGGCGCCCCATGTAACTTCAAAATGTTTGATACGTACAGATCTGCCAGCTTTTCAGCTCTATACTTCCTTTTGACCGGTATAAAATGTGCAACTTTGGTTAGACGGTCCACTATTACCCATATAGAATCATATCCATGCTCGGATCGGGGCAGTCCTATTATGAAGTCCATGGATATGCACTCCCACTTCCATTCTGGTATCTCAACTGGTTGTAGCAACCCTGCTGGTCTCTGATGTTCGGCCTTGATTCTATTGCATGTATCACATCGGGCTACATGCCCTGCAATGTCTGTCTTCATATTCTCCCACCAGAAGTGCTTCCTTAGATCATGGTACATCTTGGCTGACCCTGGGTGAATGCAATATTTGGAGTCATGCCCTTCTGACAGAATCTCTTCTCGTATCGCTGAATCCGTCGGTACACAGATTCTATCTTTGTACCATACAGTTCCCTGCTCATCTTCTCGGTATTCGGGGCCTCTTCCCAGCTTCATCAAACCACGGATATAGTCTATCTCAGGACAGTTCTTTTGCGCTTCACGGATCCGTGAGGTGAGATTGTACTCGACGCGAAGCTCATTTAGCATGCCATAGGAGACTACCTCGAGCTGGAATGCGTCGAACTCTCTCCTGAGCTCAGGCGGCATAGAGTTGGTGATGAGGGTATGGCAGTAGCTTTTGCGGCTAAGTGCATCAGCGACAACATTGGCCTTTCCTGGGTGATAATGGATCTCAAGATCATAGTCCTTGATGAGTTCTAGCCATCTGCGCTGCCTCATATTCAGATCTTCTTGTGTGAAGAAGTACTTCAGGCTCTTGTGGTCAGTGTAGATGTCACATTTGTTGCTTATCAGATAGTGTCTCCAAATCTTGAGTGCATGTACCACGGCTGCAAGTTCTAGGTCATGAGTCGGGTATCGCTGCTCATGTTCCTTCAACTGTCTTGAGGCATAAGCTATCACCCTTCCTTCTTGCATTAGTACACAGCCCAAACCTTGCCGAGAGGCGTCACAATATACAACAAAATCTTTGTGAATGTTGGGTAGGGCTAGTACAGGTGTAGTAGTGAGCTTCTCCTTCAAGGTCTGGAAACTCTTCTCACATTCAGGAGTCCAGATAAACTTGTTCTCTTTCTTCAGCAAGTTGGTCATGGGTCTTGTAATCTTGGAGAAATTCTCAATAAATCTGCGATAGTATCCTGCAAGTCCCAAAAAGCTTCTGATTTCTGACACATTACAGGGTTGTTCCCACTCTTTCACAGCTTCAATTTTGGCTGGGTCTACTACGACTCCTTCTCCTGACAGTACGTGTCCAAGGAAAGCAACTTCCTCAAGCCAGAATTTGCACTTGGAGAATTTGGCGTATAGCTGGTTGCGAGACAACCTCTCCAATACGGTCCTCAGATGATGTTCATGTTCCTCTTTTGTGGCTGAATAAACCAATATATCATCAATGAATACCACCACAAACTTGTCTAGCTCATTCATGAAGATCTTGTTCATCATGTTCATGAAGTATGCTGGAGCATTAGTGAGTCCAAATGAGACTACTGTGCACTCATACTGTCCATATCTAGTGACAAATGCAGTCTTCGGGATATCTTCTTCCCTGATCTTCATCTGATGATACCCTGATCGGAGATCGATCTTCGAGAAGTACTTGGCCTTGCTCAGTTGATCTAACAGATCATCGATGCGGGGTAATGGGTACTTATTCTTGACTGTAACCGCATTCAGATTCCGGTAGTCAATGCACATCCTCATCGTGCCATCCTTCTTCTTGACAAACAAAACGGGAGATCCCCAGGGCGAAGCACTAGGCCTAATGAAGCCCTTCTCCAGTAATTCTCCCAGCTGCTTCTTGAGTTCCTTCAACTCATCAGCCGACATTCTGTAGGGTCTTTTGGCAATCGGTGCAGTCCCTGGCATCAGCTCTATAACAAACTCCACATCTCTATCTGGTGGCATTCCTGGCAACTCCTCTGGAAATACGTCATTGAATTCACAGACTACTGGCACATCTCTGAATGTCAGCTCTATCTTATCTGCTTTAGTCTCCAGGGCACATAGGAGGGCTTGGACTCTCTCGGTTTGGGGTACACATCGGACAGCTGTTCCCCAAGGGTGGGTTACCTGAACATATCTAGGTGAACAAGATATCACTCCCCTGTGTTTGTTTAGCCAGTCCATGCCTAAGATGACATCTAAGCTATTGGAGGGTATTAGGGTTAGGTCAGCTCAAAAGTCAAGTCCCTCGATTGTGATTATCACTCCCCTACATATGTGAATGCTTCTGAAGGTTCCTAAGGGCGAGCTAGTTAAGATGGGGTTTGCTCTCGGGGTTACAGGTATGTTATGCTTACGTGCAGTAATTATCTTGTAGTGGTTTAAGTAGGAGTTAGATGTTTTCAACGATTTAAATGAATTAAAACATTTTTCATGCTATCCTACACTCAACCAAAGAAGCATAGAGAACCATAAGAAGCATAAGATCCAAATGTCACTCATCACATGGTTATTATTACATAAAGGATGTTCCTAGCTGCTAAGAAGATCGTGCTATGCGCAGATAGCCAATGACAGGACTACTCATGGTATCACTAGTCTAAGGGCCACGCAGGGTCCCATAAGCTACTGGTGCATAAGGTCAAGTACGGCGTCGGGTATGCGGCTGTCCTCTGCCTCGATCTCGTCGTCGGTCATGGTCAGGCGCTTGACATAGTCGAGTGCTACTGCTAGCTCTGGAGTGGCCTCAATCTCCTGTATCCTTAGAGACGGACACGCTCCCAGGTTGAGCGTAGTGGGTGGTACGCGGAAGTCTCCCTCCCGGGGCTTCACCATCTCCAGTGGGGGAAACGAACTCTGTACCTTCCGGACCTCAATAGCTCTCCTGGCGTCGGACTGCTTCCAAGCTGTCTCTGTCCTTCGTAGCTTGTCCTTTAGGAACTCCACCATCTTCACGCGATCGATCAGAATCCCTTGGTTGCGGGTGGACTTGTCCTCGGCTTTCTCCAGCTGCTTTTCCAACTCCCTGATCCTGGAACGCAACGTGATCATCTCGACTACTCTGTCTCTGCTCCTCTGCTCCCTCTTAGCAAGTGCTCTCTCCTTGTCGTCCAGCCTCCTCTGTAATCCCAACACTCTGCTGTTCAGGTAGTCATTGCGAAGTCCAAAATCTCCGATCTTGTCTCGCAAGTCGGCGATCTCGACTCGGTGTAACTCATCACGGCGCTGCATCTCCAACTGCAAGTCAGTGACTGCTCTGCTCAAACTCTCCAGGGTCTGAGTCCCTTTCTGCAAACTGTCCTCGACCTCTGCCATGCGTGCTCGGTCACGCTGCCTCCTTTGCTCCAATGAGCTGATGAACTCCTCCTGCTCCTGGAGGTGGTGTGCCACTGTGCGTAGGCAAGGGTCAGTCTCGGCCTGAACGATCTGGCTGGTGTACAGAATCCTCTGGATGGGGTCAGGGTGCAGCTCCAAAGCCTGAGGTAGCAGACGGAAGTGGGTCCCCTTAAGGTACTCGTATGCTGTGTACACAACTGCGAGTAGTGCCTTGCGGGAGACGGACTGTACTCCGTCCTCCACAGTCTCTCCAGCAGTGTAGTCAGTAAAGACCGGCATCCCTGGAAGGGTCAGGCTGACGGGTGTCTCAACTCTGGTAGTGACAGGTCCTTCAAACCTCTCAGCCTCGACAAGCTTCCCTCGGCTGAAGTACTGGATCTGGTCAGACGGTGCTCCCAGCTCCTCCAGCACCTGGCGTAGTACCATGGCAAATCCGCCGTGGTTCCTTCCATTGATTGGGATCTCAATAGTGTCGTCGTGCAGTGGACGAAGTGGTGGTCCAAGGCTGGTCATCAGCGAATTTTTCAAGAAACGGATTAGCAGGTCCTTGTATTAGATAAGCCATTGCATAAAAAGTGAATGCAAGGTCGGTAATATAACCGAAAGAGAGTCTGGCTTCCTATTCTAGCGTCCATTTTCTATGGGTCTCGTCCTACAGTCAAGTATGGCTCCGATACCAACTGAAACGACCTGGATTTCCACGAAGGGAAATCCACAGGCTCGAATTGTAATTCAACAGATTGCTTAGGACAATCCATGAAATTACCCATATCTCAGTTGACACCAGGATCCATACAACGGTAATTAAGTCTTACATAAATATTTATTACATCGCCACATTGGCGGAATCAACATTCAGAGAAGCTTTAGAAGATGCGGAAGCGATTCATCCTTCACGGCCAACTTGAGTGTATCACGTGACCCTATTCCTCGTCATCATCTCCCTCGAAGTCGTACTCATTCTCGTCACCTGACAGCAAATTTATCAGTACGATTTGTACTGGCCACGGAGCCCACCTATGTAGCATTTGCTTTGTGGAAAGTGGATGCAAGGCTATACAAGCAGACCTATAGGCTGAGGTTTTCCTATGCAGCTGTAATCAATGTTTAATTAGTCAAGTTTTATCTCCAGTTAACACCATCATCCCTTTTCCCATCACCACCTCTCACTTACCCACACCTCGCTCTCATTCGACAGGCCCAACTCCCTCTCGGGCCTATCTCAGCGGCACACTACCACAACGGGTACACTGCCAGAAAAATGTCATCCAGGGGGAGAAGAGAACACTCACTACACTAGTAGAAGCTTCACAGGAAAGGTCCATAGCCAACAGGTTGGCATATGTATCGATCGATCAACCGTACACTCTGCAGAGGTTTCACTACCCACAAGATTAGCCATCATAGGTGTTGCGCAAACACCTAGGCAGAATTCCGGGTGCTTGCTTGCCTAGGTCGATGCCACCCTACCACTCAGCCCTGGGATATTCCGGATCCTACACCGTTATGCTGAGACTGGGAGACACAGTACCGGGCCCATCCAGTGGTACTGTGCATCTAGAACGGAATGGGAACCCATCGACCGTCTCCGCCCACCCTTATCACCTCTTAACCTAGCAGTAGTGGCACCGTCCTACCAAGTAGTCCAGCCGTCTCCCGCCCATCAGAAGCGAGTGAGTAGAAAAGGATTCCCATGAACCTGAAACTAGTCCATCCTAGGTTTGACCAAGTAGGCATCTTCACTTAGGGGATACTCTCCCCGTGCCATCACAGCACCTCCGTCCACGGGCTTCAAACCACCAAGGCTATCCTACCCGGAACCTCCTCAACAACTTTACCCGCCACAGGTACCTCGCTTGGGGATGCCCAGGTTGCACCCCCGGCACGACTTGCCCCATGGGCTCGTCTCACATCCCACTTGGTCGACATCAACCCTTACCACGCACCCAAGACGCACGCAGCACTCTCTCCCAGTGGTTATAATCAGTTATACACCGTCCCAATTCCACCACATAGCATATAGCAAGTAGTAAGTAGTGGAAGAGTAACAGTAAATTAAGCAGCAGCTAACCTAGCAGCGGACAGCAGGGTAAAGTCTTATCAAGGCAGGGAAATCAAATATACTACCATGCAACCAATCCATACATAATCATAAAGCAATAGCAACAATGTCATTTGCAATGCGTAATTAGGATCTAAGGATTTGGTGGGACGTGGCACCTTCGTAGTCGTCTCCTAGCTCTTGAAAGTACTCGTGGTCGTCTTCCTTAGTCAGATCCTCCTCCGGCTCTGAAATCGAACACGAAATAGTCGCGTCAGCGACTCCTATAGAGTATTTCAGAAAAATCCAATAAAATAAAGATCCAAATGCACACAAACACAGTCTTAGATTGTAGATCTCATTTTTCTGAGAATTTTGATATATGGTGCGCAATTTTTGGACTTCGTATGAATAAGTTATGAATTTCCGAAGATTATTCTATTTTCTGAAAATGGGAAAATTGGTCGGTTAATCAGGGGCAGCTCGGGATTGGTCCACGTGGCGCGCGGGTACAGTAGTGCGGCAAGTGGCGCCTCAACAGAACACAGACCCGATGGTCGCCCACCAGGTGTTCGATGCTGGTTCCCAGAGAGTCGCTGGCGTCGGCGTAGCTCGGTGGTTGGTCGGGCGAGCTCGACGTTGGTCGGGGTTGCGTCGGTCGTAGCTCGGCGGTGGTCGGGCGAGCTCGATGGTGGTCGGGGGTGGTTCTCAGAGGTCGGGGGGGCGTCGGCGTAGCTCGGCGGAGCTCGGCGTAGCTCGGCGGTGGTCGGGGGTAGCTCGGCGGAGCACGGCGGTGGTCGGGGGTAGCTCGGCGGAGCTCGGCGTATCGAAAATTCGGGGCACCGAGGGTGCCGCTCTCCCGAGGTCTAGCGGGGAGGCTCGGGCGAATCGGATATTTGGGCGCCGAGGGTGCCGCTCTCCCGAGGTCTACCGGGGAGGCTCGGGCGAATCGGAAATTTGGGCGCCGAGGGGGCCGCTCTCCCGAGGTCTATCGGGGAGGCTCGGGCGAATCGGACATTTGGGCGCCGAGGGTGCCGCTCTCCCGAGGTCTACCGGGGAGGCTCGGGCGAATCGAAAATTTGGGCGCCGAGGGGGCCGCTCTCCCGAGGTCTACCGGGGAGGCTCGGGCGAATCGGAAATTTGGGCGCCGAGGGGGCCGCTCTCCCGAGCTCTCCTGGGGAGGCTCGGGCGAATCGGAGATTTGGTGCTAGCAGGGTTCCAGGGCGTCTGTTCAAGGCGGCGGTGTCTCTCCGGTGCGGCGGACGATGACAGGGCGGCGATGACCATATTTCGGTATGAGAGGGCTCGGCTTTCCCCAATTGGCGTGCTCAGGCAGTCGTCCGACCAGATGGTGGCGGGTTAGAGTCGTGGTATGGCCTCCTTCTCTCCCTCGGCATACGGCGGTTCCCCGACGAGGTGGAGGCGCACGTCGCCAAGGCGACAGTCGTGATTCGGGGCTCGGCTATCTAGCGGCGGTGCCGAGGCAGACTTGGCGAACCTCGGCGGCCTTTCTCCGCAGCGCGAGGCGACCGGGGGTACTCGGAACGGATTTTAGGCGAGGCGGAACGTGTCGGCGGCGATGTCGTCACGACTGTGAGGTTCCGGCGGGGCTAAGGATGTCTTCTAGGAGATGTATACGCGTCCAGGGTCTATGGCGATGGTATACCAACTACCAATTTTGGCTACCGAGCTTTCCAAGGTGCTCGGTTGTGGCGGCGGCGTGTCGCCGACGACGGCGGAAGGCGGCATCGCGGCTACGACCAAGTATTGGTTCAATCGAATGCGGTCTTGTCAAATTGGTGAGGCCAGAGAAGCATACAACACTCTGGTGGCGAACTTTAGCCATGGCATGACCTTCTTTTGGCGACGGCTCGCGGCGGCGCTCCGGTAAGGTCGCGGCGCACGCGGCCAAGGCGATTCAGGCTTCCTCTAGCGCTTAGATCCGCGTAGCTAGCTCAAGGGGTCGTGGCGGTGCTCCACGACGCTCTAACCTATACGGGTGCTAGTCGGATTGCTCGGAACGGGTGATTCGGCGTCGGAACGCGTCGGTGGTGAGCGCGCTCCGCCGAGAACGCGTCGTGCTGCGTTCTCGGTCTAGCAAGCTTGTAGTCCGGGGGTTTCGGCCGGTCGAATGAGTGCATGGTGCAGGTGATCTTCCCGAGCCGGTAAAGGCTCGTGCCTGCGCGTCCCGAGGGTGGAACGCCATGGCAAAAGCAGGGCAAGGTTCGGACGCTCGATGCTAGGGCTTCGGCCGCTCGATGCTAGGGCTTCAGGGTGCACGCGGGCTCGGTTGGCGGCCAAGAAAGGAGGGGACAGGAGGGGGACAGCGGGGTCAGGGCTCTGCCATGCGTGGCGCTGTCGGCTGTGGGACCGGGGTCAAGCGAATTGCGTGCACTCGTCCTTCGGCTCGGCGGGGAAGAAGAACAGTGGGGGGGGCGAGAGCGGCTGACAGGCGGGGCCGGGTTGGCAGCGAGCGCGAGCGTGTGTGTGCCGGTCGCGCGCGCGCCTCCGAGCCGCAACGTGGGCCGCGCGCGGATGAGGTGAGGAGAAGAAGGCCGGGCTGGCTTGGGCTAGCTTAGCAGACCGGCTGGCCGAATGGCTGGCCTAACTCTCTTTCTCCTTTTCTATTTTCATTTTAGTGTATATATACATATATTGCCCATTTTAAATATTGAGTAAATACAAACATAAATTGCAATAAATCCCAAATGTGATGCATAAGTTATTATTCTATGTGAATGGAATTAAAATGCAAACTACACTCCTTTATTTACCAAATTCATAATGAAACCTATATGCTTGCACAAGAAAAATGGGTTTTCACAATAAATAAATGAAAAATTTTAATTGGTTGGTATTTTTATGTTGTGTGGATTTTTAGGGTTGTTACAGCCAGGCCGCAGCTGGCCGCAGCCGGCCATTTTTCTGCCGCTGCTAGTCACGGCCGGCAGGCCTTCGCCCTGCTCTGTGTTGCGTTCAGCCAGAGGAAGAAGACCTCTCTGTTTCCTCTCTGGTGTCAATGACATGCGGGGCCACGAGATCCATATCTCATCAAATCTACAGATTCCTACTTCATCTTTGGAAATTCATATCTAGAGCTAGAAATCTCCAAAAATAGCGAAACTTGTTTTGTTAGTTTACTCTTGAAGTTCTCTGCATGTTAGATCCATAATATGTGCTGTGTTATTTACATTTTTCTACAGTAGAAATTAGTAATTGAAAGTGGTTTAGAGTTTCTATTAACTTGCTTTTGGCTATATTTTGAGAAATAGAAGTCTAACATGTGTGATTCCAATTTGGTTAGTCTTCTAATAACATGTACTAGCTGATAGGAATACAAAACTTGCAGGTTGTTTACTTTTTATTGGTGTTTCACATTAATCTTGTTAAATAGAAAATAAATGTCTGATTTACTTGTTATTTTTGTATCTGGAGTTATATTACTCCAAATGGCATGAAAATTTAATTGTAGACTCTATGTATGATGTGTGATGCCTGGTTACATTTTCAAGATTTATGGTGCAAGTATGACTGAGTTATTGATTTATCTTCTTTGGTGCATATTAAGTAGATTTAAATATATTATAAATAATATATTGTGGTAAAAATGGAAAATGGTGTTCCACTACCTTTGTATGATGTTGTAGTAACCTAAGAAACAATAATATGGCCATGTGTCTACTGAAAGTGTGATGTTTTAGATTTAACTTGCTCTCCAATGCTTT
Organism: Eremochloa ophiuroides; assembly: GCA_038502445.1. Lineage (NCBI taxonomy): Eukaryota > Viridiplantae > Streptophyta > Magnoliopsida > Poales > Poaceae > Eremochloa > Eremochloa ophiuroides. The sequence goes on from JAHLJS010000002.1 coordinate 42,333,317, forward strand.
ATTGCATTATAGATTTATTTATTTTGTAATAATTAAACTGGAACCTGAGCATGTAAGATTTGAACCTTGGGCATAATTTGTAATTAACTAGCTCTTATAAAAATATCAGCTCCATTTGAGATATTTACCACATGACCTAAAGAATTAAATAAAAGGCTTTTATGCAGTAGTTGGTGAAAGGTTGGTGAAAAATGGGCACATGCATACTTCTTATGACTCCTTGCTATATGTTGGTTTGAGATAAACATTGTGCTAACATATTATGATGGTTGGGGCTGTATAAAAAGCTCATGTGCATATGTATTCTTGGGTAGGTAGAAATCAAATAAAGACTTGTTTTGCTTATATGCTGGAAATGGCTGCAGGAGCAGTGCCTGTTGTTGTGATGTTTTACACATGAAAATGATGTTGCATGTAAATATGTTCTATACAAAAGTTGTAGTTAACTTCATTTACTTGATTGTCCTGAAATTTCATGATTGTAGACCTGATAGTTTTAGAGTTATAGAATTCAGAAGTCTGCTGTCAGGTTTCGCCTATTTTCGAAGTAGACCTGAATGTTTGCTTGGTTTGACCAATTTATGCTTTGAATCACCTCTTCATGATAATAAAGAAGTTGTAGTAGATTGTTTTGGCTTTTCAAATTGTCTAGGATTATCCCTTTTGATGGTCTGGATCCGTAGTTATGATTGTTTAAAGTATGAGGATAGAATCTGTCCAAGTCTGGATAGAGCTGCCTTCAATGTGTTGTTTGACCTTTATATGTATTGAATCATCTTAAGATGATAATAGAAAAGTTGTAGACAATTTCAATAGTTTTCCAGAAAGGCTTATATCACCCTGGTTGGATATGTCTAGCTTGAGTTATGGTTAAATCTTGTGCTTGCTGTCCTGCTGCCCATAAACTGCATGTGTGGGATTATGATTGCTTTGACTTTGCTTTGCTTGGTGTGATTGTTAGCTTATGGTTCAGTGATGGTAGATTAACATGCCTTGTATTATTTCTTTTTATTCATACATGTGCATTGTACATCTCATTTAGGTACGATAGATGAACACGTGGAGTGAAGGACATGATGATGGAACTAACCACAAGACGGTGTGGTGGACTAATCACGAAGATGGAAGAACTAATCGAGTGCTTGGATGGGAGATGCTCATCGAGCGAGTGTCATCTAACAAACGCTGACTTAGTGTTGAATCCCAGGCAAGCCCCGGAGCATCCCTAAGCCTCCACCTATCTCTTTTTATAAATGCACCGGTCTTTCTTAAATCATATGATTGTGCACTTAAGTATAGGAGTTGATTTGATACCGTTGCTGCATTTATACCTTGTCCACTATATATATATTTTGATCCTAGAAATATTATTAGACAAGGGATGGGTTCGATCTTATGCTTAGCCATGCTTAGACCGGTAGAAGTCGATGGATTTCCTGTCCATCGCGAGCATAGGTGGTGACTATTGCTGATGGGGATGGATTTTACATGGTTGACTATATGTGCCACCATGCCACAATGATAACGAGAGAATCAAGGCTAGGTAGCGGGGAGCCGCCTGACATGGATGAGGTCATGCCGTCTTCGGTGCTGCTTGCGGCCGACTAGGACTGAGGCCACCAGACATCAGTTGAAATTGAAGGACGTCGTCACTTAGCTGGCCAGATAAGTCGTTCTGACCGCGAAACCGAGTATTTCTTTCTGAGCCAGGAATTGGGGCTGATAAGGTAGACATATTCTGGAGGCAGGAAGGATGTGCAGAGACACCATCTTACCAAGGGCAGGTTAGGGACCTGATGCATCCTGGAAGTGGTTTCGTCTCTGAGAATATGGGCCCCCTCCAAACCCGCGATACATATTATGTCTCAGAAAGATCTAACGGTGACCCAAGAAGCCACTGATCAGGCTGACAGGGTTTGTGATTGGCATGTTTGCCAGCTGGTACAATCGATTCGAATCGCCATCTCTCCTGGTTAGTGAGAAACTGAACTGATCTTCTGGTGAGGTAGAGGTTAACAACTTAAACATATTGATTATGGTGAGATGAGGTTGATATCTGTGGATATCGAAAATTATATGGTTGTACTGTTTGCTATAATATCAAGTGATTGTTTAGTATAGCTGCAAACCTTAGCTTAATAGCTTAACTGAAATTGAAGTTAAACCATATCTAAAATTTATAAGTTGAGAAACTACTGTAGTAATGCTTTTTATGCAAAATGTTGCTATCCGCTGAGCTCCACCAAATAAGCCTGCATATCCTTGAGAGTCTTTTTATTTACTTCCTGTCGGGTAAGTCTAGCTGAGTACATTTGAGTACTCAAGGTTTTATTCCCAATGTTGCAGGAGGAATACTTCGTTGTCTAAAAGAGCTACTTCTATCCTTCGGGAGAGGAAGACTAGACCTTGGGCAAGGTCATGTATCTATCTTATCTATGTTGCTGTGACTGGTTGGTACTTGGCACTGTATGATGAACTTAAGTGTGTGTAAATCTATTTTGTTTCCGCAACTAAACTTTTATGTAAAGTCTATCTTATACTCTGATGTAATTGAACTATGTGCGAATCTATGTATCATGTGTATGTGTGCTGCTGAGTTTCTGCGATCCTTGGGTAAGTGCTGTGTAAAAGTTTGAAATCCTTCGAAATTTCACGGACTACCGGGTTTATATTGGCTCAAGTGTGGCTTGATAGCTGGAAAAACAGCTGTCGTTGTACTTGTGCTCATATAAATTCGTCGGTTCTGTTACATGATTCAGCTCCTAAGCACCTCTAAAAGTGAGAATGGGACAGTGAGAAAAGCTATTTTCAGGATTCAAATATATTCTAAGTCTGAAAATGGTACCAATCTCCTTGACGTGCCATGTTCCCGAGATTTTGTTAAGTAACTCAAGTTGGACCAGAAATAACATTTGTTCTAATCCAAAATATCTACAAATTTTCTTTAAGGTCAAACTTCATATCTTGCACAGAAGATACATTTACACTTTGGTCAAAACAAAGTAATTAGAGAGCTCAAAGTAGATGTTTAGGCCAATAAAGGTATTTTCTTGGCATTTGCTCAACATGAGTCCTTCATGACTTTTGTTGTAGAGTTCAAATAGAGTTGTTTGGTCAAGGTTGCAAGATTTGATTGACTTTGCATGCTCATCTTTCCTAAATCAATAAATCCAAACAAGCATATGATTTGCTATTTCAAGTGGATTCTTGATTTGGATCTTTATGAGACTCTTCCAATAGTCATGGTAGATGGAGATGAATGTGAGACAGTGATCAAGATCATTTATTGACATAACTTGGCTAGGTCCACACTCGCTGGTTAGCTCGTGACTAACACCTGGGGTGTTACACCTCATACCAGACATGTCTGGTATCAATACCTGACACGTCCGATATTCACACCGGACGCGTCCGGTGTGGGGTCTGGTGCACAACCGAGCACACCCTCGAGTTCTTCTCTTCACCCCTTTTACAAATGTCCCAACTCTAAAGTGTTCCACTACTTTGTGCAAGTGAGTTAGCATTTTCACAATCATTTTCAAAGGGTTTTCACTCACTTCACAATGCCACTCGATCCTAGCAACGTATGCAAGTTAGATCGCTCAAGTGGCACTAGATGACCGATACACAAACAAGTTTGCCCCTCTTGATAGTACGACCATCTATCCTAAATCCGGTCAAGCATTTCTCTACTCGGCCTTAGACCGGTGAAATGGAAATGCCCTAGGTTATACCTTTGCCTTGCGCTTTCCATTCCAATCACCGTCTTTATCTCCGTCTCCGACACCGTCGATGCCTGTGCAACACATGTACCAACACGTCATGAATGATATGATCCACTTTATATCATCATGTGGCTTTTGGTCCATCGATCCTTGACTTGCTTGCTCTTCACCGTTGCGTTGGTCCATCGGCGCCAAGCCATCACCCGACTTGCCCTTCACACTTGCAACCGGTCCATCGACGCGAAGCCTTATCTTGATCTTCTCCACCTAGCCACATGACTCCATGTCATGTCTCATGTGTCAAGCTCCTTCATCACCATATATGTGAGCTAATCATCGTTTCCAAGTCATTTCTACCTCCATGGCATAGATGCTCACACTCATGTACCTGTGGACTAATTACCTGTGTAATCAACACTTAAACACTTATTAGTCCACCTAAGTTATCACTCAATTACCAAAACCAAACACGGACCTTTCAACATGTTGGTGTATACGAGTGCATCTCCATGGATCTTCTCGTAGATCACCTTGGGCATAATGTTGACGCTTGCGCCAAAGTCACAGATTGCTTCCTCGAAGGCGTGTTGACCAATGGCTATTGGTATGATGGGTCATCCTGGGTCTCCCTTCTTCTCTGGCATAGAATCATCGTTCCATCCCTTGGATCGATGCTCTACATAGTACCATCTTGAATTGAAGATATCCACCAGATTTGCAGTTTCTAGTTCTTCTGGTTGGCCTGGGATCCTTCCTTCATTGGCAGGATGGATAGAAGATGCCAGCTGAGCTATTTGAGATTCTAAGATTTTATTGAAGCTGAGCTGACTCTTGATAGCAGAGGCGAAACCATCCATCCTGTTGTTGATGGCTTCTAGCAACTTGTCGTTGGAGACTAGCATCTTGGAAATCTGATCTAGTAGTTTGGTCTGGCCAGAGACTAGATCTCTCAACAGTGTGTTGAAATTGTTACCTTAATAATTACCGGAGTAATTACCTGGTAGTTGGGCCTCTGTTGCTGATTCCAACCTTGGTTCTGATTCCAATTCCTATTCTGGGGACGGTAATTGTTGTTGTTGTTGTTTGCGTAGTTCACATCCTCTGGAATCCCTGGACAGCTGTGACCTGAGTGGCCAGTGCCTCCACACTCTTCTCATGTCATGTAGGCATCATGAATGTGCTTGACCTCTCTCTTATCATTGACTCGGTCATTAAGCTTCTTCATCAGCAGGTCCATCTTGGCAGAAATCATGTCGGTCTTCTTGAGCTGGTGCATTCCTCCTCTCTTATGGGTTGGAGCTCGTTCTTCATTCCAACTCTGGTTGGATGCCATCTTCTCCACAAGGGTGGTAGCTTGCTCAATGGTGAGTGACAGAAAAGCTCCTCCAGCAGCAGCATCTATCGTCTCACCGGTGCTGGTAGTCAACCCATGGTAGAAGGTCTGCATAAGCAACCAATTCTCCTTCCCATGGTGAGGACAATCTGAAATGTAGTCTTGAAAGTGTTCCCATGCTTCTAGACAGATTCATCATGCTGTTGATGAAAGCTGGTGATCTTTCCTCTGAGAGCATTCGTCTTACCCACAGGGAAGAAAATTGCTAGGAAGGCAGTGGAGCAGAGATCCCATGTAGTGTTCTTATCTTTGTTTGCATAGAACCACTGTTTTGCTCTTCCCAACAATGAGAATAGAAACAGGCGGAGCAGGATTACATCTCTGGTTACTCCCTTGATGGTGAAAGTGCTGTATATCTCCAAAAAGTGTTGGAGATGGGCACTTGCATCTTCATGCTCCTTTCCACAAAACTGACTAGCTTGCACCATGTTGATGAGCGCAGGCTTGAGCTCGAATCCATTGTCTCCAACATCATTGGGTGGTGCCGTACGGATGTTAGCGGTGAGCAGAGAACTCACGAAGGCTCTTGTTAGCCATAGCTTCAAACTCTGGTGTCAAACTTCTTCTTGTACGGATGTCTTCCAGCAAAGGATCTGGGGTCTTCCTGAGCTTGGCTTGGGTCTTCCTGATCAAAGCTTCTAGATCTTCAACAAAATTCTGCGGAAGGTCAAATCCGTTCATACATCACCCTGCATAAGCTACATAAATAATAAAAAAGGACAAGGTGAGCCTATTTGAGTAAGGATTATATGGTTTCTCAGCATATTTGGTGTTATGCATATGATCTATCTACATCTTATGTATGCCAAACAGCATTCCCCGGCAATGGCGCCAAAAATGCTTGTTGGCATTTCTAACGTCACCACAAAAAATAGAGTTAGACTCTATTCTTAGCAATGGCGCTAAAAATGATGGGAGGTATAGATTAATGTGTCACTTGATTAGTCTACAGATCACTTGAACTCTTATCCTCTATCTCTTAGAAGTAACTAGGTTGTCATCCCCAGCATGATTCTAAAAGATCTCTCCTTCTAGCAAGTGACTAAAAATATATTATATTGTATCCACAAGCGCGCAGATAAAATATACACCATTTTAGCATTTTACCAAAGAGTATTCCGGGTTGTCATTTATATTTTACCACTGGGAAGGGTTGGCAATAAATGGGATGCTGAAAGGACCGTATAGGCTAGAGGGGGGTGAATAGCCTATTCAAAATTCTAGCAAAATACTAGACCACAAGTTAGAAGATAAGCAAGCGAGACAAAGCGCTAGCTCTAGACTATTCTGTGTAAGCCACCTATCAAGATATGCTACTCACAAATGTAAGCACTCAACACGCAAGAAACCAACTCCCCCGAACCTAAGGAGATGGCACCTAAACAAGTATGAAGCGCATGGAAGAAAGATCGAGTGGATTATACCAATGGGCTTGATTGAAGTGAAGTCTGCACGCCGTGAAGACCAATCACCGGGAGATATCCAATATGAAAACCAAGAGATCAAACCCAATAGAATACCGGAAAGACAAAAGTCCACTCGATGGTGGAGAAGACAAGGAACACTCGATTTTTTATCGAGGTTCACGTGATCGCCGTCACGCTACTCCTCGTTATGGCACCGGTCTTCCTTGGTGGATTGCGAGCTAGGCTTCACAGGCCAATCCCTCACCGGAAGCCGCTCACCAACACAAGAGAAGTGGCTATCAACCACGAGCAATCCACTAGAGTTGGTTTTGTCACTACGCCGAGGATAACCAGAAAACCTCTCACAATCAATTACCTCGGTGTGGGCTTGAACAAACACCAATCAACCTCACACCGGAATCACCTCCAAGCAGCTAGGGACACGACAATATCCCAAGAGAATAAGAACTCAGCCTTGGCTTGCTCTCAAGTGCTCTAGAATGCAGATCACTAAGCAATGATGCACTTGAGGATCACTCAACTCAAATGGATGAACAAGAGATGATCAATTGAGTGAGTGGGAGGCTTAGGATGCTCACAAAGAGTATGCAAATGATTCAAGTGTGCAAGAGATGTCACCAAGTGACTAGAGAAGGAGTATAAATACCTCTAAGTGCAATCCTAGCCGTTACCCACTGAAAAACAGCCGTTAACACAATTTTCGGCATGTCGGACCAACCGTCGGACTGGTTCCGTTGGACCAATACTTCGCGTCCGATGCCCGGATGGTTGCCACATGTCAACTCTCGTTCAACCTCAGCCTGGATCTCAACGGCTACTTCTCGCGCCGTTTTCCCAACCGTCGGACCCTCAAGCTGATGGTCCGACGCGCGCACTGCTCCAGGCGTCAGACCGTCCGACTCTCACAGATGAGACACGGCTCGGCCACCGTCGGACTCTTGCGAGGTTAGCCGTCGGACCAATGATCACCACGGTCCGACGCATCCAGAGAGGTTTCAACTCGTTCAAAACCGTCGGACTCCAGTCCGACGCTCACCGTCGGACGAAGCTCTAGCGTCCGACGCTCTCCCGAACGCCACGCATCACGCCGACACTGCTCGGCACCGTCGGACTGAAGTGGGCAGTGGTCCGACGCTCGTTAACCGAGCATCCGACGCTCGCCACTGGCCAGAACTAGGGTTAGGCATCGGACTCTAGACGATAGTCCGACGCTGCCCCTGCTAACAGTCCGACGCTCACTTCTCAGGGTTTTCAAGTCTATTTCTCACCCCTTGCTTCCATATGCTAACACTCAAGGTCTTCAACACTTGTGCACAGTGTGTTAGCATTTTGCAAACATTTTCCAAGGGTTTCTAACTTTGATCTCTAGGTTGTGTTAGTTCAATGCAAATAAAATGCAACCTAGAGCACTTGAAAGTAATCCAACACTCGTTCTCCCCTTAATAGTCGGCTATCAATCCTAAATGTGATCACACCCTCTAGGTGTCGTGATCACTTAAAGAAAAGCCTATTTGAGGTTATACCTTTGCCTTCATGCCTTTGCCTAGCCTAGCAATTGATCACCTCACTTCTTGTTCACTTGATCCATAGTAGAGCCAGCTTGATCAACATAGTCTCCTAGGCTCCACACTCCATGGTTTGACCAACCTAAACCTTGCCATCACTTAGCAACTTAGGTTAGTCCTTAGGTAGATAGATAGTTATCATATGCATGTGCAAATATGGAGAATACCATCCATAACCTATTTACTCAAAACAGGGGTTATGTCACAATAATAATGATGTGTATGATAACCATGAATATGAATGCATCCTAACTATGCAAAGTATACAATCTAGATAAGCAATGAATAGCATAATTGAGAACATAATCAATGGTAGAACAATGTCAATCAACTTTATCTCAAGCACTCAAGAGAGGTTTAAGATACAAGAGAGAGCTTACAATGCCTTCGGGAAGCCTCCAGCTCTAGACAAGATCCGAAACTCAAGTAGAACTTGCCTCCTTCTACTTCTAACCTATATAGCTATGCTCTAGATGGTGAAGCTCTAATGATTCTAGGGTTTCTGGCCATCTACAACTAGATCAACTAATATCTGATTGATTGATATGAAACCCTAGGGGGTTTGGGGCTCCTTCTATAGGCCGGTAGGATGAACCGTAGCCCTTGGATCAAACCGACTTCGACAGGCGGTGGAGATTGCGTGAAAAATCGGGATGTGGGTCCACGTCGAAGCGAAGGCGGGCAAGCCTCTCTGACAGGTCGGCCGACCTAGTCAGAGGGTCGGCCGACCCTCTCTCTGTGACTTGTGGGCCCCGCTTCCTCTAGTGAGTCTCTGGTGTTCTCTAGAATATTCTTGATCTCCTTTCGCGGCGGAATTTGTTATTTTAATCTGACATGTGGGTCTCCCTTGGTTCTTTCCTGATTAACCCCCTGCAAAACACTGATTCACCAAAACTATGGAATTCTGTCAGTTAAAGCCCTATTCTATGGTGGTGTTTACCTATATACCCTTATTTCATATTTAGTTGACGCAATAATTACCGTCAACACCCGGTCGCTTGCTCGATCATATGCGTAATGTAAGGGGCAAATCCACGCGCCTTGAGTGGCCTCTCGCCCACACTCTTGATCTCACACCAAATGAAATCAAAGATACTAAAAGGTCTCGCTCCTGGTGCCATCCTCACAAGAAGGTTCTTCAAATAATCTGCAATGTTTCCCTTGTCACCAATCTTGCAATCAATCGTTCTCCTGAACATCCTATCCAGATATCTATATGTAGGGTGAAAGCCATCGACCTTAGCTACAACTCCTCCAAAACCTGCTGGGTAGAGGTGTCCCATCTGCTTAGGTGAAAGTGGCAACTCTGTGTGAATCTTCTCCCTGTCCAAGTCCTCCTGACCGAAACCAAGGTATGCTGTAAAAGCCTCATACTCCACACTATATCAATCTCCCTCTAGCCTCTAGTGGAGCCGTCTCTCCTCAAAGAACATGGTGGCATAGAACTGGGCAATAACCTCTGTGTTCCAGTCATGCTGGAACTCCATGATCTCATAGGCTCCAATTCTCTGGCAAATATCAATCACTCTGTCAAGTGATGGCTTCTGCAGCTCTTTGGTATATTCCCAATCAACCACTGAGATTTGGACACTATCGGGTTCCTTGTGAGTATCACACTATTATAGAAATCTCTGTGAAACTGAGTGTGAAATCTGTAATCACTCTGGTTATTGGGCATACCTCTTGGATCAATCCTCCTCTCAGCTCTGGATCTCTCTGTCATGCCCTTACCCTTGTAGTTGACCTGAGGACGGTGAGATGGCACAAGACAAGGTGAACCTCAAGCATCCCAAAGTGAATGCCTCTCAGAGGTGGTGACTGCTGCTGAGATGGTGTTTCCTCATCCTCGGACTCAATCTCAGTGCTTCTTTTCCTTGATATGTCATCCCCTTCCTCACCTGAGGACTGGTAACCGCTAGTTGAAGAGGTGAACTGCTGTGAAGCTCTAGCTGCTGCTGCCCTCCTAGGCCTCCCACTCCTACTCGACTACCCTACATCCGTGTCGTGTTTTCCTTTCTTGTACTTTGCCACTCGAGGGTCATGGGAGTGCTTGGTCCTTGGCTCTTGCCTTCCGCTCATGGTTGCTGCCCTGTGTCCAACATATAACATGAAGAGACTTTTAGAGATGTGCCAAAAAGTTTTAGTAACAATTATCAAATAGAGATGTGAATGTTTCTCTAAAGTCTTGTAATCACCTAGATCAATCATGGTCATAGGTTCACAAACCTGCCATTGACCCACCAATAATGTAGGTTGAATTGAAGTAGAGGGTGCTCTGACTGAGCACTGCTGGGGAATACCGGACATGTCCGGTAAGCATATCGGACGCGTCAGGTATGTGCGCGCAGCAGCCCTAACCAGGGCCCTCGATTCAATCAACACGAAACCTTCCCAAACTTTTGGCACAACATCTAGACCCACATTGCAGCATCTTGACTAGAGGGATTTGAAAGATATGCTCTATGCGGTAGATCAGAAGTGATCCGAGATTGGGTACCTTGAGAGAGAAGGGAAGGAGAGGAATCCAAATGCAGCGAGTAGATCCTTGATTCTTGACCTTCAATCACTCTATTCCACTCTTCTCCCTCGATTTTACATGGTTGAATCCCCAAATCGCCTCCAAGGGATGAAGAGGGGCGATTTTCTACTGTTCTGGGACGGACAGAGAGGTGAGAGAAGTAAGTTTCTGAACAGGGCCGAAGGGGTACGCTGCCCTTATATAGCCCGCGGATACCAGACACGTCTGATATCAGTACCGAACACGTCCGGTATTTGCAGGCTGACTATTTTTGGAGTATTTTGTTTCCTTTTTCTTCCAAAACCCCTTCTCAGCATATTCTTTATCCAAAAATGCACTGATTCTTGATCCTAATGCCACTTAGGCTCTTTCTTCCAAATCATTTGCTTAAGAGAAGATTTTACTTATTTTTCTCTTCTAGTCTATTGTTTGATCCAAAGTTCAGTTACAAGGGAGACTTGTAGAGTAGGTTATAACTATACGTAGTTGGAGTGGACTTGAGAGACCCATGGTACCTGTGATTAGGAAATCAAGCAATCAAGAGGAGCTATAATCACAAGTCTCATGAGTAGATCACAAAGACCAAGAACCAATGTTTTCTCAATTCACAAATCCTACTCATACTAGTAAGGGTTTTGAAAACATTAATTCTATATCATCTAAATGCACATTTTAGCATAAAAGGGCCTTAGATGCAATTTCAATGCATATATGTAAACACATAACTTAGCCTTGAGCCCACAAATATTCCACTTAGATGATATCATATTCAGCTTCAAAGAATATTACACTTGGCTTAGAAGATAAACAGTGTGGTCATGGTGATCATGTCTCCATTCATAGATTTGCCATGCCCATTCATCGAAGATTCTTCTTTATGCTCATAGGACTACAAATTTCACTCAAGAAAGATATTAGTCCACAATGATTCAAAATAGAGACCAAGCTCCCCCTAAATAAGTGCATGAAGTTGTTTGAATAACTTATGACTAGCACTTGGTTCTTTAAAGAACTTGGGAGTTTGGTGCCTATTTTGAATCAACCACAAATATGTTTGCTTGATATCAAACTTATGATGAAGAGATACTCACAACCAGTCAAGACATGTCCAAGTCAAATACTATAAGTTAATGGTGAAGTTTAGTAGTTTGAACAACCCCCTTTTGTTTCCAAAAGTTCCGGACACATCCGGTAGATGTGGACAGAGGAAAGTTGTTCTTCTTGACTTGGAAATGTATGATCATGATCACAAGTCCTTGTGAAGATGAGTGTTGGCATAAATTAACTGCACTCTATTAAAGATTATTATTATCAAGGTATCCGCAAGCACACAGATAAAACATCGATGTAGCACTTCACCAGACAATCCCGGTTTTAATATCGAACCCAAAGGAACAGTAGGTGATACTGACTAAGTCTATTGGCTCTTAACCCAATAATACAATCAATCCAGAGAATGTCAAGAATGAGGAGATAACAAATGATTATTTAGATCCGACAACCGGTAAACTTTAAATAATATCATTCTAATCGGGCAGTGAAATGAATAAGAGGCGAAATCAAAGTTCCCTCCTACCAGACACTTATACACCTATCGATCCTATCAACGGGAAGTGGACTACATAGGACTCAACGCAGCTGTCACCTATGCGATCTACCATTATCCGGCCAATCAGGGGACATTCACAAGTAATTATAGCCCAGACACCACGTCTACACTATAAACTACTACTTCAACCAAGGAGCTACCAAGATCAAAGCACTCAAATAGAGTTGTAAACTTAAGAACGAATAAGAACAAATGCTTACTTGAATCAGGATGTTGAATACAAAAGTACCTCAGAACGTAACTCAGGGCGAGGGAGCTGAATCCAGACGAACACAGCTACGAAGAAGCTCCGACAGGCCGGGACTCCTCCGAATCTCTACTCATCTACTCTATCTCTCTAATCTCTATCTTGATTGCTAGCCTAGATCTAGTGGATATCTATCTAATGCTTCAGGGTCGTCATCTCTTAATCTGGCTCTCCTCCAGGGGGTCTAGCCCCCTATTTATAGGCCGGTGGGATGCACGCACGCTGTTAGATCAAACCAACTTAACCAAGGGCCCAGATGACTTCGAATAGGCGGTGGTAGAAGACTCCAGAAGGCGGCGGGGAGGAAACCCTAGGGGGGCGCCGGCCGGCCCCACCCTGTGGGGTCTCGGGCCCCGGTGCCTCGGGTGTGTTCCAGATGCTTCTAGTGTTCTCGTGATGATGTTTCCTTGGCGGTTAAGTTTCGTGGTAATTATGCTCTTTAATCCTTCTTTTAAGATATTCTGGAAAATCCCCTGGGAAATAGACAATTCACCAAAACTAGTGGAATCTGTCAGTAATAACCCTATTCTACTAGATATTCATGTTTAATGCAGGTATAATTGATAATAAAATTTGGATGATAACAAGTGTCAACAATTACCCCTACACTTAGGCTTTTGCTCGTCCCGAGAAAAAGGTTGGTTTTAAGATGTAAGATCTTTAGAGAGAATGGAGCATTTAAAACATAAGTTGAGAGTATATTATATAAAACTAGTCTAGTCATGCATGTACTATGGAATTCAAAGTGTCTACCATGAATCTTTGAGTAGTTGAATAACAGAATAGCCTGAAAACAGATCACTCTCTTCCTTTAGTTAAGTCAATTGGAGGGTATATAATTTTACAAATAAACTTAGCTTTACCTTCTCCTTTTGTAGTACTCTCGAATCACTAATATATATCTGTTATTTTTGTATCCTTACCAAGGCATTAATGAAATTGCCTTCTTTATCCTACTTCTAAAAAGCTTATGTGGATCTCAGGTAGGTAAAATGTGAAAACATACTTGCATTGTATTTATTGTAAAGTCAAACAATGAATCCACAGAGAAATGAGGCATATAATCGAATCAAGCTTTATTTGGTGGAATATGGTGGAACCTAATTCTACCTTGCTCCTTGAGAAAAATAAATCTCTCTTTTATACAACTGAGCTTAATCAGAGAGTATGGGCTATCTCTCTTTTTTTTCAAGGGAGGCGAGTATCTAAGTACCCATTGTTTTAATTTCTTCGGACACTTGTCCATTTTTTTATACTCCCTTCTTCTTTTGCATAGCTCATACCTCTTTTGAATTTAGTAGTTGAGAGACCTTAACAAAACATGGAGCAATTATTTGGTGACTATGCTATATAATTATTTTTAGTGTTTTCTCCCAGTGTCGGAGAGAAACATTTTTAATAAAATGACTCGCTATTACTCCGGATTAGAGTAATGCTTATGTGGAATTGGCACTTGATTCGAAAATATGACAGATTTCTTCAAAGGGTTACAAAGGTTGACCAAACTCAATACAAAGACAAGTATTATATGTAGCAGGCTTCTATCCTATATATGGCTCTGGTAGGGCAATATTTTTACCACAAAGGAGAGGTATGACTAATCATTTAAAATTTTTCGAAATAAAATCTCCAAAGACAAAACATCAGGGATTGAGTTCTCATAATTCAACTATATCATGTTTCACAACGACTTAAGCAATCATGGGGTCCCTATAAATAGTTTCCAATAGTAACATGATTCCAAGAAAAGTGTTATATAATTTATTCTTAAGTTATAAATTAAACAATCTTCTTCTTCTCTTTTAAAAGTAATTTTAGCATGTGAATTTTAATTCGGATTGAAACGAAAATCGAAACAAATGCAATTATATTGTATGGGGATCAAACCTGACCATGATCGAGAAGAGGATACAGAGGGTGCAGAGGGGGGCCGGCCGGCCTAGGCAGGGCGCCGGGCGGCGCGCCTCTGTGGCCCCACGAGGTCCACTTCGTTGTGCGAGGTCCTGGTTCGATTATCTTCCGAATTATGTGATTTTCCAGAGCGAATTGATTTTCATAGTCGCGATGTGCCTCCCCCACACTTATTTTCCTGCATACTTTTCTTTGTGTGATTGTAGAGTTACCGCTCCATGTGGCGATGCATTCACAACCGTAAATGGTCCTTTCCATTTGCTTCGTAGTTTTCCAAGTCCGAATAATTTGAACTTGGAATTAAATAGTAACACCTTATCTCCTGGTGCAAACTCCTTCTTGATCCTCTTGTCATGCCATCTTTTCGTTCTTTCTTTATAGATCTTTGAATTGTGATAAGCCTTTTCTCTCCATTCTTCTAATTCTGATAATTGCATTTTTCTCTTTTCTCCAGTGGCTTCAAAGTTCATGTTCCACCTCTTAATAGCACAGTGAGCTTTATGCTCTAACTTCACTGGTAAATGAAAGGTCTTACCATATACTAGCTGGTAAGGTAACATACCCAAAGGTGTCTTGTATGCGGTCTGATACGCCCAAAGTGCTTCGGGTAATCGGTCCTTCCATGCAGTACCCATTTCATTTACTATTTTCTATAGAATATTCTTCATTATTTTGTTTGATGTTTCTGCCTGGCCACTTGTCTGAGGATGGTATGGTGTAGCAACATTATGACGGATGCCATGAGCTTGTAAGTATCGATGAAACTTTTTATCAGTGAAATGTGTCCCTCCGTCACTAATGACCATCCTTGGTGTTCTAAACCTTGAAAATATAATCTCTCCGAACATCTTCTTTAAATGTTTGGAATCAGCATTCATGCATGGCATAGCTTCTACCCACTTGGATACATAATCAACTGCCACCAGAATGTATTCACAATTTCTTGATTTCACAAATGGTCCCATGTAATCAATTCCCCAGACATCAAAGAACTCGATCTAGAGATTGTTGGTGAGTGGCATAGCATCTCTTGCATTGATATTTTCGTGCCTCTGACATGATCCACATCTCTGGACAAAATCTTTGGTGTCTTCATACATAGTTGGCCAAAAGAACCCACTCTGCCAGATTTTAGCATGAGTGCGGAATGCTCCATAATGACCTCCATATGGTGATGCGTGGCATTTCTGAATGATCTGCATGCCCTCTTCTACTGGTACACATCTTCTAAGTAATCCATCTGAACAAATTCTGAAGAGGTATGGTGGATCCCATATGTGGAGACGACTTTCATAAATAAGCTTCTTTTTATTTTCCCCTAGTGGTACATAACCTGCAACCATAAAGTTGATAATATTCGCGTACCAAGGGTCTGACTTGGTCACTTTAAACAACATGTCATCTCTCAATGAGTCATTAATAGTCAATTCCTGAGGTTTCTCAAAGTGTATTCTAGAAAAGTGATCAGCAATTGGATTTTCTATTCCTCTTCTTTCTTTAATTTCTAAGTCAAATTCTTGGAGTAACAAAATCCATCTTATCAAACGAGGTTTAGCATCTTTCTTAGTGAGCAAATATTTTAAAGCAATAAGATCAGAATAAACAATTACTTTTGCTCCTACTAAGTAAGATCTAAATTTATCAATAGCAAAAACAACAGCCAGGAGTTATTTTTCAGTTGTTGCATAATTTAATTGCGCTCCTGTCATAGTTTTACTAGCATAAGCAATTGCATGATGCTTCTTATCTTTTGTTTGTCCTAATATTGCCCCTATAGCATAATCACTGGCATCACACATAATTTCAAAAGGTAAAGACCAATCAGGGGGTTGAATGATTGGTACTGATGTAAGTGCTTCTTTAAGAATATTAAAAGATTTTAAACATGCATCATCAAATTCAAAAGGAACATCCTTAGCTAGCAAGTTAGTCAGTGGTCTAGCAATATGAGAAAAATCTTTTATAAATCTGCGATAAAAACCACAATGACCAAGAAAACTTCGGATTCCTTTTATATTAACAGGTGGAGGTAGTTGTTCAATTACTTCAATTTTTGCCTTGTCTACCTCTATACCTCTTTCAGACACTAAATGTCCTAGAACTATTCCTTCTCTAACCATGAAATGACATTTTTCCCAATTAAGGACTAAGTGTTTTTCTTCAAATCTTTGCAAAACCTTATCTAGATTTTCTAGACAATCATCAACAGTTTTTCCATAAACTGAAAAATCATACATAAAAACTTTCATGATTTCTTCTATCATTTCAGAAAATATAGACATCATACATCTTTGAAAAGAAGCAAGTGCATTACATAATCCAAAAGACATTCGATGATAAGCATAAGTTCCATAAGGACATGTAAAAGTGGTTTTACTTTGATCATCAGGGTGGATAGGAATTTGGTGATATCCAGAATAACCATCAAGGAAACAAAAGAAAGAATTATTTGCCAAACGCTCTAACATCTCATCAATGAAGGGCAGCGAAAAATGATCTTTCTTGGTTGCTTTATTGAGTTTTCTATAATCTATACACATTCGCCATCCTGTAATAGTTCTCTGGGGTATCAATTCATTTTTATCATTTTTAACTACGGTCATAGCACCCTTTTTAGGTACAACTTGAACAGGGCTTACCCACTCACTATGCGGATCAGGATATATAATCCCAGCATGCAAAAGTTTCAAGACCTCTTTCTTAACAACTTCCCTCATCGCATTTTGAAGCCTACGTTGGGGTTGTAACAGAACCGCCTAAATCACGTGGCCCACAGGCACCTGTCAACGTCACTAATGACATCTGACAGCCGGACCCGTGTTCCATATGACCTAAGCGGGCTCTGCCGGGCTACATAAGCACCCGTTATCTCCGACAGGATCCCATTGCGAAGTCATTACAGAGTTACAACATTTTATAACAAAATACATCAGAGTAGAGTTTGCGGAAGAATAAATAGTACTTAATATTACAGACCAGTGTTCGAATAAAATTAAGTGCAGTTATTACAGACCATAAATTTAAAAGAGTAGCAGTAGAGTTTGGAACAACAATACGACAGATAGTTAAATATTTCACGAACCCTGCCCAAGGGTTTAACTTTAGTCTTCTTCACTCTCCTGGACGATGGTGACGCAGCACGGGGCGAGACAAACTTCGGTCTCCTGCTGCCCTCCTGCAACGGGGTTAACAAACCCTGAGTACATGGGGTACTCCGCAAGACTTACCCGACTAAAAGTGTAAGATTAGACTCAGGAATGCAGGTTAAGGGGAGTCAAGGTAAGGCTTAGCAAGAGTTCAAAAGTTTTGCGGAAAAGCACTACTAATCCTATCTCAATATTTTATTTCAATAACACTATCCATCATTATCCATTTCTCCAAGTTCTTTCTCGTATATCAACATTCTTTCCTTTACTTAATTTATTTCAAAACCATCCTAGTTCCGAACCACTTTTCACTGTAGGTGTGAGGATCAAGTCTCCATATCCGAGGAGCAACGACGATTCGAATCGATTAATACCCAGCTGGGGGTCCCTATCCACACTGCGTATGTAGCACTTAAGCTTGCATACGCCAACCCCGCCTACCACGGCTTTTCATACCCCGGAACCGGTCCTGCGCCACCCGAGAGCACAGTACTCCTCTCGTCTCCAGGCACGACGGCCACGAGGGTACACGCTACTCTCGCCATCTCTCCACTCCCAGTGCGTGGTTGTCGGTTCTAGCAGTAGAGCCACCGGAGTCAGAGGCTTTCCGTAGTATGTGGCTAGTTGTAAAGTCTTGATCACAGCAGGCCTGACAACGAACGGTCCCTAATATTTTTCCGTTAGAAACCATGCATTGGGACTCTAACCCAAGTATACTGGTAACTACCCGGTTTTCACATCCCTTTCCCGATGGCGACGAAAGTTGGGACTCTAACCCAAGCAGTTGGCCAACCAAGCGGGAAAAATCATCCCTGTTGATGAGAATGAACTAGCTAGGAACACTGCCAACAACAAGGACATAACCAGTCCCATAAAGTGATTCATTGCATTTGTATCATCATAGTTTGAAATAGCATTTTTGCAAATCTAACCATCAAGCATGACTAAGCATTTTTCAATACTTTTAATCAAATCAGGTTATCAGTTATTGGTAATTGGTCAAGGATGGTCATGCGTCAAGTGGTTGTCAATCAACTCCTAGTAACCTAATGCAATAGATTAACTCAAGTGATAAATATTTTTAAATAACAAGGAGGGGTTGAATGCACCGGGGCTTGCCTTGAATTGCGTAGAGTGTCGGATCCGGGTCAGTTCCACAAATGTCAAACCCTTGTATAACTTCCTGAGTAGTCTCCTCAGATGGACCCTCAGACTTAACCTCTGGATTCTCGGTCACTACACGTTTGCAATGAATGAATGTATGAATGTGATGCACATGAAATGACAGATGAAATTTAATAACAAATAAATAAACCACACATGAGTATATGACCCTACCTTTGCTAGACATGAATAATCTAATTCATACTGCCCTAGGTCATAAAGGTGATTGACCTAGAATTTCAATCAATCCAAAAATCCACATCAAACCTTAATCACCAAAATTTCCTATTTATTTTATTAATCAATTAACCAAGCATATAATTAACAATTAATTAAATTATTTCTATTTGACCTCAAACTTCACAAACAGATAGATCTTGACTTATAATAGTGACACATAAAATTTCATGATTTTTGGAATTACAGGGAATTAATTAAAAATGCCTAAAGTTGCATTTTTTTTATTTAATATACTGATTTTTAACTACTACAGAAAGTGTTCAAAACCTATATTTAATATTTTTATAAAATACTACACACTATAGAGAGTATTCACAAAAATTTCCATAATTTTTGGGGCAGTATATTAATTCTCACAAAAAGATTAAAACGCAGAACTATTCATTTCAAATATTAATAGAAAACCCTTTGGAAATTCCTGAAAAAAGAAAACGCCAATTTGGCCCGGGTCGGCCCAACAGCACGCAGGCCGGCCCAGCGTGGCCTCTTTCTGCCCCGCGCCACTGACGAACGGGCCCCGCCCGTCAGTCACTCCTTCTCTCCCTCCTTTCTTCTTCCTCCCGCCGTCTCCCACACACGCGCGCGCGGCGGCTCTGCGCCACCGGCGCGGCCGTGCCGGCGGAACCGACACTGGAGATCAACACTCCGACGAGTTCCCCACTAGCGCCCGCACCCCAGCTACGGACTCCGCACCGCCCCCCGGCCTCCCGAGCTCGACCGAGAGCGACCATGGCGGCTCACCGCGGCAGCGACTCGACTTCCGAGACTTACGGACCATCACAAGCTAAACCGGCGACATCGAGGGTACCACAGAGCTCACCGGGATCATGAATCACAGGTGGTTGAGACGGAGAAGGCTCGGAACGACGAGCTTGACGGTGACGGTCGGAAACAGCAAGTCGGACTCGACGGCGATCTCCCGTTCCGGCGAACCCTGAGCTCCAAACAAGAAACCGTCGCGCACATGAGCACCACGGCGAGACACGGGACGTAGAACACATGTGTTAACGGAGAGAGGCTCACCGAGACGAGCTATCCGCGTCGAGAAGACCCTCGGCGGCGCTCGGTCGGTGCGGAGGACGAAGCAGCAGCCACGCAGGACTCCGGCAACGGCAAACCTCAACAAGTGGCTCAGGCGGTGCGCAAGGAAGTTGGCT